>JAQPPZ010011586.1:2400000-3090000 GCA_028583015.1 Wollemia nobilis | reverse complement strand
ATGAAAAATATAAATTTTATCATGAGAGGTGGCAACAATCAATAGAAACAAGCAAGTAGACAACCGCCACAAGAAGAGTTTGCTTTAAATTATATAATTGCAACACTAAGGGGAGTGCAACCAAACCCACAAGAGGAAGGGTTGATAGAAATGCAACAAGTTAACTTACCTAACCCACAAGAGGAATTTTAAGCATCGATAATAGATCATCAATATTTATAGGAGATAATTAACATTAAGGAGATCAGATCACCTAAAGAAGGAGATATAAACAAGACAATAGCACACATTCTGCTACAAGAAGAGAAAGGAGTTAGTGTGATCAAATAAGTTGAAAGAAGTTTAAATCTATAGGAAGAAGAAGAATAAGAATAAACCCCACCATAAGATAATACGATAGTGCTTCATACAAGATTTTTAGTTCAAGTACCTTGATTTGGTATTATAGGGGATGAGGGTAAAAATACTACTGAGCAAGTAGAGTGCTTTTTTTGACAAGCTAGTGAAATGTTTCCATATTACATTACAATTTTGTATTAGAATTTGATGATGTTAAATAGTTAAAATAGTAGATGGAGCAAACCTTCACTAAATTGGAGATGATTATGATGTGGGTGTGCAATAAATATTGTACTAGGCATATAGTGCACATTCATGGACAACACTCATGGTTATTTTCTAGGGGAGAGATAACTATGATGTTAGGAATAGATGACTTACCGGAGGGAGTAAATAAAAATTACTATGAGTATCCATGTGTATATCTAGATAAGGCAATCTACTAGACTTGTCCTTTGAATATACTCGGTACAAAATTTCAAAGAGTACCTTTGAAATTGGGCTTCACCCTGAGAAAATAGAATTTCCTAACATATTGGATTTAGTGGCTTAGCTTGGGCATTGAATAGATTTATCAAGCCAAGTAAGCACAACGGGAATAAATAGAGGCTACTCAAAAGGAAATGGTTACAATGGAAGAAGAGCTAGTATGTAGCAAGATCGAGTCTGAGGAAATTTTGAAGAATATGAAAGCAGAATGGAATGATATCAAGAAGGATTATGGAGACAATCTCTACTCATAGGAGGAGGAAAAGTAGCATGTGATTCAACAAGTGTAAGAGCATGTGAAATATTTAGAAGTACAATTGGCAACACAAAATGAATCATTGGCCAAAAAAATAAATCAATTGAAAGTAGTGGAGGAACAAATACAACTGAAATATTATAAGATCAAGGATATGATAAAGGATACTAAGTACTACAATGATCTAATAATGGAGCATAAGACTTGACTTAAGACTACGGATGAGCATATTGCAGCATATGAAGCTCATATTTATCAAATTTTGTAAGTTACAAAAAAGAATGAAGAATTATTTGTAGTAGCACAAAAAATGAACACTTTTGATTAATTCAAAAGAAATATCATTTATTAATTACAATGAAGTTTCCCACTCATCTCCAAAGTCAAACATTACTTTAATTAAAACCTCATTAATTAATTTAAAGGAATCTTTATTTGGTATATAGATTTAATTTGCTTTTCTTCATAAGAATTATGCTCTACCTTCATTTCAACATGATAGTTTACTTTTAGGTATCCACATGCATTTTTTAGATGATATTGTATAGAAAAACCTATATTAAGCTACCCAAGCCATGATGCAGTGGAGAGCAAACAAATTTATAAAATAGTAAAGAGGGAATATTTCCATCAACCCAATCACATTTCTTAGCCAGAGATTTTACGATAGCTACTAGGCTATCAACTAAAGCTCAAGGTGATCAGTCATCAATGATTATTCCTTCCATCAATGCATGCCTATATGAAGGTATCTATCCATATTAACTTCGAGTACCTTAATCATCATTTCCCATGATCTTTGGTACCCTCATTTTTTGTGGGTAATTCTACTTGTTCCACATATGAGTGTACCTGATCCTACACACTTGGTAATATATTAGCAATAACATACCCTTATATATCAACTAAACATAATATAGTTGGTTCAATTGTTCAAACTAGGTATCACCACATCATCGGTTAATACATTATTTTCTTTGTGCCATAAAGTCAGCTAGGAGGGTCATGACATTCCTTATCGATCTTTTCATTATAGGTCTATTTTGCTTCCTCATCCTTATGTTATATCCTTTCCTTATTTAAAAATTGCATCATTATTTACCTCAAATTCTAATTGGATTACTAAGTGGATAAGGCTTCGATTTATTTACCTTTTCAAGAAAAATTCCCTCAGAGACACCAAAATGTAGATAAAAAATGGTACATACTTGGCGAAAAAAATTAAAATTTCTAAGTGTTAAAAAGAGGTGTTAAAGTAGTACTAAAATCTCCTAATATGCAGAATCCACATTCATCATAGTCAAAGTTGGCTAAGAAGAATTTGAAGTTGTGGAATGTAGAATGAGTGACATCATCACAGAGTAATTTTCATGATGAAATATCATGAGCATGTAAATTTTAGCAAAAGGATGACTAAGTGTTGAAGAAGTTTAAATATATTGGAAAACAAAATCCATGGTTAGAGTAGTCAAACCTAGCTCAATAGAATTTAAAGTTGTGGAATACAAAATGAGTGATATACCCACATGGTAATTTCCATGATATAAAATAATGAGCGAGCAATTTTTGGTAAAAGGATGACTAAGAGTTTAAGTCCATTGGAAGACAAAATCTATGGTCAGTGCGGTCAAAAAATACAAAGCAAAATTCAAAGTTATGGATTCTAAAAGGAAAAATTTAGGAACCTGAGTTAAAATCCTCTAAAGTCCAATGCATAATAATAATTCCATGATCAACACAGTCATTCTCAACCTAGTGGAAGCTAATGTATGGTCAATAGGCAATAGTTCTAGTGGAGTTCTTGGTACCAAGTTTATGGGTATCTATGGAGCTTCACTTAGGTGACCAAGAAATTCTAAGGGAAAGACTATCAACACTAATCAAGTTGGATGAAAGAAGAGTTATGGCACAATGGATGATCAAAGTGGCCCATAAGAGAAGTAATCTATGACATGATAAGCACCTTCAAAAATTAGAACTTAAGCAAGTTTATTTAGTTCTAAAATTTAATAGGAAACAAGAAATCAATCTAGGAAAGTTGAAGATATTGTGGCTTGGTCCATTTTGAGTTGCAAAAGTGATGGATAATGTGGTAGTCAAACTATAAAATATGAATGGAATTGAGGTGCCAAACACTATGAATTGTTTGAAGTTGAATCCATACAAAGTTTAGTGTTGGTTTATTTATTTTGAGGAAATTATAAGAAGGTAAGGGGAGGAATCTCAATTTGACAAACTATAGAGATGAATCCAAGATCCATTATGGGAGGACCCTAACATGGGAATTGCATGCCTATTTGCAGAAGGGTATAAAACAAGGTCAATCATTGAGCAACAAGAATTGGTACCTCAACCCAGAGAGAGAACGATGGTTAAGGATACAAAGAGATCAAAGAATAATATGAATAATGGATAGATAATTGTGTACCCACATTTGAAGCATAGAGAACTACCTCAACCAATAGAACGATGGTTAAGGATAAGAATAACATTAAGGTATGAAGATAGTATGAATACTTTTGATGTGGAAGCATAGAAAAGGAATACAAATGAAACCATGGATGAAGAGCTCACCAAACTTACTTAATTAGCTTAGATAGGATTATTACAATAAAGGATGCAACATCAGATCCAATATCTACAAGAGGAGTATGAAATATTGCAAGGTCATACTACAAGACTTCATGAATAAACTATCCAAGATTTAGATATGACAATGCAAAGGTTATATGAGAAATGGATAGCATAGTTACTAGAATTAGAATTACAAAGAGAAGAACATTATATGACACTATAAGTAAGGGGTACACACCATGAGGATGCAAGCACTAGTGATGGAAGAGGATCACAGATAGCACCATGTGGCATGCTGAATGATCCGCCAATGATATAATAAGATGCAAAGATACTTAGTAAGAAATCAAAGAAGATATTACATCACCTGAACCGCAAGGTAATATATGTAGGGACTCAAGTAAATATAGTTATGAAGAGTTGTATTGGTTAGTAAGAGATGATAGTTTAGATAGCAATGGTGATAATTTATTAAGGTAACCATAGGTACCTCATGCTCATCCTAACATTGAGACCTATGCAATAGCCTATCGATAGGTAGATGACGAAGAAAAGAAGTTCCAAGACTTCAAAGGATAATGAATTTATTAGCAAATTGGTCAAAATAAAGGGATGATGATTGTAATGATTCTAGTTTTTAGTTTGACTTATTAAAAGCATTTTAGGAATTCATGGAAACCTTGTCTCGACAATGACAATTTGAAGAAATATGAGGGAAATATTGACTATTACATGTAAATCACCGAATGTAAGCACTACAATAGTCATCACTAAGAGTCCAAATAAATGAAGACCACCTGGACAATATAGATATGGTGGATATAAATTTTGGTACTCAAGAGAGGGGAGGAATGAACCAACAAGGATTCCTAAAGTAGTAGTAAGGCCAAGAAGCAAGAGTACATCCACTAAATATTGATAGAAGTAGTTGGAATGTATCACCTAGAGGAGGTAGAGAATGAGGAAGGGTTCGACCCCCTAATATTATATGGCTAAGAGATATACATTTGGCATATTTAACCTAGACTAGAAAACTGCAAGGTATCCATTGGTTGAGAGGGTATACACCAAACTTTAGAGAAAGATACCCACTTGTATGACCTTCATTAATATGATAAGAACAAAGAAGAATCAAATATAGAAGAGTCCTGCTTTAGGGTAGAGAAACCTCATTTAATGGTCAAGGAGGTCCTTCTTCAAGAGGATTATATCATCGAAGACATATGCAAATAAAAGGACTTTCCAGTAGGGGAAGAGTACACTTTGCAAATGAAGAAAGTCAAGGATAGCAAAGGATTCATTCACCAAGTTTGGAAGATAATTTCATCCAAGGATATAGATGGAGGAGTCACTCAAATGATAGTAGACTAGTAAGATAAACTCAATCTCATGATCAATCACCTGAATGATAGAATAAAGTATCTTTGATAGGAATTCCCATAGTTTATAATTGTACAATCCTAAATTGTACATATGGCAATGAGAGGATAGTCAATATCACAACCTTGCTAGTTGGAAGAGATTGTTCAAATGATTTGTTGACACCTAATGATGTGATTGCTCACAATGTAGAAGTGAGATCCATAACTGATGAGTCAATAAAGGGGATCATACAAGTGAATGTAACTGTATGATTTCAACGGTGGTAAGTGTTAGGATATTCAAAAATAGAAAAATATCTTAATTATGAAAATACCTCAAGAAATAGGTAAGACATATGGTGGTTGAAAATTGGAAATGGATGCCCCTTCTAAAAGAGAGAAAAATAAATGAAAATGAAAAAAAAAAAAAAAAAAAAAAAATAAAAATATATATATATATATATATATATATATATATATATATATATATATATGTGTGTGTGTGTGTGTGTGTAAAAAAAGTAAAGAAATGACAAAAAAAGGATAAAATTGCATGCACAATGAAGATGATTCATCCATAAAAAAAGATAAAATTATATGCAAAGGTGGTAGAATTTCATACATTCAAATGTTAGGGTTTCAAATTTATAAAAAGTAATACACCATGCATAATTTCTTTTCATGCCTGCAAATCATACATATGCAACACTAAAATTCAGAGGATTCAAAAGCAAATAAGGTGTAACTGTAGTTATTTTTTTACATTGGAATTTAATATTTACCATTTTATGATTGTCTTTAATTATTTAGGATCTGATTGTATGATTTCATATTGATATAATATGATTTTAAGCTCCAATTGTACGATTTGGTGAAACTGCATGGAATAAGGTGTAGTTGAATGATTTTGATTTGAGTTGTACGAATTGGCAGTAGTTGTATGATTTCAAAATATACGTGTACAATTTGTTGAGGTATTATATGATTTTTGGAAATCCTTGTATGTTTTGGAAGCAACTATGCATATTTTAGAGTAGTTTTAAGTTGAGTTATCTTGAATTGCTAAATTGACCAAAGAATGTGCAAACATATTTTTCACTAAATAATGGTAGATGCATAAGATCTAGGTGATATTTTTAAGCTCATTTTTACCATATTTTAGCAACTAGGATGGAAATATCACCAGGACCATTACACTAGATATATTCACAGCCTAGGTAATTTAACATAGTTTTCCCCAACAATAAGGGTAACAATTCCAATCACATGGGAGGTATGGTAATCATCCTTGGAGATGAAGACAATATAATCCATGGAGGAATAAAATATATTGATGTGGTTGTAGAGGTAGTGCGTCGCTATAATTTCTAAGAGAGGATATGGAACCAGCAATGGCACATCAAAGGGAGCTTTGTATTAAAATTCATATGGAAGCTACCCCTAAAAATAGGATGAATTTCTTAGTGAATTAGATGAAGAACAAGTGGATATCAATGATTTATATTTGGACAACCAACAATAAAATTTTGCAAAAAAATGGTAGGAAAATAATAAGGTAAAACATCCATTAAAGCTTATGCTAAAGAAGACCAGAGAGAGAATAATTGTGCAAATCCTATCATAAGATAAAGTATTATTAAATGAGTACTTAATATAAATTCTTTAGTCCTATGAACCAGTTGAGAATTACAACTTTGTAAGAGTAGGTAATCGACACATCAAGGTGGAGTTTTTACTAGAGTTATTTCAAAAAACATTTGGATTACCCAATACCACCAACCTCTAAAGCAAAAGTAGTGGTGGAATTTCCATTTGTGGAACCCAAGAGAATGAAAAATATAAATTTTATCATGAGAGGTGGCAACAATCAATAGAAACAAGCAAGTAGACAACCGCCACAGGAAGAGTTTGCTTTAAATTATATAATTGCAACACTAAGGGGAGTGCAACCAAACCCACAAGAGGAAGGGTTGATAGAAATGCAACAAGTTAACTTACCTAACCCACAAGAGGAATTTTAAGCATCGATAATAGATCATCAATATTTATAGGAGATAATTAACATTAAGGAGATCAGATCACCTAAAGAAGGAGATATAAACAAGACAATAGCACACATTCTGCTACAAGAAGAGAAAGGAGTTAGTGTGATCAAATAAGTTGAAAGAAGTTTAAATATATAGGAAGAAGAAGAATAAGAATAAACCCCACCATAAGATAATACGATAGTGCTTCATACAAGATTTTTAGTTGAAGTACGTTGATTTGGTATTATAGGGGATGAGGGTAAAAATACTATTGAGCAAGTAGAGTGCTTTTTTTGACAAGCTAGTGAAATGTTTCCATCTTAGATTACAATTTTGTATTAGAATTTGATGGTGTTGAATAGTTAAAATAGTAGATGGACCAAACCTTCACTAAATTGGCGATGATTATGAAGTGGGTGTGCAATAAATATTGTATTAGGCATATAGTGCGCATTCATGGACAACACTCATGGTTATTTTCTAGGGGAGAGATAACTATGATGTTAGGAATAGATGACTTACCGAAGGGAGTAAATAAAAATTACTATGAGTATCCACGTGTATATCTAGATAAGGCAATCTACTAGACTTGTCCATTGAATATACTCGGTACAAAATTTTAGAGTACCTTTGAAATTGGGCTTCACCCTGAGAAAATAGAATTTCCTAACATATTGGATTGAGTGGCTTAGCTTGGGCCTTGAATAGATTTATCAAGACAAGTAAGCACAACGGGAATAAATAGAGGCTACTCAAAAGGAAATGGTTACAATGGAAGAAGAGCTAGTATGTAGCAAGATCGAGTTTGAGGAAATTTTGAAGAATATGGAAGCAGAATGGAATGATATCAAGAAGGATTATGGAGAAAATATCTGCTCATAGGAGGAGGAAAAGTAGCATGTGATTCAACAAGTGTAAGAGCATGTGAAATATTTAGAAGTACAATTGGCAACACAAAATGAATCATTGGCCAAAAAAATAAATCAATTGAAAGTAGTGGAGGAACAAATACAACTGAAATATTATAAGATCAAGAATATGATAAAGGATACTAAGTACTACAATGATCTAATAATGGAGCATAAGACTTGACTTAAGACTACGGATGAGCATATTGCAGCCTATGAAGCACATATTTATCAAAATTTGTAAGTTGTTACAAAAAAGAATGAAGAATTATTTGTAGTAGCTCCAAAAAATCCCATGTTTATAGAGAATTTATGAAAGGGATAATTCATGTGTGATAAGGAGCTAGTTGCACTCTTAGCTATTGTAGAATAAAAGGCCAATGAGTATGGGTTAAAATCCTTGGAAGTCATTCAATACACAACTTGATTAAAGGATGAGTGTGATGCTCTTCATATTCAACTTGATGAATATCACATAGAATCATTGTCCAAGATAAATAATATTGAGTCAGTGAGGACACCACTTAATATAAAGAGGATGACAAATATAGGTAGCAAATCCACCTCCTAGAAGAAGAAATGATTTTTAGATTTGCATAATTTTATTTAGTTTTATCAATTTTGATTAAAATGTACAAGTGGTCAAAATGTACAAGTAATATAAATATAAAAGGTTTACAAATGTACAATTTGAAATGCCAATAAAGTTATATGAAATGTGCATGATAAATTTGATAAAAAATAAATTAGACTTAGTAAAATCATGTAATTAATTATTTTGATATAATTTAAGATGGTATTTGTAAGTAATGTAATGTCTCAAGAAGAACTTTGTAATGGATTGCGCATGCATTATATAGCCTTCAATTCAGTTTTTTAGGTTGGGTGTTCGTTCATGAAGTTATTGATTGTTCATGATAGGAATTGCATATTGTTCACTATTGATGTCTATTGTTGTTGAGCTCATTGTGATCAGTAATTATGAATACATTATATAGGAATACTTATAACTTTTTTTTTTTTTGGTGGTGGCCACAAGGGGTAAACAGATTGTGACCACGAGGGAACCATTACATAACATATCTACAACATGTGAGGCGAGAGATTTGAACCTGGGCCTCTCAGCAACTAGAACTAGAGAGGTTTAACTACCCTCTTGCTCTCCAACTCCTCTACATGGGCGGATGGAATACTTATAACTTTAATATATAAAAAAATTCTTCAATTCTATGTCCCTAGGAATTCCATTGTATGTTTTGGTAATAGTAGGTGGTGTAATTGATGTTTGGATGCATAACTTGTTATGTTAATTTAATGGAATTACATTAGAAATAACTATGATCATTCCAAAAACCTAGTGTGAGGACATGAAATAATTGCATAATAAATTATGGATGTATAGATATATTTCCAAGTAGTTGTATGATTTCTGGAAATATCCTTGATAATTATAATTTATTGTCATCGAACTAGGGTTTGCATGTTGGAAGAAAAATGAGCAATTGCCATAAGAAAACATCCCAAAACTTGTCTTGAATAGAATGGTTTGTGCATATTGGTGAATACAACTATAAATTTTAGCAAGGATTCGTACAAATTGTATAAGGCTATACAAAATCATATAAATGGTCCTTTACCCGATTTGGTAATAAAACTGTAGACACCAAAACAGCACCAATCCGATTATGTGACTGCAAAAACTGATCGCTTTGACAAACACAGCCCCCAGGGCAGCCCTCAGAGGTTAAAAAGTGGTCTTAACCACTTTCATAGCAATTTTGTAAGGTCAAGAAGCAATTTGGCACACTTGGACACTTTGCCCAGTATTTGTCCCACCCAGGGACGAATTCAAAATAGAATTCGTCCCACCCCAGGACGAATTCTAAGCTTAACAGGCAAAAAGAAAAATGGTGCCAAGTGGCAGCCTGCAACGCTCGCTTGATGACTCCTGCCTTGCACGCGTGTGTAGGTGGACAGAGGGGCCGTTAGAAGACCGTCACAAAAGGCATTTATCAAAGCCCAAGTCAACGGAGGACTCCCCTCCCTCATGGGAAGACAAGACTGCCACATGGCGCCTATGACCAACACATGGCATTTGTGCTTCCCTCCCAAAAGAGACCCCATGGGTCTATAAAAGGTGGGACTTTTCTCACCCAAAATATACAGGTTGAAGGATTTTTCAAGCAACGAAGTGCTGCCGAGTTGAAGACCCACTTGCATCCCTTTTGGTTCACCTTCCCACATCCACCAATCTCTTTTGCAAGGGAGGTTGTTGGGTGGCTTTTGGAAGCTTGAACCTGACCCAAATCCAACACATGGACACCTGAACCAACCAATTCGCCGACCCCCCAATCCTAAGAGGTTTTGGGCCCATCCCTAGTGGATTGGCGCCGGAATCAAGTGCCAATGGTGGGAGGCCCACTTGGGCACCCCCGCACTTTCTAGGTTTTAGAGAATTCTAGATTACTTTTTCAGGTTGCATTTTGTGTTATTATGTTGGGTTAACTCACAGCTACAATTTCGTAACTTTTGGTCAATTCTAGTATGTTTTGTGTCGCTTTGTTGTTTCACCGACTTGCAGGTGGCGAGATCAAATTCCCGAGGGTAGAGGCCAAATTGGGAGAATCCGACCATCTCGGGTCGTCCCAAAATGGCCCCAATTACATAACCCCTTGTTTGGTGTGCATTTTGTAGGTCTCGAGAATCGACATTGGAGCAAAGCAGCAGTTCGGCTTCTTCAACACAAGAATTCGTCCCACCCAGTGGACGAATTGCGCTCGAGATCGTCCCACCCGTGGACGAATTCTAGAATTCGTCCCACCCAGGGACGAATTGCAGTCAGAAATCATCCCACCCAGGGACGAATTCCAGTTGAAGGCAGATTGGCCAGCTGTCTCAGTGGCAATGGCCTTCTGGTAACATTTTCTGTCTTCTGTCAAGTTTTTAGGCTGTTTAGAATCATTTTGTTTACTGTTTTAGATAAATGTTTGCATGCATATTTTGTTAATTTTAAAGAACAAACACTTTTCACTTGCAGCAGGTGCTACTGACATATTCGTTGTTTCTTTGTTCGCAGGAGGAGCAACAGAGGTAAGGACTCATCAGCGTAAGCGACGACATCGTCTTGGCCCGTCCATTCAAACGTGGGCACGCGGAAAGAGGAAGACTAAGTCACATATTGTAACAAATACGAATTTAACGCTCCTAGCCCCAAAAAAGGGAGGAGACGTCTATGTAACCGAGGATAAGATATTTGAATAAAGAGGGCTGTGATTTCTTTACATCTTTTCTTTCATTTTCAAATTGTCTCCTTTCTTCGTTTTTGTGCATAGGATTAAAGCGTTACATTTCGTCTTATGTTGCATAATTAGTGCTCCCTCTCGCCCGAAATCTCGTGCTTTCAGTGGCGATCACGGTGGGACCCTGTTCCTCGGTTTTTAAAATCATAGAAACTGATTATATTTTTGTGTTTTGTGCTTGACAGTACATTTTTTTGTTGCAGATCGCTATTCGTCTCTCGCAGTGGACGAATTCTATTCTCGAATTCGTCTCGACCCTCGGGATGAATTCAAATTCATCTCTCGGGAGGGACGAATTCTGTTCCGAAATTCGTCTCGCCAGGGGACGAATTCCTGCCTACAGATTTTCAGAGCAGAAATTCAGAAGCAATCGGAGCAGGAAGAGAAGAGGTAGGGATTTTTATAATCTCTGTTAAAATTTTTGTTTCTGTTTCTATTTCTTTAATTGTTTTCATTTAATCCTGCATTGCATTAGGAAAAGTCATTTATGCTTGTTTCATTTTCGTTAAATAAAATGAATCCCACACACTTCACGCAACAATTTTAAACCAAGGAGCTGGTCGTAAGACCCCAGCCCTTGATCAAGACCATCGGTGGATTTCATCACCACCTTGGCTTGATTTGCATCCATTTCCCGATTGTCAACTGTTGTTAGGCGTAAATCCTGACGAAGACAGACCGAGTGTCGCTGGGGTGATTCCCATGCGCGCGAGGATAAGTTTTCTATGGTAGGTGCCATTAACAAGACAATCCCCCTTCCGTACCGCCTACGTACCACGTACCTTCTGCTCTCACGTACCTATAGTCTCCCTCTCGTAAGGGCGGGTATATAGAGAGGTTGGTATATCGTCCTGGTTGGTATATTGAAGGGGCTACCGTTTTGGGAGTTATATGAGCCGTCATAATGCATTTAAACGATCTTCAAAACCTACAAAAACAAAACAAAACACCAAAATGCACTAAACCACTTTAGGGCACACCAATAATCCTTAAAAGAGATAATCACGATTTTGTGAATGTGTGTGCTTAATTCTGCTTAGTGTAGACAAAAAAAATCATAAACGAGATAAAAACTTATTTAGATAGCATAGAAGCACCGCAATGGTGTACACCCGCAGTCAAGCCCAATCAAGGGCGTAAGCTCCGAAAGGTACACAAAAAGTAGGCACAAGTCGCCTTCACTTCAGTCCTGAGGATTTGGTCATACCGCCTTATAGGTCTAACCTACAAAAGAATCCAATTCAGAATCCTCGGTGGGGTATGCCTATTCAAAGCAGTCCCTTTCGGGAAGATGCCTTACATGTAGACCTTGACATAAATAGAGAATCACCTCTTGAAGTTAGGCATGAGTGGCCACCGCGCGATGAAGCGCTAGACAGGCACACCGTCCATTTGGAGGGGCAACGTGGATATGGCGTCCCTTCTTTACCTATCATCAGAACAGAGAGACCAAATCCGAGCGCATGGCTCCTTACATAGGGCGACCTAACTCCGCCCACCCCCTTTACACCCATGAAAGGGAGTACGAGGAAAGCCATCGCATTCCTCGAGGGCAACAAACAACGCGGGAACCTTGCATTTCTGCACCAACAGGATATCATGATCACCCCTTGAGGCCGTAACCTCGAGCACATACCGCTTACCTCGACAGAGGGAAGCGACCCATTGAAACCTTAGACCAGCAAACTCGAGGTAAACACATAGGAGAAACATTCGAACCTCCTGAGCAAAATAGGGTAGACCAAATTGACCCAACTTGCCGCCGGATATACCGCCCGTCAAGCCCAAATCATGCGGCTTAAACAAAGTCATCCGGAGATAGAGTATCGACACCGCTTGGATAGAGAGCGCATGCAACGCGAAGCGGATGAGTTACGCTATGAAATACCCGAGAGGGGGCCAACCCCTCGCATCCAAAGAGCTGAACAGTATGAGAGGCGTAATCCGTTAGTGCAGGATAGGTCTCCACGACCTCGTCAAGCTCTACCTCCAAGACCTCATAGATTCGAGAGGGAGGCAACTCCCCAAAACAATGATCGGTACCTTCAGCAAGAGCTTGATCAGGGTCATAGGTTTCGCCCGGAGACTCCTCAAGAATTTTACGAGGAGTATGAACCAGAAGAGGAATATGTTGAAACTCCCCATCAAGGCAGGAAGGATGCCATTCGGCCACCCCTCCATAGGCCTCCAGTTTACCGTAACTTGCAACAAGAGCGAACAAGAGAGGAAGAAATAAAATCTTCCGATGCATACCAAGCGCTATTGGAGCGTTTGGAGTCTGTGGAGACAAAAGCTGCTGGGCATCAAAAACCCACATTACGTCTACTCCGCAGCAATCCGGTGCATCCCTCAGTGCCTACACCTCTTTACCCCGAACACTTCAAGTTGCCTCAATTGGCAGCTTTTAAAGGTGAAGAGGACGCACAGAACACGTTACACGATTTCTAAGCCAATGCTTCGGCATCCAAGATAATGACGCATTGTTGATTAGAACATTCATAACCACATTCGTAGTCCCTACCTCGTATTGGTTCACACAACTCGCCCAAACACAACATAAGCAATTTAGATCAATTAGTAGACGCGTTTCTTGAACGCTTTGCCTTCAACACAAGGAAGAAGGCATCACTAAGTGATTTAGCGAGCCTCAAGCAATTTGAAGAGGAAACAATGGCAGCATACGGGAATCGATGGAGAGCTTTGCTTTCTAGGTTACCCTACCGTCCTCCTATGTCTGATCTCACGTAGATGTTCGCAAAAAGTTGCTTAAAATCAATCTCTGGTCTATTGTTACTACGACAATACGACAACTTAGAAGAAGCTTTGGCGCAAGCTATAGTCATAGAAGAGATTAAGATAGGCGAAGGCGCAATTGCCAAGCCTAAGAAGAAAGAGTGGAATAAAACCACTAAAATTGGGACAACGCAACCACAACATGCTGTAGTCAACCAAGTTGCGATAAATGTTCCCGCACTCGTGCAAGAAACGCAGCCTCAAAAGGCTAACTACTGTGCAAAGGCTCTCCCGCTTATGAAAGAGATAATAGAAGACAGGAGCAAAATTACCCGCGTCGCCTCTAGGAGAAATTTCACCCCATATGCGGAGTCTAGGGACTCCTTATTTGACCGCTTGTCAGTGGCAAATTTAGTCACTCTACCGGAAATCCAAATTATAGACCCTAACATTCCCAAGCCTAGGGGGTACAGAGAGGAATTGTATTGTAGATTCCATAGGCGCAGAGGACATGACTTGAATGGGTGCTGGAAATTCAAAGACCTAGTCCAGGATTTGATCGACAACAGAACATTGGTTGTGGACAACCCCATCGCACCAAACAACCAAAGAAATGGGGGTATTCAAGGACCCCTTGCCACCCCACGAGGCACAAACAAAACCACTCCAGATTAACGAGGTGCGACAAGATCTTCCCACACAGGGATTTGTGGGAATGATTAGCATAGTAACAAGGAACATAAGGTACCCGACAGCTGCCCCTGAGGTAGCTACGAAGGAAGTTCCGGCAACATCGCATCCTCAACAACGCCCAATGCAGTTACCTCCGCCTAGACCTGAGGTCACGATACGAACCAAACTCACGCAGAGTTTGCGGACCACGTCGGCTAGGCTGTCCATCTACGAGCTTATTCAACAATCAGCTCCCCATAGAGAAGCTCTTATGGACATTTTAAAAGCCATTGAATTACAACCCCACGAGGCAAATTCTTTCAACGCCTTCGTGGGACATGTGAAACAATGTACGGAGCCGATCATCACATTCAGAGAAGATGAGGTCAAAACGATATCAAATGACATGGCAGATCCACCCCTGCACGTTATCGCATGGGTCAACGGGATTCCGTACAAGAGAGTGCTGATAGATACTGGCTCATCCAGTAACATCATAACCACTACAGCCTTAAAGCATTTGAAGTCGCCAGCCTCTCACATCACAGCCTCCACGTACACACTGCGAGCTTTTAATGATGCAATATGCTCGATAGTCGACACAGTCGTTCTGCCAACCTAGGTAGGACAAAAGTCAATACATACACTGTGCCATGTGCTGGAAGGTGAAATGGCTTATAATATACTGCTAGGGCGGCCTTGGATCGTGGATATGAAATGTGTCCCTTCGATCGCCCACCAATGCTTGAAGTATGCTTATGAAGGAGAAATACATGTAGTCCCAATGGACTTAGAGCCCTTCAAGTATTGCAATGCGGTACAATTCATACCTCAATCGACCCTCCCTTCAACGCATTTGGATTTCCAATTAAATCCATCTAAACAAGGTCCAATACCGCAGTGCACCACCGGTGGCCAACAAGGCAAAATCCCAGCCAGGTGAGACTTCATCATCGGCTCCTTCATCATCAACGCCACCTATCATGGCCCAACAGAAGGACAAGGGAAAACAAATCATGGAAGAGGTTAAGCCCTTAGAAGAAAGGTTGCCCACAATTTCAACAATAACAATAGAGGAAGCGCCCAACGCAACGGAAACCAAGATTCCTGAACCACCAAACATGGAATGGACTCAGGAAGGACTACCGTTTCCTCCCACCCAATCATCAACAATCACTGTTGAAATGGCCAGTACAGGCCCGGGGGAATACTTAGTGCAAAATGTTGTGGCAACCCCCACACTAGAGTCAGTACAAGACATGGGAAGACCTCGCCTTCCCATTGGAACAATCGTCCCTCTAGGCTACCCACCGAACTGCACAAATTTTGTGTATGGGGGCCTTGATCATGGTCTTGAACCATGCCAACAAAAGGAAACAGACGAAGAGCCTTTTGTTGAAAACATCAATTATCTCGTCAAACCCATAATTTGCCCTAAAATATCTCAGCCAATGCAATTGGCATGGATACGGGCTCGGCAGATATGAGCAAGGGATGCGGATCCTTTGCAAACCAAGATATCATATGCCATATGACAAGTCAGGGGTAGGGTTCAACCATCCCCCGCCATTAGACATCTTGGTTGAAAATATGCAAGGCCTAGAAATAGGCAACAAGGGGGGATTGGCATTGGGTCCTTATGCCAATCCGAATACAGAATACACATTGGGAGACTACCTCCCATGGTCAACAAACACCCCTGGCAGCAACAGTAATCCCTCTTCTTTGCTAGAGAGAGGCGAAAGTTCAGAGATTAATCCTCAAAGAGAACATCAACGACTGCCAGACATCTTTCTGAAACTGTTCCCCTTAGAGGTTCCAGATGAAATAACACAGTCTCAAGAGAATCAGGTCCCTCCACTAAGAGTGGAACAACCGCAATGGGACCAGATTAATTCACTGGAATAGGAAGAGTCCTCAACGTCGCAAGCAACAGATGTCGAAGAGGATGAACAATTTTGGATCTATGAAAGTGATTCGAAGATGAAACTCGAGATGAACTATCTCGTACATGCGTGACAAAATCACCGCGCTCTAACTCATGAAGATCTAATGGGACAGATGGGTATACAGTTAGGACATGAATGGCACGTAGACCCAGCGAGGTGGGACCAAGTGTTAGACCTATGGCTCCAAATTCAAGATGAGCATCGTCCACCTCGAGATCCCATCATGACAAGTAGCTGCCGAGGGAAGACCCCGCCTTCCTTTTCACACATAGAGATGAATTTGCACCTAGAGAGGATCCATTCGTGCCTGCTCCCGTAGAGCCAGATCCAGAGTATAGGGAACATCTAAAAGAATCAAGTCATCACACCCGCGGTTCTGGAGACCAAATTCATTCCATCCACATGATCTCCATTGATTTGACCGCACCCATCCGCAATCCGACCGATCCATCACGGTCATTGCATCTAGACATGGATGCCATCGACTGGGATCACGTCAATTCACCATTGTCACCATCAGAGTACTGGCCTTTCGGTGAAATGCTTCATTTTACCCCAAGGACAACTCAGGATATTTTTCAAGTTGAAGAGGGACCCGAGGTTCCAAACGTAGATCTTAACTCAGCTGATGATATCCATTTAATCCCAACTCCACATCAGTTGGAGGACGGATCCCACATGTCAGTCGAGGAGACGACTGACGTAGACATCGGCATAGATCCAATGAATCCACGGATTCTCAAGCTGGGGGTAAGCCTTTCCCCCGAAGAGCAAGCCGAATATATTGCCCTTCTCAAAGAGAAGAAGGAAGTTTTTGCATGGTCGTACAAAGATATGCCAGGGCTAGACCCGTAGCTAGTCATGCACAATTTAACGCTTGATCCGAAAATCAAGCCTGTAAAGCAAAAACTAAGAAAGATGCACCCAACAAGTGGCCTTGATGGTCAAAGACGAATTGCAAAAGCCGTTGGATGCACAATTTGTCATCTACGTGGATTATCCGCCATGGTTGTCCAACATGGTTCCCGCCAAGAAGCCCGACGGGAGGATTCGCATATGCACCGACTTTCGAGACCTAAACAAAGCGAGTCCTAAGGATGATTTTCCCTTGCCAAGCATCGACGCATTGGTAGACGCTACAAGCAGGTCACGAAATGCTCTCCCTAATGGACGGTTTCTCAGATACAATCAAATTCGTATCAATCCATAAGACCAGCTCAAAACGACATTCACAACACCTTGGGGGACATTTTGCTATAAGGTCATGCCTTTTGGCCTTAAAAATACCGGCGCTACATACCAACGTGCTATGACGTATATCTTCCATGATTACATGCACAAAACTTTGGAAGATTACATGGATGATTTGTTAGCCAAGTCTCTCTTGCGCTCAGATCATCTCGATGACTTAAGCAAGATTCTCGATCGCCTCATAGAGCATAAGGTCAATCGAATCCCAAGAAGTGCGTGTTCGGTGTCACATCCAGAAAACTCTTGGGTTTTATAGTCTCAAAGAGAGGCATCGAAGTGGACCCAAACAAAGTCAAGGCAATCCTTGAAATGGCTCCCCCAACCACTATCAAGCAACTCAGAAGTCTGCAAGGAAAGGTCGCGTCGATTAAACGCTTCATAGCGCAATTATCTGAAAAATGCCGACCAATGAACAAATTATTGCACAAGGGGGTCACATTTCATTGGGATGACGAGTGCCAGTCAGCCTTTGACGAAATCAAACAATACTTGGCTTCACCGCAAGTATTGGCACCACCTAGACCAGGAGTGTCGTTCTACTTATACATCTCAGCCATCGAGGTGGCACTAGGAGCAATGCTAGCCCGTAAGAATGAACTTCACAAAGAACAGAGCTACTTACTATCTTAGCCGCACCTCGGTCGGGCTACGAACTTAACTATGCATACGTTGAGAAACTCGCTTGGCAGTGGTGTTTGCTACCAAGAGGCTACGCCACTACATGCTCGAGCAACACTACGTATGTTGTGTCTAAGGAGAATCCATTGCGATACATGATGAGTCGTACTTATCATAGTAGTCGCACGGCGAAATGGATCATGTTGTTGACGGAATTTGACATTGAGTTTATTGGGCAAAAATCTATAAAAGGACAAGTCATAGCCGATCAACTAGCAGAGGCTCCTCTTGAAGACGATCAGCCTCTCGGTCATAGAACTACCCGATGATGGGGTCTTCCATGTCTCGTAATCGCCAGATTCTCGATGAGCCCGAGTCTCGTGCCGACATAACCTTATTTTTTGATGGTTCTAAATGCGAGCAAGGTGGTGGCACAGAATTGTATTCTTCACACCGCAGGGCGCTCCAATGCCCTCGTCATTTAAATTAAACTTCCAAGTGCACCAACAACAATGCAGAATATGAAGCCTTGCTCCTAGGTCTTCGTACAACAATCGCCATGAACATCAAAAGATTGAACATCTTTGGCGATTCGCTGTTAATCGTCAATCAAGTCAAAGGGGTATATCAATGCAAATGCCCAGTTCTAAAGGCCTATAAAGCCCTCGTGGACAAATTCCTGGAAAAACTTGAGTGGTATGACATCGAGGCACTCCCTCGATCATCGAATCATTTTGCGGACACAATGGCCTCCTTGGGGTCACTAATCCCGCAAGACCTTTCCGGTGATATAACAACCATTCAGGTCAAAACCTTATCGCAACCCGCGATGGAGCGCGCAAGCTCAGACTTGACGCCAGGAGTCCACATGATCCAGATCGAACCATCTTCGGATAAGTTCTTTCGAATCCGAGACTGTTTGAAACGTGCCAACTGGGGGTCTTTGTTTTCCCCCACTCCCATTAATAGCAACACAACGCTATTCTTACAAGTTCTATCCCAATCAACATTTGTTAGGGAAGAACTTCAAAAGGGATCGGCTGTTCATACTGTCGAGGTTTCTGATAAACAGGACTGGTATTTACCCATAAGAGACTACCTCAAGTTAGGTAATCTTCCCTTTGGATTGACGCACGCCGCAAAACGAACATTCAAACAGAAAGCGGCAAAATATGTCTTGATAGGAGACATTTTGTATCGTCGAAGCTATGACGGAATTCTTCTTCGTTGTTTGGACCAGCAAGAGTCCACTTGGGCAGTCACCCAAGCGCATGACGGTACATGTGGTGGCCACTTTAGCGGTATGGCCATCGCAAAGCGCATTCTTCGCATGGGCTATTATTGGCCATCTTTAGAGCGAGATTGTTGCGAGTATGTCAAGAGGTGCGTGAAATGTCAACATCATGCCAATTTAATGCACGCACCTTCCCAAGCCCTACAGACAATCCACCGCTTGGCCATTTTCATAGTGGGGCCTCGATCTAATCGAAAAGATCTCCCCTGCATCGTCAGGCCGTCACACGTTTATCATAATGGCCACAGAATATTTTACCAAATGGGTGGAAGCAATTCCGTTAACCTCTACGACAGGACCCCGCATTGCGGAGTTCATTTTGCATTACATCATATGTCGTTTTGGTATTCCATCCAAAATAATCTCGGATAATGGGCCATCATTCAAGAACAAAGACGTGCGTGCTTTAACCACAAAGTACAAAATTCAGCACAGCTTTTCAACACCCTATTATCCGCAAGCAAATGGGCAAGCAGAGGCGTCAAACAAAACGCTAGTCGCCATCCTTAAAAAGACCGTCGCAGACAATCATAAGGATTGGCACATACAAATCCCACTTGCCCTTTGGGCTTATCGCACTAGCATTCGGACGCCCACTGGGGCAACTCCGTTTTCACTAGTGTATGGCTCAGAGGCGTAATGCCTCTCGAGTTGGAAATTCCTTCCCTGCGCATATCAATGCAGGAGTTCATCGATGATAACACCGCACGGCAGGCCCGATTAGACCAACTTACGTTGCTTGACGAACGACGCGTTAATGCTCTCGAGCACTTACGTATCTATCAAGAGCGGCTTAAGAAAGCTTACAACATGAAAGTTCACCTAAGAGACTTTCGGGTTGGTGATTTGGTTCTGAAGGAAAACCAACAAAACTCTAATTTGTCGTCCCATATGAGGGACAAATTCACGGCAAATTGGTTAGGTCCTTATGTCATTGATAGTAAAATAGGACCCGAGACGTACCGGCTAGCTTCTCTTGACGGTATCAAGGAAACATAACCCTTGAATATCAGTCATTTGCGACCATTTCATATCTAAGAAAGCCATATCCCAAAAAAAAAAAAAAAAAAGCTCCAAGGATTATCGCAATCTCTTGGTCACTCCAAAAAGCTCCAAGGATTATCGCAATCTCTTGGTCACCCAAAAAGCTCCAAGGATTATCGCAATCTCTTGGTCAATCCAAAAAGCTCCAAGGATTATCGCAATCTCTTGGTCAACCCAAAAAGCTCCAAGGATTATCGCAATCTCTTGGTCAATCCAAAAAGCTCCAAGGATTATCGCAATCTCTTGGTCACCCAAAAAGCTCCAAGGATTATCGCAATCTCTTGGTCACCCAAAAGCTCCAAGGATTATCGCAATCTCTTGGTCAACCCAAAAAGCTCCAAGGATTATCGCAATCTCTTGGTCAATACAAAAAGCTCCAAGGATTATCGCAATCTCTTGGTCAACCCAAAAAGCTCCAACGATTATCGCAATCGCTTGGTCAAAAAAATCAAGAAATTCAAAAAAACAAAACAACAAAAATCATCAAAAACAACAAAGATTTGCATCTCAATTCTAGGCATACTCAAATTCATCAAAAAATTCATATTCTCGCACCTCATCTTCACCTTCACCAAAAACAATCCATCAAAATTACAAAAATACATAGCTGCATTAAGCATTGCATCCATACATTGCATATTTGTAGTCATACAGGTCAAAGGCACCATAAGCTGCAATAGCTCTGATAGTCCACCTTGTTCCGCATTGTCTCATGTTACAAAAACAACAAAAACACCAAGCATAACTTTTACCACACTACGACCGTTGGTCCGGGAATGTACCAAGAGTTTCAAGAATTCACTCATCATTTTCCTCTTTAGCCATGTAGTGTATCAAGTCGAACAGATTTTACGAAGGTAGAGTCATACTTGAAATACACCTTGTTACGTAACATCCCAACACAAATCAAAACACTAAAATTCCCAAATTGTGTGAACGAAAGACGAAACCTCGCAAAATAATCTAGGTCACCACAAGCGAAACGGTTATCTTGCTCATCCCCCATGCGAATGACCCCTAGAATGCCGAGAGTTGGCAAAAGGACAAGCATCCTCCCTACCCAATTCCCTAAGAATCCCTAAAGTTCTCAACAGTTGCAAAACACAAAAATTTGCAAAATGTCAAAACTCCAAAATTTGACAAAATACAGTGCACACATCAAAGGGCACAAACGATAGTGATTTTCATCACTCCATATCCCCAATCCCTTGCTCGAAAGAAAAACAAATCAAAATAAACAGTGATCTCATCACTACAATGAGCAAGTATCCCAATACAATTGAAGAAAAGAAGGGAGTTGACCTTGAATCCCTCGGAACTCTCAAGGATTCTATAGGTCATAAGGCAAGCTTCAGCACTCAATTTGGTTGATAGCCAATGGGTAATGTAAGTAAACCTCCCGCATGACGATATATCTCGTCACATTAACTTGCGTACGGATCAATATTTGCATGTGGATGAGCTAGCTTATGGCATCCTGGATTACACCGCAGATTAATCTTAGTACATACAACAAAGGAATTCGTGGAGCTAATTAGGTGATCCTCAAGACAGTTCGGTTGAAAGCCCATCCGGCACTCGGCGGTATCCTAACAAATACCACTAAATGAACTCAATTGCACACACAGGGATATGAAATAACTCGGGTCAAAAACAAGTCCGATTCATACCTTGGTCAAAAAGTCTTGTAAGATAAAGTACAATCATGGATAGTGAGTTAAAACCGATCGAATCTCGTAAAACCTTACATTCATTCCAAAACCATCTCGCGCTTACTTATCATCCTTATGATACCATCAAAAAATACAAAAAAAAAAAGAAAAACCATGTAAATAAAGAGCTTCTTAAACAACCTATAGTGCAATCATCACAAATGTCATTCATCCATTTCACCTCGCATATCACATAGATATCAAAAACATTTACATTCATCATAACATCTGCATTCATCAAAATAAATATAAACATGCATAACAAAAATCACATCATCACATGTACAAAAACCAAAAATAAAACCGGTATATATATATATATATATATATCGTCAAAAAGATGCCCGCAGGCTACAAAACCGGTCCTCAGACCCCGCAATCATATCCAAAAACCCAACCTAAGGCGTCGACCACCATGATCACGCAGGATCGGTGCGACGGGAACTACCCCCGTGGTGTGGGTCCTACGGGACCCGCAGGGCGGCTACTACTAGCCCCCGCATCATGCCTCGCTACCACCCCCTCATCTAACCGCCTACGACGAGATGATGCCGATCGCTCGCCAGACTATCCCTTGTCCGCCATGAAGATCCACCGACCGAAGGCTCAGGTAGCCGCCCACCAAGGCGGATGACCTCCCTCTCCAAGTCTATCCGGATACAAACACCACTCTGCCTCTCGCCGATGATAGATAGACAATGCATCATCACGCTGCACCAAAACTCTATCCCGCTCTACCAACTGAGCCCGTAGAAGATCCCTCTCCTACCGCGCATCCCCCAGCTCCCGCCTCGCATCCCCCAACTCCAGATCCCGCATCCGTAGCAGCTCTATTAGTCGTGCAATCTCAACGCCTACATCCGACCCCACCTCCTCTGTATCTGTCGGACGCATAGGACTCGCGGGGACAGTAGCCCGCTCAGGCTCCAACTGCTCCTCCACATCCCGCATGTCCGGCCGCTCCGGAACACCCAAGTCCACATCCTCATCTCCCACATCCACCATGTCCGCATCATCCAACGGACCCCCCCAATCACCCCCTCGCCGCCTCAAGCATCCTCCACTGCCGCCTCCGCGCCTCCCAATGGCCCCTCTCCTCTCCAACGCCGCAGTACCCACCACGAGTCATACTCAATGGTAGTCCCGATGTCATCCACATCCGGGACCTCAATCACTGCATCGGACTCCTCGCCCAATGGCGCGGTGACCGGTGGCTCTAGATCCCTCTCATCTCCCCGCCGCCGATAGACCACGGGCTCACCAGGCAACCCCTGGCGCACCCCAAACTATCGTGTAACCCGACGGTACGGAAAGAACTCATGCTCCGTCCCGTGCCGCCCAGTCAACCACCGCTCCCTCCGTACCCGTCGGAGCCACTCTCCACCCTCAGAGCCAGCCTGGACAGTCCCGATAGGGATGCCAAAACACCTCCCCCGGAGTGAGCCGAGAAAAGGCATCGCTGTAGTGCTCAACGACACCGCCCATCGCCGACTCTACCCCTGCTCTCGTAGACCGCCGCCACAAAATCGCATAACCAATCTCCTCATCCTCCATCGCCGCCCGAGTCATCCACGGTAACCCGATAGGCCTCTCAACAGCTATGTGCCGCCAACCCCAAGGACCGCAACAAAAACCGCAATCGACACCCTTCCGCCGTCGACAGTGGACCCCGTACAGCCTCCCCGTAGAGCCGTGCCAACAAAGTCTGTCCCCATCTCGTAATCAACGGTGCCTCTATCGGGCACTCGCCAACCGCCACACCAAATCCAAGCAGGTTCCACGGGAACCTCGCGCCTCGACGAATCGTGGAGAAGAATGTTAGAAATGAGGCCCATCAAGAATGCGTGCCTCACTCCTAACACCCCCTCTCCCCGCCACCGCCTAACCAAAATCCCGCCACCTGGCAATCCACCTCGACTGTCTCCACTGGGTTTGCTACACCCAGCTGCCCCCATGCCCAAAACATCTCGTAAGTATAGCAGTCCACTGATCAAACGACGATGTCCTAATAGGCAGACCATCTATCGGAATCCGAAGCAACCGATAGACGTCCTCAAGAGTCACGGTCATCTCCCTTGTCGGGAGATGGAAACTATTGGTCCACGGATCCCAAAGCTTGATCAGGGCCGTCAGATAGGCCTAGATCCGAAACCACAGGCTCCGAGCCACCCGCTTGAGCCCAAGGGCATCAAGCCATTCCCGCTCATCATCGGTCAATGCTAACCGCGCCTCTAGAAATGCAACGGGTACACGGTACCGGCTCCTAACAACCTGCAAAGCAAAAAAAAAATCAACACAAACACAAAAAAAAAATATAATATATATATATATAACAGATCAAATTTTCAGTTCTAGGGTTTCTAACCTTAACTGTTAAACAAAAACATCACAAAAAATCTTAAAGTTTTGAAAAGCGTCAACACAAAAACAATGCATTAAATAAAAGCAAAATAAACTCTAGGGACACTTACAGGTTTCGCCTCGGCTCCGCCGCTCGAACCAGTTTGTGCACTCATGATGGCAGAGAGAATTCCAGCAGTGCTTCGCTTCGCAGAATTACCTCCTCCTCCCACAGCTCCAAAATCGCAAGAAAAAAATGACACAAATGAGCCCAAAATCAAGTTTTGGCCATTAAATAGGCCTTTTGCACTCGGAATTCATCCTTGACTCGGGACGAGCGCTCTGATTAGCGCTCGTCCCACCCAGGGACGAATTTCCTGAATTCGTCCCACCCAGGGACGAACTAAAAAAAAAAAAAAAATGACTAAAAATGCACTAAAAACAGACAATAAAATTGCCCGACAGGATTGCTACTGCACCTGACAACAAGGGCATACAAAATCGACATTGGAGTCACAAATTGTCACTATCATACTCCCTAAGAAGGCTACCATAGCCGGACCGCTCCACGGGAAGACAGATTTTTGACAATTTAATCACCAAATGGTGTCACAAAAACAACAAAAACAAGAAAAAATGCAACAAAAACAAACAACAATAAACATTGCCAGACACAAGTGCTCTTGCACTTAACCTCTTGGCATAGAAAAATTGATGTCGGAGCTTACATTGTCACTATCCTACTCCCGAAGAAGGCTACCATAGCCGGACCGCTCCACGGGAGGACGGATTGCCGACAATTTAATCACCAAATGGTGTCACAAAAACAACAAAAACAATAAAAAAATTCAACAAAAACAAACAAAAAAAACATTGCCGGACATAAGTGCTCTTGCACTTAACCTCTGGGCAAAGAAAATCGATGTCGAGGTTCAAATTATCACTCTCCTACTTCCCCAAGAAGGCTAACATAGCCGGACCGCTCCACGGGAAGTTAGGTTTTCGATGATTTCACCTCATTACGGCATCACCAAAAGGGTTAACACCCACCAAAAATAGGTCCAAATGTTGGAAAAATTGCACACGCTTAACGGTAAACCCTCTAAAGGCACCCTTGCACAAGTCATCTTGGGTCAAGCGACTCGTCGCTTCTCTCACGAAGGTCATTCCCTCATCGATTCGTCGCTTGAGGGGGTAGTCACACTTAGTCACCAACCAACAATCACACACCCAATTAAGGAAAATGACATGCATTCAAAGAATCATTGACAAAGACAATCACGCTCCAGCTTGGGGCAGTAAACAAGCAACAATCAAATCAATCAAACACTTGGCATTTCGTGAATCATGAACACAAGGTTCCCCCCGAGGATAAAAATGCCCTTTGCCTGCTCATGACTCGATCAATGTCTAAGTTCAAGTCACACCTCAACAAAACAGGTTAATACTTGAAATCAAATTCCTTAGCTCGTCGAAGCAAGGATTCAAGAATGCATGCCCTTTCCATACTTGGGGCATCAAAAGTTGGTTAGGTTACCAAGAAACCCTAATCATTAGTGCTTTGGTTATCTATTTTTGCTCAAGACCGCGTCACCCGCAGCGGCTTCCCAAAAAGGGGCATCTGTAGACACCAAAACAGCACCAATCCGATTATGTGACTCGCAAACACCGATCGCTTTGACAAACACATCCCCCAGTGGCAGCCCTCGGAGGTTAAACAAGTGGTCTTAACCACTTTCATAGCAATTTTGTAAGGTCAAGAAGCAATTTGGCACACTTGGACACTTTGCCCAGCATTCGTCCCACCCAGGGACGAATTCAAAATAGAATTCGTCCCACCCCAGGATCGACTCTCGAATCCGTCCCCGGGTGGGACGAATTCTAAGCTTAACGGGCAAAAAGACAAATGGCGCCAAGTGGCAGCCCGTAATCAGCCGCTTGATGACTCCCGCCTTGCACGCGTGTGTAGGTGGACAGAGGGGCCGTTAGAAGACCGTCACAAAAGGCATTTATCAAAGCCCAAGTCAACGGAGGACTCCCCTCCCTCATGGGAAGACAAGACTGCCACATGGCGCCTATGACCAACACATGGCATTTGTGCTTCCCTCCCAAAAGAGACCCCATGGGTCTATAAAATGTGGGACTTTTCTCACCCAAAATATACAGGTTGAAGGAGTTTTCAAGCAACGAAGTGCCGCCGAGTTGAAGACCCACTTGCATCCCTTTTGGTTCACCTTCCCACATCCACCAATCTCTTTTGCAAGGGAGGTTGTTGGGTGGCTTTTGGAAGCTTGAACCTGACCCAAATCCAACACATGGACACCTGAACCAACCAATTCGCCGACCCCCCCAATCCTAAGAGGTTTTGGGCCCATCCCTAGTGGATTGGCGCCAGAATCAAGTGCCAACGGTGGGAGGCCCACTTGGGCACCCCCGCACTTTCTAGGTTTTAGAGCATTCTAGATTACTTTTTCAGGTTGCATTTTGTGTTATCATGTTTGGTTAACTCACAACTGCAATTTCGTAACTTTTGGTCAGATTCTAGTATGTTTTGTGTCGCTTTGTTGTTTCACTGACTTGCAGGTGGCGAGATCAAATTCCCGAGGGTAGAGGCCAAATTGGGAGAATCCGACCATCCGGGTCGTCCCAAAATGGCCCCAATTACATAACCCCCTTGTTTGCAGGCATTTTGCAGGTCTCGGGAATCGACATTGGAGCAGCAGCAGGTCGGCTTCTTCAACACAGAAGAATTCGTCCCACCCAGGGACGAATTGCAGTCAAAGATCGTCCCACCCAGGGACGAATTCTAGAATTCGTCCCACCCAGGGACGAATTGCAGTCAAAAATCGTCCCACCCAGGGACGAATTCCAGTTGAAGGCAGATTGGCCAGCTGTCTCAGTGGCAATGGCCTTCTGGTAACATTTTTTCGTCTTCTGTCAAGTTTTTAGGCTGTTTAGAATCATTTTGTTTACTGTTTTAGATAAATGTTTGCATGCATCTTTTGATGATTTTAGAAGAACGAACACTTTTCACTTGCAGCAAGTGCTACTGACATATTCGTTGTTTCTTTGTTCGCAGGAGGAGCAAGCAGAGGTAAGGACTCATCAGCGTAAGCGGCGGCATCGTCTTGGCCCGTCCATTCAAACGTGGGCACGCGAAAAGAGGAAGACTAAGTCACATATTGTAACAAATACGAATTTAACGCTCCTAGCCCCCAAAAAGGGAGGAGACGTCTATGTAACCGAGGATAAGATATTTGAATAAAGAGGGCCGTGATTTCTTTACATCTTTTCTTTCATTTTCAAATTGTCTCCTTTCTTCGTTTTTGTGCATAGGATTAAAGCGTTACATTTCGTCTTATGTTGCATAATTAGTGATCCCTCTGCCCGGAATCTCGTGCTTTCAAAAACTACAAGACAAAACATACAAAATAAGGAAAATTTGTTATTTCAGATAAATAGATTACAAAACTGATCGATTTGAGTTACAAAACTCCTTTTAATGAATTGGCTATGTGGAAAATCATACAAGCTTCAATTTTGTATGATTTTGATTGTACAATTGTATGATTTGGTGACTGTATAAATTATTTTTGGCAAATTAACATATTGCACAAGAAAAATTGTACAAGCTGTACAATTTAGAAAAAAATATTTTGAGGCTTTTGGAATAATATCTAGACCTTATAAATCACCTTCCCCTCAAGGAATACTATACTACAATATTTGCATCAAAAATAGCTCTACTCAATCCTTCAATAATCAAGAAAAAAAATAAAGATAAAGGACATCCCTATATCAGTCCTCTCAAGGGGACATCCTTGACTCAATCCATTACTCTGAGAAGATCCTCCTCAATACAATCATAGAAAACTAGGAAAAACTCCACAGGCCATCCATTAGGTCCCATATTTTTATTATTTTTAAATAAGTTGGTACAAATTTTAATTCTTCCTTTGTGACCTCCTTTATAAGTAACTAATTATCCTCCTCTATCACAAAACTAGGGAATAAACTAGTTAACTTTAAATTTTTCTAATATTAACACTATCAAGTTCTTTGTAGATATATTGAAAATATTTTACTCCCAAATTTGCAAACTCAAAGAAACTCCTAACAAGGATCCTATTTTTATTTTGTATCTCCTATATAGTGTTACCCTTCTTCCTGTGATTAGCAAAATTATGAAAAACTTGATATTTCTATCCCCTTTTTAACCATATAACTCTTCTTTTCATATTCCATTCAACATCCCTCCACTCTAAGAATTTTTTCTTCTTAGCTTCTAGTTTAACTAGTCATTTTTTTTTCTCCTCTTTAAATAAACCAACCAAATTATTAAAATAACATGAAACTTTGGTCATAACCAATCCATTCTTTTTTAATCAATTACTAAAACCATTTTTCTCCAACTAAATTGAATAGAGCTTAAAAGGATTACCAAGTTTTGCATTTTGACTTTCCAATTTAAAAAGTATGGTAGAATGATCTGTCACCTCAAGTCTCAATCGATAATTGTTTTTTGTCTATTTTATTGTTCGATGACTCTAAGATAAAAATTATGTCCAACCTCTTTGAGATCCCAACTTCTTCAACTCTATTATTTCTTCACATAGGCAACAATTTTATTAGTTCTAAATAAATTACACCAACTTCTTCTATATTATGTATGTAGTAATCTATAAGTCTATCATGTCTTGCAAATTCTCCACATACCTCAATTTCATAGTAAAATTTAAATCCTCATCGATGATAAATATTTCATTCCTAACACACCTCTTAGAGGAAAATCATTCCAAAAAACCTCTTTGTCTTCATAGGGAAAATAACAATTAATAATTAATAATGTCAAACCTAAGTTATTAAAAAAAAAAACCTGAAACCATAAAGGAAGAATTAATCTATAGCTATATAAAATATTAAATTAAATCCCATACTATTTTATAATATTTTTAGTTAATACTCTTCCAATTACAAAAATAATGATACTAGCTATGTAAGAGATCCAATTAAAGTTTAGCACTATTTTATACAATTTATATTAACATTCTTTCACTCTAAGAAAACAATAATAGATCAATCCCTTTTTAAAAATTATCTCATAATATTTTTTAATTTGAAGTAAAATTTACAAAACATAATAATATAATATCATAAAAAATAAAAACTAATGAATTTGCATCAAACAAAAACATTAAAAAAAAAAAAATTATATTTAACAATTACAATTGGTACTTAAAATATTTATATAATATGTCAATTCAAATATTTTAAATTTTTATATTCTTTAAATTGTTTCATTAATATTTTAACCAAATTTCACATAAAATTTTCTAAAATTCTAAGGAGAAGATGAAGGATAAATTTTGTTTAAGTGATTTAATACCAATATTTGGTCATAAAGTAATAAAAGTAAGACCCATTTCAATCCCAAATAACCTAATAACAAACATTTATATAAACCACAACCAAAAACCTCTTTCAATCATACATTAAAGATTAACATATTTTTACAATAAACAAAATATATAAAACCCATTCAATCTCATATAAAAGATTTAACTAATTTTGGCATAAACAATGTAAGACCCATTCAATGGCCTAAAAAAAATTAAGTAAACAAGAAGAAAACATGCAAATCATGTACATAGGTGTTCTATCTGCACAATGTTGGCAAAACATTACAAAAAAAAATGAAAACTCTTCATCACTAACACAAATTAATCCTTATCATCTCCAATACATTTGCAAAGAAAAAAAAAAACATTAAAAACATATCGTGTAAAATCTATATAGTCCAACAACAAATTTTCCCACAAACCTTAAGCAAACATGTAACTCGTATACATAATGGTTCTATTTGTACAATGTTTGCAAGACAAAGTAGCCCTTTCCATCTAAGTGTAGGGAGAAAACTTCAAGGGCATACAAAACAGCTTGGAGATTTTACTTATGGGATTCTTCATTGAAGGCCAATCGCACAGTAGTGTTTTATGGGCATCCAGATCTATCGACATTATTCGATCGTTACCCTCGAAATATACCAAAAGGTAGTCTGCATCATTGTCTCCACCGCAAGTCACCAAAAATTTCTTTGAAAGCCGAAATTGTAATATGGAACGATTATCAAGCGTGACCTTAAAAAGATACCTCCACATTGGAGTGTATAGATTCTCATCTAAAACAAAAATAGTATATCGATTAGAACTTTTCAACTCAAACTTCATAATTCTATCCTTGCAGACAAATAGTGCTCTATTAAGCGCATTGGCATCCTCGTCTTGATTTGAAAGGGGTACAATACACCCTCTCCACCGTTCATGAATGCCGTAAGACGTCCAAGTTCTTGTGTCGTGAGAAAAGCAATAGACCTTTCCATTGTGTACCAAAATTTTTGGAAAATACTTTAGGGAGACACTGTATTCTGGAATTTTTATCTCCCATGATTTGGTGGTCAAACTATATATGAGTATATGCAATCTTCTTTTGGAAGTAAAATTTCCAATAACAATTACCTCACAAGACTTGGTTCTTGAAACTTCCCTGAGCTCAACACGAACTTCTTTTGGATGCTTCTTGATGTAATAAGAAAGCCAAAATCTTAAATTCACGGCTACATCTGGAATCTGATGAGTTTTCTTTGTCAGCAGATTCACGGCTTTAAGCTTTCCCTCTTGCTCATTAATGAAAACAAGGAAACCTCCTGCTGCAGCTCTAAGACTCCAAGTGGAATTATTTATCCACTCATGTAGTATATCCTCAGACCATATCCAGTCACTGAACTTGACCATTGAAACATATCTAGTCGGTGACTGTTTAAACGTATGGTTTACAACAAGGCACATATCTTTGTTGCGCTCGTCCCATTCATTTTGAAAATGTGCAGAAGTCCAAACAATGTCACTCAGCATACCAAGATGACACAGCATTCCAAAGAGTCTAGGAAGAGGCAACAATGTCAATATATCTTGAATACAGTCATTAGGAAGAGATTGAATGAAGTTTTTTACCTTTTCCTTGTCAGAAGACCCTATTACTGCTGGAGTAAATGCTGGTGAGCGACTAAACGGGCATTGATACAATTGTTTTTCTTTCTCATCTTTGGCATTGCTAGCGGCCCTTCTCTTCTTCCGGTTGTTTACCATAGTCTTTCTCTCCTAATTTAGCGGATCACACCTGCCGAAAGATGCTGAAAGAAAAGCTTGCAAAAAGATGCTGAAAGAAAAGCTTGATTTACAAGAATGCAAAGACAAAAGTAAGCAAAAGAAAAGCTTAATTTGCAAGAACGCAAAGACAAAAGTAAGCGATCATATATAATTTATACAACAGTTTGGGCGATTATTAGGGTTTAGTGTTGGTCTCGTGAGATTCCTCGTCGACCCAGCAGATTCCTCCTGGGCGGACCCAGCCGTGGGCCCATGGTATTTAGTCTACGATTTTTTTTTCGATTGTGTATGGGATTCAATCTTTAATTTGTTCCGAGTTCTGGTAAAGTATTGTAGCGATCTTTTGTTTAGGTTTAACATGATTAGACTTGTACGCCTAGGTTAAGTGGATTGGTAGGGCATTTATAGGAGGAGACATAGGTTCAAAACTTGTACATCTGGATTAAGTGGATTGGTAGGGCACTTAGAGGAGGAGACCTAGGTTCAAACTTCGCGGACATGCCCACTGACTAGTATCCGTTGAGTGTGTGGGCTTGATGAGGGCGGTACCAACCCCAAGACACCGACGTCTCCCTCTCCCTCACTCTGGACCGTGTTTACCTAGGCGAGGTAGGAGTTATAGTGGTAGTTCCATAATTTGACCGGGATTTATCCTTGTAACAGGTTGTTAAAAAAAACTAATTCCTTATGTTTAAAAAAAATAAAAATAAAAATTTATAATATCAAAAATTATTAGGCCCGTGTTATTTGCTATAAAAAAATATGAAGAAGGTATGGAAATCCTATAATAGTGATAAGGTTTGCAATAAATGCCGCGGAGCTGGGCAACACTAGCCGATATTCAGATTGATTTTGTTATTTTATATTTTAACATGTAAATTTTGTCAAGTGAGTGGGAGTGCGGTACAAATTGCGAGTGAGTGGGAGTGGGTTGGGAGTCCGGTACAAATTGCGAGTGAGTGGGGAGTGGGAGTGAGTGTAGGAAGGAGTGCTATACAAAGTGGGAGTGAGTGGCGAGTGGGAGTAAGTATAGTAAGGAGTACTATACAAAGTGTGAGTGAGTGGAGTGGGGGAGTAAGTGTAGTAAGGAGTGTGTTGGTTTTTAGAAAATAAATTAACAAATTAGGGTATAAAAATAGAGTATAAAACAAAATAGAATATTGCAATTGTTGTTGTAATTATATTACATTAAAACAGAGGATAACAAAAAAGGGCAAAATTACTCTTGCAATTTTATCATTACATTACATTGTATCCATTACATTGCCCTTGAACAAAGGAGGGCCACTTCACTTATGCAAGATGACAAGTTTTTATTTATAGACTTAGTATGATAGTTAGAAGGAGCTTCTAGACGGTTGGTAGTGCCGGAACAGTCTAGAAAGTCAACAATCTCGAAATTCTTTAGTGCAGAAATATTCTAGAATGTTAAGCTAGAATGTTCGATGCTAGAACATTTTGGAAGATCAACACCGTCTTTCGTTGACCAAAATGAATTTATCTTCAACACTCCCCCATAAATTCATTTTGTCTAATCCCTCTAGAAAACACAAGGACATATGGGTCCCACCTGCCTCTTAAAGACATGGCTAATTAGGTATCCATTTACAACAAGGTTTTTAAAACTGTAGCCATTGCTATGGTCTCTATCAACTACTCAATCAAACAAAACTTTATAGTCATTATCAATCAATACAATGCAATGTTGCTTTTACATATTATCTTGCTCTTTTGAGAACAAGACATCCTCCTATAAAATCCACTCAACATTTGTTTCATTTTGCTCCATTTTATCACATCTAGCTATTCACAATCAACATATACTTTATTGGTTATTTCATATTTGTACTCATAATAATTCTTAGAGGGATTATTTGGACCAAAAATCTCACATGGATTCAAATTCCAACATCGAGTAACCTCATGTCCTGATCGACCATAATGACTACAATAATTTATTTTAAAAGGATCATTCATCTCAGAGGTTTCTCCTTTCACAAAATTGGTTACACCACTTTTAATTTGACCAACATAACCAAGACCTTCATGCTTTGACCTTATGGTTGGTTCTATGGGATTTTTTATGCCTTACCCATTCCTTTCCAAACCTTTGCTATAATATCCAGTTATTTTTATTATTTTAGACCCAATACCTCTAGTGTGTTTTTCAAAGCACCCAATCTCTTTATCTACTAACTTTAGGTTAAAATACTCCTACTGCTCCAATTTATTCTTTGTCTTTTCAACATTATTAAGATTTTTCAATGTATCTGGGTTGTGGTATCCTACCAAGGCTTTTTGGTATACCTCAATTGCTAGCTCAAAGTCTTTAGAGAACTTAGTCATCTTAACATATGTAGTTCCTTTTCTAGTCAATGCTTGAGCAACCATTTTATAATCTATTGGAAGTTCTATTCCTTTTCAATAGCTTTATCACAATCATTGATACATTCATCATATTGTCTCATTTCTAAATAAATAATTACTTTGTTTGTGAGATAGGAAATATCCTCATCATTTAGCTCAATTGCCCTTGTATAATGCTCATTGATATTTATTCTTGTAAGTTGCATTTCCAACTTCTTTTTCCTTATGTGCTTCAACCTTACATATTTGTTTCTATTTCTCTTCATGAAGGATTAGATCTCTTGTATCACAAGTAATGTTTACCACCATAGGTTTGACCTTCAATATTTTACACTCTTATTTAAGCATATATAGAGTGATTAATGCCTTGTATAAGGTATTTACAACATCAAGAGGAAAGGTAACTCCATTCTTGAAGTGATCTTCACAAGCTTTGAGAATTGTTTGTAAGTTGCACTTAAGTGATGATAAATCTCCATCTTCACTTCTTACTAGAAAATAAATAATTTCATATGGCATCACTTTATTTTGATCTTCAACTTATATACTATTTTGTTTCTTCCTTGACTTCCCCATGATGTAATTATTTTATTTATTTATATGATCTTTAAAATTTTACTTCCTCAATACAATAACAAAGGTGTCGGGTACCACTGATCATGCAACCCAAATACAACAATTACATTTTTTTAAAACACTTTTGAAAAATAAATCCTTCCTTTTTAGAAAAAATATTCAAACATATTTCAATCAATAATTTTCTCAATAATATTCCATTGTTCAAACCCTAAAGGAAACCAAGGAGTAAACAATTCCTCCAAAATTCTTAATATTGTCGATCCTCTTTACTAATCCATAGACATGTCCTTCATAACTCTCCAAATATCTTCAATGTAAAACTTAAAAATAATAAAATATTCTAATAAAATCCTTGAACCTGCACCATAAATTAATGGTCTTATCTGTGGATCCACTGCACAACAAATTGGTCGTGACTGTAGACTAAATTGTGCATGAGATCCACATATTAATGTTTCCCTCAAACCAGATCAAATATCATTTCAACTAGGTTTCCCCTTTATCACAATAGATCTTTCAAACCATAAAATAAAATAGAACAGAACATAGAATATGCATAAAAGAACAAGGGTTAAAAAAATATTGCTCCACTATCGCTCCACCGTGTCAGTCAAAAGCTAGGGCACTCTTGCAAAAAATGCTCTATTTCCCCACACTTGAAACAACCTTCATTATCACCTTATTCGTGGTCATGCTCAGATGGAATCTAGACTTCCATAAAATTTAAGCTTCATGGATCAAGGGTTCTACTATCCCTTATTCAGATGATGAACGATGAAGTAAATCACACCAATAAGAGAAGCTCTATGTAGTTTCTACAACTCGAGTTATAATCACACCAATTTCTTCACAAGCTCACACATGATGAACAAACCCTACAATAGACACAATAGATATATCCATACCCAAACAACCATGGGCTTTGATACCAAATGTTGGTTTTAGAGGGAACCAATTAACAAATCAGGGCATAAAAATAGAGTATAAAACAAAATAGAGTATTGTAATTGCTGCTGCAATTATATTACATTAAAACAGAGGATAATAGAACATGGCAAAAATTGTTGCTACAATTTTATCATTATATTACATTCTACCCATTACATTTCCATTGAACAAAGGAGGACCACTTTACTCATGCAAGAGGAAAGATCTCTATTTATAGACCCAGTATGATAGTTACAAGAAGGTTCTAGATTGTTGGTAGTGCTAGAATAATCTAGAAAGTTAGCAATCTAGAAATTCTACTGTGAAGGAATATTTTGGAATGTTAAGCTAGAATGTTTTATGCTAGAACATTCTGGAAGAACAACACCCTCTTCCATTGACCAAAATGAATTTATCTTCAATAGTGTGAGCGTGGGTAAGGAGTGGGATTAAGTGGAGTAGGGAGTGCAAGGGTGAGTGGAGAGTAAGTATAGTAGTGATTGCGAGTACGACACTAAAGTGCAACCAAAAGCGAATGTGAGTAAGTTTATATATAAGTGAATGCAAGCTAAGAGAGGGGAGGAAGTATGAGTAGGAAGTAGGAAGTAGAAATCTAAGAGCAAGTAGGAAGTATGAGCAAGAAGTAGGAAGTAGAAATAAAACTAATCAAGGAAAATTACACTTCTCAAGTGCCTTGGCACAAACAAAAATACAAATAAAAAAAATTACTAGGAGTCAAATATAATTACAATAAAATAGATCAAAGAGGAAACTACATATTTAAAATAACATAGAGATAAAAAGGATAAAAACCCTTATATATCAATATATAATCATTAAAATAACCTCCATGTCTATAATTAGGATAGAAACTAGCAAAAAAGAAACTAAGCACAAAGATGAAAATCTGCTATAAAGCTCTAATCAATGGATAAAACCATAGAAAAAAACTACAGTTAGCATAGAAACTAGTGGTATGATATGTGAGTGAATTGATAAAGTCCATACTTGATCTCTTCCATTTGGAAGAAACCTTTTAGAACTTGCTTACCTTTTTTTTATAACCTATGTGCTTCTTGATTTAATTCCTTGTAAACATGAGTAAAAGAGATATTTTCAAAAAAAGAAATTACCTCCAATAGTTCATCTCCCGTCATTATGAGAAAACTAATTTATAATTGATTAGATTCATTAATCCAATTGATGATTGTAGTAGAATATCTAAAAAAATGTAACCTTTTCACATAAGCATACTTCATTAGTAATTTGGACACCTAAAACTTTGAAAAATTATTGAAATTCATCCCAATACCTACTTTAAATTTAATATTGTGGGTATACGATAAGTACAAAATATCTCTTGCACTACTAAAATCCAACTATATATAACTTGCCCCATAAAAAAACTCCATGGTTGAGACTCTTCAATGAACAAATTGTCTACTTGTGAAGGTTTCGTATGTTTATAAGGCCCTTTTATGATTAAAACCAAATTCCTCATCTGAAATATGACTTGAAATTAGAGTATTAACTTACCTTCAAAAATAGTTGTCTTTTATGCCACCCATATACCCCAACATATAAGACATGGTAAATAAATAAACCATTTCAGATCTTTTTTCAAAAAACACTATCTTAAGCATACCTCCACTACTTCTCCTTCCGAAATATTTTGAATTTTAGTTATCTATTCAACTTCTAACCAAACCTATTGATAAAAAGGGCATTTTTTTAACAATGTGATGTTTTACTTCTCTAACCAACACAACATACAAATACTTAGACCTTATCTACTTCTCCTTTATAAAACTTCCCAATTCAAAGCTTTATTTCTCAAAGATAACCACATAAAAGTAGTTGGTTTTTTGGGGCTGATAATTTCCAAATCTACTTCCACCACCAAGAAATACCTTGGGGATTAAGGTCAAAATTTGATTTGTAGCAAATTTTATCCATATACTGACTCCAATATTTGTTGTATACCTAATAAATAGTATTTGGTTTAGCTCTTATCTTTATATAACCCTTATTAAGACTATCAGTGTAAGCCTTCCACAAAAAAACCTACTCACAAAAAATATCAAAGAGCCTACTTTCAACTTTGGATCCAAGGACTATAAGAATTAGATTCCCCCACATGATGAAGAAAGTAAAAACCCTTGTCCTGAAAAGAACCTATCAAAGCTTCTAACAATAAAATATTTTTTGCACAATCCAAAATATAATTAGCCCCTCTTCAAATTTATTCCCCGATGTCCACTTTGCAAACCAAATATTTTCCAATCATAGAAAAGGTCCATACTAGTGGCTTCGAGTAATTGGAAATATTTTTAATACTTATTTGTGGAATTTTGATCTAATCCATAAAATTTCCCAGATGAATAAAATTTTGTTCAATAATATTATTCTATAATATTTTTCTACTCAAAAATCCTCCATAAGATATTTTATAACAAATAAGAACAAAAAGTAATGGTAATTTTAAGTCCCTAGACACCTTCCTCCTTTTGCATAGCAATACTCAACCACTTATCTAAAGGAATGCCTTCATGTTCCTTGTGTCTAGTATAAATAAATAAGTAGTATTTTCTTATTTTTTCTATAACTCCTTTTGGGAATGAAGGCAAAGGAGTGTCAAAGCAAAATAATTGCCTCAAGAACAAACATTACAAGTGTTAATATCCTATCGATAGATAACCATTTATTACACCAATAATTAATCCTAACTATAATCTTATCTAAAAGTCATCTCCAATATCTCTTCCTATAACTATTTGAAATTACTAAAAAACCCAAATAATTAAAGCCTTCCTAAAATTCAAAGATATTAAGATAAAAAAATATGATAAAACCATATGCAATCTCCTACTCTAGGCGATTAAAGCAAATACAACATTTTTAAAAATTAATCTCCATACCAGTAGCAATACTTTAAGTGTCCATGTTTTCCTTTAAATTTATAGTTTCTCTTAAAATACCATTAGTGAATAATAATACATCATGAAAAAAGAATAAATGAGATAAATAAGGACCCCCACTTTTATCCTAGACATGGATCATGCCCTCTTTGTAGGCAGTGAATCCACCTCCCATAAGAAGAAGAAATACTTTTTAGATTTACATAATTTTATTCAGTTTTTTCAATTTTGATTAAAATGTACAAGTGGTCAAAATGTACAAGTAAGGTAAACACATAAGGTTTACAAATGTATAATTTAAAATGTCAATGAAATTAGGTAAAATGTGGGTTTGGGATGAATTTGATAAAAACCAAATTAGACTTAGTAAAACCTTGTAATTAATTATTTTAAGATAATTTGCAATGGCAGTTTTAAGTGATGTGATGTCTTAGAAACTACTTTGGAATGGCCTAGGTATACATTATATAGTCCCCAATTCAATTTTTTAGGTTGTTCATTCATTCATGGAGTTATTGATTGTTCATGATAGGAATTGCATATTGTTCACTATTGATGTCTATTTTTTTTAACCCATTGTGATCAGTAATGATGGATGTATTATACAAGAATTCTTATAATATGAATATATCAAAAAAACCCTATCATTCTATGTACCTATGAATTCTATTGTATGTTTTGGTCATTGCAGGTTGTATAATTGATGTTTAGATGCAGAACATGTTATGTTAATTTGATGGAATTGCTTTAGAAATAACTCCGATCATCCAAAAAACCTAGTGTGAGGATATGAAATTATTTCATAGTAAATTATGGCTGTATAGATACATTTCCAGGTAGTTGTAATATTTTTGGATATGCCCTTGATGATTATAATTCATTGTCATCGAACTAGGGTTTGCATGTTGAAAGCAAATTGAGAAATTGTCATAAGAAAATATCCCAAGACATATCTTGAAGAGAATTATTGTGTATATTGGTAAATATGTGTATAGGTTGTAGCAAGGGTTCATACGAACCATACACATGTTGTACCAAATCATACAATTGATCGTTTACCCGATTTGGTAATAAAGCAAGACAAAACCTACCAGATAAGAAAAAAAAAATTAAGAGAAATTTATTACAAAAATAATTGATTTTAAGTTACAAAACTATTATTGATGGATTTTCTATGTGGAAAATCATACAATTATATGATTTGATGATCGTACAAGCTATATTTTGGAATTTGACATATTGCACAAGAAAAACTATACAAGTTGGTTTTTAGCCTTTGGGAATAATATCTAGGCCTTATATATAACCTCTCCCTCTAGGAATACTACACATCTATGCTACATTTGGCATTGTTTCTTTATCAAAATTTAGTATTTTTTAAAAAATAGATCAAAATTATTGCAGTCGAAAAGATTCTACAAAGTGACAAATTGTGAGCACTACTAAATTGGAGGTGAATGACAAGTGCAAGTGTGCAAAGGCATAATATGCAAGATCAAATAGAATATATTATTTTTAGTAGAAACACGAGAATTGCTGAAAGAATATATGTGAACAATGTTGAACAAAATATGCATGAACTAGTGATAGAACAAGAATGGAAGTCTGATGAAGGAGATATTGATAGGTTGGATACATTGCTGATCAAAACATAATAAGAGGAGTAAGAAGCACCTAGAGTCAAGAAGAATATTGGTATACGTGAATATTTTAACAAGTGAATTATGCAAGGTCGAGGTGAATGGTTGGTGACACTTGAGAAAGTGGTAGATAGGTTACAAAGGAGTGTCATGGATGGGAGTCAGGAACCAAAGCAACAATGCATAAGATCTTAGGAGGATATACCAAGGCCACAACCTACACATTAGTGAAGGACATTGTGGAGTGAATATGCATAGGAGGTTGATAGATGACTATTTGGTGAGTACAATATATCTTGAGCAGACACTTCCAATGAGGACCATCATAGTGAATCACCTACAAGGAGGAATCATTTAAGGATTCTAGGAGATACTTCATAAAGTAAAAAGGAAGAATGTAATAACCAAATTTTACCCATTACAAAACCAACCATTTTTTAATTTCATTTAGAGAATCATACTAGAAACTACTATAGCTGAGTAACCATTGAGTGTTTCATGCAAGCACCACACATGAATCAACTTGATTTGAGTCTATCCTAGTTTATGGGAGTGGCCAAATAGCCCATAATGATAACATGAGTTTACCAATATATTTCAACTGAAATGATTTTTTCCCAACAAGTTCAACCCATGTTAAAGTCTTTATTATAGCTTTAGGTATTACACAACCTAATTAGTGAGTGTGAGCCTTGTTAACTGCACTACACATTGGATAATGTAATTAAATTTAAGGTGCAATTCTTAACATATCTAAGCATATCAACAATGATTTTTAAGGGAATAAACTATGGATTCACATAGGTGTGCTAGCACTTACCATTTTAACTCAAGGTTTACTGCATGTTGCTAGATTCACTTATCCATGTTTATTTCATTATTAGTTTTCATATTTCCTTGTCATTAACTTGCGCATTCATCCTTTCAAATTCATAAATGTAACATTTCAAATGCAACATAGAGAATAAATTTTAGCATTACATTTCAATTTAAATCTATTATACCCATCAACAATTGGCACATTGTACAATGAAATCCTTTCAATATTTGCAAAACCACAATGAAATCATTACAATATTTGATTAGCACCTATTATCTAAATAAAATATTCTACTCATAATCAATCCTTGTTGTTACAAAGTAATTACAAAATACTTGAGGTAAAATTACAGTAACAAAAACACTTCAACTCACTTTTAGGTTTAGCAGGAGTATCTAGTTCATTTGTCTCAAGTTTTCAATACTAGAATATTGGCTACTTAGGATCAGGATAATCCACCACATGATATATTCCTAATTATCATAATGCACTTGCACTATTGTACCAAATATATGCAGGCAAATCATGTAGATAACAATATCATTTCAAAAAACAATCATTCATTTCATCCAAGAGTAGGGAAACCCCATAAATTTTAATCTTTCTTATTCCATTAATTCCATGTTCTTTATCCACAAATCAACATGCCTTTGTCTATGTAAAATGTAAACATCAACTTGGATACGAGTAACCTCCATAAGTTCCTGATAAATTTTAACCTTTTAACCAATTTCCCCCTTCCAAAAATCATTACAATACAACCATATTACCAAAAGAAATCAAGCAAGATTATTTCATAGTACCTAATAATCCACAAGAAACATCTCCTCAGGTAATTAAACATAATATGATGTTTTACCAAAGTCACAATGTAGTAGACAATTCCTTTTTAGAAGCATTATCTATATACATCCATATTTAATCTCTAATTTTTTCAAGATCCTTTTTAATATTTATAATAAATTTACAACTACCAACTATTTAAGTCTCAATATCCCCATTATCCTAACCCTTTATACAAATTTAAACCCTCTTTTTTACTTCACTTAGACATAACAAGTTTGGTAAACTTGGGACCATCAATGGGGCATAGTAATATTTCCTTCCTAATACCTTTTAAATTCAGATTACTGTATCTTTACCATAGTTCTTTAGGTAACTATTGTCATCTTTAACTTTTAGAGATATTTCTTTTAAACACACACACAAGTACTATTTTTATCTCTTCTTACTATTTTCTAAACTTTAGCCAAGATCCTAAAGACCTAGGGTAATGTATAATTTAACATTTCCCCTAACACTTTTCTAACCCATGGTTTAGTCTCAAGAATCAACAATACTTAATTACATAAAATTGTTCTAAAAATACATAATATTTCAAAATCCTCATTATAACCAATAAACCACATAGTCCACTATTATTATTATTTTTATTTCACTAATAAACTCAAGTGGAAACCGAAGACAATACGTCTCACAGAGACTCATAATGAAACCTATCTTGCATTGTCTCCTAAGTTCTTGAAGACGTCTGCTATCAATTACAGGGCAAAGTTTGATATTTTAATAGCTAGTTTACACTATCAAATATAGGGCAGAGTTTATCATTTTAACATCTAGTTTACACTATCAAATATAGGGCAGAGTTTGATATTTTAATAGCCAGTTTACACAATCCTAAAGGTATCTCCATGAATTCTTGATCACACCATATATGTTTCCATTATTCGTGTTGATCACGTACGTTATCGTGGCTTCAAATATGTGGTTGTGGAGACTCTACATAGATCAAGAAAAGACAACCTCTTCTATGGCAAAATCGTAACAATATTTCACAAGAAAATTTAATCATTTTTTTTTAACAATCAAGCACATCTCTTCTGCTTTACCCAAACCCTACAACTACTATTACTTTATTATTTACATAAGTATTATTTCATTAGAGAATCACAAAGCTATTATAACTAGACATGAACAACATATATTTTCTTCTCAAAGAAGGAAATCATTTATACTCAAACAACATGCATAACAAAATAACCTTACCTTTGCCATTTTCATTTCCTTTAGTACATACTATGAAAACATCTCACAAATCAATATTTTTCAAATTCAACATAAACCTTTAAACATCATAATTTCATAAACATTTTTCAACCCTTGACTCATTTAACTCAACACAATAATAGATCATCAACCATAAAGACTCTGAATCACTACAAGAAAATATTCTAATTCTAAGCCTTAATTTAAACTTTTAGCTTGTTTCCATGAGATTCCCTTGTTTCATACTATAAGATAAACAAGAGAAGTATTAAGTGAAATATTCAAAACTCTATCTAGTTTCTATTCTGATAGAGTCAGATAGCATACTACCTAGGAGATGTCAAAATATTAGTGTGAATCAACATAAAATGCAAGTGTTTGGTTTCTTATCCCAATTTCTTATAGAGCATATTCTCTAAATTGCTTCCATTGATTTTTTTATCCTGATGAATGCCCTAGAGATCTCTATTTATAACCTTTCTGACCCCTACCCCATGATCTATTTTTTTATTATAAAATCATATGGGATCAAACCTGTCATTAATATTTTCTTTGAACTCGGTGCTACTTTGACCATTGCACCCAAGACATTCCAATAAAAACATCACACCTATCCTTTCCAAAAGCTAACCTCATTACTTTGGTTTAAACCCAACTAAAACATGTTTTCATTAAAAAAAAACTTGGGTTAAATTACCATATAATTAAATAACCACTAATTAAAACAACAAAATATCTTATCTTTAAATTACTTATTTTCTACATTTAATAATTCTTAAAATCATTAAGTGAATTCTAGCTAAATATTTTAGTTCATAACTATATTTAGCAAATAATCATAAAATAGGACGTCAAATTGGGATATTACAAAGAACCACAAATAATGGCCAATTTAGGCAATAAAGCAAGAAAGTAGAGATGTCCACCCTTTACAAGTGAAGGAATGGAATACCCGATAAGGTACATCAGGACATGCATAATCATTTAGAAAGCAAATGGTGTGGACCGACCAGGTGAAAGGTTGCAACTATTTCCTACCATGTTATGAGGACTCGCCATAGATTGGTCTTTGAAACACAAAAATACACCAAATTTTTAGGTCTATAACACAATTAATCATAATGAAACCTAGCAAAACACAGTCCTCTATGTTTCATTCCAGAGTTAGTATAAAATAAAACTTAAAATTCACACAAAGAGAAATCAAACAAGTCAAACATTTCTATATGAAACCTATATGATGCAAAATACTCATGCAATTCTTCATATCTACACTATAGTTTTTCCCAAGGCTAGGATTTTTAATATAGTCAACTATCACAAACCTTCTAGGAGACTAGTCTAGAACATCATAGTCCAATATTTTAGCAATAAAAGGTGAGTAAATTTTTCTTGCCAACCGCTATTTTTTACCCTCTGGATTGTTTTTGTCATCCTTTCCCTTTTGCCAATTCTTGTTACTGGTGGTTGAGAAAATTCTTCTTCCAATTTAGAATAACAACCTCTTCCACCTGACGAGAATCTTCTAGTCCTGAAATATAGCAAATAAATTTCAGCAATACCATACTCTACGGAATAAAGTATCTATATTGCATACTGAATATAAAGTGCCACTTATAGTTTAATAAATCTATATTCCAAAATCATCAAAACTAAACATCACTAATCCATAACATACTAACATACATCATCGTACTATATGTAAGTACCAATCCTATCGTCAAAATATATTATTTTCTGCATCTAATAATTAGTTAGTGTCATTAAACAAATATGGAAAAAAATTCTTCATATCTTCCATCTTTTCCCAGGTGGCATTTTTCTCTGAATATAGATCCCATTAGACCTCACATTGTTCTAGGTTCTGCTTTCGTATCTACTTTATGCAAAATTCTAGTATCTTCATGGGCTTGACCTCGATGTATGTTGGGTCCGCCAAATGCAACTTAAAAACATCCAAAACATAATATGAATCATGTAAATACTTTCTAAGCAAAGACAAGTGAAAATAATTATAAATATTTGCTAGGTTGGGTGGCAAGTCGAGACAGTATGCAATAAGGACTGATCTTTGCCATTATGGTTAAGGGTCCCATATATCTAGGATCCAATTTGGTGGATTTGATTGCGCTCTTCATAGGTTTGACCGTTAAGAACATATTATCTCCCGCCAAAAACTCTATAGGTGTCCTCCTCAAGTATGCATATTTCTTTTGGCGATCTGAAGCTTCTTTAAGCCTTTGTTGAATTACTTTCAACTTCTCTTCCATCTCTTTCAAATTTTTAGTTCCAAGAGTGACCCAATTTTTGGATTATCCCAATCAATGGGTTTTTGCACCTTCAGCCATACAATGCCTAAAAATGTACCATTTTTAGAGAGGCATGGTACCCATTATTATATGTAAACTCAACTAGATGTAAGAAATATTCCAAACAAGATTTATTGTCCATGTAGTACATGCATAGCATTTCCTCTAATACCTGATTAATCCTTTTAGTTTGACCATTTGTATCAAGATGATATGCTGAACTAATATTCAAGGAAGTCCTAAACTCTCGATGGAGATCCTGCCAAAAATTTGATGTGAATTTTGAATCCCTATTAGAAATAATTATTTCAGGAAACCCATGCAACTTGAATATTTTCTTAGTAAACTTATTAGCCATAGTAAGGCATCATCCGTAGTGCCACTAGGAATGAAATGAGAAACTTTAGTTAGTTTATCCACTACAACAAAGATGGAATTCTGTTGATACTGAGTTTCAGGTAACCCTACAATAAAATCCATTGATATTATTTACCACTTTGTTGTTGGCACATCATGAGGTTATAACAGAAATGTTGGGTGCTTGTGTTCTGCTTTCACCTTTTGAAATTCAAGACATTTTACCACAAAGTTAGTAATATCACCTTTCATACCTGGCTAGTAGAATGTCTTATTCATGTTTTACCTCATATTATATCCTCCTGGATGAGTAGAATAGGGATATCTATGAGCTTATATCATAATAAGTCTACACACATTACCTGCTTTTGGAACCATATCCCGCTCCATAAAACACAAAAATCCATATTTAAACCCAAAGTTATGAGACACTTTTGGATACCTGATTATTTTCTCTTGCACTTTCAAGTAGTATGGTTCTTGTGATTGAGCTTTCCTAACCTGATCCATAAAGTCAACATGAATTCTAGTCAAGGTGGTAATATCTCTTCTTCTACTCAGTGCATCAGCTACATTGTTTTCTTTTCCCTTGATGTACTCTATCCCATAGTCATACTATGATAAGAATTAAATACATATTCTTTATCAAGAATTAAGTAGCGATTGAGTGAAAATGTATTTCAGACTTTGGTGATTAATTCTAACCTCAAAATGTCTTCCTATTAGGTAGTGATACCAAATTTTTAATGCATGCACAATTTTTGCCAATTCTAAGTCATGGATGGCATAGTTACCTTCATGTTTCTTCAAATTCCTAGATTCATAAGCTACCACACAATTATATTATGATAAAACACCACCTAAAACCTCTAAATATGCATCTTTACAGATAGAGAATTCACCTAAAGGGTAAACAAATTTAGCATAGTCTTTCACAAACCTTCAGTAATATCTAGATAGTCTCGTAAAAATTTAGACTTCTATCACATTGGTAGGATGTGACCAATCCATTACCACCTCAATTTTATTAGTATCAACTATAATACCCTCTACTGAGATAACATGCCCCAAACAGTGTATTTGAGAAACATAGAATTTGCATTTGGAAAAATTCCCATATAGCTGGTTTTCTTTTAATATTCTTAGTACAATTCTTAAATTCTTTTCATGTTCTTATTTATTACGAGAATAAATCAATATATCATCAAAAAATACTATAATAAACTTATCCAAATATCTTTCAAATATATTTTTCATTAATTTCATAAATGTAGCAGGTGTATTTGTCAAACCAAATCATAAAATTGTAAACTCATAGTGACCATAGCAAGTCTTTAAGGCTATATTTTGTGTATCTTATTATTTAAACCTTAGCTGATGATAGCTGGATTTCAAGTCTATTTTAGAGAAGATATTCGCGCCCTTAAGCTAATCAAACAAATTCTCTATACGTAGAAAGGGATATCTATATTTCACTATTACTTTATTTAGCATTCTGTAATCAATGAATAACCTTAAATATCCATCCTTCTTCTTTACAAATAAAATTGGTGCACCCCAAGGTGACACACTAGGTTTAATTAATCCCTTATCCAATAATTCCTACAATTGCACCTTTAATTCTTGCATCTCAATTGGATTTATTCTATACAATGCCCTATGTATCAATTATGTTCCTAGCAATAAGTCAATTGTGAATTCAAATTCTCTCTTTGGTGGTAATCCTTGTAGATCGTATGTAAAAAAATCCTCAAATTCCTTTAGAATATAAAATTTTTCCAACATTTCCACCCTGTTTTCCTTTGTTTTCTCATTAATTTTACTCGACCCATCTTCCAGATAAATTGATCACAACTTTGCGGTCCTTTAACCACTAAATACCTAAAACTATATCAAAGGCATGTAGCGAAGCAACACAGAATTTCCAGGTGATAGAGTTTGTGGGTAGTAATATTTCTATTATGGGTTAGTACTAGTTTACTAAGCAGGTATGTTCAGAATCATACTCGAATTTCCACCCATATGTCAAATATTTAGGATTCTCTAGCATGTCCTTGACTAAGCAACCAGAAATGAAATTATCTGTAGCACCACTATAAATCAAAATTCTAACACTTCTCTAGTAGTTCTCAACCAGGTCCATAACACCTTTGTCATCTCCATAGTCCTCCCTCATTCCATTCCACTCCTTATTAAGCAATGGCCATGACCTTTCAAGAGAAACCAACTAAAATTCATGTGGCAAGCTTGTCTCCACCTTTACCTGCGACATATTTGGATCGAGAGAAACACCAAAATTTTCAAAAATCAAGCCACTAATAAGAAGATTATCATTGTCAAAATCATGGCCCTCGCTACGGAGAATGCCTCTCTTGTTTCATCTCCAAAACCCCCCCTCCTGGATTAGAATCAGATCTAACCAAATTTTTCAATCTATCTAACACTTCTATTTTGGCCCGTATTTTTGTGGATAGGTCTGTCATCAAGTGGGCCTTACCTCATTATGGGTGGCACAAGATCAATTTCGATGGTGTGGCTAAAGGCAACCCAGGAGCGGCTGGTGGAGGGGGAATTCTTAGAAACCATAGAGGAGAAATAATTTTGGCCTTTGCCCAGAACCTAGGAATTCAATCCAACAATATGGCAGAAGCACGGGCCCTGTTCCAAAGTTTGATCCTCATGGAAGGGTTGACCATCAATAAACTTATCATCGAGGGAGACTAGTTGCACTGTATCAACTGGCTCAATGGTACTGCTAAGCCTCTCTGGGCCCTTGCTTTGATTTTCCAAGAATGCAAGGCCCTAATTGGCAATTACCCAAAATTAGCCATTAAGCATCAATACAGGGGAGGAAACAAAGCTGCGGACTGGCTTGCTAAAAAAGGAGTCAATGAATTTGACATTCAAGTGTGGAGAGACTATTTTCCCATCGACCTAAGGAACGATCCTACAAGTTTCAATGTTTGCACAATGTGAGATGGTGCCAGGGGATTTGGTTGGTATGCTGATGAAACTTGTCGTGATATCGCGACACCTTTTCCTTCTTCTCCTTCGATAGAAAAATTGCAACATGTCATGATATCACGACACTTTTCACCTTTGGCCACGAAAATGCAACATGTCGCGATGTCGCTACACTTTTTCTCTTTCGGCCTCATTGTTGCAACATGTCACGATATCGTGACACTTTTTCCTCCTTCGGCCACGACAATGCAACATGTCACGATATCGCAACACTTTATCTCTTTTGGCCGCGTCAATGCAACATGTCGCTATATCGCAACACTTTTTCTCTTTTGGCCTCATCGTTGCAACATGTCGTGATATCGCGACACTTTTTCCTCCTTCGGCAATGACAATGCAACATGTCATGATATTGTGCCACTTTTTCTCTATCAGCCTCATCGTTGCAACATGTTGTGATATCGCGACACTTTTTCCTCCTTTAGTCACGGCAACACAACATGTCATGATATCACGACACTTTTTCTCTTTCAGCCTCGTGGTTGCAACTTGTCGTGATATCGTGACACTTTTTTCTCCTCCTTCGGCCATGATAATTCAACATGTCACGATATCACAACACTTTTTCTCTTTCAGCCTCGTCGTTGCAACTTGTCATGATATCGTGACACTTTTTCCTCCTTCGGTCGTGGCAATGCAACATGTCTTGATTTCATGACACTTTATCTCTTTCAGCCTCATCGTTGCAACTTGTTGCGATATCGCGACACTCTTTTCTCCTTCGGCCGTGACTTTGCAACATGTCACGATATCGCGACACTTCTCTTTCGGTCTCATCATTTCAACCTGTCATGATATCGCGACACTTTTTCCTCCTTCGGCTGCGGTAATGCAACTTGTCATGATTTCGTGACATTTTCTATCTTTTGGCCGAGATGATGCAACTTGTCAGGATTTCACGACACTTTTTCTCCTCTGGTCATGATGCTGCAACTTGTTGCGATATCGCGACACTTTTTTTCCTATGGCCGTGATGACGCAACATGTCACGATATCGTGACACTTTTTCTCTTTGGCCACGATAATGCAACATGTCATGATATCGCGACACCTTTTTCTTCTTTGGCCACAACAATGCAACATGTCATGATATCGTGACATTTTTTATCTTTCTATCAAGACGATGCATCACGTCGCAATTTTGTGACATTTTTTCTCCTTAAGCCGTGATGATACAACTGGTCGTGATATCATGACACTCTTTCTCTTTAGGCCACGACACTGCAACATGTCGCGATACCGTGACACCTTTCCTCATTCGGCCGCAACAATACAACATGTCACAATATCATGACACCTTTTCTCCTAGGGTCGCGACAATGCAACTTGTCGTGATATCGCGACACTTTTTCTCTTGGGGTCGCGACAATGCAACATGTCGTGATATCGTGACATATTTTCTTCTTTGGCATCAACGATACAACTTGTCGCGATATTGCGACACTTTTCCTCATTTGGCCGCAACAATACAACTTGTCGTGATATCGCGACACCTTTTCTCCTGGGGTTGCGACAATGCAACATGTCGCGATATCACGAAACTTTTTCTCCTGGGGTCACGACAATGCAACATGTCATGATATCATGACATATTTTCTTCTTTGGCCACGATGACGCAACTCGTCATGATTTCGTGACACTTCTTCCTCTCCGGCAGCGATGTTGCAACATGTCGCGATATTGCGACACCTCTTCTTCGACCGCGATGCTACATTTGGTCTTGATTTCGTGAGATATTTTCCACCCTTGGCCGTGATGGTGCAACACGTCGCCATATCGCGACACATTTTCCTCCTTGCTTTTTATCTATGCTATGGACCGCAAAATTGCAACATGTCGTGATATCACGACACTTTTCTTCTTGTGGTGTTTGGCTTTTTCTTTGATCTCTAGTTCTTGGGCCTCTTCGGTCGGTTTGGAAAACACGTAAAAATTCTTGTACAAGGTTCAAGGATCTTTCAACACCCTTTCAACCAATCAAAAAAAAAAAAACTCTAACACTTGTTCCAAATATATCACCCTATGAGAGCATAGGGTTTGCTTTACCATCAAGGTTTTGGTTTCCTATAGTTGCATAGATTCTGTGTCCTTTTTCTGTACTTATTGGATTAGTTCTAGTTCGATGAGGATAATTCCTAGCATAATGAGGGCCTACACATTGATAACATCTAGTATTGGAACTTTGAGTTAAGCCTTGTACTGACTTCTTTTTATTCTCTATAGGAGTATGTTCTAACTGGTTTACAGGTTTAACTTTCTCAGCATTGGTAGAGTTTTTATCCTTTGGTTGGAATTTATTTTTGAACCATTTTGTTGTACCAACATTGAATTTACCAGTTTTATACCCTTCTCTATTCTTATAAGCTGGATCATTGCTTCATTTTATTTTATATGTATTGGGTTGACTCTTACTAGGTCCTGGAATGGGATTTCTACATTTTTCATGATTATATTCTGCTTGATAGGCCATATCATATGCTACTTCAAAATTAGTAGGTTTAAACATGTTAACCAAAATCCTGAGTTGGTGGTCTAACCCAGCTAATAACTTATGCACCTTCATATTATTATCCTTCTCATAAGTTGGAATGTACTTAAGGAGTCTAGTAAAATATCTATAATAGGCATCCACTAGCTATTCCTTTTTCTAAGTTGATTGAATTCATCTTACTTCTTGGCATAATATTGTTCTTTGAGGTATATTTTCCTAAATGTTTTCTCAAAAATTTCCCAGTCAAAGTGTATAATGTTAATTTGTTTGTCTTTACAATAGTTTTCCCACCATTCTAGTCCAGATTCAGCCAACATCCCAGTAACAAAGACTATTTTTGTAGTGGATAAGTAATTTCTCATGGAGAAATAAATAGCCAACTCATTCAACCATGACTCAACTGGCTCTCCATTTTATTTTCCTGAGAACATTATTATCCTAACATGTTTCAAATCCTTTTACAACTCAGTATTAATTAGGACCTTAGTTGCCTGTTTAGGGTCAACCATTTCTTCCATAGCTACCTCAACTGGAGCTTTAGGGGCTCTATTGTTTCTCCTAATTTCATTCCTAATGGCTTCCAATAGGTTGTTTTTGTGGTTCATCTACTCATGGTAGTTGGTCATTTCACCTTGCATATCTTGCACCATGTTGGAAAGGTTCTCAATCTCATCAAGGTTCCTAGAGCTTTCATCGATATGCCCTTCTACAATATTGTCCATATGGTTTAGTCAAGGTCTTCGAGGAGGCATATTTGATCCACTCCCAAGATTAGGTGGCATATTTCTTAGTATTTTAAGAAATGCATTAGTTTGCAATATTATACCAAAATTATTTTAATATGCACTCTCATATTTCTAGATATGAAACCTTTGTTATTATCTAGGGTTCTAACTATTTTTTATTAATAGTTATACCCACCATATATTTATTGTTTGAAGATAAATCAAGTTGGAGATGCAAAAAATTATAATAATATGGAGTTTTTTCTTGGAGCATCAATTGGCAAGTACAATCCCCAAAAGAGCATCAAGTACATCACTTAAAACCCAAATCAATGGAGGGTTTATCTATCTCTTCCAATATGATTCACTAGGGGTTCACAAGGGGGGCAAGACTTGTATAATTTTCCACATTCATACCTTCATTCACACCTTACTTGCTACGCTTGTTTTAGAGTTATCTAGTTCAAAATTTTATTCTTATCTCAACCTGGTTCTAATACCAACTGTAATAATTAAATTTTACCCATTACAAAACCAACCTTTTTTTATTTCATTGAGAGAATCATACTAGAAACTACTATAGTTGATTAACCATTGAGTATTTTAGACAAGCATCACACTGAAATTGAATTTATTAGAGTCTATCCTAGTGTATTGGAGTGGCCAAATCCCTCGTAATGATCATAGGAGTTTATCCGTCTATTTCAACTAGAACACTCTTTTTCCAATAATTTCAATCAATGTTAAACTCTTTGTTATACCTTTAGGTATTACACAACCTAGTTAGTGAGTGTGATCCTTGTTAACTACACTGCATATTGGAAAATGTAATTAAAATTAAGGTGCAATGCTTAACATATCTAACCATATAAACAATGGTTTGTTAAGGAAATCAACCATGGATTTATATAGGTGTGCTAGCACCTACCATTTTAAATAAAGGTTTACTTCATGTTGCTAGATTCACTTATCCATGTTTATTTCATTATTAGTTTTCATATTTCATTTTCACTAACTTGCACATTCATCCTTTCAAAGTCATAAATTTAAAATTTCAAATACAACATAGAGAATGAATTGTAGCATTACATTTCAATTTAACTCTATTATACACATCAACAATTGGCACATTATACAATTAAAACATTTTAGTATTTACAAAGATACAATGAAATCATTACAATATTTTCTCATCATATATTATCTAAAAAAAATATTCTATTCATAATAAATCCTTATTTTTACAAATTAATTATAGTATACTTGAGGTAAAATTACAGCAACAACAACACTTCAACTCACTTTTAGGTTCAACAGGAGCATCTAGTTCATTTGTCTCAAGTTTCCAGTACTAGAATATTAGTTATTCAGGATCAGGAAAATCCACCACATGATATATGTCTAATTATCATAATTCACTTGCACTATTGTATCAAATATATGTAGGAAAATCATGCAGATAAAAATATCATTTCAAAAAAAATCATTCATTTCATCCAGGAGTAGGGAAACCCCATAAATCTCCCTAATAATAAATATTTCCTATTCCATTCATTTCATGTTCTTTATCCACAAAGCAACATACCATTGTCAATGCAAAATATAAACATCAACTTGTCTACGAGGAACCTCCATAATTTCCTGAGAAATATTAACCCTATTACCAATTCCCCCATACAAAAATCATTACAACACAACCATATTGCCAAAAGAAATCAAGCAATATTATTTTATAGTATCTAATAATACACAAGCAATATATCCTTAGGTAATTAAACATAATATGATACTTTACCAAAGTCACAATTTAGTAGACAATTCCTTTTTAGAAACATTATCTCTTTTCATCTATATTTAATCTATAATTTTTTCAGGATCCTTTCTAAGCTTGATAATCAATTTACAACTACCAACTATTTAAGTCTCAATATCCCCATTATCCTAGCCATTTATACAAATTTAGACCTCCTTGTTTAATTCACTTAGACATAACAAGTTTGGTAAACTTGGGTCCATCAATGGGCCATAGTTATATTTCCTTCCTAATACCTTTTAAATTCATAATACTATATCTTTACCATAGTTATTTAGGTAACTATTATCATCTTTAGATTTTAGAGAATTTTATTTTAAACACACACACAAGTACTATTATTATCTCTTCTTACTATTTTCTAAACTTTAACTAAGTTCCTAAATACCTAGGGTAATGTATAATTTAAAATTTTCTCTAATACTTTTTCAACCCATAGTTTAGTCTCAAGAATCAACAATACTTAATTACATAAACTCATTCCTAAAATACATAATATTTCAAAACCCTTTTTATAACCATTAAACCACATAGTCCACTGTTATTATTATTTTTATTTCACTAACAAACCCAATTAGAAACCAAATACAATACATCTCACGAAGACTCATAATGAAACCTATCTTGTGTTGTCTCGTAAGTTCTTGCATATGTTTGCTATCAAATACAAGGTAGATTTTGACATTTTAAAAACTAGTTTACATTATCAAATACAGGGTAAAGTTTGACATTTTAAAAGCTATTTTACACAACCCAGGTTTTGTAGGTGAGTTGGAGAGGAGAGGGAAATCCTCTAAGGGAGGTCCCAGGTTCAAATCTCCACCCTACCAAAAAGTTGAATTGGGTATCCAAAATCCAATTGATAATGTTGGTGCGGGTAGGGTCGAGTGTGACTCCCAAGTGACTTTGATGGTGTAGAACCCCCTGTTTGTGGTCTCTCAGACCAAGGCGGCCCAACAAGGGGTTTTTCATTTTAAAAAAAAGCTATTTTACACTATCAAATATAGGGTAGAGTTTGATATTTTAACAACCAATTTACACAACCCTAAAGGTAACTCCATGAATTCTCAAGCACACCATATACGTTACCATTATTCATACTGATAGTGTGCATTATCGTGGTTTCATGGGCATGACCGTGGAGACCCTACGTAGATCAAGCAAAGACAATCTCTTTTATGGCAAAATCGTAGGGTTTCACAAGGAAATTTAATATTTTTTTAACAATCAAACACAACTCTTCTACTTTACGCAAACCCTACAACCACCATTACTTTAGCATTTACGAAAGTATTCTTTCCTTAGAGATTCATAAAGCTATTATAACCAGACATGGACAACATACGTTTTCTTCTCAAAGAAGCAAATCATTTATAATCAATCAACATGCATAACAAAATAACCTTACCTTTGCCATTTTCATTTCCTTTAGTACATACTATGTTATTATCTCACAAATAAATAACTTTCAAATTCAACATAAACCTTTAAACATCATAATTATATATATATATATATATATATATATATATATATATATATATATATATATATATATATATATATATATTTCAACCCTTGACTCATTTAACTTAACACAATAATAGATCATAAACCAGAAAGACTCTAACTTGACTCACTATAATAAAATCTTCTAAATCTAAGCCTTAGTTAAATATTTGAGCTTTTTTCCATGAGATTTCCTTATTTTAGATCACAAAATAAATGAGAGAAGGATTAAGCGAGAGATTCAAAACTCCATCAATTTTCTATTTTGATAGAGTCAGAGAGCATACCACCTTGGATATGTCAAATTATTAGTGTCAAATAAATAGAAAATTAAAGTGTTTGGTTTCTAATACAAAGTTCTTATAGAGCATATTCCCTAAGTTGCTTCCGTTTATTTTGTTATCCTTCCAAATATCCCAGAGATCTCTATTTATAACCATTCTGACCCAATACATCATGATATATTTTTTTATTATAAAATTGTGTGGAATAAACCTCTCATTAATGTTCTCTTTGAACTTGGTGCTACTTTGACCATTTCACCCAAGGCATTCTATTAAAAACTTCACACCTATTCTTTTTAGAAACTAACCTCATTACTTTGGTTTAAACCCAAATAAAACATGTTTTCATTAACACAAAACTTGGGACAAATTATCTAATTAAATAACCACTAATTAAAACAACAAAATATCTTAACTTTAAATTGTATATTTTCTACATTTAATTATTTTTAAAAGCATTAACTAAATCCTAGCTAAATATTTTAGTTCATCGCTATATTTATCAAAAAATCATAAAATAGGGGGTGAAATTGGGATGTTACAAAGAACCACCAATAATGGCCAATTTAGGCAATAAAGCAGGAAAATTAGATATGTCCACCCTTTATGGGTGAAGGAAAGGAAGACCCAATAAAATAGATCAAGACATGCATAACCATTTTGAAATCAAATGGTGTGGATTGACCAGATGAAAGGTCGTAACTATTTTCTGCCATGTTATAAGGACTCGCCATATATTGGTATTTGAAATACCAAAATACACCAAATTTTTAGGTTTGGAACACAATGAAGGATGAATTCATTGAGTATTTTCACCCTTTGAAGGATTATGGAGATATTGTAACTAAAATTTGTTCCACTAATGAAAGAGCTAATGAAAACATAAAGTCATATAATCATCGATTAAAGCAGTTGGTGGACAAGATGCAAATACCCTTAGTAGATATATTGGTAAAAATATGGTTTGTAGATGGGTTGCTACCCAGATATAAGAAAAATATGAAGGTAGTTCCATATTCCACATATGAAGAAGACTTGGAAAATGTAAATAATTTTGAAAACAAGGTAAAACAAATAATTGCAGGAATAATATAACATTTTAAGCGTAATGATTTAGATAATGATGAAGATGATACAATATAATAGGAAATACGTTTATTCCAAAAGGAATTTGATAATATAATGAAATAGGTGAAGGATAAAGTTAAACAAGATAGGAAGGATATTTAGTGCACAAAATTCAAGTCTAAATGCCACATGAATGTTACTTGTTCTCAAAATGACTATTGTCATATTGATAATGTACTTAGACATGAAGTGATACAATATCCATTTACTGTAAAGGTGCACCCATAGGTCCTCTTAATCCAAGAGTATAAGGAGAAATCAAAACCTCAAGGTCCTGGAAAGTAGGCTACCAGTGGTGGTTATATAAATAACCAAATACAGGGAATGCAATAGCAAGGCAATAGGTAGGGAGGACAAAGTTACCTATAGTATGATTCAGAAGGAATACCAATCATATAGTGCTACAATTTCCAAGAGTATGGGTATTTTGTAAATATATGTCCTTCACCCTAGAAACAAGAGATATGGTAGATCACTATTACACACATGTTTAGATGGTGTGTTCTATAAAACCACAATAAAACAAATTTTCCAAAGAAAGTGATTTCTAGTAACTTGCAAAATATGAACTTTTTGGACATCGAGGTAACTCTAGTTAGAGATGAAATTGAAGAATTCTTATCCATGAAAAGAAATTAGGCTAATAAAAGTAAGTACCTTGAACATACCAAATAAAATAAATGATGGCAAATGTTAAAAAATGTACTTGAGGAAGAAGCACAAAAGGTAAAGCAATTGAGACTAGCAACATAAATAGAGTTAAAGAAACCATCAAAAGATAAAGGAGTTTTGCAAATCTAGTAGCACAAGTCATGAATACAACTATTGATATTAAGGTGGTAATTTTCTTAGAAGTCATCCCATAATTACATAAAGTTATGGTGAAAGAAACACAATCTCATAAGGTGATGGAAGTCCAAATCCAGTCGATCTAGGAAGCAGAATAAAAGAACTATTTTATAAATCCAACCATATTGATGATTTATATTCAGAAGAAAACTTGCATTAGTCCATATGGAAATATTGGGGTACAAGTTGACACAAGTCATTGTGGATGGACGATCCAATATTAATGTGTTACCCGAGAATACTTGGTAAGTGATTGATGCTCCATGATTATGGGAACCTAGATTTTGATTGTATGGTGCTAACGAGTATAATATCGAGATAAAGGATGTCTTAAAATCACAACAAGTTATAATAGCTGACCAAAAATCTACATTGTATTTCATTGTGATTACCATGCAAAAGCTAGCATATGATATCTTATTGGTAAGAGGATGGCTACAAATAGCTAAAGTTAATCACAATTGGGAAAAATATCAGATCATATTCAAGAAAGGATAAAACAAATACATGATCAACTTGAATAACCAGAGGATCAGTGAGGATGTGGCCATGACCAATGAATCAAGTAGTTATTCTAGTGAAGAGGAGTACGAGCCTAACAAAGAAGGGATGTTGTACCTGGATGATTGTAGTGAATATTAAGCTTGATCTTATATTAGACTCCTTCATTGGCATATAGAGGAGTACAAGGTTTTTTATCCTACCTACCTCTGTATTAATGCACAAGAGACCATGAAAAAATAAGACAAGATGAAGGTTAGTTTAGAACCAAAAAAGAAGATAAAAATGGATATTATCTAAAAGTTTTGCAGAATACACTATGGGAGATGTTGAAATCGATGCAAGACTAGTACATCTAATGAATATGGAAAATGCAGTAATAAATTTTGGGAAAATTAAATACGAAGGACCTTGGATAGTGGATGTAAATCTAGGAATAGAGGAAGAACCTAGAATGATCCATTGTGGCGATGATTGAAACCCAGTATTAAAAGTAACAACTCTCAAGATATTATTGGAATACAAGGATGTCTTTCCTTGGATGTATAAGGACCTTAAAGAGGTACCATAAAAGTTATGTGTCCACAAGATCATCCTAATGCATGAGACACAACTAGTAAGAAGAATACCTTATAGGATAAAACCTAAGTATGGCACATTACTAAATGTAAAATAAAAAAGATACTATATGCAGGCATAATTTTTAGAGTCACTACTAGTAACTGGGTTTCACCTATTATGGTCACCCTGAAGAAGAAAACGAATAGGATATGAATAAGCGTAGATTTTAGGATTTTGAATGTAGTGAAGATAAAATATCCCTTCCTAATTCCTTTCACATATTCTATTCTAGAAAAGTTCTAGGGACATGAAATTTACTTATTCCTGGATGGATTTTATGGGTACAATCATATAAGTTTAATCAAGGAAGATAAGTTGAAAACCACATTTATTATGGAAAATGGCATTCGTGCAAAAAATAAAATTCTAGTTAGGTTATGTAATGCTCTAGCCACATTTCAACACATTATTCTTTACATCTTTTATCAATTAGAAACAAGGAATTTTGAGGTATTTCTATATGATTGGTCCATTTATGGTAATATCAAGGATCATGTACCTAGTATTAATGAATGTATGAGTAGGTGTAGGAATGCACAAATCTCCTGGAATCTAAGAAAGTGTTTTTTATGGTACCTTTAGAAAATGTTTAGGACATATAGCGTGTAATGAAGGGTTGAATATGAATCCTAATAAAATCCATGTTATATTACACATGGAGGAGCCATATGATGTGAGCTCATTAAAAAACTTCCTTGGATCCATAGGATACTATCACAATTGTTTTAAGAACTATGCACATGTGTCCTACCCACTAGATTCTTTGACTAATAAGAATATCCCTTTTAGATGTAAGGAGAAGCACCATGGAGTTTTTGAAGAATTGAAATCTAAACTTGTTAGTAGTCCCATTTTGGTGTTCCTTAATTGGGACAAGAAATTCCATGTCCATATAAATGCCTCAAACTTTACGATTGGATGTGCATTAGCTCAAGAAGGACAATTTATGCTAGATCAGCATTTTTGTTTTTTAAGTAGCCTATTGTCATGGGTAGAGAGGAATTATAGTACAACAAAGTGAGAAGTTTTAGGGATGGTATATTTCATATAGAAATTTAAGCATTACCTAATGAGTGGCATTATTATAATCATTTATTTTTATGTTTTCCAAATCCATGGTGGTGTACAAGACTATATACGAAAGAAGGTTCAAGCAGATTGAAGATCAATTCATCTAGATAACAAGATTTATTGGTAAAATAGAGATCACATTTAATATTAATGTGCATGAATTAAAACTACTTCTAAGAGTTGAAATTGAAACTGAATTAAAGTTACAGGAAATGAAATTGTAGAAATGGAAAATTTTCTGAATTCAAACCTAGATTACATTTGCAGAAATGAGACAACTAAATGAACAAGAATTAAAAAGTATTTTGGTAGAAGTGTTATAGCAAGAATATCATAAAACTTGTTATAATAGTCCTTCCTCCAGGTTTGAAAGTGACCCTTGATTTATAATCCAAAGAAATGTAATAAAATATCCTCTAACTACTTAAAACACTCACTCAACTCATAAGAAATAAACATGAGAAATTGCTACACTTTATTGACAGTCAACTCATATTACACTACTACTAGAAAATACTTTTCAATGCTTCACTTTGTTATCAGCTATGTTCATTGTCAAATATTTTTACAATTTCTACTAGTTACTAGCTCAACCAATGAGGGAGCTTAGTTTTTTATACTAGTTCTTACAATACACCTCGTTTAAATTTTCAACTACATTATTGTTTGCTAGTGATTTGTTACAAAAACTACAATATACTTAACCTAACTTAAGACAATATTTGCTATAGTAGTCATCCATTGGCTCTTTGGTGCATTCAAAATGGTGGAATTGACCTGGAATGGGTTGTAAAATTTCTATAAAAACTATCTCTATCTCCAAGCACCTTTCCCTGGATGAATTGGATGCAATCTTGCTCATTTGGTCTGAAATGGGTAATTTCTCTTGTTATTTTGGAGATCTTCGAAATATCTGGCAGTATAAATATGATTGTGCTAAATTACAACTAAAATGGGTGGTAAAGTATTTTAAAGTGGATAGGAAATATTTTCTATCCCTCAGCAACCATTTCCAATAGTTGACTCTTGTTTATATTGACAAATTCTAGGCCATCCTGTATAATTATAGGTGGCTGGAAATTGTATGGAGTGTACCTATAGTTTTTAGTTTTCTGCACAAAATTTGGATTTTTGGTGCTAATTTTCCTTACAAACCATTTATGAGGTGGGTAAATTATTCAAACAATATGATGAAATGGTAAATGACAATGTACATTACATTGCTAATTTAAAAATGCATTCTATTCACTAAATAACCATACAAAAAATACTACCCAGGTGTTGTAGGTGAGTTGGAGAGGAGAGGGCAATCCTCCAAGGGAGGTTCCAGGTTCAAATCTCCACCCTACCCAAAAACTGAATTAGGTACCCAAAATCCAATTGATAATGTTGGTGCAGGCAGGGGTGGGTGCGACTCCCGGGTGACTTTGATGGTGTAGAACCCCATATTTGTGGTCTCTTAGACCAAGGTGGCCCCACAAGGGGTTTTTTGCTTAAAAAAAAAACCATACAAAAATAGTGCAACAATGCAAAAAAATAATTAGAATAGAGTATAATGCTTCTATGCAATTTAAAATTAAAAACATTAGTACATAATGCATGTGAATCATCTAATTAACATAAAATATCATCACATAAATTTTTTATACCTTCGAGAAGGTTTTAATTTACTAAATTATTCATTTTTTATTTTTTTCTTCTCTTTTTTTCATCTCTCTTTTTTTCCATCACTTTTTTTTTCCTTTTTTATCTCTATCTTTTCAATTTTTGCACTTCTTGGTTGTGCCCATGAAGAAATTTTACAATTTCCTTGAAATTGTACCCATGAAGGAAGTTCACAACCAAGATTATTCTTCTTTTTATTTTTCTTTTTTTTCTAATTTTTTATTTTTCTATTTTTTCAAAACCCTTCATCATTCTTTATAATTTGTTGAATATGTGATGGAAAAGGAAGTATATTCCATAATTCATATGTCCAATTTCTCAATTTGCTACAATAAATATTTTTTTGTTAGTTGTGCATGGTATACCCGAAGGTGATGTCCATTTGCCACTAACTTTCTGTGTGAATCATCAATGGGAGAAATATGAATTGCCTTATTTCTGAACACTTTTTCAATTAGATAAGGTCCAAGCCACCTATTTTATAGCTTCCCAGTAATATCCTCATAGTGAGAATCAAATAATAAATCCCAATTCCCTTACTAAAATTTTTATTGTTGAATGTGACTATCATGCCATAGCTTCCTCATAGCGAGAATCACCTCAGTTTGATGCAATGCATCTAACCAGAGTTCATATAATTTATTCAAATGCAAAATCCTATCCATATGTGCCTATGAAAATTAAATACCAATTTTAAAAGTTGTACAAAGTGTTAGTAGCTCAAACTCAATAGGTAAAAGAGGTGTCTTAACATGAACTAGTTCATAAGGTGTGAAACCCATGGTGGATTTCCATATAGTGTTGTAAGCCCAAACTAATTTAGGTAATTTATCCAACCAATTTTCCTATGGGAGGCTACTATTTTTCTCATTATCATTTCTAATTTCCTATTTTTCACTTCAACCTAACCATTTGCCTATGTGTGATAACGTGATGATTTTCTATGTTTAATTCCATAGAGTTTAGTAAAAACCTCAATGAATTTTGATCCAAATTGGGGCCCATGACTTGTAGTAATAGATCATGCAGATCCAAATATCTAAAAAATCTGAGTATACAGGAAATAATCAACCTTCTCTTCATTAGCATATTTAAAAGCACACATATTTACCCATTTAGTCATGTAATCAGTGGACACTAAGACATGCACCTTTCCCTGAGATGGTGGGTCAATAGATCCTACAAAATCCATCTCCCACCTCTCAAATGGTTCTAAAAAAATTTTAGGCTACAGCAAAATTTTATTTATGTGGGTGGGTTTTCCTATCCTTTGAAATGAATCACAATGTCTTATGTACTTTTTCACATCCTTGTGAAGATATGGTCAATAATATCTTGAACCTAGATTTTTTAAACTGTGCTTTTCACTGAATAATATCCTACTTATGGTTCATCATGGCAAGCATGAGGGATATCATACAACTCATCCTTCTAAATGCATCTACGTAAAATACAGTTAGGACTACATTTAAAGAGTAGACCTTGAATCTCTTTGAAATATGAGCTCTGCTTTATTAACTATTTATTTTGTTTAGGAGTGAATTGAGGAGGAACTTTCTTTGTAACCAAAAATTAGCTACATATGCAAACCATGGTTATTGAATAGATATAGAAAATAATTTTTCATCAAGAAAGCATCCTCAACTAACTCCTCTTCCCTTGTGTTTTGTAGACTTGATAAAAAATCTGCTACTACATTAGTCTTCCCTAGTTTATTAACTATAGTGATGTCAAATTCCTATAATAATAGTAACCAATGGATAATTCTTGCACTAACCATACATTTATTCATCAATTATTTAATGGCATCATGGTCTATATGAATGAATAATTGATACCTTATAATATAGTGTCTGAATTTATTAATAGAATACACTACTACCAAGAATTCCTTTTCAGTAGTGGTGTAATTTTTTTCTGCTCCTATCAATTTTTTTCTAATATAGTAGATGGCATAGTTCTCTCCATTTTCAATATTTCCTAATGTTGCTCCAATTGTAGTATTGGAAGCATCAATTTGGATATAAAATTGTAGTTCCCAATTAGAACCTCTTAACACAGGTGGGGATGTAATTTTTTCCTTCAAGGTATTAAAAAACTCTTGGCACTTTGTAGTCATAGTAAATTTAGAATCCTTAGTCAATAGTCCAAACATTGGATTGGCTATTATACTAAAATTTAAAATAAACCTATGGTAAAAACCAAAATGTCCCAAAAATCTTATAACATCTGTTTGAGTCTTTGGAGGGGGAAGGTTCTTGATAATCTCAACCTTCTTGGGGTCAACCTTGATTCCATGAGAAGAGATATGATGACCAATAAAAATCCATTCCTTCATTATAATAAATCATTTTATAGGATTTAAGGATAAAGGGTATGTTTCACAACATGTTATGACCTTATCAAGATGCTCTTGTGTATAATCAAAGGTTTCTCCACAAACTGTAAAATCATCCATGTATATTTATACACTTTCATTTGTTAAATGAGAATAAATTGCCAAAATAGCTTGTTGAAATTTTTTTGGAGCATTACATAAACAAAAGGGTAAAGCCCTATATGTAAATATTCCCAAGGGTTTGTAAAAGTATTTTTCTCTTGGTCTTCAGTTGCAACCTAAATCTGGTTGTACTCACTGAAACCATTAAGAAAATGAAAATATATTTTTTTCTAGCAGGAGTATCTAACACTTGGTCTATAAATAGTAATGGGAAGTAGTCCTTGTGTGTGACTTTGTTTAATTCTTTGTAATATACACACACTCAATTTTCTATTTTTATTTGGTACAATAGCCAATGGGGAAACCCATCGACTATCAAAAATTGGATAAACGAATCCAACCTCTAAGAGTTTTCATTTTTCTCTTTGAAAATGTCTCTTAAGGAAGGATTTAGTCTTCTTTGGGGCTATCTCACAAGTTTAACATATTCAGTATAAATTTTTTGAGTGCATACATTAGGATGAATTCCTGACATATCCTTATACTCCCAAGAAAAGGCATGGATTTTTTTCTACAAATCAACAAATATTTTTGAATCTTCTTCAATAGTCAACCAACTATTAATATTCAAAACTTTCCTTGGTTGAATTTCAATCTATTTTATCCTTGGGAGGATAAAATTTACTCCTTCATACTTGCTCACTAAGGAGTTTAATGGATAGTGGTGTGGCTGAAGGGAGTGAAAGACTCTTGTCTCATTTTTAATAGTAATTATTGAAGGAATAAGATATTGCATGGGACAGTGAAAAGAGTAGAGAATATGATGATGCCATTCATGTGGTAATATAAAATAAAATTCTTGCAATGGAATAGATGATAGATTTTTAGAATTTTGGTTTTCATAATTCCATAATATTTGATGAATAACAACTAGTTCATCTTCATGTCCATGCTCCTACAATGCACTAATAAGGATGGTTTCATCTTCAAAAATATCTTCTTAATGTAAGTTAATATCCTCTATGTATTACTTCACTACTAAGGTAGCTAGTGTGTAAATGATATCTTCCTACTCCTCATCAGATTTAGAAAACCATAATTGTCCTAAAAATTTGGTTGAAGGCTTAGAAGGAGGGTAAAGAGAAATATTCTTGAGATCAATACCATTTGAGATTTTCATTTCTCCTGATCTATAATCTATGAAGGGAGTTACAATTGCAATCCAAGGTCTTCCCAAAATGATGGGATAGCCATTGTCTGAATTTCTAGGCTACAATACTAGAAAATCTATAGGGTATTCACAAGAAGAGACTTCTAAAGGGATATCTTCTATTATTCCTTTTGTTTTTGCAATTGATCTATTAGGAAGGTCTAAAATTGTAGATGTAGAATTTAGATTATTGAGTTGTAATTTTTGCATTGTGTCTTTTTTATAATGTTAATTACAGCACTAATATCAATCAACATATTAGAGATTTGCATTGATCCAATAGTGACGGTGACAGCTGGACTCCTTGGGTCACTATACTTTGGTGGGAAAATTTTCCTAGATAACAGGTCATCGAACTTTCCCTCTACTTGCACAGTATTAGGAAAAGACTTCTTCTTTCTACATGGTTTCTTTATACACAACTCCTAAAGGGTACATCTTTTATTGCTTGCAACAAAGAAACTGATATGATCAATATCTTAAGCTCTTTGACTAATTATATTTTAGGGGTATTAATAGCATTTTTGAGCATCTTAGGTTATGGTACTACCCCTGAGGAAGGTACATTATCTACATGTAATTTTTCCAAATTTTCTTCTTTTTCTAGGGTTGATTTCAATTGTTCTGGATTATAAAGTTCTTGTGTTCCATCAATTTATTCAATGATGGATGGAACTGGTTTAGGCAATGTTTTTTCTAAACATAATTGGATATTACTATAGTAAAGAACATGAAATGCAACATTTTATTTAGTTTCAACTACATAGATAAGGTTTTCCTATCCCATATTATTTTGGTTTGCCACTGGTTACTCTAGAAGGGGAGGTTGTTTCACCTATTGTAGTTTTTTTTGTTGTTTGTGGTGGGATCTACCTTGAAAATTTTGATCAGGAGAAAGAAGAAAGTTTTTATTTTGATCTTGGTATATTTTTTTCCCATGATATTGTGGATATTGCTATCCCCAACTTTATCCATAGGGCTTGTTTGCAATCTAAGGTGAATTGACCTGATTCCATGATGAATTACCCGATCTAAATTGTGACCAACCTTGACGAGATGTCCAAGGAGGGTAATTCCAAAATTTTTAGGGTGATGAATTATCCCTAATTTATGGTAAAATGAGGGGCATTTTGATATTGTGATTATTTCCCCCCCTATTTTTACCAAATAAAATTGATTTCTTCAGTTTGAGTTTCCAAAAAAATTTTGAGTTGAGGTAGCAGAATTTATTTTTTAGTAAGGTGTTCCTTAGAACAAATGCTATAGATAACTAAAATTGTAGTTTTTTTCAAAGGACAATATTACAAAGTATACTTATTCGTGCATCTTGGGCAGTAAATTTCTATAGGGTCTTTTGGTTTTGTTTTTGTATTCATCTCCCCTAAAGTTGTGTTTAGATGCACAAGAATTTTAGTTTTAAGATTTGCAAATTCTTCCATTAAGTATTTCATATCTTTGTCATTAGTACTCCAGTTTCTTCTTCTTTTCCTAGTGTGGGAGTAATTTCTACATAAGTCCACAATTTCATCAATGTTAAGGGTATTTACATCCCCTTTTCCCATTAAGTCCAATAATTCCCTAGATTCATATTGTAATCCTTTCAAAAAAATAGCCTAAAATATTTTTTGGATCTATAGATACACATCTCCTTTGAATAAAAGCAAACATATCAAGATAGTCCTCCAAGGTCTCAATGACTTCTTGTTTAATGTGGAATAATTCATCTTTTCTATTCCTCACCTGGTAATACTCTTCGTATTTGTCCATAAATTAACTCTCCATTTATTCCTAAGTTCAGATAGATTTTGGTTCTAGAATCATAAAACAACAAATGGCTGCATATTTGAGTGGAGAAGGGAATACCTAAAGCTTTTGGGTGTCATTTATGTAATCATATGTTTGACTTACAACCTTGAATTCAAACAAGAATTGATCAGGATCTTCAGATACCACCACCCTGAAGGTTGGAATTACTAAAGGTGAGATTGTCATCAGAGGAGAATTTTGTATAGGATTCAATCAAATGGGGTATTCGAAAGTCTTGTAATGAGGAGGATTATCTGTTTGGTTATGGAAATTATTATTCTTATCTGGATTTTCTTCTTTTATCATGTTATTATCCCAATTCCTATTATATATTTGTCAATATTGTGTAGATAGGATGGATACAAAAGGAGCAGGTGGAATAATTAGTCTCTCTAAAATTTTTGTTCAAGAGATCCTAAAATTATTCATGATGAATATGATGCTTCTTGTTTAAGTTTTTCAAGAATTTCAAATGCAAGTGATTCACCTCTTAGTTGTGAAGATCACCTTCATGTTTTAGGAAAATATCTTATCTTGATAAATCTTCCTCTATAATCCCTTAACCTATTCATTCATGCTCATTTTCTAAATGGAATGAAATACAATTTACCAAAATTTATTACTTATACCAGTTATTCATCCAAATTTTACTCTGAAGTTTACAACTTAGCACATTTAAAAAATTATTGGGATGCTTCATTCTTCTAACAACACATATCCCAACAACAATACCAAAATTATGAGTGCCATTATTATCATCATTTAATTTTATGTTTGTCATTTTTGGGCAGTGTACAAGGCTATATATGAAAGAAGGTTCAAGCAGATTGAAGATCAGTTCATCTAGATAATAGGATTTATTGGTAAAATAGATGTTTTTGGGGGTTTGTTGAGGTTACTTTTAATCCTAATGTGCATGAATTAAAACTACTTAATTGTAGGAATTGAAAACTACTTATAATACTTGAAATTTAAACCTAATTACAATTGTAGGAAAAAAAATTGCAGAAATGGAAATCTTGCTGAATTCAAACCTAGATTATATTTGTAGAATTGGGATAACTAAATTGAAAGAGTACTTGAAATGGAAACATTCATGCTAAATCAAATTCCAGTGTCCTACTACAAAAGGTTGTCAGATTTTTGCTATAGTAACTGATAAGAAACAAATTTGCTGAAAACTTTTCAAATTATAAAAAATAGGGAAAATAGGGGAATTTAAAATATATGTTATTTTTCATTTGACCACACACATTATACACAAATCACAATTGAAAGCATAAAAAAATTTCATCAAACTTAAAAATAGATATTAGTATAATTAAAATAATAAAAAATAATTAAGAAGTATCCTAGTACAAGTGTTGCAGTAAGAATATTAGAAAACCTGTTATAATAGTCCTTACTCTAGGTCTGAAAGTGGCCCTTGCTTTATAATAAAAATAAAGGTAATAAAACATCCCATAACTACTTAAAACACTCACTAAACCCATATAAAAGAAACATGAGAAATTGTTGCACTTTATTTACTGTCAACTCATATTACACTGCTATAGGAAAACACTTTTCAGTGGTTCACTTTGATATTAGCTACATTCACTGTTAAATCGTATTACAATTCCTACTAGCTACTAGCTCAACTAATGAGAAACCTTAGTTATTTATACTTTTTTTTTACAATATACCTCATTTATATTTTCAAATGCATTGTTGTGTGCTAGTGATTTCTTATCAAAACTGCAATAGACTTAGTTTAACATAAGACATGATTTGATATAGTATTCATCCATTGGCTCTTTGGTGCATTCAAAAAGGTAGAAATGAGATGGAATGTGTTGGAAAAGGTCTATAACACCTGTATCTATATATAAGAACCTTCCATTATATGAATTAGATTAAATATTGCTCATTTGGGCTAAAACAAACTATTTCTCCTATTATTCTAGATATCTTCAAAAATTTGCCAACAAAAATATGATTTTCTCTCAACTGCAACAAAAATGAGTGATAAATTATTTTAAAGTGGATAGGACATCTTCCCTATCCTTCATCTGATGAGTGTCCTTAATACCATCATTTAATCTCAATGATTTATCAATACGGGATGGTGTCCAAGGTTGTCTACGATAGAAATTTAGGGAATAGTACAATTCATGCATTCAAACTTCAAATATTTATTGGGTGAGACAAATTTGGTTTAGCCTTTTAGTATCACACTAAACCTAATCTACATAATGTAAACTTACAAAGAATAAAAACTAATTCTAATTTGCAAAAATTGAAATCTAACTACAAGTGTAGGAATTGTAATTTCTGAATTGAAATATAATCTACTTCTGCAAAATTGAAATAACAGAATTGAAATTGCTAAATTGACATGTTGCTAAAAATGAATTCCTAAATTACACTTGTAGAATTGAAACCTATTTTACTTTTTTAGAATTTAAATGATGTTAGGGAATGAAACTTATGCTAAAAAACCTGTCAATATCCTGCTACAAAATGTCATCAAGCTTCTACTACAGGAATTGACAACAAAATAAAATATGTTGAAATGAAAAGTTGCTGAAACATAAAAATAAGGAAAACATGGAAAGTAGAGAAAATAAAAGAAATAAATGTTTAATCTAATTTTTTAGTTTACACACACACAAATTTTGTACAAAATCATAATGGAAATATAAATAACATCACACAAAAACATAAAACAAGAAAATAAAATCTAACAAACAATCTATTAATTATGTTGTAGAAAAATTATAGATTAAAACCTTTCATAGAAATCCTCCTTCTAGATCTAAAAATGGGCCCATACTCCCTAATATAGAAGGAGGTGAAAAACACTCCTTAACTAATTAACAACTAGAAGAAAATTTGACAAAAGAACTACACTTTTATTACTGTCAAAACATGTTGAAAATTGTTACAGAGAATTATTGTACAGTCCTATTTGCTACTACTACTATTATTTTCTATTCTACTTCTTACTTAGCTCAACTAAGAAGGGATATGTGTTATTTATAATAAAATATTACAATATATCTCATGCTCAAATCAGCCTATTTGCTATTTTACAATGATTTGCCAATAATTTTGTATTTGAAATAAGTGTAATTTGAGACAGTTTGTGCTGTAGTAGTAGTCATTAGCCTTTATAAAGCATATTCAATGGTAGTAGTACGTTGAATGAGTCTTATAAATATCTTGTACACCTTTCTCCACCTCAAAATATGCCATTTCTATCTTGTAACTTATTTATCTATTATGCTGCAACTATTCTGGATTTATTTTAGGATAAAGTAAGTTACATTAGTTGAATTTCTTGTGAGCTGTCTCTTTTGGTTGGAAAGGAATGGTGGAGACAACCGTAAGATACTTTATATATCTTCCATAAACCTTAAGTTACCTTTTCAACTTCTTGGAAAACATAGAAAGTCAAATTGCAACACTTTCCCCTGTTATTTCGAAGATCTTCAAAATAACTGGTTGTAGATGCAACTTAAGCTCAAAACATCCTCAAGATATTGGTTTTATTTTTTTATTCCATGTAGGCCTATAAATCCATCTCCTAAAAGGTAAATACAATAGACTTAACCCTTTCTCCTTGGTAAATTCCATGGCCTGCTATTCATTGGTAGCTGGATGGAATATACATGGTAAACTACTACATTTTCCAACTCTGCTACACAGTTGTAAAATATTGGCATTTCTTAAAATTTTAAATAAATTAGAACATTGTAAAATAATTCAAATATCAACATGAATAAGTACATCAAGTTGCTACTGAATTTATATATTTTATTCACCAATTAACCATGCTGAAATAGTGCAACAGTGCTGCACAATTATCCCTACTCTGTTATACCCTATTGCTGCCTATTTAGACCATGTGGGAATGCTTCTAAATAGGTTAGATGTATTATTTAGTCCTTCTAAAATTATTCCATCTATTTCGTCATGCTTTTCTTGACAACTTTAAGGTGCTTCTATAAAGTGATAGATTGCTAATTTTTATATCGCTATTTTCTACAAATTTATAGATTTATAATAGTCCAGATAATTTGGCTCCAATGTGGAATTCAAACAAGTTGAATGGTAGGAAAATATTCAGAAACCATTGTGAATTTAATGGATATTAGCATACCACATTTGGCTAATTGAAATGCATATTTTTATTTGTTACTTAATCAAGCAAAAACAATCACAAAATGCTGAAAATAGTCAAAAATTAAGATATAATGTTCCTAACGTAAAATCATGCAAACACTTAAAAAATATATATTCTAATAAACTATTTGGCAATTGACTTTGTCATGTTTAGTAATATGGTAGTTTTTATATGTCAAACATAGTGTAAAAATGAGATATTTTTAGGCCTCATCATTCCCCCCCAGCTTGAACTAATGCATGCTGTCATGCATCTTAGTAGGCCATACTTTACCACCTGCTACCTAAGAAATTTCTCTTTGTTGCACTACACCAAGCATTTTGTAATTTAAGCACTATTTCAACTTTCTACAACCTTGCAAAAAAAATTCAATCAATTTTTTTCAATTTTTTTTTATTCTACTCTTTTTTTTTGCATATCTTTTTTTTTTTTCATTTGCAACTTGCAACTTTTTGACTTCTACACATTCATCCTTCAATATTGCAACTTTTGCAATTACTGTAGTTTTAACTCTTTTTCTACCATTCTATAAGTTTTAGTGTTGCAAGGTACCTCTTAAGGGCTTGGTATCATGTGATTCATCTTGCAATAGCCTTATTGTGGAGCCATATTAAGCAGATGTACTACTATTGGTGGAATTTTCTATTCTTAACAACATTTCAGCCTGAATGCTTATTTTTGTTGTTTGCACCTTTTGAACAAAATTGATAATATTTTTATTTTGAAATTCTTTAGGGATGTACTTACATGTGGTAGAGCCTTAGGAAACTCAATATTTGATGTACCTTACTCCTTTTGCTATTCTGCAATATTTTCAGCAATTTTGTTATAGTTTTTGCTTATTCTGAAGATATCCTGCTTATTTCAAAGATATGGCTATTTATTTTGAAGATGCATCAGAAAATACAAAAATATCATATTTTAAAATTTTTTGCTACAAATTATGTTTTGGAACCATCTTCTAGGGTGTGTAAGCATTCCGTAATATCAAAAATTCCTTCTCCATATTTTTGTTTACTCCATGTCTCCTTTGTTATTTTTTTATTTTTGAAACACAATTGATACAAAGTTTGAATTTGAATCTTTTTGGAGGGATGTACTTCTTGTGGTGGGATGATTTTGAGCTTTAGGAACCTTAATATTTGATGTATTCTACTCTTTTTATTATTTTGCAGTATTTTCAAAAATTCTGGTATAGTTTTTCCTTATTCCGAAGATATCCTGCTTATTCCGAAGATGCATCAAAAAATGCAGAAATAACCTCATATGTAAAAGTGACCTACAGATTCTATTGTGGTCCTATTATCTAGTGTGTATAAGTCTTCCATAACATCAAAAATACCCTCCTTATCATTTTGTATTTTTTATATTGCTATTTTATGGTAGTAGTAGTAAAACAAAATCTTTAGGTGCATTTTCTAGATTATCTTCCTCAAATTTATGAGACAATTGTGAGATATAAACTTGTAGTTCTCCTTCTGAAATCTACCCTACTAATTGAGATAGAATTGCTACCATGTCTGTCCCAAAAAAAAGCTTTTGTATAATTTTGAAGTTCTCATGCAACTAAGGGCAGAAGGGGGTGTTTCTTGACATTTTGAACATGTTTCATTTTCAACTTGCCAATATTGTATAAATAGTTTATGCCAAATACCTATTATCATACACTAAATTCTAAATGCTTACTATGACTTAAATGTAAGAAAAACATACCTTGTTTTCCTAAAAATTGATCATGCACCTTACAAGCTGCTTTTGATGATTGTTAGAAAGCTATCTGAAAACATAAATATACACATATGTAGTGTGAGATTTGTACAATGGTGGAACAATGATGGGTGGATCAAAAAGGCAATGCACGTCGAAAAACTGATTTTCATACAAGCCAACTCAGAAGTACCTCAAGGAGATTTTCACTACTGAATTATTCATTTTTTTTTCTTATTTTCTTTTTTTTTTTCCTTTTTTTTTCATTTTTTTCATTAGAAGAGGCTACCATTTCTAGTTTTCAATCAACTTCCATCATTTTTTTTTCAAGTGCCTCAATAAAATAGAATATATCTCATGAGACTACAATGAGAGATAATGTATTTCACTCTTATTTGGATAAGAACAATCCTTATTCTACAAAAACATGTCAATCTTTGTATGAAAATACCATCTTTTTCTACTGAAATCTACAATAATGATGCAACCTTCCTTTTTAGATGAGCATTAAGAATATTATTATGTCATAATTTAAGTCCTTATTGCTAGAAATGAATTACTGACTTCATTTTTCCTCATCGATGCTAAAACTAATTTTTGTCCTCATGTATCCCCATTTTGTGGGACACGTCTTTTGCTATAATTTTTTTCTCTCATTTTTTTCTCTCTCTTTTTTTCTCTCTTTTTCCTCTTTTCTTATCTTGTCTTGCTTGTGCCTATGAAGGATGTTCACAAGCAAGATTATTATATTTTTAATTTTCTTGTATTTCTTTTTTTTCTTTTTGTCAAACTCTTTATCATCAATCTGAATTTGACATTGAAGAGAATTTTTTTTCCATCTTCTGTATATCTAATTGTTCACCTCAAGAAATCCTCCTTAGTTAATGGTGCATGGTATACCCGAAGGCAATATCTATTTGCCACTAAATTACTCCAAGAATCACCAATGGGAGAAAAAAAAATTGTTCTATATCTAAAAATTTCGTCAATCAAGTGTTATCCATGCCTCCTAATCTATAAAATATTGTTAATTTCTACTCAAAAAAATTTAATACCAATTTTTAAAGATGTTAAGTGCATACATCAAGATGAAATATTGACATACCCTTGTAATTCCATGCAAAGGGATTGAAATATTGTTTCAAAACAACAAACAATTTTGTTTTTTGTTCCTAAGTTAGCCAGCTAATAATATTTCAAGAATTTTCTTGGATGTGCTTCAATTTATTTTATTCCTAGGAGGACAAAATTTACCCCTAATGGAAGTAAATTTTCTATGCGAAGATTTTCCACTTTTTCTCCTTTATCCAAGGTTGATTTTTGTGTGTCTGGACTAAAGGATTTTTGTGTATCTCCATTGACATTTATCTCTTTAAGCTCACAAAATTTCTTATTTGAGCATAGTTGGATCTTTTGTGCAGTCAATAACATTTCTTATAGGTTTTCACCATTTTTAGCTACATAGACAAGGGTTTTCTGTCCTGTATTATTCATATTGGCCATAGGATGGGTTGAAGGTGGTGGTTGATTTACTTACCCTATTTTTTGTTGTTGGGATCTCTCTTTGAGAAGAATTCATACTAGGCAATAATTTTTTTCTTCTATGATTTATGTAAGTAAATGGTATTCATAAATTATATGTCTCTGTGAACACATGCTACAGGTAGCTGATATGGCTATTTTTTTCAAGGGATAGTCTTGTATATATGCCATGATAACTTCCAAAAACCTAGTAAAAAAAATTTTATACTACCCTAATGATATGGATATAAAAAGGGCAATACTAGCAGATGGCTCCTCTAAAATTTTCAAGATATCTTATGTTTCTTGATAATGAGGATGATGAATTCTTTAAATTTTTATCAAGAATTTCAAACATAAGCAATTTTAACCCCCCAAGTGTGAAGATCACCTCCCTTTGGTTTCTTGCTTGTTTTCTAAATGGACTAAAATACAACTATCAATAATTATTATTTATACTAGTTATTATATTCATATTTTACTCTGAACTTCATAACTTACCACAACAATAATTATTTTACTATGTTTACCCTCTAACAACATTGTGATCCTCGACAACAGTGCCAAAATGATGAGTGTCATTAATACCATCATTTAATCTCAATGATTTATCAATATAGGGTGGTGTCCAAGGCTATCTATGATAGAAGATTAGGGCAAAGTACAATCCAAGCATTTAGACCTCAAGCATTTATTGGGTAAGATATATTTGGTTTAGTCTTTTGGTGTCATACTAAACCTAATATTCCAAATGAAAACTTCCAAGGAATAAAAACTAATTTTAATTTTCAAAAATTGAAAGACAAGTGTAGGAATTGAAATTGTTGAATTGAAATCTAATCTACTTTTATAGAATTGGAAAAACAAAATTGAAATTGCTAAATTAAAATGTTTCTAAAAATGAAATCCTAAATTACACTTGTAGAATTGAAACTTAATTTACTTTTGCAGAATTGAAATAATGTTGGGAAAATAAACTTATGCTAGAACACCTATCAATGTACTACCACAAAAGGTCATCAAGCTTCTGCTACAAGAATTGACAGTAAAATAAAATCTGATGAAATGAAAAGTTGCTAAAAAATAAAAACAAGGAAAACATGGAAAGCATAGAGAACAAGGGAAATAAATGTTTAATCTAATTTTTTATTTGACACACAAACAAATTCTATACAAAAACATAATGGAAAATATAAATAACATCACACAAAACCTTAAAACAAGAAAATAAAATCTGATAAGCAATTTGTTAATTCTATTGCAGTAAAATTATAGATTAAAACTTGCCATAAAAATCCTCCTTCTAGATATAAAAGTGGGCCCATACTTCATCATATATAATAAGGTGAAAAATACTCCTTAAGTAATTAACAATCAGAACATAATTTGACAAAAGAACTAAAATTTTATTGTTATCAAAACATGCTAAAAACTGTTACAGAGAATTGTTGTATATTCATATTTATTGCTCCTACTATTATCCTCTATTCTAATTTCTACTTAGCTCTACCAAGAATGGAGATGTGTTATTTATAATAAAATATTACAATATATATCATGCTCAAATCAACCTTTTTTCTATTTTAGAGTGATTTGCTAATAATTTTGGATTTGAAATAAGTGTAATTTTAGACAGTTTGTGTTGCAACAATAGTCATTAGCCCTTATAAATCATCTTCAGTGGTAGGAGTACGTTGAAGGAGTCTTAGAAATATCTTGCACACCTTTATTCACTTAAAAATATGCCATTTCTATCTTGCAACTTATTTTTCTATTATGCTGCAACTATTCTAGGTCTATTTCAGGATAAAATAAGTTGCATTAGTTGACTTTCTTGTGAGTTGTGTCTTTTTGTTAGCAAGTAATGACGGGGATAGCTATAGGATACTTTCTATATCTTCCCTCAACCTTAAGTTATCTTTTCAACTGCTTGAAAACCATAGAAATTCAAACTACAACACTTTCCCCTATTATTTCAAAGATCTTCCAAATAACTAATTGTAGATGCAACTTAAACTCAGAATATCCTCAAGATTTTGGTTTTGGTTTCTGCTTCCATGTAGACCTATAAATCCAACTCCTAGTAGGTAAATCCAACTGACTTCACCCTTTCTCCTTGGTAAATTCCATGCCCTACTATTCATTGGTAGTTGGATAGAATTTACATGGTAAAGTACTGCATTTTCTAGCTTTGCTTCATAGTTATAAAATGTTGGTATTTATTGCAAGTTCAAAAAAATTAGAACATGGGAAAATAATTCAAATACTAACATGAATAAGTACATCAATTTGCTACTAAATTTATACACTTTATTCACCAAGTAACCATGCTGAAATAGTGCAATAGTGTTGCACAATTGTCCATGCTCTATTATACCCTATTGCTACCTATTTAGACCATGTGGGAATGCTTCTAAATAGGTTAGATGTATTCTGTAGTCCTTCTAAACTTATTCCATATATTTCCTCATGCTTTTCTTGACAGCTTTAAGGTGCTCCTATAAAGTGACAACTTGTTGATTTTTATATGGCTATTTTTTTGTAGATTTTTAGATTTATAACTGTCTTGATAATTTGGCTCCAATATGGACTTCAAACAAGTTGAATGGTAGGAAAACATTCAGAAACCATTGTGAAGTTAATGGGTATCAACATACCACATTTGGCTAATTGAAATGCATATTTTTATTTGTTACTTAATCAAGCAAAAACATTCACAAAATGCTAAAAATAGTCAAAAATAGAGATATAATGTTCCTAACATAAAATCATGCAAACACTTAACAAATATATATTCTAATCAACTATTTGGAAATTAACTTTGTCATGTTTAGTAATATGGTAGTTTTTATATGTCAAACATAGTGTAAAAATGAGGTATTTCTAGGCCTCATCATCATCAATCATTTCAAACTACTGCCTCTTTTTTATGTTGACAAATTTTAGGCCACCCTATATAATGACATGCGATTGGAATGTGTATGGACTGTACCTACAGTTCCTTGTTTTCTGCATAGACTTTGAATTTTTGGTGCTAAATTTCCTTTAAAACCATTTGTGAGGTGTAAAAACTATCAAAAAAATATGATGAAATCGTAAATAACATCATACATTACATTGCTAATTTAATTATACATTCTATTCACTAAATAACCATACAAAAATAGTGTAATAGTGCAGAAAAGCAGTAAACATAGTATAATGCTTCTATGCAATTTAACCATCCAAATATTAGTACATAATGAATGTAAATCATTTAATTGACATAAAATATCATCACATAAGGTTTTTATGGTAGTTTTTATGAACCCAAACATAAGAAAAATGAGATAATTTCTAGCCTCATCACTACGTATTTGTAAACCCTTTTGGTTTCTATGTGGATCTTCAGGCTTTGTTGTACCTGATCAATAGGTGGATCGTCACCTGATAAGAATTCATATTTTGAGTAGTTTGACCTGGTAAGAAGCATGTGATTGTAGACTATTTATCTCGAATACAATCATGAGAGCCTTCAAGGATGGGTATTCTATATGAATTCCCTATTGCATAATTATTTATAATTAATGTTTTTCCATATTGGTACATGTTGATTGGTCAATACATTTCCATTGGTGATTTGCCATGAGATATGATGATAAAAAAGAAGAAGAAGGTAATCATAAAGTAAATATTTTTTTAGTTGATAGCAATATTATTGTACAAATGGGTATTTATGGTATCCTATGGAGATGTGTGATGGACAAGGATGTTAAAGTAAAATTGAGATAAGATCATGAGGGGTTGACAAGAGGATACATGAGGCCAGACATCACTTCTTGAAAATTAATATTAGTAGGATTATGGTATCCCATTATTAACAATGTGTAGAGTGAAATAATGGCATACCTAGCAAAGGGAAATGAAATGCATTAGTTTCTATGTTGATTTGAGCATTAAAAAAGCGATATTTTAAGTAAGAATAAAAGACAAATAGATAGATGAAATGGGTGTTTATCTTTATATTAGTGCAATTGCCAAATATGCAGTTACAAAATATCCCCTTGAGGGTTCTCAATTGTTACAACTCATTACAATACCCTGAGGATAAAATCCTTTCAAAAATCCAAAGCACGCTTGCAGTGTCTTCCTCTCACTCACGATTGAAGAGCAGGCTTTCGATACCAATGCTGAAATATTCTATTCTTGTTCTAGTTTTTTGCTCCCTCCTCAAGCATTGGACTACCTAGGTCTAAATACAAGAAAATAAAATTGATTAATATCATGTTTGGATTAAGATGAAATCATGAAGGTGTATGCAACAATGAGCTTGAAAGGGGAAAATATATAATAGACGATTCAAACTTGTTCCAAATGATACCAAAACTTAATATCATACTTATAATGTACTTCGGAAATTATCTAAATTAGGAAAAAATAAAAATACACACAAATTTATGGTCATCTCTAGGTGTGCCATTCAAGACTGCAAAATAATAAATGCATGATAAAAAGTGCAAAACAACTCAAAATTGCACCAAAACTTAATATAAGGTATAAAATCTATTCTAGAATTGATCTATGTAAAAATAGAAGAGAAATTGTGCTCCAATTCATGGTCATCCTAGGGTGATCCATTTAGGATTCTCACAATTTGGGGGTCTTCCTGGGGTGGGATGACCACCAAATATGGTGGTTTTTCCCACCAATTCCTCTAGGATTTGGTCTACATTACTCCTAGGGTTGTTATCATAAAATTGTAGGATCTGATTTACTTGAATGGGTCAATTTTTTAAATGGATTACGTGTTTTAGAATCACTTGAAAACATCCTTCGGTTGATGGAGATCTCAAGGGAAAATGTACACTAAACTAGGGATAAATCTTGGTAGGACATCATGGCAAAATATTGTAAAGACTCCTCCTTGAAATTAGGTGGAATAACTCCACTTTATAGCTCAAGTGAGCATATAGTCAAATGGGCATGTGAGGCCATGCGAGGTAGGTGTTTCCATTTGTCTAAACCTTTCCATGCATTGGAGGGGGAAGGAATATCCATTTTGAGCCTCCAATTTACAACTTGGTATGAGAGTTATACACCCTTAGACTAGTATGATTAAATGGGTGAGGTAAATGGTAGAATATAGGTACCATTTGTCTGAAATTTGACATTTTAAGGATCTAAGGCCATGGTCGTACCACCCATGGATGATTGTTGATGGTTGTCTTTGGGTGGGACAACCATGAATTGTAGTCATCCCAGGGTGGGGCGACCATGCCTGCATGGCCCAAAACTTCTCAAAAGTGATTATTACCACTATTTAACCTTTGAGGGTTGCCCAAGGGTGCCATATGGTGTTGATTAGAATGTGTCTTGGTATTCTAATCATATTGATATGCTTTTAGTGTCTAAAAATACTCTTTTCTAGGATGTGTTATGTGCAACACATCACAGAGAAAAAATAGATGACTAAAATGTCAAATAATTAAGGTTTTTAAGTAACGTAACCAACTTTAAATGCCCCAATAATAGAAATATCATGCATCCTTTAATCCTTACTTTTGACATATTAAGGAACTTGATTCAAGTACAACCTTTCGTGTTAGGATTACTTGATCTTGAACATTTTTTAGTACTTAAGAGGTAAGGCCTATGACCATTCATGGTTCAATAATGCTAAGTATTTTTTTAATTGAAAGTTTTGCTTGTTTATTTTCCCAAGCAAGGGCATGATTGTTTTTGGTAATAATTCGTTGACGAACGAAATTTGTATGAATGAGTATTTGATTGTTGATTTTTATTATGACTTCATTAATTATGACTACCTTCTCAAGTGATGAGTCAATTATGGAATTACCAGTGATAAAAGTGATGATTCGCTTGATCCATATGACTTGGATGGATTTCCTTCAGTTTTTCCCATTGTAAAACGTGTCTGTTTTATGAGGATTTTGACGATTTTGTTGATATTTCATGGAAGAAAGGAATTGTATAACTTATTACCATGGGGTATTCTGACCATAGTGGTATTCTTAGGGATTAAATTAAAGACTTTTCAACTCATACTTGAACAATTTGGTTCAATCTTGATCCATAGTAAATTTTTATCAGATTTGACCTATTTTTGGTGGTTTTTCAGCCATTTTGGGCGTTTTCTTTGATGTTTGTAAGGTGTTTTTTGGTGGCCATACTAGGGTGGGATGGCTGCATAATTTATGGTCATCCTAGGGTGGGATAGTCGACCAATTTTTTGTTTGTCCCACCCTAGTACAACCATGCTCATCCTAGGCCTTTTTAAGCTCAAATTTGGAAAAATGAGCTCATTTGCACACTTCTAACTTGGCAAAATGAGAGGTGAGGAGTAGGAGATTGATTTTTTTAAGTTGAGAACTATTGATAACCATCCTAAAATCACTATGAGCTAGCTTGTAGAATCAAAGAGCGGTGGAGTCGGTGCGAGATAGGTAAGGGCTCAATTTGCTCTTGTACTTTATTGAACTTGGAATTGTAATTATTTTTGTATTTTCTAAAAAACACACTAAATATTGGTAAATTAACCTCAATAGTGATACTATGTAGGAATTTTAGTTTTTTTATTGGTTTTTGTACATGTTTTTTATATAATTTTGCATTTTTATGATATTTTATGTCTTTTTTTGTGGCTAGGAAGGCCATTTTTGGGTAATTTTGGGGGTCATCCCTGGCAGGGATGGCTACCCTAAGCTATTTGGGGGACATCTCTAGGTGGGAGGACCACCAATTTTATGGCCAAACTAGATGGGATGGCCATGATTTTGCAATAAATAGGGCCCTTTTTTGATGTTTTTGGGTTTCTTTCTATTTATTTTTGCTGTCTTGGTTTTTTTTTAAGCTTGCTTGCCATTGCTAGATGATTAAGAGTCAATATCAATTTTTGATTCTATTTAGGGCCACTTGTGTCCTAATTATAGATGAGGACTGAAAATTGATTAATTCCATTGGTCTTACGCAACTGATACGACTAGAGCCAATGATGGGAGATAGAGCCTACCTGATTATGTTGATAGATCTATGGGATCCTCACACCAACACCTTCCACTTGCTAATTAGAGATATGAAAATGACCCTAGAGGATATCTATCAGATTCTACACATTTTGATAGAGGGGTTTCTGATTATATCTACTCATAAGGATATTAGAGATATGATTTTGCAAAGATACTTCAGAGATGATTGGTCGAAGGTCCTATGAGATTTTCCTAGTGGAGGCATCCTAGTGGATCTATAGTATAATGTAGAGGTATTAACAATGATATATGTCATAATTATAACACTTATTTATAGAATGCTACTGCAAGAATCATCAGGATCTAGGTTCCCATGGAACACACTAGAGTTGGTATTCTTACTAGTGGAGTGCACCATAGAGAGACCTTTAGTGATGGCCTGGGGTACTACATTATTAGAACAACTTTATGATGAGCTATAAGAGATCCATTATCATGGGAAAAAGGATTGGGTTACAAATTTATATTGTAGTTATGGGTATGGCAACATATTTATGTGGATCAACCACAGGGGCTACCTTGGATGATGTGGGCATAGCCCATAGATAGGGATATAGGATATGGGATCCTATGGTAGTAGGATTAGGAGAGGGGTCAAATAAATCCTAATGTAGGTTTGATTGAGCATTATGTAGATTAATTTGCATAGCTCAAGGTAAATACAATTATTTGGAGACCATACAAAGACTGTCCATCATGGTTTAAGGCTGAGGCACAACTTCAAAAGGTAGGTGAGGGAGATGGCTATTTGGTCAACATGGGATCGAGCGATATTACTTTACATATGCTAAATTATTATGATATTTTGGTCTATTCTAGGAGTTACCTAGTGATATACTTATCTACCAACATCATGGTGATGAGAGGACATTGACTTGACCTATAGTGGAGGAAATTGGGGAAGAGGCAAATCCTCTAGAGGCTACCATTGAGGGAGATAATGTCGAGACCATAATAAGGTATGACTCCTAGTGGGTTATGCATAAGTGGCACAAGTATGGAACACTAGGTGGTGCTATGGCTATAAGGATAGAGTAGACTTGTGGGGAGGCTCCATATGAGGCTCCAGCTAAGGAGGAGTCAAGATTATGTGAGAAACCTGATGAGGAGGTAAACTTAGGGGAGTGGCATGTGCGTCATTGGATAGATGGTGAGTGGATGGATACCCTAGATATGGAGTATCAATAGGGAGACAATGATGAGGATGATTTGGATGAGTAGGAAGTGCAGGCATTGTTGGTAGTACAAGATGCCACTATTGTAGAGTTGTAGGGTGAACTAATATAAGGTATACAAAAGTGGAGGGAGTGCATAGAGGAGAGGGATATCCTAAAAGAATAGATGTATACTGTGCAAGTAGAGATTGATCGATAGTCACTAGATTTATCTACTTTTCTATCATAAATTAGAGCCAAGAGCCCAATCCATGAGGCACCTATAAGTGGTGAGGTAGCCAGGCTACGAGAGGAAGTGACACAACTCTAGACCTTACTATGTGAGTACTAGGTGCATCATCGAGAGGATATAGCATACACATATGGAACACTAGGTGGTGCTATGGCTATAAGGATAGAGTAGACTTGTGGGGAGTCTCTAGCTAAGGAGGAGTCAAGATTATGTGAGAAACCTGATGAGGAGGTAAACTTAGGGGAGTGACATGTGCGTCATTGGATAGATGGTGAGTGGATGGATACCCTAGATATGGAGTATCAATGGGGAGATAATGATGAGGATGATTTGGATGAGCAAGAAGTGCAAGCATTGTTGGTAGTACAAGATACCACCATTGTAGAGTTGTAGGGTGAGCTAATCTAAGGTAGACAAAAGTGGAGGGAGTTCATAGAGGAGAGGGATCTCCTAAAATAATATATGTAGACTGTGCAAGTAGAGATTGATCGATAGGCACTAGATTTATCTACTTTTTTATTATAAATTAGAGCCAAGAGCCCAAGCCATGGGGTACCTATAAGTGGTGAGGTAGCCAGGCTACGAGAGGAAGTGATACAACTCTAGACCTTACTATGTGAGTACTAGGTGCATCACCGAGAGGATATAGCATACACATAGGATTTAAAGGATGAGATAGCATACCTTAGAGGGAACTTACCAGCTCACTCTTCTACTAGTGGGTTGCATCAGAGTAGGAGGAGTGGTATAGGGTAGTCATCTACAAGGATGGGGGATCCTAGCTCCATGAGGAGAGTAGATATGGCTGGGGAAAGTAGATATGGGATCTCTCAATGAGTGATAACTGAGGGTGAGAGTGAGAGTCATGGTTTCGGTTTTGCATGACCATGGATTTTGGGACTCTACAGTTATTTTAGATTTTGGGACTGTGAGGTTTAAGGACCCCCTTTACTGTAGCATATGGGTAGTTTTGGATGATGATGTATCTTTTTTTCCAATACATATATATATATATATATATATATATATATATATATATATATATATATATATATATATATATATATATATATATATGAGTTATTATTATTGTCATCATGTGTTTTCTTATTACTTTATTGGATGTATGCAATGCTTATATTTATTTTATTAATGCTTTAATGGATGCATGTGTGGTAGTATGATGTTTTTGATGATATGGATGTGTGTATGCATAATGATATGGATGATTTGTTGATATATATGATGAAATATGAATACTATTTGACATACTATGTTAGCACCATATATTGTATAAAATTCATCGATTCATTTGTAATGTTTTCATGAGACTATGTGATGGATTTGTGAAAATGTAAACTAACAAAATGTGATAAAATAGTATGGAATGGAATGAATATAAATATGTTATAGAATGTTCTCAAGGTTTTCATGAGACTCAAACACTCTAGTGAACTAGTCAAAAATTATATACTAACCATGCAATACTTTTTAACAAGGTATGAATCTGCTAGGATGACCAAGATACTCAATATCCCTATGTGTGTAGGTGAGTTTATTGTTATGATAATGCATAATGTTACCCTAGTGCCAAATAGGATTAATGAAGCCCATCCATACTAAATATCACCCTATGATTATCATAATTATAGGGTTTGTACATAATTGGATTAGACCACTAGGTATTAAAGGCTACCAAAAGCTAGCACATCCATATGCAAACATTGGTCTGTACAAAAGCAGGATGATAATGTAATAAATATATCATCGTGTATAAGGATACTTTCATTTCTAGAAAGGCTTGATTCCACATAACATGTAATGAGGATCACCTCATGGTTTTAAAATGCTAATAATTTCAAGGATTTAAGTTTAGGACTCTCTTATTTTATTTTATTTTTGAATTGCTCCAGATATTTGCTCATTTTTTTTGGTGAACAAGGGATTTTGGGAGTGGTGATAACCACTATTTATTTTTCTTTTTGCTTTTGTTAGTGGTGACAACCACTGTTTACTTTGGGAATTTTTGGTAGTGGTGAAAACCACTTTTTATTTTGTATTTGGGTTGGGAGGAGCTTTTCCTTTTATTAATTCTCAATATTTTTGAACCATGTGCACAAAGGAATTAGCAAATCCTAGACCACTTTGTAAATTTCATCTTTCCTTGTGCAAAAATTATATTTAATGTGAAAATGTTTTGGGATCATGATATATACAAGGTACAATCAATTAAAGACACTACCTTCTAAAAATCAAGATAGCTTTCTACAAAATATGAAAAGAAAACTAGAGATGGCTGAGTGACCAAAAATACTGAAGACACATTAAAACAAATGACTATGTGAAGGGAAATAGACACACATACGAAAGGTTGCAAATGTAGACTATAATAATAATTGTAATGTATATGGGTGTGACTGATTAATTTTGACAAAATTGACTCTAAAGGATGTCTAGTATATAGACCTGGTGCTAGACATGTATGAGCAACTCTACAATGTAAAATTCAATTATGGGTATACATAATGCAAGTATTTGTATAATGTAGCAGTATGCAATGTGATGCAATGCAATATTTTTATATATTTTTTGTTTTAGTGATGTGTTTGGATTCAGATATTGGGTCTCGTCAGAATGAATGCTTATCCCTTTTCTAGTGATTTTAGTAGTGTAATTGGTTTAAAATGATTATGGCATGGTGGTTATAGGGGTGGACTACATGAAGATATATGTGGTGGCTTCTGGGGTGGATAATGTAGAATACTATAGCAGCCATAAAAGTTGGATAGCCTACCTGGATTCATGGTGGCTACTGATTCTACCATGTTAAAAAAAATGATGTATTTGGATTTTGATATATATATATATATATATATATATATATATATATATATATATATATATATATATATATGATATATATAATTGATCAATGGGCTTATTGGATACCATTGGGGAATTTTGGGTGACCAAATATTTTATGGATATCTTTGGGGATTTTTGGGTGACCAAAGGGTTTATGGATATCTTTGGGGCTTTTTGGGTGACCAAAAATTTTATGGATACCTTTGGGGATTTTGAGGTGACCAAAGGATTTATGGATGCCTTTGGGACTTTTAGGGTGACCAAAGGGTTTATGGATACCTTTGGAGATTTTGGGTGACCAAAGGGTTTATGGATACCTTTGGGGCTTTTTGGGTGACCAAAGGGTTTATGGATACCTTTGGGGATTTTGGGGTGACCAAAGGATTTATGGATACCTTTGGGGCTTTTTAGGTGACCAAAGGGTTTATGGATACCTTTGGGAATTTTGGGTGACCAAAGATTTTATGGATACCTTTAGGGTTTTTGGTGTTACCAAAGGGTTTATGGATACCTTTGGGGATTTTTGGGTGACCAAAGGGTTTAAAGATACCTTTGGGGATTTTTTGGTGATAAAAGGGTTTATGGATACCTTTGGGTATTTTGAGGTGACCAAAGGGTTTATGGATACCTTTTGGGATTTTTGGGTGACCAAAGGGTTTATGGATACCTTTGGGAATTTTTGGTAGGGTTTGGTGATTTAAATGTGAAAAGACTATATATGAAGAATATTCAAGGGTTCAGTATTCCTCAATTCTTTCAATGGAGGCTAGGTGATAAGTTTTTAGTCCAATATAACTAGTGATAATGAATGGGCCTAATTAGTTTACCATAAAATTATCCTGTAAGTGGAGTAGCAAGTTAGAATTTTATTATTTTTATTTTAAAACAAGGTCACAAACCTGAAAGTCTTAAGCTACTCTTGAAAAATATGTAGGTGCTCAAGAGCATTAGCACATCATTCATTAAGAAATGTTAGTTGATAAAAGTAAACCTATCATGCGATGTCATCATCGATGAACTCTTGCATGGATGTGTGAAATGATAGGATTTATAGCTCTTAGGGCATGATTGCATCAACACCATACACTAGTGAAAATGAATTTCCCCTAGTAGGTGTTTGAATACAAGTGTGATAGGCCCATAGAGCAAGGGGTAATTACATATGCCAATATTTGTGATTATCCTTATGATTTTATTTAAAATAGCAATCACTAATTTGTTTTATGGCTCATCTTATCCATTGGCTTGTGGATAATAGGGCATATAAAAAATATGTTGGATGTTATAATTAGCTATTAAAGCTCACATATATTTATTCTTGAAGGCATATTATCTAAAATTTTGGATGGAATACCAAAACAACAAATAATATTATGTAACATAAACTCTGTAATGCGGGGTCCAGTCATAGTGGTAAAGGGAATTTCTTCCACCCATTTTGTGAAATACTCTATGGCCATAATGATGAATGTGTGATGGCCTAAGGAAGGGGGTGAGATCTTCCCAACTAGGTCAAACCCCAATTGTAAAAAATGCAAAACTAATTAAATTGGTTGTAAGTCTTGAGAAGATATGTGTGTGAAATTAGCATGGTCTTGACACTTTACACACTTGCAAAAATCTCACTCTAAAGTTGGACAATAATATCCCATGCAAATAATATGATTTGCAATGGCCATACTACTAAAATGGCCCCCACATGTACCATCATGTTCTTGGGTGGTTACCAAAAATGACTCATGAGGTTCTAAGAAATGAAGGAGCATACCTTCATAGCTCCAACAATACAAAATATCTCCAAGTAATACATACTTTAATGCTTTTTGCTTGAAAGTTTGTTTGGCAGCATGGGACATTCTAGAAGGTATATTACCAAGATTTAGGTAATATTTTATCTAAGTAGACCAATCCTAATTTGAAGAAGCCTCAATTGTATGAATTGCTTGATCCTTTTGAATTTCATCCCTAGCGAATTCTTATTGGGAGAGAATGTGTAACTATAGCATTAAGCTGCTATCAAATGAGTTTGAGGGAATAAAATCCTCTAGGTTGCATTATTCAAGTGATTGTGAATTTACAAGAACTATTCTTTAGAAGGTTTAATTTGAATCACGTGGAATTTTAGCATGGAGTGTATGTTCTCACACTTAATTGCAGATTGTGATAGAATTTTGACTTGAATGGTGGTTATATCATCTGCAGGGTTCTACGAGATTGGAAACCCCAAGGAGACCATTGTATCTGCAAAATAGTTAGATGATTGAGGGAGTGCCTCAATTTCATACCATTCGATTTTTTCCAAAATTTTATCCATAAGGGCTTTGTAGGATTGCAATATTAGACATTTGCATTGGAATATTTCCTTGCCTTGATTCACTATGAGCATGGAATCACCAAAAATTATGATCTTAGTTATTTGCATGGTCATTATCTTTTAAAGTCCCATGAGAAGAGCTTCGTACTCGATATTATTATCGGTGCATGGGAAATAAAGTTTGAAAGATAGGTATTGGAGCTCCTTGAGGTGTGAAAAACACAATTACCATGCCACCCCCTTGCTAACACTTAGAGCCATAAAAAAATATAGTCATGTCATCCCGTGATTCAGGTTCTTTATGATCAAGTGATTCTAACACTTGAAATACTCCATCATCGGGGAACTCTACATTAAGAATCTGAGCATCTTGAAGAGGAGCATTTGTGATCATTAGCAATGAGCTGACCTTTAATTGATTTTTATCTGATGAATTTGAGGTCAAATTCCATCAACAACATAATCTATTTCATTGTGCGAATGTTATCATAAGTACAAATTATATATCATAATAGATTCTCTTTAGATACTACACACGTGGTATTATTGAGCATGTAATGGCCTAGCTTTTTAGTGATGAAAACCACTGCTAAGCATAGCTTCTCAATATATGCATATTTAATTTCATAACTAACCAGGGTACATATAATCTAGTAAGTTTCATGTTCTTTGTGCAATTTGTTCTTTTGGGTTAACATGATACCCAATGCAATATCAGTAGCTGAGATGTATAAATAGAATGACACTCTTGGTCGGTGAGGAGCCAATAATAGTGTAAAATCTAGATATTGCTTTATTTTTTCAAAGGTATCTTGACACTCATCATCCCAATTGAATGCAATCCCCTTGTGTAACAATTTTGTCATAGATTTGCACTTATCCGATAATTGCGCTATGAAGTGCTTTATAGATGCAACCTTACCCTGAATACTATGTAGCTACTTGATGGTAGTAGGGGGAGGCATCTCAAGGATTGTCCTAAATTTTTTGGGATCAACTTCAATGCCTCATTTGGAGACTATGAATCCCAAGAGTTTTCTAGATGTAATGCCAAAGATACACTTCTTGGGGTTTAGTCTAACATTATACTTGATGAGGTGATCGAGAATTTTGTGCAATATATTGATATGGTCATGGTATAGTAAATATTTAGCCAGTGAGTCATTTATGTAATCTTCCATAATGTTGTACATGTAGTTATGTAAGATGTAAGTCATAGAATACTAGCAGGTAGCACCAGTGTTTTTGAGACCAAAAGGTATGACCCTATAACAAAATGTACCCCAAGGCATTATGAATGCCATTTTGAGTTGGTCTTCTAGATAAATATGAATTTGGTCATATCTAGAAAAGTCATCCTTTAGGGATAACAACTCAAGGCCTATTGTGGCATCTACCAAGGCATCGATGTTTGGTAATGAGAATTCATCTTTAGGATTCACTTTTTTTAGATCATGAAAGTTGGTGCAAATATGAATCCTCCCATCAAGTTTCTTAATAGGAAATATATTGGAAAGCCATGGCAGGTAATCCACTAGTATAATGAACTTGGCATCCAACAAATTTTATAGCTCATATTTCATCATTAAGGCTACTTTTGGATGCATTTTATGCAGCTTTTGCTTAACTAGTTTTGCATTTGGGTCAATCATAATATTATGTATGACTAAATTTGGATCTAGTCCTGGCATGTATTTATAAGACCATGCAAAAGATTCCTTCTTCTCTTTGAGAAGAGCTATGAAATCAGCTTGCTCAGTGAGGGATAAGCCTTCCCCTAACTTTATGAATTGAGGATTTTTAGGATCTATTTCAATATCACTATCAATGGTTGGCTCAATTGACATATGAGACCCCTCTTCCAACTAGTGTAGAGTAGGGATAAAATGAATTTCATCAACTGGGTTTATATCATTGATTAGAAATTTAGGCTCAAAATCAATATGAAGGATATCTTAAGTTGACCTTGGAGAAAAATAAAATGCTTGTAACATATCATCGTAAGGTCAATACTCTAAAGGAGACGATGGAGAATAATATTGATCGAATATGATTGCCTCCAATTTAAGATGCAGTGGATTTTATGGGTTATTCATATCATGCAAGGACAAAAATATCTATGGAAATCATGTTGATGGATGGATTATCTCCTCTGGATGGTGTATGGGGTCTATTAAAAATAGGTTGTTACAAGAATTATGGATGTGGTTGTGGTGGAAGAAAAATTATTAGAGGTGGTTGATATTGAAGTGGGTGAGCTTGGTATTCCATGGGAATAATCTATCACCAGATAGGGTGTGGTAGTAGGAACACACAAAGATAGAACTCATATTCATAATATAAAGGGATTATTTGTGTGTATTCCCCATATGAACTATAAGAGTTGATAGGTGCTACTTCATAATATAACTCATCATCAATTATCCATTCATATGAAGGACCTTGATCTTCTTCCTCACTGTCATATGGAAAAGTATGTGAACTTTCATCTTCTTTGCAGGATTGGATGAAATCATGATATATATTTTGATCTATCATAGTTGTAGTGAATTAATTCCCTAAATAATGGACATGATTAGGATTGGTGTAGGGATCGCATGTAAGCTCATCCCTATAGTTTAGACTTAGGTGCTCTAAACTATTAGTAAGGACATCGAGAGGCACATGATTGTTGTATCCTAAATCAAACTTATCATATGGAATTTGATATTGTGATTGGTAAGGAATTCAAATACCTTGTTCGTACAACCCCAAACCATAGCCATGCTAATTGCAGATATGGATATATCTCATGGAAAATTTAGTATTGGGCATGTAATTAATATCCTCAAAAAAGAGCTCTTCATCCTCTTCTTGATGTTGATATTGTTCTATACCATAGTCAATACCCCTATAAATGAAGTTTGTTTGATTAGGAGGTAAGCCTAGAGGTACGATGGTACCTATAGGAAGATGGGTTTAACCCATATTTTGCATTATATCAATGGCAAGAGTTGTTATGATATTCATTATCAAGTATTCTCCTAAGCTAGTGGTAGCTAGATAAATTATGACTTGTTGCAGTAGATATAGATGAGATAGAATTTAGGCTTGAGTTGACTTAATTTTTACCTCACGAGGTGGTTTCTCATCTACTAAAATATGAATATCTTCTATGGATATGGTAGATATAATTGGATGGATCTCATAAATAGGCCTCTTCCCCATGTTCCTCTATGGAGGATTCAATTATTATGAAGGTATATCTAAGGGTGTCGATGATGATGATGGTATATAATAAAATGGTGATGGATTAGTGGAAGGTGACGACAAAGGAATCGGATCTTAGATGGAAATATTTAGTTGGAAGTCCAAATGGGTATATGGTAAGGTCAACTTAGGCAGTTGTTGCACCATGTTGTAGTATTTTAAGGGCTTAAGGTCTATAGAGACCACATGTACTTACCCTTCATAATTGTACTTCAAAAATTGGTGAGTTATGGATGACACACACTTCATATTCCTAATCTAAGGTCTACCCAATAATATATTGTAGGCCATTTCACCCTCCAATATGTGACACAATGTTGGTATGGTTTTTTGTCCCACCTAAATGGGTAATACTATGTTACCAACCATTGAGAATAGGACATCATTAAATTATCAAAGGGTATATGTGGATGCAAAAATATGGGATTTTGGAAGCCCTAGATGTTTGACAGTATTCATGGTGATGATATTGTTGGAGGAACCAATATCAATTAGAACTCTCTTGTAAGGTGTTATATTTACACATACAATGATATGTAAGGAAGGATCCACCATGTCATTTGGTATTGGATTGAGTTCATGCTCATGAAATGTGATTACTAGTTTTGTGCATTGTTGAACATGCCCCAAAAAATTGTTAAAGGAGTTAGACTCTTGGGGTTGTAGTTCAATCGAATTGAGGATCTCCATGAGATCTTATAGATGAAGTGGAGACTATTGAATAAGATCATAGATAGAGAGCCTAGATGATGTTATTCACAAGCTCTAATTAATATTACTATTTATTGTGACCACTAAAAAAGGTGGAAGGTTTTGAACTAGAAGTGGCAGAGCTATGATGTTGAAGGAATATTGTTTGAATCCATAGGTGGTGTGACTTGACATGGGTAACGCTTATTCCTTATCACAATATTGACCATTCCAAAAATATATATTTTATGGGATTCTAGACAAACCTCATTCACCCGTTGTGCTAGATTTTCTTACTTCTCATGAGTAGGCAATGGGTCATTAAAAACACCCATTTGTTAATTATTTATCATAATAGGGTTATTGACCTGAATATCATTCCTATTGATCATGTCTTGTATTAGGTATTTAAACCTATAGCACATATGCACATCATACCCATTATGTCTATGATACTTGCAATATAGATCTTCATGATATCCTAGGGATTTCATGCATTTGGATCTACAAGTTGAATTTTAGGTAGATTAATTTCCTTGGCTACATAGAGGTGCTCAAATAAAGAATCCATGGACTCAAAAATGGGCATAAATTGTCACTTAGAGTGATGTTTCTACTCTTTCCCTTGATTTGTTTTATTATTGTTGCTATAGTTTCTATGTGTGGCCTGATAGTTGGGCTTCTGATGTGGCATTGGTTGCACAAGACCTAGAATACTAATAGCAACTTGGTTGACACCTACCAACTTTGGTTACACCAGATTGTTCTTGGTGTTCATAGTACATTACTTCTTGTAGGGTTTTGCAATTTCCTCCTCTTGAATTTTAATGTATTTTATTGTCATATCCTATGCTAGAGAATATTCAAGATTTGGGTACTATTGTAGCTATAGCAACAAGGGAATTGGATTTAGATATATCTTAGAAAACATGTGAGTCAACTCAGGCATGGGGAGTAGGTATGGTAGCTTAGAAAGAATCATTCACCACCTATTTCCATAGTTTTTGATTAACTCATAATCATATTGTTTCAACCCTACAAGATCGGTCAACATCACCTTTATATTAGTGTTAAAGGTGAAGAGCTCTAGGAATACATCTACAAATTGCTCAAATATGTGCACAATATACTTTGGGATTTGATTGTACCACTTTATGGCAAGGCTAGAGAGGGTAAGAAAAAATATTCTCAATAGTAAGGTATCATTATTCTAGATACAAAAGCATTGCTTCAAAAATATAGTGACATGCTCCTGCGCATCTTCCTCTCATTTAAATTTATCCAACTTGGGAATTTTAAAATTCTCTATATGGGGAGGGGAAGGTACTAACGGGTGAAGCGATTAACTACAAATATGGCACAAAGTGGGCTTCTAAGACCTAGACCTTGAGTTCTCTCTATTGATTCTATGTGTTCTAGTAATGCTTTGTACGCATCAGAGGATTTTATCTCCTATTATCTACTTCAACCCTATATTGGAGGATGATAAATATCAAAGCCTATTGTGTGGTAGTTTAATTTCATCCACCATGCCTCCATAAGGTGCTTCAGGATATTCCTCTTCTAGTTCAAGCTCAATGTAGGTCCCGTAATGTGTCTCTTGAACTAGACTACAAGAAGGGGTAAGTGCATTTGGATGGCGATCTATGTTTGGATTGGGAGAAAAATCCCAATTAGTCCTAGGAGGTCGAGGAGGAAAAATTTGGTTAGGCCTAGGAGGTCTATCTTGATTGAAAGTAGATTTCCTATGATAAACCCCCTATATATGGCTACTTGGGGTAGGGATATTATCATGTAAGGTCTTTTGAAACATCTCATTGGTTTTCTATTCATTTATTTTCTTTTCTAATTAATTTTGGTGGTTCAAGCATTCTTTATCTTACTAAAGCTGATTGAATTATGCTTGGAATTAAACATATCTTTTGAATACTTGATTTATTTGTTATACCATGTGGGGCCTATGAGCCCTAGTAGTATCACCCTAGGGACTATCTCATTCAAGATGATCTAAAATATTGAATACAAACTTCCCTCGATCGAGGGAAGTCCTATACAAGAATTCTTTATACTCAGCTAGAGTAGAGGTACATCGTGCTAGCGTGGTATAATAAACTTGAGGTTAATTAAAAGTTTCCTCATGTATTCCTTATTTGATGAGGAAAATAAGGGCTTATTGTTATCATCCTGAGAGATGAGTATCATACTCATCTTGGTACTTAGGTTTTTGTAACCTATTAGGGTGGTTTAAGGGTGTAATTTGATCATTTGGCTCTACTGAGTGTGTGTACTCTTTATCATTCCCATAGGTGGGTTTGGTAGACCTAGAAAGCATGCAAATGCATGGTATTACTCTATATTTTACCAGCTCAATGCATTGTTTCCATTCTATAAATAAGGCATGTGAAGTGTCTAAATATGGGAAGTATGTTCATTGATTAGGATCAAAACCTGTAGGGGTGTCCCACATAGGGGTCCCTTGTAGGTGAATTTCCTTACTAGCTATTCTAGGACTTTAACAAGTAGGAGGCCACCTAGGAGGTATGAACATGTTCTTAGGGCTAAATCAGATATGACTTGTATTTCCTTGTATACTCTTCATAGCATCAGCTTTTGAATGGGCTTGGCTACTAGTCTACACCATGGCTACTTCATACCAAACACTAGGTGATTATCTCTTTTGAAAATTTTAATGATGCAAAACACAAAAAATAAAACATGAAATAAGATAAGTATTTATATGTTTTAAATATTTATGTGTGTTCCATAAAGCTATTTTGTGTGTTTTGATTTATTGTTTCCAATGAGACCTTTTGTCACATGTTTTGCTATAGTTGGATGATATTATTATATTAAAATAATTTCATTTGTATACTCGTAGCTTGACAACTAACAATGAAATTCCAATCACGTGTACGAACCAATGTATGGAGATGAAGCCCATACTCGATCAAGGAACACAGGTCCTACCAGTCCTCACCCATATTGACTGTGCATAGTGATACACCCTCCAAATAGGAATGTATGTTATTTTACATGGCTAAGATAGTTCTTGGAGCTAGTGTTAGCCAATAAAATAGGGTTCGTATCAATAATGCAAGACAATGAGTGGAGATGAATCCAACCATCATTGGTCTTGATTAGTGGTTGGGGATGAAGTCCTACTCACTAATATTTAAAATGTGACATGGTGTGTATGGTTCATTTTATCCTTATCTAAAATAAAACAATAGAGTACTTAATGAGCTTTCTCTAAATGCAAAAATAAAATCTCACTTTCAAAATATAAAATAGAAATTAAACCTACAAAATGCTTACCTTAAAAGGTAACCTACACATATACATTCCTAATGGATTATTTTTATGTTTTTATTATTTATTATTTTTATTTTTAGTTGTTTTTGTGATTAAATAAAAGTGAAATATAACTGTAAAGAAAAAAAATTGAGGAAGAAAAACAAAATTTTGTTTATTTGAATAGTAAAAATGCAAAGTAAAGGTGTAGTTACTTACCTTGAAAGTCTAAGAAGTTGTTATTTTGGGATTTTGAGTTGTAGACCCTCTATTTTGTGCCTATTATAGGGTGGGATAGCTACAAATTTAGGGGTCATCCTTGGGTGGGATAGCTACTATGATCATCCCTGGGTGTTCAAATTAGAGAATTAGGGGCTATTTCAGGCCAAACCAACCAAAAATTGTAATATTTCAAAAGCAAAAATAGGGTTAAAACTTAGATAAATCAAATGGGATAGGGGTATTACTATAATCACCACTATATAGCAAAAATATGGTGTACATAGCAAATGGAAATGAAATCAATATATTTCTATGTTGATTTGAGCATTACAAAAGTGGCATTTTAAGTAAGCATAAGAGATAAATAGATGGATGAAATGGGTGGTTCTATTTATATTAGTGCAATTGCAAACTATTTTGCTATAAAATTTCCCCTTGAGGGCTCTAAATTGATACAACTCATTACAATACCCAAAGTATCAAATCCTTTTAGAAATCCAAAGCGCGTTTGTAGTGTCTTCCTCGTACTCATGATTGAAGAGCGGGATTTCGATGCTGTTTCTAAAATGTTATATTGTTTTTCTAATTTTTTGATCCCTCCTCGAGCACTAGAATACTTGGGTATATACACAAGAAACTAAAATTGATTAATAGCATGTGCGGATTAAGATGGAATCATGAAGGTGTATGCAACAATGATCTCGAAAGGGAAAACATATTATGCACAATTCAAACTTGTTCCAAATTCAACCAAAACTTAAGATCATGCATATAATGTACTCTAGAAATTATCTAAATAAGAACATAAAGAAAATTGAACATATATTTATGGCCATTCCTAGGTGTGCCATTCAGTTTTGCAAAATAATAAATGCATGATAACAGGTGCAAAACAACTCAAAATTGCACTAAAACTTAACATAAGGTATACAATTTATTATAGAATTGATTTATATAAAAATAGAAGAGAAATTGTACTCCAATTCATGGCCATATTAGAGGAACCATTTAGGAATATCACAATTTGGGGGTCATCCTAGGGTGGGACAACCACCAAATCTGGTGGTTTTTACCACCAATTCCCTTGGAATTTGGTCTAAATTACTCCTAAGGTGTTGTCATAAAATTTTATGATATGATTCACTCGAATGGTTTGGTTTTGTAAATCGATTGTGTGTTTTATAATCACTTGAAAACCTCCTTTTCTTGATGGATATCTCAAGGGAAAACATGCAATGAACTAGGGATAAATTTTGGTAGAACTTTATGGTGAAATATTGCGAAGACTCCTTGAAATTGGATGGAATGACTCCACTTTATAGCTCAATTGAGCATATATTCAAATGGGCATGCGATGCCATGCAAGGAAGGTGTCACCATTTATCCAAACCTTGCCATGCATTTGAGGGAGAAGGAATCTCCATTTTAAACCTCCAATTTGTAACTTGGCATGAGATTTATGTACCCTCAGATTGGTATGCTTCAATGGGTGAGGTAAATGGTAGAATATGGGTATAATTTGTCTCACATTTGAATTTTTAATGGTCCAAGACCATGGTCATCCCACCCAGGGATGATTATTGGTGGTCATCCTTGGGTGGGATGACCATGAGCTTTGATTGTCGTAGGGTGGGATGACCATGCCTACATGCCCCAAAACTTCCCAAAAGTGGAGTAGAACCTTCCAAAAGTTTCTAGGACCACTATTTAACCTCTGAGGGTTTCCCAAGGGGGGCATATGGTGTCGATTAGAATGTGTCTTGGTAGTATAATTGGATTTAAATAATTTTAGTGTCTATACAATGATGCAAAGGAATATGTAAAGCATATGACACTTATCAAAGAGTAGAGAAACTAGTATGGAAAGAATTTATGCCCTTAAATCCTTCACAATCATAGGATTTATTCAAGATATGGGGGTTGGACTTTGTTGAACCATTAAAAAATACCCATAGGTAGAAGTGTTGAGACATCATGGTAGCTATTGAATACTTGATAAAATGGTTCAAAGCAAGAGAAATACCAGATAATATGGTAAAGAGTACAACTCAATTCTTGTATGAACAAGTAATTACAAGATTCGACATTCCACTACAAATAATAAGTGATTGGGGAGGTCACTTTATGAATGATATTAACACAAAGTCGACAATAGATTTTATGATTTTGCATTCATTGTATAGTCTGTATTAACCTAGATCCAATGTGTATGTGGAGGCAACTAACAAAGTCTTAGTGTCAATATTGTACAAAATTTATGGGATAGGAGGAGCAGATTGGAAGGAAAGGTTACCATACTTTATTTGGGTATATCATACTACTTTTAATCAAAAAACATACTGTATACCATTTTAGCTAATGTATGGTTAGTAGGCAGTAGTTCTAGTGTATTTATTGGTACCAAGTTTATGGGTAGTTGTGGAGCATCGCTTAGGTGACCAATAATATCTAGAGGAAAAACTAGCAACACTAGTAAAGTTGGATGAAAGAAGATTCATGGTATAGTAGGCAATCGAAGTGGCCCAGAAGAGAAGGGAGTTGTAGCATGATAATCACCGTCAAAAATTAGAACTTAATTAAGGTGACTTAGTTCTAAAATAATGGGAAACAAGAAATCAAAATAGGAAATTTTAAGACCTTGTGGCTTGGTACCTATCGAGTTGTAGAAGTTATGGATAATGGGGTAGTAAAACTATAACAATTGAATGGAATTGAGGTGCAAAAAACTATGAATGGTTTAAATACTAAGCCATATGAAGTGCAGTGTTTGTTTATTTTTTGGAGGAAATTGAAAAAAGATGAAGGGAGGAAGTTCGGTACAATGAAATGTAGAGATGAATCCAAGATCCATTATGGGAGGATCCTAACATGGGATTTGCATGTTTTTTTATATAAAGGGAGGAAACAAGGACAATTATCAAACAAAAAGAATTGGTACCTCAACCCAAAGAGAGAAGAAGGAAGTGAGTACATGTAAGGTTCGTAGATAGGACTGTACAAATCAAATAAGAATATGAAGAATGGATTCTTCCAAATGATATAAGGAACCATGAAATATATCATTGGTAACTCAATTAGAATAGGGAATTGTGTACCCACATTTGGAGCGTAGAGAACTATATCAACCAATAGAAGGTTGGATAAGGATACGACTAATGGTACAGTACAAATATAGGATGGATTCCTTTGATATGGAAGCACCGAAAAGGAATGCAAATAAAACCATGGATGAAGATGTCATTGAACATACTTTGTTAGGTTATATAGGATTTTTACAGTAAAGTATGCAAAATTAGACCTAATAGCTACAAGAGGAGTAAGAAATATTGCAAGTTCATAATGTAAGACTCCATAAACAAACTATCCAAGATTTGGATATGAAAATACAAATATTGTATGAGTAAAGGATAGCATGGTTACAAAAATTAGAAGTCTCAAGACAATAAAATGAGATGACACTTCAAGTAAGGAGTACACACCAAGAGGATCACAAATAGCACCACATGGCATGCTTAATGACTTGACAATGATAGAAGAATATGCAAAGATAATTTGGTAAAAATTTGAAGAAGATATGACATCACCTGAACCTCAAGGTAATGAAGACAAGGACTCAAGTGAATCCAGTGATGGAGAGTTACCTTTGTTAGTAAGAGATGATAGTTCAGATTATAGTGGTGATGATTTCTTAAGGCAACCATAGGTACCTCATGCTCATCCTAACCTTGAGACCTATGCAATAACCCATAGATAGTTGATATCAAAAAGAAGAAAAGTGTGAAGACTTCAAAGGATAATGAATTTACCAACAAATAGGTAAAAATAAATGGATGATGATCGTAATGATTCTAATTTTGAGTTTGACTTTTTGGAAGCATATAGGGAAACCATGGTAACCTTATATTTATAATAACACTTTTAGGAAATACGATGGACATACTAGTTATTATATGCAGATCAGTGAATTTGAGAACTGTGATAGTTGTCACCTAGAGCACAAAGAAATTAAGGTCACCCAGCCAAAAAAGAGTTTATGAATATAACTTCTAGTACTTGAGAGAGGAGAGGAATGAACCAACAAGGATTCCCAAGGCAACAGTGAAGCTAAGAAAGAGGAGTATATCCACTGAATATTGGTAGTAGTTGGAATATCTCATCTAGAGAGGGTAGATAATAAGGAAGGATATAACCCCATACTCATATATGGGTGAGACATACAACTTTGGATTATTTGAACTAGACTAGAAAACTGCAAGGTATCCCTTGGTTGAGAGGGTATGCACCAAATCTTACTAAAATATATCCACTTAGATGATATTCATTAATTTTATAAGTACTAAGAATAATTGAAGCTATAATAGGATTGATTTAGGGTAGAGAAACCACATTTAATAGTCAAATAGGTCTTGTGTTTATAGGATTAGGTCATGGAAGACATATGCAATGAAGAGGACTTTTTGGTACAATAAGAGTATGCTTTGCAAATGAAGGAAGTTAAGAATAGAAAAGGATTCATTCACCAAGTTTTCAAGCTAATTTTATCTAAGGAGATAGGTGGAGGAGTCACTCAAATGATATCAGAATAGTAAGAGAATCTCTACCTCATGATCAATCACCTGAATTATGGAATTAAGTGTCTCCAATATGAAGTCCCACAATTTGTAACTCTACAATATCAAATTGTATACATGGCGATGAGAGGATAGTCAATAGAACAACCCTGCTAACAAGAAGGGATAATTCAAATGATAGGTTGGAATATAATGATGTGATTACTCATAATGTAGAATTGATACCCCCAATCAATGAGTCAACAAAGGAGATCATAACAATTGAATATCACTGTATGATTCCCACGACGATAAGTGTTAGGATATTAAAAAAAATAGAATAATATCTTAATTGTGAAAATATCTCGAGATTCAACTAATATGGAGGGTGGTTGAAAATTGGAAAAAGCGGCCCCTTCTAAAAAAACAAAAAGAAAAGAAAAAATAAAAGAAAAAGAAAAAATAAGAAAAATAAAATAAATTAAAATATAAAAAAAAAAGCAAAAAAAGGAATAAAATAAGAAAAATATAAAATCACATGCACAAGGAATATGAGTTGTCAATAATCCATACAAAAATATAAAGTTACATGCAAATGTGGCACAATTTCGTACATTGACACATTAGGGTTTCAAAATTATAAAAAGTAAGGCACCATGCAAAATTTCTTTTCTCGCTTGCAAATCGTACACATGCAACACTAAAATTTGGAGGATTTTGAAGCAAATAAGGTGTAACTGTAGACACTTTTTTACATGGGTATTTGAAACTCACCACGTTACCACAATTTTTCATGACCCATTTCATATTTGCACCATAAGGATTTCTTATCTAAAAAAAAAAACTAGATTGGGAAAAGAAGGATTTTACTCAAGAAAAGTTAGATTGTTTTCAGAAATTATGTTGCAAGAGGAGAAAATTGGCTAGAAAATGAGGGTTTGAAGTAGGGAGGCATCCAAGGAAAACCTTATTACAAAAAAATTAGGGCTAGGGTTTGATTTTCTAGAAATAGTGAAGTGTAGGAATTGCAAGAAGGTAAACGGTAAACCATAATGCAAGAAATCAGTTATAAAAGCACAAAAATTATTTCTTGACTTTGCATGTGTGGAAAATAATATAAATATATTTTTACAATGCTACCACATTATCCAGTAAATTTTCCTTACAAATAAATTGCACCGATTGAAGGAGGAAATTGCACAACTACATCAAAATTGCACCAAAAAGGAAGATTGCACACTTCTCGTAAATAGGTTTCCCAAAAATCATACCAGTTCGATAAAAATAAGGTTTTTTATCCAAGTGAAGTTTTCCATGGCTGTATATACAATTTGGAGGTGATATTGTATGATTTTAGGGTGGGGTGTACAATTTTAAGGCTTCAAGGGACCTAATTTATGCAATTTAGAAATAATTATATGGATTTTTTTTAGTTGCATGAATTCTAACATGATGGTATAGAAGGGAGATGTATTTGTAAAATTTATGATCTGCTCATATGATTTCATATTGAGATTGTATAAATTCAAGCTCCAATTGTATAAATAGGTGAATTAGAAGTGGTTGTACAATTTTAAAATGTACATGTACAATTTGTTCAGGTATTGAATGATTTATGGTAGCCCTTGTATGTTTTGGAAGTGGTTATATGGATATCAGAGAATTTTTATGTTGATTTGTCTTTATTTTCCAAATTTACCAAAGAGTGTATGAAAGTTGTTTCCACTCAATGATGGCAGAAGCATAAGCTCCAGGTGAGAGTTTCAAGCTCATTTTGACTATATTGTAGCAACTAGGATGGAAATATCACTAGGAACATTACACTAAAGATATTCATAGCCTAGGTGATCTAAAATAATTTACCCCATTCAAGACCAAGGGTGACAATTTTAGTCACACATAAGGTATGGTAATCATCTTGGAGTGCAATAGGATACAGGTCATGGAGGGGTTAAATATATTGATGTGGTGGTAGAGGAAGTGCATAACTACAAATTTTAAGATACGATCACCAAGGTCACACCAAAGGGAGCTTAGTACTAAAATTCATAGGGAAGCTACCCAAAAAAAATAGGATGAATTTCTTAGTGAACTAGAGGAAGAGCAAATGGATATCAATGATATCACATTTGCTTAGTACATCCACTGAATATTGGTAGGAGTAGTTGGAATGTCTCACCTAGAGGGGGTAGAGAATAAGGAAGGATACGACCCTCTATTACTATATGGGTGAGAGATACAACTTTAGTCTATTTGAACTAGACTAGAAAACTACAAGGTATCCCCTGGTTGAGAGGGTATGCACCAAACCTTACTGAAATATACCCACATGGATGAACTTTACTAATTTGATAAAGACCAAGAATAATCAAAGCTAGAATAGGATTTATTTAGGATAGAGAAACCACATTTAATTATTATATAGGTTTTGTATCGAGAGGATTATATCATGGAAGACATATGCAAAGAAGAGGACTTATTGGTAGGTAAAGAGTATCCTTTGCAAATGAAGTTAAGAATAGCAACGGATTTGTTCACCAAGTTTGTAAACTAATTTAATCTAAGAATATAGGTGGAGGATTCACTCAAATGATAGTAGAATAGTAAGAGCACATCTACCTCATGATCAATCACCTGAATTATGGAATGAAGTGTCTCCAGTAGGAAGTGCCACAATTTGTAATTGTACAATCCCAAATTGTATACATGGCAATGAGAGGATAGTCAATAGCACAAACCCACTAGAAATAAGGGATCATTAAAATGATCAATTTCCACATAATGATGTGATTAATCATAATGTAGAAATGATACCCCCAACTGATGAGTCAACAAATGGGATCATACAAATGAATGTCACTATATGATTCCCACGATAATAAATGTTAGGATATTAAAACAAAATAGAATAATATCTTAATTGTGAAAATTCCTTGAGATGCAATTAAGACGAAGGGTGGTTGAAAAATCAGAACAATATCCTCTTATGAAAAAAATTTAAAGAAAAGAAAAAGAAAAGAAAAGAAAATATTAAAAAAAAAGCAAAGATAAGAAAAAAATAAGAAAAAGATAAAATCACACACACAGGGAATATGAGTTGTCAATCATCCATAAAAAAATATAAAATTACATGCAAAGGTGGCACAATTTCATATGTTGAGATGTTAGGGTTTCAAAATTATAAAAAGAAAGGTGCCATGCAAAAAAAAAATTCCCGCTTGCAAATTGTACACATGCAACACTAAAATTTGGAGGATTTAGAAGCAAAGAAGATGTAACTATAGGTATTTTTACACATGTGCATTTAAAATTCACCACGTTACTACAATTTTTCATGACCCATTTTAGATTACACCACAAGGATTTTTATCTAGAAAAAAAACCACATTGGTAAATTGAAGGATTTTACTCAAGAAAAGTTAGGTTGTCTTCATAAATTATATTGTGGGTGGAGAAAATTGTCTATAAAATGAGGGTTTGAAGTAGGTAGACGGGTAAGGAAAACCTAATTAAAAAAAAATAGGGCTAGGGTTTGATTTTCTAGAAATAGTGAAGTGCAGGAATTGGAAGGAGGTAAATGATAATCCCTAATGCTGGAAATACGTCATAAAAGCAAAAAAACTGATTTCTTGGATTTTTATGTGTGCAAAATAATAAAAATATGTTCATACAATTCTTCCACATTATCCAAGAAATTTGCCTCACAAATAGATTGCATTGATTGAAGGAGAAAATTGCACAACATCAAAATTGCACCAAAAAGGAAGATTGCACACTTCCATCAAATGGGATTTCCAAAAATCATACCAATTTGACAAAAATGAGGTTTTTTAGCCAAGTGAATTTTTACATGGCTTTCTATATGATTTGGATATGATATTGTACGATTTTAGGGTGGATTGTACAATTTCAAGGTTTTAACAAACCTGATTTGTGAAATTTGGAAACAATCACACAAATTTGTTTTTTAGTTGCATGAATTATAAAATGATTGTACAAAAGAGATATAACTTTGTACAATTTGGGAGCTACTCATATGATTTTATGTTGATATTGTATGAATTCAAGTTTCAATTTTGGGATGGAAACAACACGAAGTCAAAAGATAAATATTGAAGACTAAAAATTTAACTACCCAAACTATCGAATGTGTTTCGACCATATCTCACTCATATGGACTCGAATTGAGCTGAAATGTTTAGGGTATATGGATGGAAAATCCTAGAACATCGCCACCAATTTTTAGGCCATTTTGAACAACACAAAGCCTAGAACATCCATATGTGTGAACAAGATTTTTAGCAAGTGGTTGTGCGAGGGTTTCATCTGGGTTGAGTGTGAGCAGCTACAAAGATTGGTTTTTAGGGCCTTCGGTCCCTAGAAACCAATATTTTTCTGGTTTATGCTCAGTATTTTAGCAAGACATGTTGCAGGGAATCCAATATAGGTTGGAAATTTATCTTTCAATAGATCATATTGTGAATTTGAGTGACAACGACTTCCAATTTTCTGCATAAAAAAATAGTGAAAACCATACCTTTCCATGGAATCTAGGGAAAGGACTAAAGAGATATCAAAACAATTTTCATGTATCTAATCAAAAAATGGCTCAGATTTCAAGTGAATATGGTGCTAAGGTGCACCCACAAAATAATTCTATTGTGAAAACCCGTATCAAGGGTAATAATTTTGAAGACTCAGTCCCAAAAATGAATTTTAGGGATGCCATTCATGGTGGATAGCCTCAAACCAATGCTAATATTAATCTTAGGGCTTTCCATAAACCTCTAAGAATACCTAATATTAATCCCAGAAAAATGGAGTCATGATGTCTTAAAGTAGATGATGGAACTCATATTGTTAAACTTGATATGGGTAACATTCAAACTGGCATTGAAGATTTGGAAAAAAGATGACTAATTTGTCGGTTCATGGGTTTTTGTCCAAGCTTGTCTGCTTTCAAATTTTGGGCTACAAAATTCTGGAAAACTAAAGGTGAGTTACAAATCTATATTTATCCAAATGGTTATTTTCTTATTTTATTTGCTAATGATGAAGATAGAGAGAAATTTTTTCAATGGGCTCCTTGGTTTTTTGGAAGGGTAGGGCTTTTCATGAAGCCATGGCATACTAAATTTAAATACCAAGAAAAGATACCTTCTATAGATCCTTTGTGGGTTAGAATTTTTGGCCTCCCTATTGAATTTTGGAATCCTACTATTTTTTCTTCAATTGGAAACTCTTTAGGAACTTTTATGATGATTGTTGATTGTACTCAAAATTTAAAAAATATTATTTATGCTCGGATTTGTGTTTTAATGGATTTTGACAAAACCCTACCTAAAAATATCACATTACAATTTGGGGAAGAAATGTGGGAGCAAGCAGTGGTCTATGAGAACATTCCTTTTCGTTGTACAATTTGCCATGAATATGGTAATTTGGCTAGTGCTTGCCCAAACAAAATTCCCCAAACAAAATTCCTCATCAAAATAAAGAAGATATAAACTCAGGAGGTTTCCAAATTCCTAAGAATAAGAACACTAAAATAAAACTAGTTAGGAAGGATCAATCAAAGTCATCTGCTAATATGTTTAAAATCCTTTCAAAAAATGATGTCCCAAGTGAGAAAGAGGAAATAATGGAAACATAAATCTTAGAAACACAATTTAAAGATGAAGGGAAGAACTTAGAGATAAACCAACAAATCAAAGGTTTTCAACAAAAAAAAAAGGGAGAAAATTTACACAATAAAAACAATCTTTTAAATTTCAAAACTTCAAATAATACAGGTCCCAATATAGACTCTGTTGAACCCTCTCGTAAAATTTTGGCTATGTAGGAGAATTATTCAAGGTTAGAAGCCATCTCATCTTCAATTGGAGTAAGTCAAGAAACATGGAAAAAAATTGAAGATGGAATCTAATAAAAAAGTAGGTCGCAAGACCAATCAATATCATATGGTAAAACAAGGTGAAAATCTTGTAGAGGAAGGTAAGATTAATGCCCTTCCCAATTTTTTTAGCCCTAATGTTAATGAATATCATCACTTGGAATATTAGAGGACTCAAAGGGAGTCTTTAAAAAAAAAAAAAATTAGAAGAATGATTCAAATAAATCATTCACATCTTGTTTTCCTTCAAGAAATGAAGATGTCAATGGAGGAAATGGACTCAATTGCCAATAAAATTTGGCCAGCTGGAAATGTGGTTTCCCTCAGTTCGTAGGGAACTTCTGGGGGCATTGCTTGTCTTTAGGACCCAAAAGAGGTAGTTATTCACCATATGGTTGGTAGTTGGGGTCTGTTGGCTATAGTTATTCAAGTTAGACATTCCAACCAAATTATGCTCTACATTACTATTTATGCTCTGACTACTTTGGAAGAAAAAATAAGATAGTGGAAGGATATAACTCATATTATCTCTCATTTTCTTGAATCTTGGATCTTAATCGGAGGAGATTTTAATACCATACTCTCTATATGAGAAAATGGGGGTAAATAGAAATTTGGATAAAAGCACTGACCTCATGACCACATATATTACAAACCTCCATATTGTGGACATCCAATTAGATAATGGCATTATGACTTGGTATAAGAGAATTCAAGGCTTAGATTGTATAATGGAGATATTGGATAGATTTTTGCTCTCTAAAAATTTATTAATCCATGGTCACATTCATAAAGTAAAGACTCTTAACAATACTGGTTCAGATCACTGGTCATTCATTGTGGAAATGTGGAAAAACAATGTGAGTTTCTCTCCTTTTCATTTTTGATTAATGTGGCTCAGAGATAGTTCCTTTAGACCTAGTGTGCAACAATGGTGGAAGGAAGGTAAGCCTAGGCATGGAACTAAGATGTTCTTTTTTGCCAAAATACTGCAATATATTAAATCTAAAATCCAGACTTGGAACTGGAAAGAGTTTGGGGATGCTCATAAATAAATATAAATTTATTGCTCATATTGAAAATTTGAATAAGAAAATCCGTTCATATGGCCTCACAGAGAATATAAATGCAAGTTAAAATAAACTCACAACTCAGTTAGAGGAATGGGAAAAAAGAGAAGAAATATTATGGAAGCAAAAATGTAGAATTCAATGGCTCAAACAAGGAGATCGAAACACAAATTTCTTCCACAAATATCTTCTAGATCGAACATCTCACAACTTTATGTATTACCTGAAATCAGATTCTGGAGATGTTGTCTATACATGGGATGGCATGAACACTATTGTTGTTGATTACTTTTCCAATATTTTTGCTGCTACTCCTCTTGATTCAACTTCTCAACAAAATTTTATTCAAGTAATACCTTGTCTTATCACTTCTGAGGAGAACTCTATTTTGATTGCTCCTATTACTATCAATGAACTTCAATAGGTATTTTTCAAAAATCAAAAAGGTAAAACCCCAGGTCCTGATGGTTTTACCATTGAGTTCTACCAAGAGTTTTGGGATATTATTCATGCTGATTTATTAGAGGTGGTGGAAGAATCCAGGAAAGCCAAATATATTTTTAAGGTTATAAATAAAAATTATTTTAATCTTGTTCCAAAAGCTCAAGAGGTTGATCATATCTTAGCTTTTAGACCTATTTCTTTATGTAATGTTTTTCTCAAAATCATTACTGAGATCATGGCAGAAATGTTGAAGCCTATTTTACATAAAATTATTTCCCCTGAGGAAGGGGGTTATGTGGAAGGGAGTAAAGTAGTAGATGAGATAGTTCTTGCTTAGGAAGCCATCCATTCCATGCATATGCAAAAATCTCATTCCATTTTCATTCGATTAGACTTATCCAAAGCTTATGACAGAGTGGATTGGCAATTCCTTATCAAAGTTTTGAGGTAATTTGGTTTCTCTAAGGATTGTATGGATTGGATTATGGGATGTATTTATTCAGTTTCCTACTTATTTCTTATTAATTGTAGGCCTTCTCAGTCGTTCCTAGCTTCCAGAGGTATTAGGCAAGGTGAACTGCTATTCCCTTATTTATTCATCACTCTTGTTCAATGCTTGGGTAGGACTATAACCAAAAAGAGGGATAACAAAACCCTTGAGGGAGTTACCATTGCTCATGGAGCTAGACCTATCTCTCAGATTCAATTTGTGGATGACTCTACTCTTTTAGGTAAAGCTACGAAGGAAGCTTCTAATATTAATCAAATCATTAACTATTTTTATAAGGCTACTGGGTAGTTGATCAATGAAGACAAATCTAATGTTATTTTATTTCACTACTCTACCAGATGGGAATCCATGGTATTGGATAAATTAAGATATAAGAATACCCCCCTTCCAATCACTTATTTAGGTATTCCCATCAATATTCAAAGGCAAAAAAATAAATATTGGAATTGGTTATTGGACAAAGTCAAGAAGAAAATTGGAAAGTGGACCAATAGGTGGCTTTCTTCTGGGGGTGAAATCACTTTGGTAAAATCAATCCTTCAAGCTATTTCTATTTATGTATCTTTTGTGTTGAATATTCTGAAGGTTGTTCTTCAAGAACTAGATCAAATTAATCATCGTTTCCTTTGGAGTGGTACTAAGGAGAAAAGAAAATGGGCCTTGATGAAATGGGACACTTTATGTCTTACTAAGAATGAAGGGGAGTTAGTATTCCAGTATTCTATTAGTAACAACAAAGCTTTAGCTGATAAATTATATTAAAGAATGTTGAGTAACCCCAATGCTCTTTGGGCCAATAATATTCATGCTAAATATACTGAGAACAAAAGTCTTGAATACCTTGTTCGCTATCAACTTCCTACCAAAGGTTCTCCCATTTTAGAAGTTCTTAAGACTTGTGAGGATTTGATAAAGAAAAAAATATTTTGGATCATTCATAATGGTCAGAATTTTTTTTTTGGGATATATTCTTGGGACGGTCACAAGCCTTTGATAACTCAGTTTTTCGATTGGAGGCCTTGGATGGAGGAGCTTCACTGATCTAACTAGATAAATGTGGCTAATTACTATCGATACCATACTGGTAATTAAAAGGTTGGTAGATATTAGATCCCTATTGAGAACTAGCCTATTCAAATCCTAGAAAAGCAAAGACAAGATATCCAAGGTATCCTTCATATGAGATCTCTCTCTTGGTCCCATGAAAAATATTATTTTGGATGGAATAACACCACTAAGGATGAGTATTCAGTTGCTCAAGCTTATTTGACCTTATGCCATAATAATCCCAATCATTCTTCTGACATTGTTTCTCTATTGTGGGCTCAAAATATCTTGCCTAAGGTGAGGTTATTTACTTGGATTTTCCTGCATCGTAGGGTGCTTACTTGTGAGAAACTTATGAAGCATGGTTTTCATGGACCTTTTAAATGTGAAATTTGTGAAGAGAATGTAGAAAATCTCAACCATATTTTTATTGAGTTTACTTTAGCCTCTGAGCTATGGAGAAGAATGGCCACTTTACTTGGCTTATAGTGGTCCAATTTGTTTACTTTTGAACAACTTTGGAGGGATTGGCCTAATCAAGAGGGTGTTGATCATTTTATTAGGCAATTAGTTTGGATGGGTTCTACCATTCTTCTTTAGAATATTTGGAATGAAAGGAACAACTAAATTTTTAATAAATATAGGAAGGATATTCATTATATTTTGCAAAAGACCATAGCCAACTTAGTTGAATCAATCAATCATATCCTTAATAACCCCTAAAATTCCCACCAAATATGGGATCAAGTGATGCAAATATTGAAGATTAAATATTATAAGAGAAACCAACTTAAAGGGAATATGAGTATTTTTAATATGGATGGGAAAAGAAATTGGCAACCTCCTCCTAATAATTTTGGAAAATTCAATACTTATGGAGCCTCTAGAGGAAACCCTAAAAAATCCAATGCAAGGGGAATTGGTAGAATTTCAGATGGCTCCCTGGTTTTTACTTTTTCTAAGAATTCGGGTATCTTTTCCAATAACCTTGCTAAGGGGTATGGTATCCTCAGAGGCCTTCAAGAGGCTAAAGTTTGGTTGGGAAAATATGTTAGTTTATTCTGACTCTAAATTCATGATTAATCTTTTGAAGACTCCTTCTAAGAATCATAAGGTTGATTGGAGAATAAAAAGAATTATTGAGAAGATTCAATTAAACTAGATGGGATAATTGAAACTTGATTACAATCATGTGGTCAAAGATCAAAACAAGAGTGTTGATGCTTTAGCTAATTTGCTTTGGATAAATATGATCGTACTTGTTATGGCCACCGTCCTAGATGGTGGGCTTCACAAGTTAGGGAAGCTCTTCTTTCTATCATTTATTTGGATGGCTCCAATTTTGAAGGTACCTAGTTTCTTCTTACTTTATTTTTGCTTCTCTTTTGTTTGATCAGGTTATTTTAGTGCCCTAGCTCATTCTTTTCTTTCTTTTGTTTCCTCTGTTGATTCTTGCCTTAATAGTCTTCTGGTCTAGTAAGGTCATTGTTATGTTAATTTTTTTTTTTCTATTTTGTTTTTTTTTTTTTTAGTTTTTTAAGGTGTGTGCGTTCTTTTGTTTTGTTTTTTTTTGTGTGTTCTTTGTGTTGTATTTTGTTGTTTTGTGTTTTTTATATTTTTGTTATTGTTCTTGTATTATTGTCGTTCTTGTTCTTGTGTTGTTTGTGTTAATTCATGTTTTTATGTGTAAGTGTTTTCTATGTTTTTTGTCTTTATTTATTGTCTATTATCGGTTGTGTTTTATTTTTATTTTTATTCTATTTTTCAATTTTTTAGTTTTTGGTTGGGTTTTTTTTTCAATTTTTTTTTTTTTTTTTACGTCTTTGTAGTGTTCTGTTGTTTTTGTCATGTTTTTTTTTGTTATGTTTTTATTGTGTTTTTTCTATGTGGTTTGTGTTGTGGTTTTTTATATCTTATTGTGCATGTGTTTGGTTGTGCTTTTATTTTTGACACACTAAGGAGCATGTTTTTTATTTTATTTTATTGTTTTTACTGTTATTTATTTATTTAAATGGTTGTGTGTTTGTTTTCTCCTTGAGTATGTCAAAGGTGGTAGGCCAGGCCCAAGTCCTGGGAATTTTTGGCATAATGGATACCCCTGCCTCCTTGGGTCTTAATCGAAAGTGGTATCCCTTCTGGGATGTTTTCCACAAATAAAAAAGAAGTTCCAATTGTACGATTTGGTGAATTTATACAAAATCGGGTGCAATTGAATATTTTTGATTGAAGTTGTATGAATTAGAAGTGGTTGTACAATTTTAAAATGTACATATACCATTTTTTGAGGTATTGTATAATTTTTGGTAACCCTTATATGTTTTAGAGGCGACTATATGGATTTTAAAGTAGTTTTATGGAGTTATCATGATTTTCCAAATTGACCAAAGAGTGTGCAAACGTGTTTTCCACTCAATTATGGTAGAAGCATAAGCTCTAGGTGATATTTTTAAGCTTATTTTAACTATATTGTAGCAAATAGGATGGAAATATCACTAGGACCATTACACTAGAGAGATTCATGGCCTAGGTGATTTAACGTAGTTTACCTCATTCAAGACCAAGGGTGACAATTTCAATCACATGGAAGGTGTGGTAATCATCCTTGGAGAGAAAGAGTGTATAAGTCATGGAGGATTTAGAGATATTGATGTTGTCATAGAGGTAGTGCATCACTGTAATTTTGAAGAGAGGATATGGAACTACCAAGGGCATACTGAAGGGAGCCTAGTACTAAAATTCATAGGGAAGCTACCCAAAAAATAGGATGAATTGATTAGTGAACCAGAGGATGAGCAAGTGGATATCAATGATATCACATTTGGAAAACCAATTTTTTTTACATCAAATGGTTGGAAAATAATGAGGTAAAACATCATTAAATATTACGCTAAAGAAGGCCATATTGAGCATCATTGTGTAAATCCTAACACAAGATAATGTAATCTTCAATGAGTACTTGTTGTAAATTCTTTAATCATATAAACCCATTAAAAATTGGACCATCGTGAGAGTAGGCAATTGCCACATCAAGGTGGATTTTTTGGTGGTCGTATTTCAAAGAACATTTGGATTGCCTAGGAAGGGAGATCCAATTTTGAAGAAGATGATAGATCCAATTTAGGCTCATAGGTTGATTAAAATACTCACATCTATGAATTCACCTATTGTATATAATATTTCTAGTTCTAGAACTCATGGAATAAATTAGATTGATTTGAAGACTGATGAATTTGTATGTTCAATCAATATTTTTTATGGCTTACTTGTTAGGAGAATAATGAGATTTAGAGATACTTATTCGGATGGCCCAATATATAGAAGGTATGTACAAGAGAGTGAAGTATGATTAGGAAAACTATTTGGAGGAACATATGTAAAATTTATTGACAACCAGGAGGAAGACATTCACCATAACTTTTCATGCTATTACTCTTTTGTTAGATGTAATATCTATATTTGGAATTTATTTTTTTGGTAGGACACGACCTCAGGATTTACCACTATATGAACCCATCATACTAGGATGGGAAAATATTGTACCTCTATCAAAAGCAAATCTATAAAAATCCAATAATAAGGTCACAAAACAACCAATATCTCTAATGTAGGAAGATGTTGAGACTACATTTTATGAATATGTTCATCCTACAAGGAAAATAAAATGACAGTTGGAACCTACCTTGGAATTGTAGATATGTGATCAATAACTATAGAAGCATCCAACCTCTTGTGAAGAGGAGGAGAGAGTAGAACAACACTCTAGTTCTATAAATATTCAAACACATAGGCAATGGGAAAGATAGATGAATGTGAAGAGCCCTATGCATGAAGGGTAACCTAAGCTAGTGCCATAGGAAGGATATTGAGACTCAAAAGTTCTAGATTTGCTAAATTTTGATATGCCTACCATGGAAGAAGTGAGAGGAGCAATGTGATATCCAACATTACTTCATACCATAGATTTTAATTTTTTGGATTAAAATAACGACAATACCACTAGCCTCAAAAGCAAAAGTAGAGGTGGAAGTTATGTTCGAGGAACCTAAGAAAATGAAAAAAAAAATACTGTCATGAGAGGTGGCAATATTCAACTGAACCAAGAAAGTACACAAACACCACAAGAAGAGTTTACTCCAAATATAACAATTGCAACACTAAGGGGAGTGCAACCAAATCCACAAGAGTAAGGGTTGATATAAATACAATAAGAGTACTTATATAACCCATAAGAGGAAGTCAAAGCACTAGTAATAGAGCATAAGTATCTATAGGATATCATTAGTGTTGAGGAGATCAGATCACCTAAATAAGGAGAGGCAAAGAAGATAATAGCACATATTCCATTAAAATAAGAGAAATAAGTTAGTGCGATCAAAGAATTTGGAGGAAGTTCAAATCCATAGGAAGAGGAAGAAGAAGAACATACCCCACCACAAGATAATATTACATAGCTTCATACAATATTTTTAGTTGAAGCACATCGATATGGTATTGTGGGGGATGAGGGTAAAAATATTGATGAGCATGTGGAACACTTTTTCTAACAATCTAAATTTTTTTTTTCTAGTGCTAGTTTGCAATTCTGTTTTGGTGGTATTAAATAATTGAAATAGTGGATGAATAAAACCTTCACTAAATTATAGAAGATTATGGAGTGGGTGTGCAATAAATATCATACTAGGCATATAGCACACATTCATGCACAACACCCATGGTTGTTACCTAGGGGAGAGGTAAATATGATGTTAGGAAGAGATGATTTATCATAGGGAGTGAAGTCAAACTACCACGAGTATCCATGTGTAAACCTGGATAAGGCAACCTGCCAGACTTTTCCATTGAATACACCAGGTATAGAATTTTAAAGAGTACCTTCAAAATTGGCCTTCACCTTGAGAAATTTGAATTCCTATATATTTTGGATCGAGTGGCTTAACTTGGGTCTTGAACATATTTATCAAGGCAAGGAAGCACAAAGGGAAGAACTAGATGCTACTTGAAAGGAAATGGCTATAATGGAAGAAGAACTAGTATGCAGCAAGACCAAGGTCAATGAAATATCGAAGAATATGAAAGCAAAATGGAATGATATCAACCAACATTATGAAGACAAGCTCCACCGATAGGAGGAAAAGCAACATGTGATTCAACAAGTGGAAGAGCATGTGAAACAGTTAGAAGTACATTTAGAAAAATAAAATGAACAATTGGCCAAACAAGTGAATCAATTGAAGATAATGGAGGAATAACTACAAGTGACAGATCACAAGTTCAAGGAATTTTCAAAGGATGCAAAGTGCTACAATGAGATAATAATGGATCCTAAGACTCTACTTAATACTAAGGATGATTGTATTGCAACTTATAAAGTGGATATTCATCAAAATTTGTAGGTCATTACAATAAATAATGAAGAGTTATTTATAATAGCTTGGAGGAAAGCAATGTTGATAGATATGTTACACAAGGGGGAATCCAAACACAAGAAGGAGCTAGTTGCACTCCTAGATGCTGTAGAAGAAAAGGCCAATGAGTATGAGTTAAAAGACCTAGAAGTCAATCAATAAACAACTTTATTAAAGGATGAGTGTGCTTCTCTTCATATTCATATTGATGAATATCACCTAGAATAATAGGCCAAGACCAAGAATACTGGGTCGGTGAGAACACCACCTATTTTAAAATGGAAGGTAGATATATGCAACAAATCGACCTCCTCGAAGAAGAAGAAATGATTTTTTGATTTGCAGAATTTTGTTAAGTTTTGTCAATTTTAATTAAAATTTACATGTGATTAAAATGTAAAATTAAGGTAAAAATACAATGTTTATAAATTTACAATTTGAAATTTCAATGAAATTAAGTGAAATGTGCATTTGGAATGAATTTGATAAAAATTAAATTAGACTTAGTAAAACCTTGTAATTGATTATTTTGAGATAATTCAGGATGGAAGTTGTAAGTAATGTGATGTTTTAGGAACCACTTTGGAATAGTGTGGCCATGCATTATATAGCCCCCTAATCAATTTTTTAGGTTGTTTGCTAATTTCTGGAGTTATTGATTGTGCATGATAGGAATTGCATACTATTCATTGTTGATGTCTATTATTGTTGATCCCATTATAATAAGTAATTATGGATGTATTGTACAATAATACCTATAGTATGAATATATTAGCACACCCTTTGGTTCTATGTCCTTGTGAATTCCATTGTATATTTTTGTTATTGCAGGTTGTGTAATTGACGTTTGCATGCATAACTTATTATGTTAATTTGATGGAATTTCATTATAAATAACTCTAATAATCCCACAAACCTAGTTTGAGGACACGAAATGATTACATAATAAATTATGGCTATACATATATGTTTTCAAGTAGTTGTATGATTTTTGGAAATGCCCTTGATGATTATAATTCATTAGCATAGAATTAGGGTTTGCATGTTGGAAGGAAAGTGAGAAATTATCATAAGAAAACATTCCAAAACTTGTTTTGAAGAGAATGGTTGTGTAGGTTGGTTAATCTGAGTATAAGTTGTAGCAAAGGCTCACAAAAATTGTACACAAGATGTACCAAATCGTACAAGTGGTCATTTACCCAATTTGATAATAAAACTAAAATACAATACCTACTAAATAAGAAAAATTTGTTGTTTCAGAGAAATCAATTACAAAACTAATTGATTTGAGTTACAAAACTACTTCGCATGTATTGGACACATGGAAAAACATACAAGCTATATTTTTATATGATTTCGATCGTACAAGGTGTTTTTGCAAATTGACATGTTGCACAAGACAAACCATACAAGTTGTACGATTTGGTCAAGTTGGTTTTGATCCTTTTGTAATCATCTCTAGGCCTTCTAAATCACCTCCCCTCTAAGAATACTATACCCCTATGCTACACTCTTTGCATCCAAAATAACTCTACTCTATTTTTTAGCAATCAACAAAAAAAATTAGAGATAAAGGACATCCCTTTCTCAGTCCTCTCAAGGGTCTAAAGGATTTTGAAGCTGATACATTAATAATAATAACAAAATATATATAATAAACTTATCCCATAATCCACTTTACTACTAGTTAACTAAAATCCATATGTAAGAGCATCAATCTAAGATAGAACCACCTAGTTCTATCATAAGCTTTAGATAGAGCTAGTTTAAGGACCATTGTGAGATGATTTTTAGTTTTAGTAAAGTGAAGGGCATCTTGTGTAGCTGCTATGGCTTCAAAATTTTGTCTACCTACTATAAATCTAAACTACTTCTAGGAAATAAATTAAAAAAAATATTTTTCAATCTAACAACCAGAATCATTGTAATAATTTTATAGATAGAGTTATATAAGCAAATAGGTATAAATTTATTAAAGGTTTTAGGATTCTTATTTTTTGGAATCAAATCTAAAAAAGTGGAGTTAAAAGCCCTAAAAAATTGACCACTCAACTTGACTTCCTTCATTACTTTGAGAAAATCCTCCTTAATAAGATCATAGAAAAATAAGAAAACTCCACAGGCCATCCATTAGGTCCCATATTTTTATCCTTTTTGAAAGAATTCAATATAAATTTTAATTCTTCCGTTGTGACCTTCATAAGTAACTAATTGTCCACCTCTATCAATAAACTAAGGAATAAAGTAGGTAACTTTAAATTTCCCTAATATTAACTCTATCATATTCTTTGTATATAGATTGAAAATATTTTACTTCTAAATCTACAAACTTAAAGAAACTCCTAACGAGGATCCCTTTTAATTATTTTGGTATTTCCATATCTTTTTTTAAATGATACAACTTTCATACTCCATTCAAATTCCCTCCACTCTAAGAATTTATTCTTCTTAACTTATAGTTCAACCATTCTTGTTTTCTTCTTCTATTTAACAAACCAACCACATTATTTTTATAATTATTTGAAGAACACAAGCTTATACTAAGAGGAAGGGGTGTATAGTATAAGATCACTTTTTACGTTTCTTTCTAATAAATATTATGCAGTATAAATATAGCAACATCAATAGCAATAATCAAAGCAATGCACAAATCACCACACATAATAGAGACACCAATTTTATGTGGTTCACCCAATGTGGGCTACTCCACGAAGAAAAAATTTCACTAAAATTTTCTCAACCAAAATATTACGAATCCTTTCCCTATTGAAATGTTTATAGACCTCTATCCTAAGGAGACACCAATCCCATAATCAATTTTATGGATCTCTATCCATAGGAGACACCAATCTCCTAACTCTACTCTCGCTGGTGATCCTCTAGAAGCCCTCTACCTCCACTACCCTTAGCAAGTGGAAATCTATCCATCGAAGACACCTGTCCTATCTGATCTGGTTGGAGATATTTATCCTTAACTTTGTCACCTCCAAAGCTCTATCTCAAATCTATACTAAAAATAATCCTTAAATCTAGCATAAATCTATCCTAAATATCTATCTCTGGTCTGGTACAAACCTATCCTCAAATATATACCAAACTTTGTCCTTGAATATATACTAAACACAATATTTTGGTCTAACATAAATATATCCTCAATATCTATCCTCAAGCCTTAACTCAAATCTTGATTCAATCTCAAATCAACTCTGGTGGATCTGCTCCAAACCTTAACTCAAGGATTTAACAAATAAATCAATCAAATCTAATCATAAGTCTTCTCAAGTACTTGTCTCAAATTTGCCTTGTAATATTACAAAATGGCTCACACTAATATATCCATAAGTTCTCTCTAGAACTTTTCCAAATCTGCTCTACAAGTCCTCACTAGAACTTGTCCAAATCTACTCAATAAGTCCTCACTAGGACTTATCCAAATTTTCTCTCAATATTTATTGTAAGTTTTCACAAAAGCTCAAACACATCTGTCCACAAGTTTTCTCAAAGACTTACCTCAAATATGCTCAATAAGTCCACACTAGAACTTGTATAATATCATAGAAACATAAAGAGAATTGTTAGAGACTCAATATGCTTCTCATTCACTCCAATACTCAATTACTATCAATCACTCTTTTAGAAACTTATAGATAATTTTTAGAGACTCAATATGCTTCACATTCACCTCGATACTCAATCACTTTCAATCACTCTCTTATAAACATATAAAGAATTTTTAGAGACTCAATAAGCTTCACACTCACAAGAATATCATTAACTTTCTCAACTCAATTCAGAATATAAAATAATTTATTTTATAGAACTTGAGCTATCACTTCACACATCCACTTGACTAGGCTAAAACAAATCTATTCAATAAATCACTCAATGAAATAATCCTTACTCACAACCCTAGTCCAATAATATGAACACTCACTAAAAATGTTTCCAACAATGCTTATCTACCAACCTCACATAAGAATGATACTCATGATCTTTGTAAATCCTAGTTCAAGTTCCTCACTCAATCAATGGCTTCAACAACAATGCTTATCAAATAAGTTTTTATCAACACTCTTTATTCCAGAAAACCTTGAAGCATTAAAACACACTCAACGATGCTTATAAAACACTCTTCACATATATCTCAACAACTCATAAAGGAAACCTAATTAAATCCTTTTCACTCCAAATTTGTTTTTAATAAAACCAACCAATCAACTCAACCAAAGAATAATATGCCCATACCTTTTTCTTTGATGTAGGATGACCTTAAAAACCTATATTAAATATCACAACTTTCTTTGCCAAGTATAAAGGGTTAGATGACAAGAATTATCACCCTAACACTTTTCACAAAATACAATGATAACTCAAATCCCAAATACACCTTATTACTCCATATCAATAATAAATTCCAACATATTAATTTTCATTAAAAAATATTTAATAAAACATAACTCAATTACTACTTATAAATCCTTTCTCAAACTACACTTATCAAATAAAATACTTTATAAAATAATGTAATTTATTCTTCTAAGATAAAAATTAATTACCTTAGTTTTAATTTATCAAAAATTATCTTTTATCCCAAAAATCATTTTAGCTTAAAAGTAAATAATCCACTTTTAATCATCATCTTATCCCTCCTAATATTATCACACAACCTTAGGAAATTTAAATTAATAAAAAATTAATACCTTACCCCTTTGTGGGATTTGAACCCAAGGTGTCTCCTCCCCTTAGTGTCTTAGTTGTGGCCTTGGATGTCGTGTGAACTAAGCGCTCATGTGGGAGCTTAAGCACCCGCATGCTTAATAACCTCCTAATGGCATCATAAAGGTGAATGCAAAAAATCTATTTGCCTGCTACCACCAGGTTTGAAACCCGTGACTTCTATGCCACTAAGACCAAGTACTACCAACAGTTCTAGCCACCATATGATGATTAATGGTGATTGCCTTATCTTCTTGAAACCACCTAAAATTTTGGATGATGTTAGCACACTATCTACTCTTCTTCCTTCCATGAAACTGGAGTGAATATCTCACGATTCAGAACTCGAATTAATTTCATGTTTTTCTTTGGGTGAGATAATATTTATATTACCTATGGTTTCCTCCAATGTTTCAGTGATGGTGTTTGAATTCGAACGTCGGTTCTATGACTTTAGGGTTGAACCATAAGTAATTAAATAAATATTTATTTTATAAAATTTAAATTCATTTGGATTTAAATAATTATAAATTTAAATATTAAATCTTCTTCCTTGGCTTTTTAAAAAGGCCTCCTTGGATCTTTATAAACACCTCTATTTTTTCCCACATGGTTTTAATAAAAAGCATTTTACTTATGCTTCACATAAGATTATAAATAAATATTATGAAGCTCTTTTGACATTAACCTTTGCATTATTCCTTTTGACCTTTTGAAATCAATGGTAGATTATTCCTTGACATCAATGATAACTTTGTTCTTTGACATTAATTATAACTCTGGCTCAAAATATCCAAAAATCTTCCCCTTTGTATTTTTTTGGTAATATTAAGAAATAGGGGTTTTGACCAGGAATCCCCAAACCTATTACAACAAATCCAAGAGGGAGACACACACCCACCCCCTCACACACTCACCCATGCCACAGTTTGAACCTTGAACCTCCCAAAGAAGAGCCAATTGTTATTGAGGTCAAACCAATAACTTTTTACCATAAACTTAACCTTTTATTTTTTTTGCTCCCCCTAGGACATTGCTACCGTTTCTCAATGCTCTCTTCAAATATGTCATCTTTACTAAATTGCTAAATCTCTTTCCCTTACTCAAATATCTTCACTTTTGACATCAATGGCAAAGGGTCACCTTTGGGGCTCGAGGCTAAGAATGAGTCTCTTAGCTTAGTCCCTCCCCAAAAACCTCTTGAGGTGGTTAATACTAGAGTGGGAGTATTTCTACTCTCTGTTGAGTGTTAATTTTACCCAATTGTAAAATTACACTTTCCCTTAGGATTTTGATCAAAAAACCCTATCTTGCAAAGAAGTTAAACAAACAACTTCTCCAAGGTATCCTCTATATTAGCATTTGCATATGTGTATTATTAATCTCAATAAAAATATATCAATTCAATGCTAAGAACACCATAGTAATTGCAAGTAACTGTAAACAAGGGGTATTTTTTGGTCTATTTTACCATGCTACTTTAATGATTGTTTATGAAACCAAAATAAAAGTAAATTTTATTGGCCCTCATATGACCACGATGTAGTGTCTTAGTTCCTTTTATATTGAAGATTTTAAGGTAGAGTTTATCTTTCCTTATTAAGTGGATTTTAGTCAAGCTTTATCTTGCATTAAATCCTACTTTAAACATGAAAGTAAAGATTAAAATATATCGATGAATGTGAATAAAAAATGATCAATAGGCTTCTTAAATGTAGCTTCCTATCATGAATATAAAGATAGCCTTTGATATGATTAATAAATTATCCCTCTTTCATAAAAATAAATTTCACAAAGAGAATAATTTATAGCCTTGAAATAGAGGCTTTAAAATGTTATTTAATTATCCCTCTTTAATGAAATACTTTTCATAAAGAAAAAATAATTTAATTCTTTAAATTAATAACCTTCAATGTAATGCTTGAATTGCCTCTCTTTGATAAAATCAGAATTTTTATGAAGAGAAGGCAATTTAATATTCTAAAATTGGTAGCTTATGAAATATCATTAAAATTCATCCTCCTTTGATAAAATTGGATTTTTAATAATGGGAGATTCATTTTATGCTTGCAAATGAAATATAAAACTCAAAAAATCAGATTTGGCCTCAAAATGAAAATTCTAAAATTTCGAAATTTTAAAAATCAGAAATAAAATAGTAAATTTAAATAATTTTTTAAAATTCGAAATGACTTCGGAACAAAAACATAAATGTGCAAAATGAAAATTTGATGTACATTCTCTGCAGATGTGCAATTATTTTTGGAATTTGAATTTTTTTTATTTTTCTTTTAATCTCTGAAAATTAAAAAAATCTATAAAAATAAAGTTTGAAAAAAAAAATGAAAAACGAAAACAGAAAATGTCAACTTCAAATTTATCCATACTCTGTAGGCATTAATATTCTGAATAGAAAACCAGCATTAACGTTACCTTATACGCAGTCAAACAATTAATGTGGTGCGAGCTTCTAAGAAATGAGTGCAATAAAATGGAAATAAATCAAATCAACCATAAAAAAATGCATAAATCTAATTATCTCCATAATATTGCAATTGAAAGGTATTCAATGTTTACAAAAATGTGCAGAAAACTACAGCCCCTAAAGCAGACATAACCTGGTGAAAAAAAGTCCAACAGTTAACAAAAATGCATTAAAAAATCTGGTCCAAACATAGTGCAGCCAGATCCCAAAAGGATCCAGCCCTTCTCCCTTCATTTCGATCCGCTTTTAAAATTTTCGGAAGACTTTTCATTTTTTGTTTTTTTTTTTTTTGATAGAACACCATTTGTTTGATTTCGCTTAATTTCCCTAACTTTTGATATTCACATTCCTTTCTTAGATTCATTAAACTTCATCGGTTAATTTTGTAGCATTTCCTTTTTTTAGGTTCCATGCCTTTATCATTTTTACTAATTTAAGGCACATCCTTTTTACTCCTATGCATGCTACTTTATTCCCATAACGCTCTATGAATGATGCCAGGTGGCTCTTTTGAGCTTGGCCTTTTTACCTTATATGAAGTTAATGACATAATGGGACTTCACTCTCCATGTTCTAATATTCCATGAATGCCCCCATCATTCAACATACATGGTAGAATTTTTTTTATGAAACCCTGACCGCTGTCATGCCGCACGGAGCGCCGAACACTTGCTGTTCAAACTTATAGCCATTGTAGCTCTCGCTGTCTGAATCATCACCAAACTATCAGTCTAATAGACACCCACTCATCCATAGTTGGTGTACATCCGTGTTACCAGTCATTTTATCGGCCTAAACGATAGAGCCTGCATTCAAAATATGCTCGAGTATGACACTGCTATGTGAGGTTTCAAATTAAGTCTTTATTGGAGTCTTCTAACTATTGACGATCGAACATTTGGATACCAACAGCATAACAGCATGATAATTAGCTTTCCTCCATTTTAATGCATTGTCACTACTTCTGTCATAGTGCTAACACGGGAAATCCCTGTGTAAAATCCTGAATTCCTGGCAGTAATTCATCGTCATCCGTTACGCTAGCTACTCATGTTTATTCGAACTTTGTCATTGAATCCACCTCCCTCGAAAGAAATAAATGAGTGTCCACATCATCGATTCCTAGCACTCCACGGAGCTCGCTGTACCTGTCGTTTGAATCTTGCTGTTGGGTTTTTGATATTCGTGTCTAATTTTCATGCACTGCATACATACCACCGTAAATTCCTCGAAGCTGAGTTGGCCACATTGGTGCTTCTGCATTTCACACCTCCTCGCTTTCGGAGTGGTTGATGTGTCAATAGTATTATCCATGCTCGGCCTCATCAACATCTGAAGTTAGAGTTTGAAACCCCATCTAGTCATTGATTTTCCCACACTAGATTATTGTTGCCGACTGTCCCATCTGACGTGTATCATCGTTGTGTTGTTATGTTTCAATGCTTTCAACACCGTCCATCGCCCAGGTTCGTTAGTGTGTAAAGCCTTCTCTGGCCAAACTACCCATCACTATGATCGTCGACGTAGCTGCAAAGAAACAAAAATATAAAGGATTAAAACCATCATACAAATATTAATACTTATCCCATAATATATAATATTATATTTTGTAATATATTATATAATATAATATAATAATATTTTTTTAATTTTATGTTTTATTATATATATAATATTAATATATATATATATGAACACCTATATATAATTTAGGTTTTATCTTTTTTTTTTCTTTGATTATCATAATTTCATGATTTCTCTATGTTTTTATAATTATGAAGGTAATCAACACAACACATGAGGAAATAAAGTAGGTATTTTCTTTTCATTTACCATTATTTCAAGATGAACTAATTGATTTCACAAGGTAAAATATGGTTGGACTCAAAATCCTAAAAACAATTAAAATAATACAGAATCCAACAAGTGCCCTTAATGGTTTTGGAAGCACATAATGAAGAGACTAAAGAATCACTTAGACTGTGGCACCTTTATTTTCATCTTATGGAAAAAAATAACTCAAAGACAACCAAAACTCCCAAAACCAACATTTAAAAGGTGAGTCCCCAATTTTTGGGGGCTAGTTGTGGAGAAGCCACAACAAATGGTGACTCTAATGGGAAATGCTCCTGAGCATTTTTGTAAGAATCCAACCTAAAACAAAAATACACAATATCAGCGAGACAAATATTATTTAACAATGTCCTGAGAAGATGAGGGTAAACAACTTCATAATGAAAAAAAACTAATCTGTAAGCCTTTGTTCAGTGTGTGCAAACATGATTCATTCTTGCATTTCTGAAAATTTTCTAATTCCATCATCCCTTTTTGCATTAGGCTATAAGATATCACTCATAATAAAACAACTCTAGATAAAGCCCCACTGCCAATCAAGCATCTATAGCCCTTGTGGAGTTTATCTAAGTCACCCCTATGTTTGCTCAACATTTTACAAAGCCTTTCCTTTTACCTGAGCTATATCTAAACAAATCCCTATTGTTGTTCAGGCATCCATAGCCCTGGTAGATTTTTTCTAGATCTTATGACTAATATGATCAAGATTTTCAATGCTCGTTCTCTCTATTTTTTTTATCTCCTTTTCTCTCTTTTTTTTCTCTTTTTTTTTCTTTTTTTTTTTTTTATTTTTTTTTATATATAAAAAATTTCCTTTTCAAAATAACCACCTTGTAAAGCTTCAAGCATCACTAGGGTAAGGTAGCCTACAAGTGATGCATTTTCAATATTTTCCTAGGGTTGCAGATCGAGATAACTTCATCCTTCCTAATACTAGAAACACCATTTGATGTGTGTGAGTTCCTTGTGGAGCTTTGGATAATTTTTCATTGTTCCACTTTCCACCATTTTGGGTTCCAAAATTTGAGCATGATCACCAAATAAATAATCCCCTTTTCTTATGTTAATTATTTTTTTAGGTCAAGTACTCCAACCCACTAAGCAAAGAAACCTCAAAAATATAGCTAGAGTTCTATTTTTTTTTCAACTTCATCAATTTTCAGCCCATGTACTCAAACCTACTACGCAAATGAGCTTCAAAATAGGCTAGATACCATAATTTAGTGACCATAAGACATCACCTCAAAATAAGGGAACAATCCAAAAAACAAAACTAAAAACCAAAATGAAATTCAAACCCAAAACCAAAACATGAAAACCAAAACTATATACAAATGTACAATATAGTACAAGATGATGCAAAGCTTGAACTATCACTTTCCTGGATCCCAAACATGACTAACACATTTCAGAAGACATAATATGATACGCATGACAAATATGGTATGAATAAAAATAATAATATTAATACAAACGATACAACAATATTTACCTTGCCTATCTCACCCCACCACTTTAGCATAGTTACATTAATAATCCAATAGTGGAGTTTCAAATTATCAAATTGATTGGAAAATAATTGATCTTCAATAGTTTTTGTCTATTCCTTAGGATTTCATTTTCACAATTCTCTTCTTGATTTAGAATTAGGCTTTCCTTTTTAGATATGAGATCTTGCAAACTAGAGCCTATTTCCAAATTTTTTGAAGACAAATCATTTTCCAAATTTGTAGACCAATCAAAATTACGCAACCATTTGCAAGCATCTAGGATATTTATTAAACGAGGATCATAATAAGTTTGTACCCTAGATTCAACAACTAATTGATTATGGACATGATTTAACACTTCCAGCATATCAATTTCCTTTTCATTCAACAAAGCATTATCATTAGTGGTGTAAGGAGAAATTAAGTCAAATTCTTTATCAACCACAAATGATATTTCATCATTGTTAGTATTTGAATCCAATGATAAATTAGGTAAACCATTGCCTAAAGTTCAAATGGTAGAACACAAAGGGTGAGATTTTACCTTTTACATATTCTCATTTGACAAAAATTTGTGAGCATTTGTAATATTTACCTTTTCTTCATGACTTTCATCATCATTGAATACCTATTTATTAAAGACACCAAATTTAGGCATCCAATTAAAAATACATCCATCCTTTTTAAACCATAGGTCTTGTTTATCTAGGTATGGGTCAACTAACACATTTCCATGATCGATCACTTGGGTTGTTTCAGATAACATGAAATTTTCAATTGGATCATCAGTGATATCAAACCCAAACCACTCAGGCTCTGAAATTTCCTCATCTTGAGATGGCATGCGTATTATAGAACCAATAGGTGGATCAAGACTTTTAATTTATTTTCCCTCAAAGGGATCTAAAACAAATGATTTTCCTTCTTTATCCATGGTTGTAGAATCCTTATCCATTTTTAAAACTTGATGAGATTCCAACTCTTCTTCCAAAACTTTCTTAGATTGTACAAGACTTATAATATCCTTATGTGAGGAAGTAATTGCATTATCCTACATATCAATTGACACAAAAAAAATCATTAGAAAGTTTATAGAGAGCATATTCTTCCCATTTCTTCAAATAATCATAATAATTATCTTCCAAAATCAAGTTGTGATGCTCAACTACTTCGTCATCTTCCGATTCATCGACATATTTCTCATCAAATTCACCTTCCTTAGATGGTTCAATTATTTCCAAAAGTGGGTTGTTTCTTGAATTCAAATTTGTAAGGCTATCATAATCGAAATTAGTAATTTATGATTCAATTTTATCATACTTTGAAAGGTGTATGTTTTCTTGGCCATCAATTTCAACAATATCATCCAATGTATATTTCAATAACAAGTGGTGAAATTCAATTATGTCTTTAAATTACTTTATTGATTCTCTTTCAAGCTTACTTTCAACCAGTTTTGATGACATGGCGGCTTCTAAAAGGGGATCAATTTTTACATCTTATTCCAAATAGTTTTCCAAATATTCCTTTATGAGTAAACATGACCAAATTATATCCTGATGGGTTTGTTCATCTGAATCCTCATTTGTGGATAATGATTCTAAATACTTTCTTTCCCAAATATAATGGTGATTATTTGATTCCAACTTCTTAATACCCATCAATAGAATTTCTTCTCCAAAATCTTCATGCTCTTCAGGACATTCTAAATAGGCATTTACTTCAATGTAAATTACATCTAGACCTTTTCTATCACCTGAAGGAGCATAACATAAAATATCATAAATATTAGCATCATGAATTTTCTTCCTAGGATGATTTGGATGCATACATTGATGTGATATTTTTCTTAATAGAAACACGTCTCTACTTACTTTCTTAACCAACTTATTTCGATCTTTTATTTCCACCACAATATCCTTGGGATGGGTGGTAGAAGTAGTAGGATTAGTTGGATTTATATCAACATGTAAATCATAAACACCTGTTGCAATGGATCCATGAGTGACCACATGTTTCTCTAATTGTGAAATGGTTGTATGGATATATGTACTCATATAAGCACATGTGGGAGCATAAGTGGGTATGGTAGGATAAAATTGATTGTGGGGCAAAGCGTTTAACACCAAATTTTGTTGTACCCGTGCTTGGTTTACCACTTAGGTTTGATTTATAGCCCTTATTTGTCCTACCATAGTCAATTGCTCCATCCCAAGGCAAGATTGCAAGCCCCTAGTTGATCTACAATCATAGCTTCTGTGTAGGACAAGGCAATATTAGTAACCAAAGGATTTGTCCTAGTGAACATGGCAAGAAAAGGATCCAATGCCACCAAAGTATATTTGAAGAGCACCACTCTCCTCAATAGTATAAGAGCAATCAATCTTGAATAGAACTTTTGAAATCTCATGTTGAATGTTCTCAATGGCTCATTAGGATCCCTCTTGCAAGAAGCAAATTGTTTATAAATCCTGATAGGATCAATGGGTAACCTAAATTGATTGATAAACGCAGTTTCCAATTGGACCTAAGACATAATTGATCCGATCGGTAAATTGATGTACCAATCATATGCCACCTCATCTAGGCTCCAAGGAAACAATCTACATGCCACATCCTCATGTTCGACATTCCATCTAACTAGGATATCTACATAGGACTGAATGTGTTCCTTGGCTAATATTGTGGCATTATGCTTAAACTTGGGCAAAAGCTTCTCTATATTCTTGGGTAAGTTATGAGAATATCCATTAATGTTCATAGGATTACCATGCATATCATACCATTTTCCAGTATTTGTAGCCATTAGTGAAACTCAAATAATAACTTCAAAACCAATTTGTTAGTCAAATAATGATTTCTTATAAAGAAGCATAAAATGACTAACGCATATCAAATGTTTAACATATGAATCATCATGTTAGCATCAAAAAAAATATATGTATCCATTAAACCATGAAATTGAAGAACATTCTTAAATGTACAAAATATTAGCATTAATTCATCATCAAAAATAGAGAATGTTAGAATTAAATGAAAGTAATCATATGGAAATAAAACCTCGTTAGTCAAGACCAATATTTTTAAATAAATATTTCAAGTAACATGAACAATTTAGCATCTAAATGGTAATAAAATAAATCAATGCAAGTCCTCCTAGCTCCCAAAGTATTGAATGCTAAAGGAAGCCAAAGATGCTAATCAAATGAACTTGAAATATTTATCAATTCAAAAGCTTTCCAAAATTATACCAAATCACATTATTCTTGTATGAACAATCCAAAAGCGTTAGATCAATGAATACCAATTCATGTCCTCTTTTAGCACCACAATATTGAGTGTTAAAAAAAGGCCTAAAGATAATAGTAAATAGGGCATGAACAATTCCACAATTAAAATCACTATAGCATTTAAAATCACATTAAAATAAACCACATCATGCCTTCCTTCTAGCACCAAAATGTTGAGTGTTAATTTTACCCAATTGTAAAATTACACTTTCCCTTAGGATTTTGATCCCAAAACCCTCTCTTGCAAAGAATTTAAACAAACAACTTCTCCAAGGTCTCCGCTATATTAGCATTTGCATATGTGTATTAGTAATCTCAATAAAAATATATCAATTCAATGTTAGGAATACCTTAGTGATTGCAAGTAACTGTAAACAAGGGGCATGTGTTGGTTTATTTTACCATGCTAATTTAATAATTGTTCATGAAATTAAAATAAATGTAAATATAAATTGGCCCTCATATGACCACAATGTAGTGTCTTAGTTCCTTTTATCTTGAGGATTTTAAGGTAGATTTTATCTTCCCTTATTAAGTGGATTTTAATCAAGCTTTATCTTGCATTAAATCCTAATTTAAACATGAAAGTAAATTTTAAAATATAACTATGAATGTGAATCCAAAATGATGAATATGCTCCTCAAATGTAGCCTCTTATCATGAAGATAAACATAACCTTTAATATGATTAATAAATTATCCCTCTTTCATGAAAATAATTTTCACAAAGAGATAATAATGTATAGCCTTGAAATAGAGGCTTTAAAATGCCATTTAATTATCCCTATTTAATGAAATAATTCCCATAAAGAAAAAAAATTAATGCTTTAAAATAATAACCTTCAATGTAATGCTTGAATTGCCTCTCTTTGATAAAATCAGAATTTTTATGAAGAGAAGGCAATTTAATATTCCAAAATTGGTAGCTTATGAAATGTCATTAAAATTCATCCTCCTTTGATGAAATTGGATTTTTCATAAATAGAGGATCATTTTATGCTTGCAAATGAAATATAAAACTGAAAAAATCAGATTTGGCCTCAAAATGAAAATTTTGAAATTTTGAAATTTTAAAAATTAGAAATAAAACATCAAATTTAAATAATTTTTTAAAATTTGAAATGACTTCAGAAAAAAAACATAAATGTGCAAAATGAAACTTTGATGTACATTCTATGCAGCTATGCAATTATTTTTGGATTTTGATTTTTTTTTTTTTTTAATATTTGAAAATTAAAAAAATCTGTAAAAATAAAAGTTAGAAAAATAAAAAAAATATAAAAAACAAAAAAAAAAATACTGCAACTTCAAATTTCTCCATGAACCCTGTAGGCATGAATAGTTTTCACAGAAAACCAGCATTAATGTTACCCTATATGCAGTCAAACAATTAATGCAGTGCGAGCTTCTAAGGAATGGTGCAATAAAATGGAAATAAATGAAATCAACCATAAAAAATGCATAAATTTGGTTATCTCCATAATATTACAATTGAAAGGTATTCAGTGTTTGTAAAAATATGTAGTAAACTACAGCCCCTAAAGTAGGTATAACATGGTGAAAAAAAGTCCAGCAACTGATAAAAATTCATTCAAAAATCTTGCCAAACATAATGCAGCCATGTCCCAAAAAGATCCAGCCCTTCTACCTTCATTTCGATCCGCTTTTAAGACTTTTCGATGACTTTTCGTTTTTTGTTCATTTTTTTCTATAGAACACCATTTGTTTAATTTCACTTAAATTTCCAACTTTTGATATTTACCTTCCTTGCTTAGATTCATTAAAATTCATTCGTTAATTTTGTAGCGTTTCCTTATTTTCATGTTACATGCCTTTATTATTTTTACTAATTTAAGGCACATCTTTTTTTTTTTTTGTGGAAAACATCCCAAAAGGGATGCCACTTTCGGGTAAGACCCAAGGAGGCAGGGGTATCCATTCCGCCAAAAACGCCTAGGACTCGGACCTGGCCTACCACCTTTGACATACTCAAGGAGAAAACAAACACACAAAACCAAATTAAAAAAAGAAAATAACAACAAAAATAATAAAATAAAATAAAAAACAAACTCCTTGAGTGTGTCAAAACCAAAATCACAACCAAACACGCACAATAAGATAAAAGAAACCACAACACAAACCACATAGAAAAACACAAGAACCACATAACAAAACACAAACAAGACAAAAACAATAGAACACTACAAAGACATAACCCAAAAAAAAATGAAAAATAAACACAACCAAAACCTAAAAAATAAAATAAATAAAATAAAAATAAAAACAACCAACAATAGACAATAAAAAAAAACAAAAAAAATAGAAAACACTCACACAAAAAAAAATGAAATAACACAAACAAAGAGAAACCCAAGAACAAGAATGAAAAAAACACAAGAACAATAACAATAAACATAAAAAAAAACAAAACAAAGAACACAAAAACAAAACAAAACAAAAGAACCCACCCACCTTAAAAAACTAAACAAAAAAAACAAAGAAGACAAAAGAAAAAAAATGAACAAAACAATGACCTATCTAGATCAAAAGACTATTAATGCAAGAATCAACAGAGGAAACAAAATAAGGAATATAATGAGCTAGGGAACTAAAAAAACAAAATGAACCAAAGAGAAACAAAAAAAAACAAGAAGAAACTAGGTACCTTCAGAACTGGAGCCATCCAAAGAAATGATAGAAAGAAGAGCTTCCCTAATTTGAGAAGCCCGCCATATAGGAGGGTGGCCATAACAAGTAAGATCACCTTTTTTCAAAGCCCAATTAGCTAAAGCATCAACACTCTTGTTTTGATCTCTGACCACATGATTGTAATCAACTTTCAAAAATCCCATCTGGATTAACTGAATCTTCTCAATAATTCTTTTTATTCTTCAATCCACCTTATGATTCTTAGAAGGAGTCTTCAAGAGATTAATCATAAGTTGAGAGTCAGACTCAACTAACACCTTTTCCCATCCAACCTTAGTAGCCTCCTGAAGGCCTCTAAGGATACCATACCCATCAGCAAGGTTATTGGAAAGAATACCCAAATTCTAAGCAAAAGTAAAAACTAGGGAGTCATCTGAAAGTCTACCAATTCCTCCCACACTGGCTTTTCCAGGGTTCCCTCTAGAGGCTCCATCAGTATTGAATTTTCTAAAATCCTTAGGAGGAGGTTGCCAATTTCTAGTCGTATCCATCTTACTAATACTCACATTAAGGCACATCCTTTTTACTCCTATGCATTCTACTTTATTCCCATAATGCTCTATGCATGATGCCAGGTGGATCCTTTGAGCTTGGCCATTTTACCTTATACTTGCCGCTTTATTCAAACCTACAAAAAAACTATAAACTCTATGGTGTTCAAGTCCTGAGAGATGAATTCACATCCACATTACTATCACATCAATGTTACAGGTTATCTTTATTTTCAGCTTCCTGTTTCACTCTAGTTATCCCCTACGTAGGCCACGCTATCACACTACCTCATATAGACGTCCTCATCCACGATTTCACTCTGCACATTTACGCTGTCCATGTAGATATTTGTGGTCTTTGTGTTGCCATAGGTAGTGGTCGATATCACTGTGGTTTTCTTGCCTTAATCATTAAAGCATATTCTTGGCCACCCATAAATAACAACTTCATAAACTCATAGAATGACAACCATTTATGAAATCAATTTAATCAACCTATCACCAACCTCATTGCTCCTTGTTACGATGCGCATTCGTTTCATACATCATATATATAAGTTGTTTCATCGTCAAAGCAACCACATTATTAACCCCAAACCTTCTGCTACATGACCCTGCTCAACACTACTACCAAACATTGAAATGCATTGTCACTACTTCTATCACAATGTTAACATGAGAAATATTTATGCAAAATCCCAAATTCTTGGTATTAATTCATCGTTGTCTATTATGCTAGCTACTCATGCTTATTTGACCTTCGTCGCTGACTCCACATCGCTCGATAAAAAGAAATAAGTGTCCACATCATCGATTCCTAGCACTCTGCAAAGATCGTTGTACCTTCAGTTTGAATCTCATTGTTGGGTTTTTGATATTCATTCCCAATCATCATGCACTGCATACATACCACTGCAAATGCCTTAGAGCTGCATTGGCCACATTGGTGATTCTACATTTCACACACCCTTGCTATCTGAGTGGGTGATGTGGCGATAGTATTATCCATGCTCAGCCTCATCAGTGTCTAAAGTTAGGGTTTGAAACCCCATCTTGTCATTGATTCGTCCACACTAGATCATCATTGTTGATTGTTCATCATTGTCGACTGTCCCATTCGACGTGTGTCATCACTATGTTGTTATGTTTTGTTTCTTTTGACATCATCCATCACCCGGGTTCGCCAGTGTGTAAAGCCTTCTTTGGTGAAACCACCCATCACTATGATCATCGATGTACTTGCAAGAAACACAAATATCAAGGATTCAAGTCATTATACAAAGATTAATACTTATCCCATAATATATAATATTATATTATATAATATAGTATATAATATAATATATATTATAATATCATATAATATAATAGTATTTTTTTATTTTATGTTTATATATATATAATACTAATATTAATATATATATTATGTTTTATCTTGTTTTTTCTTTCATTATCATAATTTTATGACTTCCCTATGTTTTTATAATTATGAAGGTAATCAACACAACACATGGGAAATAAAGTAGGTATTTTATTTTCATTCACAATTATTTCAATATGAATTAATTTATTTCACAAGGTAAAATATGGTTGGACTCAAAATCCTAAAAATAATTAAAACAATACAAAACCCAAAAAGTACCCTTAATGGTTTTTTAAGCATACAATGGAGATACTAAATAATCATTTAGACCGTGGCACCTCTATTTCCATACTATGGAAAAACAATCACTCAAATATAACCAGAACTCCCAAAACCAACATTTAAAAGGTGGGTCCCAAATTTTTTAGGGCTAGTTGTGGAGAAGCCACAACACTCCCATAAATCACTGGTATTTACTTTTGTCTTCTTTCCTTCTCATCTAATCCTTCTGATCCCTTTGAATATTCCTATCCATGTCCATATTCCTATTCCTATTCCTGTTCATATCCATATCACTTTTATTGTTCATGTTACTATTCTTGTTCATGTTCATATCCAAGTTTTTGTTCCTATTTCTACTTGGTTCTAGAATGTCTGCTCTACACCACTTTTTTGTATGTCCATCATTATTGCACTTATAACACTTAATGTTATTATTCCTTGGAAGTGTAGATGTCTTAGGATTTATCCTAGTAAATCCATATCCTTTTCTATCATGACCCTTACAATTTATTACCTTGTGACCAAACTGATTACATGAGTAGCAATACCAATAGAAAAGTTACCTATTTTTGAAATTCCCATTTTCATGTCTTTCATATGTCCTGCACTATGAATTAATGTGTCCAAACCTGTAACATGAGAAACATATTCCATTGAAATTTCCTTGTATTAACCTCATTGGTCTCTTAGTCTCTCTTGACCTATTCTAATTGTTGTTCCATATGTTTCTCTTTTGTGTATTGTTACTTTCCTTTTTGAACTTTTTGTTGTCCAACTCATCCTATGAAGTCTCACTTTATCTTACATTGTCTTATTTTGAAGCTTCTTCTTCTTCAAAACTTGAGGTTGACTCCTTTTCCTATTTCTTTTGAGATTTTTCAAAACCAATGCCAATTTTATTTGTTGACCTTCTTTGTATCTTGATTATCTTATCCATAATATTTGAACTCTTTCCAAAATTGTGTAGCTTACTATTGGAATTTTCTAAATATTCTCTTAGTATAACCACTTATTATTCTAACCTTTCACATTCTAAGATATTTGCATCTAAATTATCCTTGAACTTCTTTATCTTAGCCTTTTATTTGTCTAGATCCTCTATAAGCATTCTTCTCTCTTCATCACATTCTTGAAATTGAAATTCAAGTGTGGGGTTTTGCTTTATTACCTTATTTATTGTGTCAAGAGCATAAATAAGTTATGCTTTAAGATCATATCCTTCTTTATATTATTCTTCCTCTATTTTTTTACCTTTATCTACATCTTCATTTTATTTCGACTTGTCTTCTATAGGATCACTTTCTCATTCTTCTAGTGCCATTAGAAGATTTTATTTTGGTCCTTCAAGTGTATCCTCATATTCTTAATCACTAGAACTATGACCATTCCTTGTACAACTATCTTCAAGATGTCCCAATATAGCACCCTAAAATTGGTGCAGTTAAACCATCAGTAAAAAGTAGAAATTTGAATTTTAACCCTAAAACCACCTGTTAACCACTTACCTCATTTTTCATGCCATTTTAAGAGGTTGTTGTGATCATTGGATGATATCGTCATCGATTTGACGATATCGTCCCAAATCATATGAATTCATCTGGAATAAAACGTCCAAATGATTTCATCCCAAAACTAAATTTTTGCAATTAGCTTCTATTCCAATGACCTCTCCAACTTGGGAAGAAGCATGTCTGCATAGTTGGAGATTCCCACATTGGGGATATCCCATATTGGGATGATCCCCAACCTCCTAAACTCCCCCTAATCCTATATAAACTGGGATTTTCCTAGTTTATCCCCCTGACTCCCTACTTGGCTACCTGACTGATTATTTCCTTACAATTTTAGTTTTTGCTATGATATCCCATCATTCTTACTTGTGTTTTAATGTTTTGTTGTAGGATTTCACTGTGTTTTAGTTAGAGGTAGCTAATATCATCGTAGGCGATTCAACTACAATTTTAGACGATCTTGTCAAGATTGGCAATGAGCTTGTACAATTACAGACGATCCAGTCTGCAATTTAGCTTGGGGGAAATCAGAGCCCTGAGTTTCCATTCTCTATCTCATTTTAATTATTTATTGTTGCATTAGATTAATTTACTTCTATCTTTCATATTGGAGTTCACATCATTTAGCATAATTGCATGATAAAATTCAAAATAAGTTTCTAAAATAGTGCATCTTATTTAATTTGATATCTAGATTTATTATTCAAACATCTATACTCTTATTTCTATCATTTTGCATCATTCTTGCAATTGTATTTTTGGTTTTTGGTGTCTATTTTCTTGATTGCAGGTTTTTGACAAATTCGCCTAACGAATTCGTCAGGTCGCTGATAATCTTGGGTGATCTTGGAAGATCTCCTATGATTTAGGACAATTCTATACAATTACAGATGATCCTGTCATATCTAGGTTCATCTGGACTCCTACAAAATTTAGAATCTTCATCAGACATCAAAAATAAGGTGTAATCTTCTCCATTTTATATATTCTTTGTATTCAATCACATTAGGATTCATTTATGTCTTTTGTCTTCATATAAATCAGAATCTTCATATATAATAGCTTAGTTTCATTTTGGCCAACCTAGGAATCTGAATGATTGAACATAAAATGAACAAATCAAACCCATTATCAACCTAGGCATGGAAACTGCCACTCAAAGTTTCTTGGTGAACCCCACCATCCATTGAAAATTCACCTTTATACCCCTCCCCCGAGAGGCACAACCTTCAAAGGGCCTCTCCGTCCAAGGTATTGTTCCATCCTTTTCTCACCCCCTTTCTAGTATGGATCCTTTAGCCTAAAGGTAAGGGTGTGAAAAATTTGGGCGATACATTTTGGTGAACCCGACGTGAAACTAAAAACACCTTTTGAAAAAAATCCAAAAAAAAAACACATTATTAAGAACATCTAGAATCATTAGAAAAATGTTAAATTTGCATATCATACTTAGATGGTATATTATAATAGAATACGAGTTGTCTCCATAAATGTTGAAAATAAATTAACGACCATAGAGATTACTTCTGTGCTTAGAGTACCTCAAACATATAGAGCCCAACCTTTATGGGATGAACTTGATAGGAGATTGGGTATTATTGAATCTAGATCTATAGAACTTAGGAAAATTAAGAGGTTTGTCCTAGATAGAATCCTAGATCTTGATCAGGTGACTTTGTATCATGAACTTCAGAGAGTTTACCACAAGTGGTTAGCCGATAAAAGAGCACTTGTGTCTTCTGAATTATACACCTTTGAGGAATACCTTGAGAATGCAGTTGTAGTACATAAATTTCTATCTCATATAGAGGATCAAGAAGTCATTATTACAGATAGAAAGAGATGAAATAGAGTTCCTAGAGATATATTGTATCGAGAGTATTGCCATGAACTTTATTTTTACATTTCAGAGTCTAAAATAGATCATATTACCATAGCACACTTTGTCAAGTTCTTGAAAAACAACTTCCAATTTGAAGAGGAGCATTTCATGACTCCTAATGAACTTGACCCTATCAATGATATCCATATACTATTCATAGAAAGTTAAGTGATGCTTTCTACTATTGTTTCTTACAACTAGCATGTTGTTTGTTATTTTTATTCTTGCAAAATAATAATATAATAAAATCACAAAAAAAAAAAAACAAAAACAACAAAACATTTCCTTTAAAATATTATAGTAGGTATATAGTTAAGATATACACCTCTCAACCCTATCTCATATATATATATATATATAAGTATATATATTTGCTAAAACCTAAGTTTAGCACAATGCCTAGACTTAGGAATGGAAAACAAACCGAAGAAGATGAAGATTGGTCAGGAAGACCATTAACTGACCAAAATGCCCCTCTTGAAGACCAAGTTCAGGAAGAAGAAACCCTAGACCAAAAAGAATAAGAGCTTGATGTAGGAAATGAACAAGAAGAAACTATTAGATATGAATGATCCTCATTCCCTAAAATGTCTCCGGGAGGAGCTATCACTTTTGAGAACATGGAACAATTTTGGAAGTTCATTAACACTAATATTGGTGTTTTTAATAGAGCAACCCATATGGACAAGGATCAAATTAGTGACACTCAAGAAACTCTGGAAGTAGTATTTCAAACACACACTAATCCCTTGTCCTTTATTGAACAAGAGAGTGATCAAGCTGGACCATCCAATTTGGATATAGTAGCTGCGATCCAAAGCATGCAACAACATCAGGTTACCCAACGATCTAAAGTGTCTATTAACAAGCCTAGATTCATTCCCGCACAAAAGAAACCATCATTTATTGCTCTATTTCACCAAGCTCTTGATCAACATACCTCAAATCAACAAAAACCCAAAACAAAACCGAACACTAATTACCAACAATCTAAGGTATAACATAATACTATGACAAATCCCCTTCATAATAATATTCCTACCAACACTTTGCATAATAGAAATATAACATCTAATCCTTGTGTCACACCATCATACACTCATAGATCCCATACCTATGTGCCACCGAACCAATATGGTGGACAAACTAACAATCTAGAAGTAGTGGTGAAACAGTTAGTTTCCTGCATGGACCAGATAGATCCCTACCATCCCTCATACAATTATTGAGAGATGTGTAGTCAACCTTTAGATTCTATAGTCGTAGCATATCTGTATCCTAAACATTTTCCTATACCTGTTCTTCCTATATATAAAGTAACCGAAGATCCCATAGAGCATCTTCGTATGTTTAGGATAGCATGTCATGATATATCACATGATGACTTGTTATTACTAAAAATATTCCCAAAAAGCTTGGGAGAAATGGCATTAGAGTGGTATTATCAATTACCCACTAATTCTTTGAGGAATTTCAAAGAAAATGCCAAGTATTTTGTTCATCAATTTAGTGCCTACATCGAAAGAGATGTGACCATTAAATATTTGTATAACTTAAAATAGGGTAAATAGGAATGCTTTGCTGATTTCCTAGCTAGGTGGATACAGTTGATAGGAAAATTACACTTTGTGTTACCTTATAGGGAGATGTTGGACATCTTTATTAATAATTTGCAAGAGCAACTATCTTACGAATTATCAAATGCTACCTTGACCACCTTCGATCAGGCTATAGACTTAGCTTGAAGAGTGGAAGATGCTCTCATTAGGAGAGGCCAGCTTAAAAAGAGAGACGATGAGAAAACATCTAAAAATCAATATAAGAATAAACAAGTTATGGGTGATGGAGTCATCGATAGCAAAAATACTGCTAATGTTCATGTTGCGAAGGAAGGGGAGAAGTTTGTACTGAAACCTCTTGATACACCTCCTCGAGAATTTACTAGGTTAAATCAACCTTTATCAACTATTCTACCACAATTATTAGAATGAGGTTTGATTCAATTACCAAATACTTGGGAACCTGATCCAAATATACCTGGATATAGAGCAGATTTACACTGTGACTTCCATAGGGGACTTGGACACAGTACCAACTCTTGTAAAATATTAAAACATAAAATACAGGACTTGATTGATAACAATGAGATGGAGGTGCAAGCCTTTCAACCTAAGAAAAATCCTCCTAATAATGTTCAAAAGAACACCCCACAAAACCAGAATCAGAATTTCAATCAGTCATTGGATATCTTTCAACATCCCTTACCAAAACATGGTAAGGAGGTGGCTAATCAAGTTGAACATCATAATGTCCCTCCTCCTACCCGATATGTAGGAACTATTAGTGGGCATTTACCTATTCATGATCTGGAAATATTTGACACAACTTTATTCATGGTTATAACTGGGCCTCTATATAATATTTAGATACTTGATCTAAGTGATACATAATACAAGACTAAGAGTGATATGGAAATCACATCAAATAAATCGAATAGTTCTAAAGATGAATCAGATCCTATTCACCCTATCACAAGTTATATGGTTCCATAAGAGCCATTTCCAAGAAGAGTCACTACTAGACCATTGTCTCACCGATTACTTTCTAATAAGCTAGCTATAAACGCTAGACCAAGACCCATTCATCATCCACAAAATAATATTGTGGGTACCATCGGAGCTGTTACTAGACAACAGGCTCAAAATTCTCAACAAGATCAAATTCAGAATAGTGGATCAGCTCCATTTATTTTGAAGGTTCCTAATAAATGGAATCATTCACCTAATGTTCAACCTAAACCTCATTATAATATTAATGAACAATTGTCAAATATTATAGCTAGAATTTCTCTCTTGGACCTTTTAAGATCTTCTCCTACACATAGAGATGAATTAATGCTCAAATTAAGTCATATGATGGTACCACAAGTCATTCAACCTGAAGCCATGGCCAATACTATAATAACTTGCGAAGTTGATTGTATTGAATTTTGGGATAGAGACATACCGCAACATAGTTTACATAAAGATAACCCCTTGTATATTATCGCCTTAATTGGAGATGTAGCAGTCAAACGAGTTTTTATTGATAATGGTTCATCTTTAAATATCTGCACTTTTGAATTCTACCAAATATTTGGGTTTAGAAGAGATGAAATGAAAAGAACTGATATGATCGTAAAATATTTCAATGACAAAACACAAGAAACGTGTGGAGTTATTACCATTCCATTGCAGGTTGGTCCAAGAATCTTGGATATGACTGTGTTTATTGTAAATTGCCCTACATCATACAATATACTCTTGGGTTGTCCTTAGATCAATGCGATGCAAGTTGTTCTATCAACTTTACATCAATGTGTTAAGTTCAAATTTAAGAATCAGTTGGTTACCATTCATGGTGATCCAAGACCCTTTGATATGTGTGCTTTGGCAGAACCTATTGGAGTTAAATTTTTCCCTGCTCTATCATCCACACATCCTAATTCTTATTTTTCATCTAAAAATGTGAAAATAACACCCACAACGTCATCTAATTTTTCTCCATCAGTTGCACCTCCACATATAGCTCAACCATCTTCTGAACAAATGACATTAGGACCTAAGAAAGATCATAATCCCACAACCAATGTCTCTTGTTCTACTCCTATAACTTCCATACCTTTAATAAACCCATTTATCAAAACCTCTACATCGTCTACATCCACCAAATTCATATTTTCTACATCGAAAGACATAGGGAATGTTCCTTCTACCTCTTATGCTCTTACTGACGAGCTCTTACCCGATCTATCTAAAATTCTTATATCAAAAGAAATGAATGCTTCTATGCAAGATTCCCTTTTTTTAAATAATTTAACACCATATCCTCATACCTTGGGCCTCCCATAGCCTATGGTAAGTATTTACCAAGTCGAGAGCTATGCCTTTATTTATAAGGGATATTACTAGGGTAGAATACCCAGAAACATCAGAACTCATTATGATGGATATGCTCGATGTTATTTTACTAATGATTATATTGAAAACAAACCGATAATGTTTAAATTGGGATATAAAGGGAAATGTTTGGGACCTTTCCAGAATGGTATGAAAGAACCTTTTGAGGTAGAAGCATGGCCCACCCGATGTGGTGTGGGCCTATTTTCTAGTAAGGGTCAACCATTCCCATTTGAGGATGATGACCATCTTATATGTTACCAAGATTATTTATATGAACGCAATGCTTTGCATTTAATAAATAATACATTCACATGTAATATGCTATCTATAGCTTATCCTGAGATGATCGTTGAATCCGACGATGAGTTGGAGGGAGATATATTTCACGATGTCTCCGTTGAGAAATTATTACATAATGAATTTTATTTTGATGGCTCTATACCTAGTATAGCCCAGCTTGAGGCCATGACTACTCAAGATGAATTATCCAAGATAACCTTGGAATAATTACAAGAATTGGGTGTTTCACCCGCCCCACCTAATTTTGAGAGAGATCTACACATGAAAGTAGAAAATGTCATAAAAATTAACATTGGAACCAACGATAACCCTCACATAATCAACATTGGATCAGAATTGAGTTAAGAAAAATAAGATAAATACATTGCATTTCTTAAAGAATATGAAGATGTTTTTGCTTGGACATATGAATATATGCCATGTTTAGACCCTTTTGTAGTTATGCATCACCTAGTAGTGCATCTGGATGCTAAACTAGTTAAGCAAAAGCTTAGAAAAATGTATCCTAAAGTGGCCTTACTAGTCAAAGGGGAGTTAGAAAAACTCTTGAATGTTATTTTTATACAAGCCATTGATTATGCTGAATGGATCTCGAATGTAGTTCTAGTAAATAAGAAAGAAGCTACTAAGATTAGGGTTTGTACAGACTTTAGAGATATTAATGTTGCATGCCCTAAAGACGATTTTCCCCTTCCCAATATGGATCAGATCATTGATTTTACTACTTGGAGTGGAATGATATCCTTAATGGATGGATTTTATGGTTATAATCAGATCAGGATAGCTCCTGAAGATTAGGCTAAAACATCATTTATTACCCCTTGGAGGACTTTCTGTTGGAAAGTGATGCCATTCGGTTTGAAGAATGTAGGTGCAACCTATCAATGAGCCATGACTTATATATTTTATGATATGATGCATGATATACTAAATGATTATGTAGATGACATTATAGCTCGTTCTACTGAATAATATGACCATTTAGATGACTTGAGAAAAGTATTTGATCAGTTAAGGGAATATCTTATCTGATTCAATCCAGCCAAACGTATATTTAGAGTTAAGTCAGGTAAATTATTGGGGGTTATAGTTTCTTTACGTGGCATCGAAATTGACCCTCTTAATATTACGACTATAACTGATATGCCCGCACCTACAAATATATCTAAATTATAGAGTCTACAAGGTAAGCTTCAAGCTATCGGTCGCTTCATCGATAAGATGGCGGATAAAATTGGACCATTTCTTAAGCTTCTTAAGAAGGATATCTCTTTCCATTGGGACGATGAATGTAAGGAAGCATTTGAACTCCTCAAACAATATCTTCTTAACCCACCTGTACTTTCACCACCTAAACTTGATCGCCCATTTATCTTGTATATTTTTGCTTCAGATTTTTCTTTAGGAGCTATGTTAGCTCAACTTGATGATGAGAAAAGAGAGCATGCTAATTATTACATTAGCATAACATTAATTAGTTATGAAACCCGCTGCACAACATTAGAGAAGTTATTTCTAGAAATCGTATTTTCTACACAAAAACTATGTCATTATATGCTCAGTCAGAAAACATATGTTATTGCCAAATCTGATTCCTTATGGTATCTCATGAGTCGGCCTTATTTATCTGGTCACACAGCGAAGTGGGTTCTTTCTCTAAGATATTTTGAACTCATGTTTATAGGATAGAAGTCTGTTAAGGGTTAAATCATAGCAGATCAATTAGCTGCTGCACCCTTAGAGTCCACCCATCCCCTTGTCATTGAGTTTCCTAATGAATGCCTTAACTTAGAGGCAGATGCATGAGTGGGGCTGGTGCAGGTATTATTTTGATATCTCCATAGAAACATCTCATACCTCTATCCTTTAAATTAATGTTTTCTTGTACTAATAACATTGCTAAATATGAGGCTCTAATCCTTGGATTACGAGCTTCCCTGACACTAAAAATTAAAAATCTATTAGTTTTTGGTGATTCTCAACTTTTTATAAATCAAATTAACGATTTTTATCATACCAAAGATGATAAATTGCGTCCATATAAAGCATATGTATTACAATTAATATCTTTATTTGATCAAGTTACTTTGGAAGCTATTCCTAGAACTAGCAATCGTGTGACTGACGCTACGGCCACAACTGCATCTCTTTTACCCTTGGAGTTAGATGACGAATATGCTACCATCATTATTTGTCAACTCCAAGAACCTGCTTCAACTAAATCATGCTTGGAACCTTTGGACGTGTTTCTAATCAACAAAACTATTCCTAAACTTTGGTACATTGACATCCTCAATTTTATTTAAAATGGGACCTTCCCTAAATATTTTAATAGAAACCAGTACCGATTATTACATAGACGAGCAAGTCGCTTCGTAATAATTGGCAATACGTTATATAGGAGATCTTTTGAAGGTATCCTATTAAGATTTTTGAATCTAGAAGATTCTAGATCAGCTTTGAGTGAATCCCATGATGGATCTTATGGGGGACACTTTAGTGGTAGTGCCATTGCTAAGAAGCTCCTTAGGATAGGATATTTTTGGCCTACCATGGAGAATGATAACATGATTACGTGTGCCATTACGAAAAGTGCCAGAAACATGTTGACCTTGTCCATGTTTCTGCCTAAGAATTTTAGGCTATTTTATATCCATGGCCCTTTTCAAAATGGGGCTTAGAAATCATCAAAAAAATCAATCCTGTGTCATCTGATGGATACAAATTCATCATAACTGCAATCGAGTATTTTACGAAGTTGGTCGAAGTTATGCCCTTAGATTCTTACATTGGAACACAAGTTTCCAAGTTTATTCTTAATAAAATTATTTGGAGGTTTGGAATTCTTGCAAATATCATCTCGGATAATGGAACTTGTTTAAAAAACAAAGATGTAAAGAAACTATGTCAAAAATATAAAATTCAACATCGTTGGTCCACTCCCTATTATCCTCAGGGTAATGGCCAAGCAGAAGCATCTAATAAAACATTAATTAAAATCCTCAAGAGATTGGTCAATAAATTTGGCCATGATTTGCACATTCAATTATATCCTGCTTTGTGGGCTTATCGAACTAGCATTCATACTCCCACGGGCACTTCACCTTTTGTTTTGGTTTATGGTGCTGAAGCTATTTTTCCCTTTGAACTAGAAGTTCCTTCTTTGGCTCTGTTACTTCAAGATACTAAAGTAGGAGATGAATATCATGCTGGTAGATTTAGTCAGCTAGAACTCCTAGATGAGAAGTGCATTAATACTTTGGAGCATATTTGTGCCTACCAAAACAAGCTCAAACAAGCATATCTCAAGAAATTTCATAATCGATCCTTTGAGATCGACGACCTCATCTTAAAAGAAAATAAAAAAATACTAATGCAACTAAAGACCTTAAATGTAAATTTGAGCCTAACTGGCTTGGGCCATATATTATAACTGCTAAATTTGGATCGAGAGCATACATATTAGCTACCTTAGATGGTAATTATCTTAAAGAACCTATGAACATTATGCATATTAAGCGCTATTATGCATAAATCTAGTCATTTCCTCACTGTAAATATTATACATATTGTCTCATATTAGTAATTCATATAAAAATTTCAAAAACAGTAATATTATGTATTCTCTCAATTCATACATTAAATTCAAAATATAAAAAAATCAAAATCATCAAAATTCTCAAAAACATCTTTTATTTTGCACCTGTCAATTCTTGAAGTATTGCAGTTATATTTTTAGTTATTTTGGATAAATTAGCATTTATCTGGAATCCCTCACTTTCACACTCACATGAATAAATATCTTGATATTATTTGGTATGATTATTAATCTCTCTTATATTGAAGTCCACAATTGAATTAAATAATTTTTTGAGCATAGAGAACTGATCTTGTTATTTACTTGAACCAAGTACACCTTTTCACATTAAAATTATTTCATTGCAAATTCAAAATGATGCTACATGGTAGAAGTGGTCTCTTGAGTGGAAAGTTTCCCTTTCTATCCTATCATGCACATGGTCTAGAATATTTGAGAATTGACAAAATGAAAAACTCACCGCTATCCAGAATAAAAATCCCTTGCTCTACAGCCAACCCGAGAAAGTATCCCTAGTATAGGAAGAAAAAGAAAAAGAAAAATAAAATCAAGAAAAATCATGAGAAAAAGAGAAATTATTCAGAAGCATTATTGTAGTATCATTTTGTACCATCTCAGCAATATTTCAGCATTATCTCAGTGTCAAGCAAAATACAAAATACAAAAAAAAAAAAAGAACAAGAAAAGAAAAGAAAAAGCAAAAAGCAATAAATCCCCCCCTTTGAAAGAAGGAAGTGTGAAGCTTGAATCCCTGCAAATTCTCAATTATTTGAAAACTGTGAGGTAAACCCCATAACAGGTTTTTTGTGCCCAACTTGCTTGACATTGGGTAACTCCTAGCGTGGTGATATGTCTGTCACATTAGAGACCTTCTTTTGTACAGACCTATGTCCGCTTATGAATCAGCTAGCTCTTGATGACCTAACTTACATAGTAGTCTGGTACAGTTACATGCATATTAATCTTGGTCAATGAACACTCATTTGGTTAATTCAAATTACTTGTATCAAATTATCTTTCTCAATATCAGTAAATGAACTTTACAATTGCACACACATTTGTGTTTGACAGATTTTGTATCATTATGATAGATCGAGATCGGCAATGAACTCACGTATGCACACGGGGTTCCTTATAAATCTAAATTTTTTCTTTGAGATAATTTAAAATATTTATTCAAATATTTTGGAATAATTTGACTTTCTTACCTAAGAATATCTGCTTAGCGTAAAATCAATTAAATACATTTTTTTCAAAAATCCAAAATTTTCTTGCAAAACATGTTCAAAAATCTAGCAATAAAGTCACATTTATTTTTTATTTTTGACTTTCGTGATGATGGTATAGTTCCTAAACCTGAATTGGAATTTTATGCCTAGTGCACATCCTTATTTTTATATTTTTGTTTATCTCAAAATCAAAAATCAACTATGCAATAAACTATAATATCAATTTCTTCTTTGGATTTCACGATGATGGTATAAGTCTATACCTAAAATTCTATGCCTAGCACAAACCATCATTATAATTTTATTTCCCATTTATTTAATCCATAAAAGAATATGGCTTAAATCATTAAGTTACACAATTGTGCTTTAAAAAGAACGAAAATTTTCCTCTTTCATTTCATTATGTCAACATTCATTTTTTTTGCGATGATGGTATAATTCCTAGGGAATTATTCAAATTTCTATGATACTTAGGAATTTTATGCCTAGAAAAAATTATATTTTTAATATTTCATGCATAATATTTTCATGGAAATCTGAAAACAAATCATCACTATCAACATTTTTCATCATCACAACACAAAGTCTTAAGAAAGTCTCTTAAGCACCCTTTTAATCTTAGCAATATTTCTCTCATACTAGGATTAGCTTGATGACCTAGCGAGCGGCGACTCCATGAAATGGTCATGTAACAATGACAACGTCCTTTGAAATTATTGCTAGAAGTCACTTTATTTTCATCAAAACACACCACAACAACCTATTTTTTTACATCATATTATTTCATTTAATTTTATAGCATGACATAAAATTATACTATTTTCAACGACATAATTACATGAATAGTCAATCAACAATTAAAATATTAAAGCATCATAAAACATATGCACAAGTTATATCACAAAAATAACATCATATATATATCAAGAAGTATATACATCATATCAAAACGGATTGGTATGCCACAATCTATACCCTGGCATACTCAATCATCTCAAAAATAGTCTATGTACAATGTGCATCTAGTCTTGAGAAGACCTCGAGCTCTCAGCCTCATTTCCTCTCCCACCCTGAGGTGGACGAGGTGGTCCCATCGAGGCCCGTCCTGTATCGTGGGTCATCAACATCAATCGTGATGATGTCCTCGATGACCCCATCTTGATCGGCTTTGCAATGTCGACTGGCAACTGTATCCTCTGGCCCTCTCAAACTAGCTGGTAGTACACTCCCTGATAGAACATGGTCTAAGAAACCGATCGCACTAGCTCTAGAATGCTCACCCCTTCACTCTGAGCCCTGAGTCGTGTAGCCTCATCCTATAGAGTTTGCACCTGAGCTTTTAGGTAAGCATTATCCACCCGAAGAGCTTCCATATCACTGCTATCCTACAAATCGACACCCTTGCCCCTATCGGGCAATGGTGGCCTATCCCTGTGTTGAGGAGGGAGTCTTTCTCTCCTCTCCTCTCTCCTCTCCTCCCTCATCTCTGACTATTGCTATCTCTTCTGAGCCTGTGGTACTCCCTAACATCTCTCCTGAGGAGGCCATCACTAATCCCTCCCTCTGTGACCCCTCGTTGCATCAATTTTAGCTTGGTGCCGCCTCTCCATCCATTGCACTACAATGTGCATCAGACCCTTTGCCCTCATAATTTGAGGAGGGCAGATGCCTGCATACTAGACATCATATCCGTCTGCTATTCTTGCATCATCCCCATCCACTGGCTGAATGGGGGCATCATCAACATCTTGACTTCAGAACTGTTGCATGTTTGGAGCCCTACTCAGTGTGGTACTATCCTGCATAGTACAAGAGTACTCATAATCCCTAAGAGTAGGTATACCCTACTATAGCTTGAACTATCTCAAAACTTAGTCATAGCAATGGAGCTCTACCTCTCCCCGCTCTGTCCTCAACCATATGACTTTCCTGATGCAAGCCAACTCCTGTCTATCCTCTACCCACCCTAGATTCTCTCTCCATGGTCTCAAGGTGATCCGATCTAGGGTGAGGTCATCCAACAACCTATGAGACATTGGCAGATCTATCTACCATTGTGACCCTCTCTAGAGCCACCAGTAGAAAACTCGGGGTCTCTCCTGGTCAACTCCTATTAGTGGAAGCCCTACCGGCCTCTACATCGTAATGTGCTCCCAACACAAAACCTGTAGAAGTGATGTAAACACCAGGCATCGACCCCTCTTGTATATGACCTCGTAAAGGATCCTATACAAGCAACATAATACAAAGATACCCTAAGCAAACCTATATCCATGGTATCTCATGTCACAGACCACATTTGAAAGTAGCCACTGTAATCTGTATCCACTCTGGTGGCATAGAATAAGGTCACCTACCATCCCTACCAAAAACCGGGTCAACCAAGATGCCCTAGGCATCCGCCTCAAAGCCTCGATGTTCACTCTACCCTTCTCCAGGATGAATCTCAGGTCCTCACATAATATCATCATAGTGTGGCCCTGATTGGCAGAAGGCATCATGAATCGACCATGTATGGGGATCATCAAGATCCTCTATACATCCTCTAGAGTGGGAGCCATCTCCCCTATCAGTAGTCCAAAGCAGAACGACTCCAGATACTATCTCTCTGCTAGGGTTGTCAGTAGCCCCATGTTTGTAGGAATTTGTTGTATCTCTGCCACATGTTGTAGTCCTACCTCTGCCAATCTATCTCACTCGACCTGATCGAGCGTGGAAAAATCATCTCTTAGACCTTCGTATTTCCACTCCTGACTCTTTAGCAATTCCCTCTACAAAATAAGCAATAAAACAACAAAAATCATTAGTACATAATCATTAAAAATTTAATTAAAATCAAATCATCCCATAAAAGTTGATATCGCCCATTATTGGAAGATATCGTACCAAATTTAGATAAAATCATCCTTAATAGGATGAAATAGTCTTCATTATTCAATTTGGGGATCACCCCTTATTGTACGGGATCACCCCTATTTCTTCGATTTTGTCCCTAGACAAAATCAGAAATATAGAGACGATTTCGTCGACAACCTAAAAATGGCCGCAACGCCCAAAAAAATTTAAATTCAAGTCAAAAATCAAGTAAATCAAGTTAAAAACATAGTAAATTAGGTTTATACCCTTACCCGCAACCCGTGTGGGATCTTTATCGATCTGTGTGTTGTTTCCACCATTTCGCCTACAGAGCTCTGAAACAGCGAATGTGATCAGTAAAAATGAATTAGGGTTTTACCCTATTTTGATTATTTTTATTCAAAACTGACATTTTTTTATTTTTGCTTTTCCGCACTTTTACCTCAAATGTTCGATTTGGGTAAAAACTCATAGGGGGTACCATAGCAAAAAGTCGTACGATTCGACCTAGAATCATTGTCTAAAAAATGGAATAAATTTTTGCTTTCTCGTAAAGCATGAAGAACTCATCTTTAACGATTTTTTTTTGGAAAATTTGCTAAAGAGGAGGCAAAATGTAGCACCCTAAAATTGGCGCAGTTAAACCATCAGTAAAAAGTAGAAATTTGAATTTTAACCCCAAAATTGCTTGTTAACCGCTTACCTCATTTTTTGCACCATTTTTAGAGGTTGTTGTGACCGTTGGATGATATCATCGTCGATTTGATGATATTGTCCCAAATTAGATGATATCGTCTTCGATCTGACGATATCGTCCCAAATCAGACGAATTCATCTAGAACAGAATGTCCAGATGATTTCGTCCAATACCAAATTTTCATAATTAGCTTCTATTCCAATGACCTTTCCAACTTGGGTAGAAGCATGTCTATGCAGTTGGAGATTCCAATGTTGGGGATCTCCCAGATTGGGATGATCCCCAACCTCCTAACCTCCACCTAATCCTATATAAACTAGGATTTTCCTAGTTTATCCCCCTGACTCCCTCCCTGAGTCCCTACCTGGCTACCTTACTGATTATTTCCTTGCAATTTTAGTTTTTGTTGTGATCTCCCATCATTCACACTTGTGTTTTCAAGTTTTGTTGGAAGATTTCACTATGTTTTATCCGAAGGTAGCTCAGATTGTCACAGGTGATTCAACTACAATTTTAGACAATCCTGTTAAGATCGATGATGATCTTGTACGATTACAGATGATCTAGTCTACAATTCAGCTTGGGGTCAATCAGAGCCTTGAGTTTGCATTCTCTATCTTATTTTTATTATTTATTGGTGCATTAGATTAATTTACTTTTGTCTTGCATCTTGGAGTTCACCTCATTTAGCATAATTGCATGATAAAATTCAAAATAAGTTTCCAAAATAGTGCATCTCATTTAATTTGATATCTGAATTTATTATTAAAACATCTATACTCTTATTTCTATCATTTTGCATCATTTTTGCAATTGTATTTTTGGTTTTTGGTGTCTGTTTTCTTGATTGCATGTTTCTGACAAATTTGCCTGATGAATTATTTAGGTCATTGATGATATTGGGTGATCTTAGATGATCTCCTATGATTTGAGATGATTATGTACAATTACAGATGATCCTATCATATCCAGGATAATCTGGACTCCTACAAACTTTAGAATCTTCATCAGACATCAGAAATCAGGTGTACTCTTCTCCATTTTATATATTCTCTGTATTCAATCATATTAGGATTCATTTATGTCTTTTGTATTCATATAAATCAGAATATTCATATAGAATAGATTAGTTTTATTTTGGCCAACCTAGGAATATGACTGATTGAACATAAAACAAACAAATCAAACTCATTCTCAACCTAGACGTGGAAACTGCCACTCAAATTTTTTTGGTGAACCCCACCATCCATCAAAAATTCACCTTTATACCCCTAACCCAAGAGGCACGACCTTCAAATAGCCTCTCCATATGAGGTATTGTTCCATATTTTTCTCACTCCCCTTTCTGGTACGTATCTTTTAGCCTGAAGGTAAGGGTGCAAAAAATTTGGGCGATACACCAAAGTTACCACACAGAGAACACTTGAGAATTATTGGTGACATTTTCTTGACTTATTTTTCTTCAATTATAAATAGGACTTCATATTTACCATTATCCGAGAAACTATTATCACTATCACTTGAGTACTTAGTTGCCCTGTCTACATAGTAGCTCCTATTTTACATTTGAAAGAAATTCTTTCTTTGTTTTTTTTATCCATCCTTGCTTTTTTTTTGGTGCCTGTATCTTTCTAATTCTCTATTCCTAAGATATTATTTTTCTTGACCATCATTTGCATAATGACCACACTTTCCATAATTAAAACATATAACATATTTTGTATCTTTAAATATTCTTGAATCCATATTCCTTCTACCATAATTTTCTTCTTCATCACTGGATGACTCATTGCTCAATTATGACTTCTTACCCTTTGTATTCTTGATTGCTTTTAAGGTTGCTTCCTTATAGGGATTAGGTTAATTTATTCTTAACTCAAAAGCTGTAATAATATCAAACAACATATCTCTTATCAAATAATCACCATCCTTTGATTTTTCTATAGTAGAAATATTTTCACTAAATGTTTTTGTAAGAGATCTTAAGACCTTATCATAAACATCTGATTATTCAACCTTAATTCCAAGTACTTGCATAGCATTAACAACCTCATCGACCCAAAGTAGATAAGTACTAATGTTTTCATCATCCTTCATTCTTAACTCTTCAAATTGTCCTTTGAGATTTTATATATTTGCTTTCTTGACACCTTTATCTCCTTTGTATATACTTTGCAACTTATCCCACATTCCTTTTGCATCTTGAAAATGCATAACTTTTATGGACTCTATTCTATGCAAACCTCTCAAAATTGCATTCATTGCTTTTGAATTGTAATGTTGTAGAAGGTTACCTTCCTTATCTATAAGTGGATCAACTGGTAATATGTATCCATTTTAACTGCTTCCAAAATTTCATTGCCAAGTGCCATCATGTAAATATTGATTCTCATACTTAAATATATAATAACTTTCATAAAATACTGATGTTAAATAATATTATGATCCATTCTTAGAATCCGTTGTGTTCTTGTAATATTTTTCTTCAAGATGTTAAACTCTTTTGAAGGAACCTGCTCTGATACCAATTGAAAAACACAATATTATACTAATATGGGGGGTGAATAGTATAAAACCACCTTTTAATTTTATTTTCAATCAATATTATGCAGTATAAAAATAGCAATATCAACAATAGTAATAAAAGCAATGCATAAATTACCACACATAATAGAGACACCAATTTTATGTGGTTCACCCAATGTGGGCTACTCCACGGAGAAAATATTTCACTAAAATTTTCTCAATCAATCTCTTAGGAATCCTTTCCCTATTACAATGTTTATGGACATCTATCCAAAGGAGACACTAATACCCTAATCAAGTTAGTAGATCTCTATCCATAGGAGATACAATATCCTAACTCTGCTCTAGTTGGTGATTCTATAGAATACCTCTACCTCCACTAACCTTAGAAATTAGAACTCTATCCATAAAAGACACCTATCATCCCTGCTCTATCTAGAGTCCTCTATCCTTAACTTTGTTACATCCAAAGCTCTATCTCAAATATACACTAAACACAATCCTCAGTCTAGCACAAATCTATCCTCAATATTTGTCTCTGATTTGGAACAAACCTGTCCTCAAATCTACACCAAAATTTGCCTTTGAATTTTTACTAAACATAGTCCTTTGGTGTAACACAAATTTACCCTCAATATTTTTCCTCAAGCCTTAACTCAAATCTTGAATCAATCTCAAATCAACTCTACTGGATCTACCCTAAACCTTAACTCAAGGTTTGAACAAGTCAATCATTCAACTCTACTCACAAGTCTTTTCAAGGACTTGTCTCAAATTTGCCTTGTAAGCTTCCACAAAAGCTCACACTAATATTTCCACAAGTTCTCTCTATAACTTATCCAAATTTTCTCTACAAGTCCTCACTAGAACTTGTCCAAATATACTCAATAAGTCCTCACTAGGACTCATCTAAATCTGCTCTCAATCTATATTGTAAGCTTCCACAAAAGCTCACACACATATGTCCACAAGTCTTCTCAAAGACTTACCTTAAATTTGCTCAACAAATCCACACTAGAACTTGTCCAATCTCATAGAAACATAAGGAAAATTTTTAGAGACTCAATATGCTTCACATTCACTTCAATTCTCAATTACATTCAATCACTCTTTTAGAAACATATAGAGAATTGTTAGATACTCAATATACTTCACATTCACCTCAATACTCAATCACTTTCAATCACTCCTTAGAAACATATAGAAAATTTTTAGAGACTCAATATGCTTCACACTCACAAGAATCTCATTAACTTTCTCAACTCAATTTATAATATAGAATCTTTTTTTATAGAACTTGAACTATCACTTCACACATCCACTTGACTAGGCTCAAACAACTCTACTCAATCAATCACTCAATGAAATAATCTTTACTCACAACCCTAGTCCAAGCATATGAACATTCACTTAAAATGTTTCCAACAATGCTTATCTACCAACCTCACATAACAATTATACTCATGATCTTTGCAAACCCTAGTTCAATTCTTCACTCAATCAATGGCTTCAACAAAAATGCTTATCAAACAATATTTTATCAACACTTTTTTTTCCAAACAAAAATTGAAGCATTAAAACACACTCAACAATGCTTATAAACCGCTCTTCACATATATCTTAACAAATCATCAAAGAAACCTAATTAAATACTTTTCACTCCAAATTTGTTTTTCAAAAAACCAACCAATAAACTCAACCAAAGAAGAATTTGCCCATACATTTTTCTTTGATATAGGATGACCTTCAAAATCTAGATCAAATATCACAACTTTCTTTACCAAGTACAAAGGGTTAGATGACAATAATTATCAGCCTAACACTTTTCACAAAATACAATGATAACTCAAATCCCAAATATACCTTATTGCTCCATACCAATAATAAATTCCAACATCATAATTTTCATCAAAAATATTTAATAAAATATAATTCAATTACTACTTATAACTCCTTTCTCAAACTGCACTTATCAAATAAAATACTTTGTAAAATAATGCAATTTATTCTTCTAAGATAAAAATTAATTACCTTAGTTTTAATTTATCAAAAAATACCTTTTATCATGCCCAAAAATAATTTTAGCTTAAAAGTAAATAATCAACTTTTAATCATCATCTTATTCCTCCTAATATTCTCACACAACCTTAGGCAATTCAAATTAATAAAAAATTAATACTTTACACCTTTGTGGGATTTGAACCCAAGATTCCTCCTCCCCTTAGAGCCTTAGCCACGAACTTGGTTGTTGCATAAGCTAAGTGCTCATGTGGAATCTTAAGCACCCACATGCTTAATATCCTCATAGTGGTATCACAAAAGCGAACACAAAAAAGCTATCTGCCTACTACCATCAGGTTTAGAACCCATGAATTATCCACCACTAAGACCAAGTACTACCAACTATGCTAGCTACCATATGATGATTAATGGTGATTGCCTTGTCTTCTTTAAAACATCCAAAATTCTGGATGATGTCAGTGCTCTCTCTTCTCTTCTTCCTTCCACAAAATTGTAGCGAATATCTCATGATTCAGAATTCAAATTACTTTCTTATTTTGCTATGGGTGAGGAAATATTTATATTACCTATGGTTTCCTCAAATGCATCAGTGGTGGTGTTCGACTTTGAATGTTGACGCTATTAATTTAGGGTTGAACCGTAAGTAATTAAATAAATATTTATTTTATAAAATTTAAATTCATTTGAATTTAAAGATTTATAAATTTAAATATTAAATTTTCTTCGTTGGCTTTTTAAAAAATGCATTCTTGGGTCTTTATTAACGCCTTTATTTTTTCCCATATGGTTTTAATAAAAACCTTGTACTTATGCTTCACATAATATTAAAAAAAGAAATTATGAAGCTCTTTTGCCATTAACCTTTGCATTATTCCTTTTGACCTTTTGAAATCAACGATAGCTTATTCCTTGACATCAATGACAAATCTGACTCAAAATGTCCAACAATTTTCTAAATTTTCTTCTCCACCAACTTAAGATCTCTATCCATACTCTCCTTTTTAACTGCAATCCAAGATGCCACGACTCCCTTTATTTTTTTAAAGTAAAAGAAAATTGAAATATTATTGATAACCTAGAACATTGGTCATAACCAATCCATTCTTTTTAATATTACTAAAATATTTTTATCTCTAACAAAATTTAATAGAGCTTAAAATAATTGCCAAGTTTTACCTCTTGACTTTTCAATTGGAAGTATGGGAGAATGAACCGAACCACTGCCATTCTCAATCCATAATTATTTTTTATCTATTTCATTGTATAATGAATCTAAGATCAAAAATATGTCCAAAATATTTGATATCCCAACTTCTCCAACTCTATTATTTCTCCACAAAGGCAAAAACTTTATTAGTTTTAAACCAATTACATCAAATTCTTCTATCTTATGCATGTAGTAATCTACAAGTCTATCAAGTCTTGTAAATTCTTATTGTGCTTGCCCCATTCATTTTGAAATTGTGAGGAAGTCCAAACAATGTAACTTAGCATACCAAGATGACACAACAATCCAAAGAGTCTAGTAAGATGCATTCATGTCAATATATATTGAATACAGTCATGCGGTAGAAATTGAATGAAGTTTTCTACCTTTTCCCTATGAAAAGACCCTCTTACTATTGGAGTAAATGTTGGTAATCGACTAAAAGGGTATGGATGCAATTTTTTTCTTTCTCATATTTTGCATTGCTATCGGTCCTTATCTTTCGATTGTTCACTATATTCTCTCTCTATTAATTTAGTGGATCAGACCTGCAGATAGATGCTAAAATAAAATCTTGATTTGCAAGAACACAAAGACAAAAGTAAGAAATTATTTATAGTTTATACAACAACATAATGGATGATTATTAGGTTTTAGTGTTGGTCTCATGATATTCTTCGTTGACCCAACCATGGGCCCATGGTATTAATCTATGATTTTTTGTATGGGACTCTATTTTTAATTTCTTTCAAGTTTTGGTAAATTATTGTAGTGATATTTTATTTAGAGTTAAAATCCTATTTATTACATTTTTAAGACTTTAAAATTTATAATATCAAAAATTATTAGGCGTGTGATATTTGCTATAAAAAAAATATGGTGAGGGTATGGAAATCCTATAATAATGATAACATTTACAAAGGAATATGTACAAGCATGTAACACTTACCAAAGAGCAGGGAAAATAGTACAATGAGACTCTATGCCCTTACATCCATAACAACCATAGGATTTATTTGAGATATGAGGGTTGGACTTTGTCAGACCATAAAAAATACCCATAGGTAGAACTGTTGATACATCATGGTAGCTAATGAATATATAACAAAATGGATCAAACCAAGAGAACTAAAAGATAACATGATAAAAAGTACAACTCTACTCTTGTATGAACATGTAATTACAAGATTTGATATCCCACTATAAATAATAATTGATTAGGGAGGTCCCTTTGTGGATGAGATTATCAAAAAATTAACAATGGATTTTAGGATTTTGTATTCATTATCTAGTACGTATTACCCTAGAGCCAACGAGTAGGTGGAGGTAACTAACAAAGTCCTAGTGTCAACCTTGTACAAAACCTATGGGATAGAAGGAGAAAATTAGAAGGAAAGGTTAATATAGACCAAAAAAGGTATATACTTAGCAAATTTTTTGTAAAATTGCTAAGTGTTCAAAAGAGATACAAAATAAGTGCTAAACTCTACTAAGGTGTAGAATCCAAGGTTAATACATTTAAACCTGGCTAAGCAGAATTTGAAGTTGCATAATGTAGAAGGAGTGACATCACCACATGGTAATTTCTACGATGAAATATCATGAGCATGTAACTTTTAGAAAAAGGATGACTAAGTGCTAGAGATGTTTAAGTCCACTAGAAATCATAATTCACGATGAGAGTATTTAAACCTATCTCAACAGAATTCAAATTTGTGGAATACAGAAGGAGCGACGTACCCACATGGTAATTTCTATGATAGAAAATTATGAGCAGCTAAGTTTTGGAAAAAGGGTGACTAAGAGTTTAAGTCCATTGGAAGAAAAAATTTGTAGTCAATGTAGTCAAAAAATAAAAAAAAAAGAATTTGGAATTGCATATTCTGAAAGGCAAAAATGTAGGAAGCTAAGTTGAAATATTCCAAAGGCCGATGTAGAATAATAATTCCATGGTCAAAATAGTCAAACCTGACTTGGAAAAAATAGAAGTACTAGACTCTAGAAAAGGGTGCCGATCACTGTGAAATCCTTTTTCTATGTTCAATACATCAAACTTGACCTAGAAAAAACTAAATTAGTGGATTCTAAAGATGCAAGAGAGTAGTATAACCTAAGTAAAGCAGTGAGACCTGATGAATGCACCAAAAAAAATGAGAAGATAAAATATCACCAAAATCAAAACTCATCTACATTTTTAGTTATAGATCTATGGTGGAGAGTCATATCAAGAACAAAGGATGATCTAGATCAGCCTATAATCATTCCAACCACATAATTTAGTTGAGATCCAAATTATTTATAAATCTTAGGGGTGTAGAATTAATGGAGTACAAATCAAACCTTTTTTCTTGAATATCAACGAGATGCCACCACCTCAGTACTCTACTTATCTAGCAAAAAAATTATTGTAATGTTATAGTTCTCTACTACCATTGTGAAATCTATATAAAGAGGTCAAAACCTCAAATTTAAGAGTTATATTTGGAGTGTTTTCCTGATATATTACTATAATTACTGTGAAATTAATACAAGGGGCATTACTTTGATGTTTACCTCTAACTACTTATTTTCATTAATTGTGATTTTATTTTGTGAATACATTTCTATTGATATTAGATTGCTAATTAGAGGTATCTTGGAATGGTTCATGCCTAAAAAAATATTGTAGAATACTTAAATTTATGTTAGCTTAAGTTTTGATCTAATTATGCTATTTGTATTATTAACATTTTATATGTTTGAAATAGTTTTATGAGTATTTTAATATTTAACAGTAAGGATATTAAGTTTTGGTTATTGTTAGTCTCAAGTGTGGCATATTGGAAATGTGATTTATCAAAATATTCTTGATATTTTTCAATGTTTTTAGCTCCATTCAACCATTATTTTATCAATTATTTTCTAACCCTTATCCCCTTTTCTATTCCTAAACTTATACATTTAGTTGAGCCTAATTGAGTCAACATCTAAAATAGTTGAGAAGGTATAACAACCTACTCTAGATGTTGGATTGAAGTAAATATATAATCCATATAATTTTAGATTTTGAGCTATGATTAGCAGTTATGCATCTCCCAGAAGCTATAATATTTAGTCATTTTAAATTTTCCAAGATGTCAATTAAAAATCAAATAGTTCTGGCACACCTGGTCGGACTCTATTTACAAGAACATTGGTAACCCAAATGTTTTTACTTTTCTAAATTACCCCTGAAGAAATCAATATTTAGTGAGTTGTCTTGGACTCATCTAGTGGAGAAAGTAAATTCACCTAACGACTCTTCTAGGGAGGGTAAATTCAAATTTTATGATTGTTTTCCTAGTAAATCCATATTAGAAAAGATTTCCCCTTCCTCTTATTAAGACCTAAATATTTGTAGGTTGGATGGATAATCACCATTACCCCAATGATATGATTTTGACCCCTTAGACATCTCAATTTTATATGAGATTCCTAAAATTAAGGAGAAGAATACAAAAGAGGACTGCCAAGACATAGCTTCCTTGTCATATCTCTACAACATCAAGTTCGAGGATGCTATGTTAAGGTTATTGATCTTATATTTAAATGTTAGGGTACTAATATGGTGTTAAAACTTGGATAGAGGGAGTATTAGAATGTGGTATGATTTATTAAAAGCCCTTATAGATAAGTTTTATGATCATGGAGACCTTTTTTTCTCCTCATGCATTTTTTATTCATAAATATGTCCCTTCAAGAAAGTCTTTAATATTTTAATGTTCGTTTCAAAAGAATGTGGAGTAGAATTCCACACAAGTACCAACCCTCCAACCCTTAGTTATACTTGTATTACATTCATGCATTACATTTTTATTTGAGTCTCCTAATCTAGAAGTTCAAAGTTAAGGTGTTTCCATAGGTGTTTCAAGAATAAATGAGTGTAGAAAACATGTTAATTACTATAGGAAAATTCTCTCCCAAAAATATGGATCCCTCTTTCTGTAGTCCTCTATTATCTCCATAAAAAAGTGGAAATATTTTAAAATTAGAGTTGTGTGTCAAAAATAACTAGCCATGAGTGGAAGTCAAGTCAATGGATTAACCTAGTCAATCTTGATAGAAGTTCAAGAGAAGTTGTTTAGTACCCTCATAACTATGGAAAATGGAATGAAAAGCTCATTGGTAAGGCAATACCACTGAACCTGATCCCTACTTTCATTTAAATCCAAGGCTCATTGAATGTAAGACTAATAAAGAATACAAGGAAATATAATGATCAAATTATGGAGTGATTAATAATGCTAGTCCACTCTTGAACACATTTTCTTCATTTAGTTTTGAGTAGATAGTATTTCAAGACTATACTTATCTGAATGGTGAAACTATCTATAGTGTGGTAACATGCACTTTAAAAGATCATACTAATATTTTTCCCAACACATTATCAAGCCCTACCTAAGATAGAGGAGGACAATTAGTAGAAATGAACCAGATTCTAACTAAATGATCATGGAAGGTAAGAAGATTTAAAGTCTTAAGGGATATTTATTTTCCTTTAATAAATTTAAAATAATGAAAGGAAAATTTGTAATAATTCTAATATTTGTTCAATGAGCCATCATGAATAGACCAAGGTTTCAGACAATATTTATTGGTATATCTAAGAGTAGATTTGGCTAATATTTCTTTGGAAGTTTTAATTAGATAAAGTACATAGATCCATATGAGAAACACTTTGGGATTATATGAAAAATAGCGTGACCTATGCTACATATCAGTCACTATCAAAAATAGAATGCTGCACAATTTCATGCTATGTTTAGGAGTGAAAGCATCGGTAATACCCTTTCATGTATGTAAAGAATTAGAGATGGTGATTGAAAAGGTGGAACTCAAATACCTGTAGTTTATAGTTAAGAATGTTAAAATTCTAGGTATTGTAAAAAACTTGGTGTGGATGTTGTGGAGACTGCTAGAATTATTCGTGATACTAGATGTCGTTATTATCGAAGTGCCTCTATTATTTGGTATTTTATTTCTAAGGCTTCAATTTAACCTTTCAGGTTTTGGATCCAAGAAGGGTCTAATAGCATTGGAATTTTTGTAAAATAGGGTAGTCTTGAGGTTGCCAGCCAGAACCTTCACCCTTTTTTGATTAAATACTATAAACAACCATGCACTAGTCTACCACCCATAGTGTACATACATATGAGAATGAAAACTCTCCTTCAGAGGCATCAATTGGAAAGTTTTCAATTTAATAAAATATTATAATTGGAAGTCCTTCCATTGTTAGGAACAAGAAATTCAATGGATAGTTTTCTTAGGCCCAATAACCATCTATGAGAAGGACATAAGTAGAGAAGAAAATAATTCATGCCAGTAGGGACATAAGTATTCCAAAACGAACCATATTAATTCGATCCAACAATGAGGAAGACATTTCCAAAGAATAAAATTCATAGAAGTGATAAGGGGTCCTAACAACATAAGGTACAAAATACCAAATTCTCATCATGATAAAGCAAGTGAGGGTAATTTTTTTAAAGAAAAGTAAAAATGTAGGGTAATTTGTTCTGGCCATTATAGGTAGGTTAAATATGTGAGAAAGACTTAAATCTAGGTGTAGGCACATACATCATATTTTTATGTATATAGTTGGTAGATAAATAAAATGGATGACTACAACCATCATAGTAAAGCAAGAAAAACAATATAGAATTAACCTCTAGGTAGGTTGACGATTTGAATTCATGAAGAGATTTTTTTGACTCTATTGCCAAATGGAGGCTTAGGATTTAGACTAGAGAATTTGTAAGGATTTCTCGTATGAATAGCATGTGCAAAATAACCTAACTTAGATTGATGAAACAGATGAAATGAGAGAAAAATTTGTAGAAGAAGTGGGCTGAGTGCTTTTTAGATCTAAATCTGAGATATCCTTATTATTAGCTAACATTATACCTTCTCAAATCTATAAAAAGAGAATCGCTAGTTTGAATATGGTTCGAGGTCTAATATGGGCCAAAGTAGGCAAGCTAGATATGATAGGATAATTCTTAATCAAATAAAGAGTTTATGTTCATTCTCATGTAACATCACCAGTGAAACAGAAAAGAAAAAGAGGTTACCATTTTTGGTAATATATTTACCTTGGAAGAGGCCTTGCGCCTTGATGGAATATACATATTGAGTTTATACCTCGATGGAGTATGCATACACATGTATAGGTGGTGCATGGTTCTGTATTATTGTGTAACTCAAGCTATTTTTATTTAGTCTCCTTTTTATTCATCATCTTATTATTTTAGTGTGAATTCCTCTTACCCACCTATAAGATTTATGGTTTTTCCTTTATTTTAGCTTGTTTTGTTGTGTATATGTGGTTATCGCATTGTATTTTATTCTTATATTTGTCTAGTCTCCACCATTTCATGTGTATTATGAAGGTTTTTTACCTCACTCTACTGATTTTTGATCAAATACAATGTTATTTTTTACCCATTTTTTTGTTTCCTCTCAATCTTCTCAATACAAGTTTATCATGCTTCCTCATACTTTTGGTCTATCCTTTCCTTGTTTAAAAATTACATTATTATTTACGTCAATTTCTACTAGGATTACTAAGTGGATAAGGCTCCAATTTCCTTACCTTTGCAAGTAAAATTCCCTTGGAGGCACAAAAATGTAGACAAAAAATGGTACATACTTGGAAAATTTTTTGTAAAATTTATAAGTGTTAAAAAGAGGTGCAAAAGTAGTGCTAAACTCTTCTAAGTTGCAAAAGTAGTGCTAAACTCTTCTAAGGTGCAAAATCCATGGCCTGCATAATCAAACATGGCTACGAAGAATTTGAAGGTTCGGAATGTGGAAGGAGCGACATCACCACCCAGTAATTTTTATAACGAAAGATCACGAGCATGTAAATTTTAATAAAAGGATGACTGAGTGTTGGAGAAGTTTAAATCCACTAGAATACAAAATACATGGTCAGAGTAGTCAAACCTAGCTCAGTAGAATTCAAATTTTTAGAATAAATAAGGAGAGACATATCCACATGGTAATTTTCATGATGGAAAATCACGAGCAAGCAATTTTTGATAAAAGGGTGACTAAGAGTTTAAGTTTGCTGGAAGACAAAATTCGCGGTCAGCACGATCAAAAAATACAAAGCAAAATTCAAAGTTATGGATTCTAAAAGGAAAAAATAGGATCCTGAGTTAAAATACTCCAAAGGCCAATGCATAATAACAATTCCATGGTCAAGATAGTTAAACCTTACATGGCAGAAATTGAAGTAGTGAATTACAAAAAAGGATGTTGATCACTACAAAATATTCTTTCACAGTTAACGTAGTCAAACTCGATCTAGCAAAAACTGAAGTAGCAATTTTTGAATATGCAAGAGAGAAGTGAAACTTGAGGAAATTAGTGGGACCTAATTAATGTATTAAAAAAACTAAGAAGATCAAAAGTCACCAGAATCAAGACTTTCTTGTATTTTTAGTTATAGATCTATGACAGAGAGTAATATCAAGAACAAAGGATGATATAGATGAGCATGTAACCATTCCAGCCATGGAATTCAATTGAGAGTTGAATGATTTGCAAAGATGAAGGATGCAGTATTAATGGAGTACAACTTAGACCTTTTTTCTTGAATATCCATGAGAGGCCGTCACCTTATTACTCTACTAATCTAGAAAGAAATTCCTTGTAATGTTTTAGTTCTCTACTACCATTGTGAAATCTATATATAGAGGTCAAACTCTCATGTTTAACAGTCGGATCTGAAGTGTTTTTTTGATATATTACTATAATTATTATGAAATCGATAGAAGGAGCATTACTTGGATGTTTACCTCTAAATTTTTATTCTTATCAATTGTGAGTTTATTTTGTGAATGCATTTTTGTTAATATTGTCAAGATTAGTCATTTTTGTTGATATTGGATTGTTAATTTGAGGTACCTTATAATGATTCATGCCTAAAAACATGTTGCAGAAGACTTCTATTTTTGTTAGTCTAAGTATTGATCTAATTTTACTATTTGGATTATTAAAATTTTAGATGTTTGTAATAGTTTTCTAAGTGTTTCATTATTTTAAAGGTGAGGATATTAAATTTTTAATTGTTGTTAGTCTTAAGTGTGGTATAATAGAAATGTGATTGATCAGTGCATTCTTGATATTTGTCAATATTGTTAGCTCCATCCAACCATTATTTTATTAACTATTTTCTAATTTTTATCTCATTTTCCATCCCTAAACTTATATATTTACTTTAACTTAATTAATTCAACATCTAAAATAGTTGACAAGGTATACTAACCTACTCTGGAGGTTAGATTGAATTAAATCTCTAATACATCAAATATTAGGATTCGATCTATGATTAATAGGTATGCATCTCTCAGAAGTCATAATATTCATAGTCATAGTTCAATTTTTTCTTTATGTCAATTTAAACTCCAACAGTTACCATTTTTTCTTTAGGTATATCAAACTACCTTTAAATCAACAACATACCATACTCCATTTTAGCTAATGTATGGTCAAGAGGCAACAGTTCCAGTGGAGTTCTTGGTACAAAGTTTATGGATGGTTATAGACCATCGCTTAGGTGACCAATGAAGTCTAAGGGAAAGACTAGAAAAACTAATCAAGTTCGATAAAAGAAGATTCATGGCACCATGGGTGATTGATGTGGCCCATAAGAGAAGGAATTTATGGTATGATAAGCACATTCAAAAATTAGAACTTAAGTAAGGTTATTTAGTTTTAAAATTTAATGAGAAACACGAAATAAAGCTAGGAAAGTTGAAGACCTTTTGGATTGGTCCCTTTTTATTTGTAGAAGTGATGGATAATGTGGTACTCAAACTAAAAAACTTGAATGGAACTGAGGTACCAAACACTATGAATGGTTTTAAGTTTAATCCATACAAAGTGTAGTGTTGGCGTTTTATTTAGAGGAAATTAAAACAAGACAAGGCAAGAAATCTCAGTTCGAAAAACTATAGAAATAAATCCGAGATCCATTATAGGACGATCCTGATATGGGACTTGCATGCCTATTTACAGAAAGGGAGAAAACAAGTCCAATAATAAAACAACAATAATTGGTACCTCGACCCATAGAGAGAAGAAGGATGCAAGTACATGTAAGATTTATATAAAATATTGAATAGTTCAAAGAAGAAGATAAATAATGGATTCTCCAAATTAGAGAAGGAACCAAGAAATAGTACAATTAGAAATCCAATTAGAACAAGTAATTGTGTACCCATATTTGGAGCATAGAGAACTACCTCAACCAATAAAAGGTCGATGAAGGATACAACTAACATTACAGTATGAAGATAGGATGAATACCTTTGATATGGAAGTATCGAAAAGGAATTCAAATGAAACCATGGATTAAGAGCTCATCGAACATAATTCATTAGCTTAGATAGGATTATTACAACAAAATATGCAACATCAGATCCAACATCTACAAGAGGAGTACAAAATATTACAAGGTCATACTACACGAATTCATGAAAAAACTATCCAATATTTGGATATAACAATGCAAATATTGGATGAGTAAAGGATAACATAGTTACAATAAATAGAAGTATCAATGGAATAACATGAGATGACACCGTAAGTAAGGAGTACATACCATGAGGGTGCAAGCACTAGTAAGGAAAGAGGATCACAAATAGCACCATGTGGTATACTGAATGATCCACCAATGATAGAAGAAGATGCAAAGATACTTTAGTGATAAATCGAAGAAGATATTACATCACCTAAACCTTAAGGTAATGTAAACAGGGACTCAAGAGAATACAATGATGAAGAGTTGCCTTGGTTAGTAAGAGATGATAGTTTAGATAGCAGTGGTGATAATTTTTCAAGGCAAAAATAGGTACCTCAGGATCATCCTAACCTTGATACCTATGCAATAGCCTATCAATAGTTGAGATGACAAATAAGAGAAGTGTGAAAACTTCAAAGGATAATGAATCCACTCGAAAATTGGTAAAAATAAAGGGATGATGATTGTAATGATTCTAGTTTTGAGTCTAACTTTTTGAGAGCATTTAGGGAAACCCTGGTAACCGTATCTTGATAATGACAATTTGAGGAAAGACAATGGACATATTGACTATTATGTGAAAATCATCGAATACGAGCACTATGATAGTTAGCATTGAGAGTACAAATAAATGAAGGTCACCTAGCCAATATAGAGTTAGTGGATATAAATCCTAGTACTCAAGAGAGGGGATGAATGAACCAATAAGAATCCCAAAATAGTAGTGAGGTCGAGGAGGAGTACATTGATGCAGGAGCATCCAAAAACACCTGTGATAGAAGCATCCAGTTGCAGGAGAGCCACTTCAGAAGATTCGGCTCAGGAAGAAGAAGAAGAAGGCATGAAATTTTTTTCTAAAGCAGAGGAAGAAAATAGTAGCAAAATCACGACATCGCAAGAGTTTGTCACGATATCACGATGTCGCGATATCACAACATCGTGAAATCATGACATGAAGCAGAGCAGAAGGAGCAGAGGATAGGGTGTCGTAAAATCATGACATGTTGCGATTTCGTGACGTGTCACAAAATCGTGACACAAAGGCGCAACCATAGCGAAGCAGTGGGAGTTATCATGATTTCGTGACATGTCACAAAATCACGATCGTCGTGAAATTGCGATAGCAGGGCAATAGCAGAGCGAAGCCGTTGGGTTGTCACGATTTTGTGACATGTCACGAAATCACAACAGTAAGGCAGCAATGAAGGAAAGCAGTTGAGTTGTCATGATTTCGTGACATGTCATGAAATTATGACTGTCGTAAAATCATGACCAGTGCAGGCGGACAAGGGGCAGTCGAAGACAAAGGTCGCGATATCACGACCTGTCGTGATATCATGACAAAAACCTGAGCAGAAGGCTAAGTGACAAAATGGTCGCGATATCGTGACGTCGCAATATCATGACAAAAACTTGAAATGAAAGCATGGAGACAAAATGATCACGATATCGTGACATGTCGCGATATCGCGACCAACAAGGGAAAGGAGCACAGGGAAGAGGAAACGTCGCAATATCGTGACATGTCACGATATCATGGCGAAGAGAGAAGAAGACGAAGAAGAAGAAAGAGATGGTGAGAAAGCCATAGCAGGCGGTATTTTCAGGGATCATTCCAGAATGACACATGGCACCCAGAGAGCAGTCAAGGTGGATAAGAACCAAAAAGCATAGGGAACAAAAAGGATGGTCGCACAGAGAATCTGATAGGGAGTAGCAATGACAGGGCCATGCGAAGTGGGGTTTTAAATCGAGTTGGTGTCTCGATTTTCACATCTTTGTAATTAATCGGGTTGGTGAACCCATTTATGCGTAAGTTGTCTCAGAGGATCGGGGCCTCTATAAAAACCCAATTTTATGTATTAGTCGGGGGTGGTGGTGGATCGGAGAACGCACTTAGAGCATAGAAGTGAGAAGAGAAGACCAAGCCGAGCGCTGGTCATTGTAAAAGCCTATGGGCTATTTATTTTTGTATGTAATTTCTAGATTTGTTAATAAAAAAGTGGGGTTTGAAGAAGTGTGTTTTTCGATCCCCTGTCAGTGGTATCAGAGCCAATGTTCCTGAGTGCGTAAACAGAACACTGGTCGTGAGGCAATTTACGCTAGGATCTACAAGAGGGTTCTGAGAGATGAGAGAGAGTTTAGGATTCCTAACCGTGTTATCAGATCACCGAACATGAGGCAGCTACATCGAAATCAGTTGAGCTTTGTGAGTAAAGCTGAGAAAAATGCATCCCCAAAGAAGCCGAGACAACAAGAACGATGTGGTGCCAGAGGAAGAGTTCTTGGCATTGCAGCGGCAATTTAAAACCTTGCAGGAGGAACTGCTCAAGAGAGATTTGCAGAGGCAAGTGAAGGCCCTACAAAGGGAGCTGTGCAGACAGCGTGAGGAAAAATAGAGAAAGAGAGATGCGGGAGTGCATCGAAAGCTGAAGAAGGCTACAGATGAAGAAGCATGCAATAGTGAAAGAATCTATCTGGAGGTGTTGTAGGAGGTAGCAACCAGACCGTGCAGAAGTGAAGATCACTTCTCCACTAACCCCGGGTGTCTGATGCAGGAGCATCCAGCAGCACCTACGGTAGAAGCATCCAGTTGCGGGAAAGCCACTTCTGAAGAGTTGGCTCAAGAAGAAGAAGGCACAATTTTTTTTTCTAAAGTAGAGGAAGAAAATAGTAGCGAAATCACGACGTCACGATTTCATGACGTCGTGAAATCGTGACATCCAGGCGAGGCAAGGGCGAAGGTAGGAGTTTGTCATAATATTGTGACGTCGCGATATCATGATGTCGTGAAATTGCAAAATGAAGTGGAACAGAAGGAGTAGAGGACAGGGTGTCACGAAATCGTGACATGTCATGATTTTGCAACATGTCACGAAATTGTGACACAAATGCGTAGCCAGAGCAAAGCAGTGGGAGTTGTCACGATTTCATGACATGTCATGAAATCATGATCATTGCAAAATCATGATAGTAGGATAGTAGCAGAGCAAAGCCATTGGGTTGTCATGATTTCGTGGCATGTCATGAAATCCTGATAGTAAGGCAGTAGTGAAGGAAAGCAATTGAGTTGTCACGATTTCGTGACATGTCGTGAAATCATGACTGTCACGAAATTGTGACCAGTATATGTGGACGAGGGGCAGTCGAAGGCAAAGGTCATGATATCACGACCTATCGTGATATCATGATAGAAATCTAAGCAGAAGGCTGAGCGATGAAACGATCGCGATATCGCAACGTTGCGATATCGTGACAAAAACTTGAAATGAAAGCATGGAGGCAAAATGGTCACGATATTGTGACATGTCACGATATCATGACCAACAAGGGAAAGGAGCGTAGGGAAGAGGAAACGTCGCGATATCGAGAGAGAAGAAGATGAAGAAGAAGAAAGAGATGGCAAGAAAGCCACGATAGGCAGTATTTTTGGGGATCATTCCAGAATGACATGTGGCACCCAAAGAGCAGTCAAGGTGGACAAGAACCAAAAATCATGATGAACAAAAAGGATGGTCACATAGAGAATCTGAAAGGGAGCAGCAATGATAAGGACGTGCGGAGTGGGGTTTTAAATCGGGTTGGTGTCCCGGTTTTCACGTCTTTGTAATTAATCGGGTTGGTGAACCCATTTATGCGTAAGTTGTCTCAGAGGATCGGGGCCTCTATAAAAACCCGGTTTGATGTATTAGTCGGGGGTGGTGGTGGATCGGAGAATGCACTTAGAGCGTAGAAGTGAGAAGAGAAGACCAAGCCGAGCGCTGGTCATTGTAAAATCCTATGGGTTGTTTATTTCTGTATGTAATTTCTAGATTTGTTAATGAAAAAGTGGGGTTTGAAGAACTGTGTTTTTTGGTCCCCTATCAGTGGTATCAGAGGTAATGTTCTTGAGTGTGTAAACATATCACCGACTATGAGGCATTTTTTGCCAGGATCTGCAAGAGGGTTCTGAGAGAGGAGAGAGAGTTTAGGATTCCTAAGCGTGTTAGAAAATTATTGGACGTGAGGCAGCTACATCAAAATTAGTTGAGCTTTATGAGTAAAGCTAAGAAAAATGCATCCCCAAAGAATCCGGGACAATAAGAACGATGTGGTGTCAGAGGAAGAGTTCTTGGCATTACAGCGACAATTTAAAACCTTGCAGGAGGAACTGCTCAAAAGATATTTGTAGAGGCAAGTGAAGGCCATGCAAAGGGAGATGTGCAAACAACGTGAGGAAAAATAGAGAAAGAGATATGCAGGAGTGCATCAGAAGCTGAAGAAGGATGGAGATGAAGAAACATGCAGTAGTGAAGGAATCTGTCTGGAGGTGTTATAGGAGGCAGCAACCAGACCGTGCAGAAGTGAAGATCACTTCTCCACTAACCCTAGGTGTCTGATGCAGGAGCATCCAGCAGCACCTGCAGTAGAAGCATCTAGTTGCGGGAGAGCCACTTCTGAAGAGTCGGCTCAGGAAGAAGAAGAAGAAGGCACGAAATTTTTTTCTAAGGCAGAGGAAGAAAACAGTAGCAAAATCATGACGTCATGATTTCGCAATGTCGCAAAATCGTGACATCCAGGCGAGGCGGGGGTGGAGGCAAGAGTTTGTCACGATATCATGATGTCACGATATCATGACGTCATGAAATTATGACATGAAGTAGAGTAGAAGGAGCAAAGGATAGGGTGTCATGAAATTGTGCCATGTCATGATTTCATGATGTGTCACGAAATCGCAACACAAAGGCGCAGCCAGAGCGGAGCAGTGGGAGTTGTCACGATTGTGTGACATGTCATGAAATAGTGATCATCGCAAAATCATGACAACAGGGCAGTAGCAGAGCGAAGCCGTTGGGTTTTCATAATTTTGTGGCATGTCATGAAATCATGACAACAAGGCAGCAGTGAAGGAAAGTAGTTGAGTTGTTGCGATTTTGCGACATGTCACAAAATCGTGACTGTTGCAAAATCATGACTATCGTGAAATCGTGACCAGTGCAGATGGACGAGGGGCAGTCGAAGGCAAAGGTCACGATGTCATGACCTATCATGATATCATGACAAAAATCTAAGTGGAAGGCTAAGCGACGAAACGGTCGCTATATCGCAACGTCGCGATATTGCGACAAAAACTTGAAATGAAAGCACAGAGGCAAAATGGTCACGATATCGTGACATGTCATGATATCACGACCAACAAGGGAAAGGAGCACAGGGAAGAAGAAATGTCGTGATATTGTGACATGTCACGATATCGTGGCCAAGAGAGAAGAAGAAGAAGAAGAAGAAAGAGATGGTGGGAAAGTCATGACAGGCGGTATTTTCGAGGATCATTCCAGAATGACATGTGGCACCCAGAGAGCAGTCAAGGTGGACAAGAACCAAAAAGCACGAGGAACAAAAAGGATGGTCGCACAAAGAATCTGACAGGGAGCAGCGATGACAGGGTCATGCGGAGTGGGGTTTTAAATTGGGTTGGTGTCCCGGTTTTCACGTCTTGGTAATTAATCGAGTTGGTGAACCCATTTATGTGTAAGTTGTTTCAGAGGATCGGGGCCTCTATAAAAACCCAGTTTGATGTATTAGTCGGGGGTGGTGGTGGATCGGAGAACGCACTTAGAGCATAGAAGCGAGAAGAGAAGACCAAGCCGAGCATTGGTCATTGTAAAAGCCTACGGGCTATTTATTTCTGCATGTAATTTCCAGATTTGTTAATGAAAAAGTAGGGTTTGAAGAAGTGTGTTTTTTGGTCCCCTATCATTTAAGCATTTGGATTTTGTAGTAATGTCAAATAGTTATAGGAAGAGATACTCACGATGAATTTTAGATAAGACTAAAGTTAGAATTAATTATTGGTGTAATAGATTGTAAAATTTGTTCTTGAGGCAATTCTTATGCTTTGAAACTCCTTGGACTTCATTCCCAAAAGGAGTTCTAGAAAAAATAAGAAAACACTAATTCATATTTATTTAGACTAGACACAAGGAACATGAAGGCATTCCTTTAGATATGTGGTTGAGTATTGCTATGCGAAAGGAGGAAGGTGGCTAGGGACTTAAAATTACCATTATTTTTATTCTTATATGGTAGGAAATAGCTTATGGAGTATTTTGAGCAAAAAAGGATTATAGAAGAATATTATTGACCAAATGTTTATTCATCGAGGAACCTTTATGGATTAGATCAACAGTCCACAAATTAGTATAAAATATATTTCTATTTAATGGAAGTTACTAGTACATACCTTTGCTATGATTGAAAAATATTTGGTTTGGAAAGTGGAAAATGGTGAACAAGTTAGAATAGGGGCTAATTCTATTTTGTATTATGCAAAAAACATTTTGTTGTTAGAAGCTATGATAGGTTCTTTAAAAGACAAGGTTTTTTACTTTCTTCATCAAGTGGGGAGTCTTTGGACCCAAAGTTGAAAGTAGTCTCTTTGATCTTTTTGGTGAGCAGGTTTTTTTATGGAAGGCTTATAGTGATAGTATTAATAAGATTCATATAAAGCTAAGAGCTAAACCAAATAATATTTATTGGGTATACAACAAATCAAGGGATCAGTATATAGAAAAACATTGCTAAAAATAAAGTTTTGACCTAAATCCCCAAGGACTTACTTTGTGGTGGAATTAGATTTGGAATTTGTCAGCCCCAAAAAACCAACTACTTTTATGTGGTTAGCTTTGAGAAATAAATATTTGACTTGAGAAGTTTTATAAAGGAGAAATAGATAAGGTCTAAGTATTTGTATGTTGTGTTGGTTAGAGGAGTAAAACATCACATATTTGTTAAATAAATACCCTTTTTTTCAATAGATTTGGTTAGAATTTGAATAGATAATTAAAATTCAAAATTTTGTGAAGGAGAAGCAGTGGAGGTATTCTTAAGATAGTGGTTTTTGAAAAAATATCTGAAATGGTTTCTTTCTTTAACATGTCTTATATGTTGGGGTATATGGTTGGCATGAAAGGCAAATATTTTTTAAGGGATATTAATACTCCTATTTCATTTCATATTTTAGATGAGGACTTTGGTATTAATCATCAAAGGGCCTTTCAAACATAAGAAACCTTGACAAGTAGACAATTTTTTCATTTAAAAGTCTCAACGATGGAGTTTATTTTATGGGCCCAATTAGAGATAGTTGGATTTTAGTAGTACAAGAGGTATTTTGTACTTCTAATATACCCACTATATCAAATTTAAAGTAGATATTAGTATGGGTTTCAATAATTTTTCAAAGTTTTGGGTTTTGATATTACGAATGAAGTATGCTTATGTGAAAAGGCTATATTCTTTAGACATTATACTACAGTCATTAACTGTATTAATGGATCCACTCAATTACAAAATAATTTGCTTAAACTGATGGGAGATGAACTACTAAAGGTAATTTTTTTTTAAATATCTCTTTTACACATGTTTACAAGGAATTAAATCAAGAAGCAAACAAGTTATCAAAATAAGGTCAGCAGGTTCTAAAAGGTTTCTTGCAAATGGAAGACATAAAAAATGGAGTTTGTTCTTTCACTCACATATCATACCACTAGTTTCTATGCTATGGTAATTATAGCATATTTTAATTATTTCTTTTATTTCTACTATTTTCTTCTTTTTGCTCATTTCTTTTTCGCTAGTTTTTATCCTAATTATGGATATGGAGGTTATTTTGATGATTATATATTGATATAAAAGGGTTTTTATCATTTTTTATCTTCATGTTATTTTATATAAGGAGATTCATATTTGATCTGTTTGATTGTAATTATATTTGACTCATAGGAATTTGTTTTATTTGTATTTTTATTTGTGCCAAGGCACTTGAGAAGTGTAATTTTACTTGATTACTTTACTTTCTACTTCCTACTTCTTGCTCATACTTCCTCCTCACTCTTAGATTTCTACTTCTTGCTTCCTGCTCATACTTCCTTCTCTCTCTTAGCTTGCATTCACTTCTATCTAAACTTACATTCAATTTTGATTGCACTTACTCTAATCTCATACTCACACTCACTACTACACTTACTTTCTACTCACCCTTGCACTCCCTACTGCATTTACTTCCACTCCTTACTCATGCTTGCATTGTTGAAGATAAATTAATTTTGGTCAACGAAAGAGGTTTTTAATATTCTAAAATATTCTAGCATCAAACATTATAGCTTAACATTCTAGAATATTCTTGCATAGTAGAATTTCTAGATTGTTGAATTTCTACATTGTTTTGGTACTACCAACCATCTAGAAGCTTCTTGTAACTATCATACTGGATCTATAAATAGAGACTTGTCCTCTTGAATGAGTGAAGTGGTCCTACTTTTTTTAAGGGCAATGTAATGGGTACAATGTAATATAATGATACAATTGCTTCAACAATTTATATCCTATTTTGTTATCCTTTGTTTTAATGTAATATAATTGCAGTAATAATTATAGTACTCTTTTATTTTATACTCTATTTTTATGCCTTGATTTTTTAATTGGTTTCCTATGAAAATCAATTTTTGGTATCAGAGCCCATGGTTGTCTGGGTATAGATATATATGTTGTGTTTATTGTAGGGTTTGTTCACTATGTGTGAGCTTGTAAAGGAATTTGTGTGATTGCAACTAAATTTGTAGAAAATACCCAGAGCTTCTCTTGTTGGCGTGATTTACATCATCATTCATCATTTAAAGAATAGGTAGTAGAGCCCTTGATCTATGAAGCTTAAATTTTATGGAAGATTGGATTCCATCTGAGCATGACCACAGAGGAGGTGATGATGAAGGTTTTCAAGTGTGACGAAACAAAGCATTTTTTGCAAGAGTACCCTATCTTTTGATTGACATGTTGGAGTGATAGTAGAGTGATTCTTTTTTATGAAATCCTTATTATTTTATGCATATTTTGTGTTTTGTTCCATTCTTTTTTTGGGTCTAAAAGATCTATTGTGAGAAAGAAAAAACCTAGTTTAAATGAGTTTTGATCTGGTTTGAGGGGAACATTAACGTATGGATCTCATGCACAATTCAGTATGCAATCATGTCCAATTTGTTGTACATCAGATTTGCAGATAGGACCATCCATTTATGGTGCAGGTTTGAGGAGTTTATTAGAATGTTTTATTATTTTTAAGTTGTGCATTGAAGACATTTGGAGGAGAGTTATGAAGGACATGTTTGGATTGGTAAAGAGGACCAACAATTTTAAGGGTTTTGGAGGAATTGTTTGCTCCTTGGTTTCCTTTAGGGTTTCAACAATGGCAGATTATTGAGAAAATTATTGAGTGAAATATGTTTGAATATTTGCTCTAAAATGGGAGAATTTAATTTTTAAATATATTTTAAAAAATAAATGTAATTATTGTATTTAGGGTGCATGATCGGTGGTACCCGACACCTTTGTTATTGTGTTGAGAAAGTAATATTTTAAAGGTCATAAATATAAAATAAAAGAATTACATCATGCAAAAGTCAAGGAAAAACAAAACAGTAAACAAATTGAATATCAAAAGAATGTGATGCTAGATAAAATTCTTTACTTTCCAGTAGGAAGTGAATATGGAAATTTATCATCACTTAAGTGCAACTTACAAACGGTTCTCAAAGCTTGTGAAGATCACTTTAAGAATGGAGTTACCTTTTTTGTTGATATTCTAAAGACCTTATACAAGGAATTAATCACCCTCGATATGCTTAAATAAGAGTGTAAAAGGTTGAAGTTCAAGTCTATGGTGGTAAATATTCCTTGTGATACAAGTGACGTAATCCTTGATGAAGAGAAAAAGGAACAAGACCATAAGGCTGAAGCACATAAGGAAAAAGAAGCTGGAAAGACAACTTACAAGAAGAAATATTTTGAGACTGCCATTGAGCATTATACAAGAGCAATGGAGCTAAATTATGAGGATATTTCCTACCTCACAAACAAAGAAGCTATTTATTTATAAATAAGATAGTATGATAAATATATCTACGAGTGTGATAAAGCTATTGAAAAAGGAAGAGAACTTCCAGCAGATTATAAAATCATTGATTGAGCATTGAATAGAAAAGGAATTGAATATGTTAATATGGCTAAGTGCTCTAAAGACTTTGAGCTATCAATTGAGGTATACCAAAAAGCCTTGGTAGAACACCACAACCCAGATACATTGAAAAAACTTAATGATGCTGAAAAGGCAAAGAAGGAATTGGAGCAGCAGGAGTATTTTGACCTAAAGTTAGTAGATGAAGAGATTGGATGCTTTGAAAAGCACACCAAAGGTATTGGGTCTAAAATAATGAAAATAATGGGATATGATGGCAAATGTTTGGGAAGGAATGGAAAAGGCATAAGAAAGCCCATAGATCCAACCATAAGGCCAAAGCATGAAGGTATTGGTTATGTCGGTCAAACCGAAAGTGGTGAAACCAAGTTTGTGAAAGGAGAAACCTATGAGGTGAATGACCCTTTCAAAATAAATTTTTGCAGTCATTATGGTCAATCAGGACATGAGGTTACTCGATGTTGGAATTTGCATCCATGTGAAATTTGTGGTGCAAATAATCACTCTAAGAATTATTTTCGACACAAATATGAAATAACCAACAAAGTATATGTTGATTGTGGATGGCTAGATGTGATAAAATGGAGCAAAATGAAACAAATGTTGAGTGGATTTTATAGGAGGATGTCTTGTTCTCAAAAGCACAATATAAGATGTAAAAACAACATTGCATTGTATTGATTGATAATGAATATAAACTCTTGTTTGATTGAGTAGTTGAGAGAGACCATAACAATGGCTATAATTTATAAAAACCTTGTTGTAAATGTGTACCTAATCAACCATGTCTTTAAGAGGCAGGTGGGACCCATATGTCCTTGTGTTTTCTAGATGGATTAAATAAAATTAATGGGGGAGTGTTGAAGATAAATTCATTTTGGTCAATGGATGAGGTTGTTGATCTTTTAGAATGCTCTAGCATCAAACATTCCAGAATATTCTCACACAACATAATTTCGATATTATTGAATTTCTAGACTGTCTTGGCACTACCAACCATATAGAAGCTTCTTGTAATATCATACTGAATCTATAAATAAAGACATGTCATCTTGAATGAGTAAAGTGGTCCTCCTTTGTTCAAGGGCAATGTAATGGATACAATATAATGTAATGATAAAATTGTAGTAGTAATTTCTTCCCTGTTATATTATTTTTTTTTGTTGTAGATAAGATACTATAGCATTAATACCAATTTTTATAGGTTGACCCAAAACCTTTTACAAAAATAAGCCCAGGGTTGTTGATGAACATATCCTTACTAAGGATCCTATATATGTAAAATCTACATGCCGCCAAAGCCATTACATCCAGTAAGGCACATAACTTGTTATCAAAAAGAAACTTCCCATACAACATTTTGGGTATACCTCAAGAAAACACACATGCATCATAATTACAAAAAATAAATAGACACGGATCCCTTCCTTGAGACAATGGAGAAACAAAAAGCTACAGACACACATAGCAGAGTACTGAAAAAACTCCCACAAGCTCTGTATTGATAGTTACTCTTAATAATTCTTTGGTAATTGCTTTCTTCCGTATATGACATGCTTTGGTACCACATACTGTCTTGGTCACTCAACCTTGGAGAAGTGAACCTACTGGCTAGATTTATGGCGGCGGCTATCTGGTGATCCACGTGGCTTTGGTTCGAAGTCTTATATTGTTGTTTCATTCCTTGCCTGTGATTATAAACCAACCTCAAATTATTAAGATGACTAGGAGCCATGTTATCTGACATGTGACTATCCCCATTAGTCTTTGTGGTATTTCCAAGCAACATACACAAAAACTGACAACTTAGATAATGTTTATTGTGATTCGAATTCAAAAAGAGACGGGAATACTCCTATCCTTCGAACTTACAGTGCCTTCCCTATTGGTAAATTTGACTATCATTATTGGTATTCTTTTTTAATAAGCTCCTCTAATTCACTCGGGAAACTGTGTTCCCATTTGAAAATTCTATCACCATCGACACCCAAATTGGCCAGCTTATCAGCAATTTTGTTAGCTTCCCAAAATACATGTTGGGCCTTTTTGTCTTGTCTTCCCTAAAAAAGTATCCTAGCCTCTTCAACAATTGTTTTAATCCTCCATGGTGGTGTTTTCCAATTATTGAGGAGATTTATAACATGCATAGAGTCTCCTTCTACGATAAAATTTCCTTATAAGTCTTGAGTCATTTGAAGGCATCTCCACATAGCTCTAGCTTTAGCTTCATTGTTTTTCCTTGTTCCCAAATATTCAAAAAATGCAAGCATCATATTCCCATTATGATCTCACACAATGCCACCAGTGCCTACTCTACCAGGATTGTCCTTAGTCGCTCCGACAAAATTAAGCTTAAACCAACCCGTAGGAGGTGGAGACTACTTAACATTGGCTCTAGGGTTGACTACCTTAGGCACAGACTCATTATACAAGGTTAAACTTAAATATTGAGCAATCGTGGTCTCCTACAGATGAGGTTTACAGCTATCAAAAGGGATATGGTTCACATTCTCATTGGCAAAGGATAAGATCCTGGCAATGATAGTTTGATGATCATGGATAGGCTCATTAAAGACTCTATGGTTACTTTCTAACCACACCTTCCAAAGATAGTGATTGAGACAAATTTTTCACATGTATCTAAGTCTTTGGATTGAAAAGAGGTAAGGGCACTAGATGAACAAATCAAGTACTGTGGCTGGTTTAACCCATGAAATATTGAAGGCCTGAAAAACCCCACTTAGGATAGTCAAGGAAAAAGGACACTCAAGAAAAATGTGATAAATGGTCTCCCAATTAGCCCTGCATAGATAACAATGATTAGTGATAAAAATACCTTTACGCATCATATTATCAATGGTTAGAATTCTTCTTTGGATAACCAACCATGAAAAGATTACAATTTTTGGAATTAAATTTTTTATCCAAACTAAGTCCTTTTGGAGTACAAAATCCTCGTCATCAAGCAGAAGCTTGTAAGTTGATTTAACAGTGAACTGCCTGTTTTCAGTAGGAGCGTAGGTCACCTGATCTTCCTTGGGTATCATGGGGATAAACTGTTGCTCGAGAATGTTACAAAGATCATTTGATTCCTCTTGAAATCCCTAAATCCTTATTTGTTTCCACTTCATTCTGCCTCTATCCTCAACCATATAATCAGAGACTTTTTTGCCAATGACTTCTTCTGTGATATCTCTAATTCGGGCTAAGTTAGGATATTGCGTCAGTGGTTCGTCCTTAGCCCACCTGTCATTCTAGTAATTTATCCTCTCACCATTGCATAAAACCCATATTAAACATTTTTTGATGATTTCCTTACAATTGAGAATTGCTTTCCAAAAAGCAAAACCTCTGATTGGAACTGAGTCACTTAGAAATTCCATATTTTGAAGATACTTTCATTTGATGATAGCTATCCATTAATTTTCTTCACTAGAAATGAGGCACCATGCCTACTTAGCTAGTAAATCTAAATTTATATGAGTAATTCTACTCAGACCTAAACCCCCATTTTCCCTGGGTCTGCACACTTTGTTCCATCCTACAAGGTGTATCCTTTTTTTCTTCTCTGATCCAGGCCATAAAAATTCTTTTTGGAGTTTCTCAATTTTCTGGAAAACCTTCACAAGGGATTTGAAAATAGAGATGAAATATACTGGAATGCTCTGAAGAGAGGCCTTAGTGAGGTTCAAATTTCCTACTTGATATAGAAGATGACCTTTCCATCCAACAAGTTTTTTTTGAATTCTTTCAATAACCTTGTCCCACATTGACTCTCTCGGAGAACCAATGAAAATAGGGAGACAAAGATACGAAGTGGGGAGGTTTGGTATATCACAACCTAAATTTTTTGCAATCCTTCCTTGCCTCTGAATGGGGGTGTTTAAGAAATATAACTTGCTTTTATTGAAATTAACTTTCTGACTAGCAGCGTCCTTGTAGAGTTGCAAGATGTATTTAATTATTTTGGCCTTAACCACTGATGCCTTAGTTAATAGAAGGGTATCATCGACAAATTTTTGGTGATAAATAGCCCTAGTGAGAGATGTTACCTTGATTCCCGATATTAGCCTTGAATGGCAAGTATTTTTGATGGTTCTGCCTAAAGCTTCTGCCACAATGATGAATAACATGGGGCTGATAAGGTCCCATTGTCGAATTCCTCTATGACTTTGAAAGTAACTAGCAGTTGTTCCATTAAATAGAATCAAGAACCATGCTTTAGAAATGCATTCTTTGATAAAATTAACCCATTGGTGGTGAAAACCAAACTTAAGGAGGACAACAATTAGAAAGTCTCAATTTAGCCTATCAAATGCTTTGTTCATATCAAGCTTGAGTGCAAAAATAGACCTGTTAGTCTTATGAGCAGAGTGTAGAGCTTCATGAACTATAACTCCATCCAAGATTGACCTACCCTGGATAGAGCTTCCCTGGCATGGATCTATGATGCGGGGAAGAATATATTTCATTATATTTGCAATAGCTTTAGTTAGGATCTTGTAAGAAAAATTGCACAGACTGGTTGGCTTGAAGGCAGCCATAGATTTAGGGGTTTGCTTCTTAGGAATTAGAGAAATAAAAGTAGAGTTGAGAACTTTTGGGATATGATTGCTTGCTTAGAATTCTCTGACAGCAAAAATTACATCCTCACATACGATGTCCCAAAAAGCTTGATAGAAATGAGGGAGAAAGTTGTTGGGTCCTGGGGCTTTGTCTGGATCTATGCTAAACAAGGCTTCCTTAATTTCCTCATCAGAAAAGGGAGCTAGAATCTTAAGGTTTATATCCTCATTTATTATGCTAGGAATGGATTGCAAGAGAATATCTTTGGTCTCCTCATTGCACTGCGATTCCTGACCAAGGATAGAATTGAAATAAGTTATTGCCTCCTTTTTTATTTTTGTTAAGTCTTGAGTAATAGAACCATCTACTTTTTTTTTTTTTAATTATCTTGTTATTGCTTCTGTTTCTAAGCGTGGTGACGTGAAAAAACTTGGAATTTGAATCTCCATATTTCAACCAAAGAGCCCTTGATTTTTACCTCCAATAGATTTCCTCACAAGCAAAAATGTTATGAAACTCTGCTAGTTTTATTCGTTCCTCCTGCCTAGTAGTTTCATCAGCATCACCATGTTGGATCCTTTGATAAATTATCTTCAAACTTTCAAAAACCTATTTTTTTATTTTCAAAGAGGTTCCCAAAGACCTCTTTGTTCCAAGTTTGAAGCTTTTCCTTAACAAAATTTAATTTGCCAACAAGTTTAAAAGCTACACTACCCATGATAGGTTGTTGCCACTACTGACTTAAGTTATCTCTGAAACTGGAATGTTTGATCCACATAGATTGAAATCTGAAAGGTTTCTTGAAGGACAAAGAGTTAGGGATCTTCAAAAAAATGGGATTATAATCAAAGGTAATTTTAGGAAGGGCTTGCAGGGTAGAATCATTGAACAAAGTTGTAGCCTCCTTTGATAGAAAATATCTATCAAGCATTTCTTGAATGATATGACACCTTATCCGTAGATTTCTCCAGGTATAATTCACTCCTCTAAGTTTTACATCCATCAACATGTTGGAGTTCACAAAGTCATTGAACTCATTCATTCTCCTGATAGGTGGTCCATTTCCACCCATTTTGTCTGAAGGGTAAAGAGGAGTGTTAAAATCCCCAGATAGAATCTAGGGGACATTATGGAAGATTTCACTCATATTTCCTAAGTACTCCCACAATAGAGCTCTCCCTTGAATTGAAATCGGGGCATAAATATTTGAAAGGATCCATGACCTTTTGAAGTTGATTTCATTAAATAAAATACTAAGAACCCTGTCATATTTCTGAATAATGGTGCCTTCTACTATCCAAGGATCCCACAAAGTCATAAGGCCTCCAGATGCTCCTCTAGATGATTTGCAAACCATCTCCCCTTGATTCCAGTTTTGTTTTGCTATTTTTTTTTACTTAATCTCATTAGTTTTTGTTTCTTGCAACATGATAATAGTTGGATTCACTTGATTTGTTATTGCACTAACTTCATTTATATTGTTTGGGATTTCTTCCTCTCCCCCTCCCTTGAGGGGGTTTTCCTAATTTGTTGTCTTTAGAACCCGGAATAACTTGTTGAAACAAGGTTCTTTGTTTTCCATTGGTAATGTCATTATCAGTTTTAATTTTTTGATGCTCAGCATTTGATATTCTCCCTCTTCTTTTTTCACTGTCAAAATATATAGGAGACATCATAGTGCTCATGGTTTTTTTAGGACTAAACTGACGGGAGGCAATTTGCTTCATAATCAGACTGCCATATTCCTTAGTCTGAAGAGTTTCACATATCTCCACCCCTACATCCAAATATTATCTTTTTTTCCTGTATTTCCCTGGTCTGCGGGACGACCCCTCATTAGGATTCACTTGGCTCCTAGTGATGATGTTAGGGAGATGAGATTTTTTATTTTCCAATGCCTCAACTTTCTTCCTAAGTTCTTTAGCATTAGCATTTGGCTTTGGGATACCCATTGGGCTTGAAGTATTTTTAGCATTGGGTTTTAAGGATCTTGACTTGGATATGGATTCTAGAGATCATGCATTAGGGTTTGGCTTTGTGATGCTCATGAGGCTTACAGTAATTTTAGCATTAGGGTTTGAGGATCCTAACTTGGATGGGGATTCGAGAGAGTCAGAAAGGTTAGCCTGAAGGTGTTGGGCTTCCATAGCTTCTAATAATCCTCCTACTCTCATATTGGATAGAATTGAAAATTTATTTGAAACTAGAGGATTGGATCTTACCTAAGTATTTTGGTTGCCAACAACCTGTTGTTTTCCTTTGTCTTGTTGGGACCCTGCACCCTCTTTTTTTTTTTTTGGTAGATATAGTTTGCTTGATTGAAATCACCTCTGCTAGGGAAACTCCTCAAATTTCCTTTGTCTAACATTCCCTTCTTCTACTTTTATCTATTCATTGCTAGGTTAGGGCACTGATTGCATAAATGTCCTTAATTTTTACATTTTGCACTAAATACCGGTCTGTTCTCATATTATATCGACTATTTTCTATAGTATTCTCCATACTCTAGCTCCACAAACCTTGGCAATTCATTATCCAAATTAGCATTTATGCATATTCGTGCATGAGTCATCCTTGTCTTGGCCAAGGTTCCATGGTCAATGGAGATCAGGTCCCCTATAGTTCTAGCTATGCCCTGCAACCAATATTCATTGAAGAACTGGGCAGGTAGACTCGGGAGATAAACCCAAATAGGGGTAATGTTAATATTTTTATTTTTAGGGTCGACATCTTCACCCCATCGTCTGAGAAAAAGACTCATTTTGCCTAGAAACCAAGGACCTCCTGTTAAAATATGGTTAGCATCCTCCATATTGTTAAAACAGATAATGAAGAACCCTTGAGTTAGAGCTACCAACTCCAAGTTGCCTACCAGTCTCCATTTACCCATCGCCCAAGCCTTGATAGTCTCCATGTTCGGCATACCTCTCAAAACCTTGCCTACCAAGGAGAATCTCCCATTAAAAGAAAAGGGCTCATGGAACTTGTCGGGGCTGAAATTTCATTATTTACTAGAACTAGGGACGGAAGAGAGAGAACCTCCTTTCTTTTTTCTCTAAGAGTCTCAACAAAAGCCAGCCACTTCTTGGGCCCTACATTGTCCTTCGTATTTTTTTTGTTGGGGTCTTTCTAAGGAGGGTCGGACCCCCGTGTGATTCCCGCCTCCAAATCTGCCGCAGCAGGACCGCCTTCCTCTGGATCCTCGCTTGATCCATGCTTGAGGTTCCCACCTGCCCCTTCCATACCTACTCTACCTCTGCTGCCTTGGCTAAGATTCCTGTCGAGAAAATTCAAACCCTCGCTCCCGCCGAAACCCCTAAACCTTAGCTCACTCATTCCTCTTGCTGAAGATGACCTGTATATTATCAGCTGTTTTAATGTAATGTAATTGCAATAATAATTACAGTAACCTATTTTTTAAAGTAATATAATTATAGCAATAATTACAGTAATCTATTTTATTTTATACTTTGTTTTTATTCCCTGATTTCCTGATTTTTTAATTTGTTCCTACTCCCTAACACACTTACTCCCACTCTCCACTCACTCAGACTTTATATAGCACTCTTTGCTGCACTTACTCCCACTCCCCACTCACTCGCACTTTGTACTGCACTCCCAACCCATACTCTCATTTGACAAAATTTACATTTTAAAATATGAAATAACAAAATAAATTTGAATATCCCATAGTGTTGCCCAGCTCCGCGGCATTTGTTCCAAACCTTATCACAATTATAGGATTTCCATACCCTCTTCATATTTTTTTTTAATAGCAAATATCACAGCCCTAATAATTTTCGATATTATAAATTTCGAAGTCTTAACAATGTTATAAATAGGATGTTAACTCTAAACAAAAGATCACTACACTACTTTACCAGAACTGGGAACAAATTAAAGATTGAATCCCATACACAATCGAAAAAAAATCGTAGACTAATACCATAGGCCCACGGCTGGGTGGACGAGGAATCTTATGAGACCAACACTAAACCCTAATAATGGCCCATCAAGCTGTTGTCTAAACTATAAAATAGCTTACTTTTGTCTTTGCGTTCTTGCAAATCAAGCTTTTGTTTCGCTTACTTTTGTTTTTGCATTCTTGCAAATCAAGCTTTTCTTTTAGCATCTTTCCGCAGGTCTGATCAGCTAAATTAGGAGAGAGATTATGGTGAACACTCGGAACAGAAGGGCCGCTAGCAATGCCGATGAGAAAGAAAAACAATTGTATCAATGCTCGTTTAGTCGCTCACCAGCATTTACTCCAGCAGTAAGAGGGTCTTCTCACAGGGAAAAGGTACAAAACTTCATTCAATCTCTGCCTAATGACTGTATTCAAGATATATTGACATTGTTGCCTCTTCCTAGACTCTTTGGAATGCTATGTAATCTTGGTATGCTGAGTGACATTGTTTGGACTTCTGCACATTTTCAAAATGAAAGGCACGAGCGCAACAAAGGATATGGTCAAGGTTAGCGACTGAATATGTTTCCATTGTCAAGTTCAGCGACTGGATATGGTCTGAGGATATGCAGCAGAAGGTTTCCTTGTTTTCATTAACGAGCAAGAGGGAAAGCTTCGAGCCGTGAATCTGCTCACATTGAAAGATCATCATATTCCAAATGTAGTGGTGAATTCAAGATTGCTTTCTTTTTACATCAATAAGCACCCAGAAGATGTTCGTGTTGAGCTCAGGGAAGTTTCAAGAACCAAGTCTTGTGAGGTAATTGTTATTGGAAATTTTTCTTACAAAAGATTTGCATATACTGATATATAGTTTGACCACAAAATCATTGGAGATAAAAATTCCAGAATACAGTGTCTCCCTAAAGTATTTTCCAAAATTTTTGGTACACAATGCAAAGGTCTATTGCTTCTCTCACGACACCAGAAGTTGGACGTCTTACGGCATGCATTCATGAACGGGGGAGAGGGTGTATAGTACGCTTGATAATCCTTCCATATTACAATTTCGGCTCTCAAAGAATTTTTTGGTGACTTGCGGTGGAGACAATGATGCAGACTACCTTTGGGTATATTTTGAGGGTAACGATCTAATAATGTCGGTAGATCTGGATAACCGTAAAACCCTACTGTGCGATTGGCCTTCGATGAAGAATCCCATATGTAAAATCTCCAAGCTGTTTTGTATGCCCTTGATGTTTTCTCCCTACACTTGAGATGGAAAGGGCTACTTTGTCTTGCAAACATTGTACAAATAGAACCATTATGTATATGACTTACATGTTTGCTTAAGTTTTATAGGAAAATTTGTTGTTGGGCTATATAGATTTTACACGATATGTTTTTTAATGTTTTTTTTCGTAAGAAATGTATTGGAGATGATAAGGATTAATTTGTGTCAGTGAGGACGGCTTGTTTTTGGTAATGTCCTGCCAACATTGTGTAGATAGAATACCTATGTACATGATTTGCATGTTTACTTCTGGTTTATGTAAAAGTTTGATATGCGATTGAATGAATGTTTCATTATTTATGCAAAAATTAGTTAATCTTTTAATGAATCTTACATTGATTATGCAAAGATTAGTTAATATTTTATATGCGATTGAATGGGTCTTACATATTTTGCTTATTGTAAAAATTTGTTAATTTTTTATATAGGATTGAAAGAGGTTTCTGGTTGTGGTTTATGTAAAATTTTGTTATTAGGTTCTATGGGATTGAAATGGGTCTTACTTTTATTACTTTAGGACCAAATATTGGTAATAAATCACTTGAACAAAATTTATCCTTTATATTCTCCTTAAAATTATAGGAAATTCATGTGAAAATTGGTTAAAATATTAACGAAATAATTTAAAGAATATGGAAATTTAAAATCTTTGAATTGGGATATTATATAAAGATTTTAAGTATCAATAGTTATAATTGTTATATATATATAATATTTTTGTTTGATATTAATTCAGTGGTCTTTATTTTTATGATATTATATTATTATGTTTTGTAAATTTTAATTCAAATTAAAAATATTATGAGATGTTATTTTAAAAAATTGATCTATTATTGTTTTCTTAAAAGTGAAAGAATGTTAATATAAGAATGTTAATATAAAATCCTATAAAATCATGCCAAGCTTTAATTTGATCTCTTACATAGCCAGTATCATTATTTTTGTAAGTGAAAGAGTATTAACGAAGAATCTTATAAAATAGTATTAAAATAGTATGGTTTGAGGGTTATGGAAAAAATTCTTTTTTAAAGACTTGGGTTTGACATTATTAATTACTAATTTTTGTGGTCCCTATGAAGATAAAAATGTTTTTTGGAATGATTTTCTTCTGAGAGGTGTGTTAGGAATAGGAATAGGAATGAAAGAGTTATCATTGATGGCGATTTAAATTTTATTATGAACATAAGTGAGGTATGTGGAGAATTTGCAAGACTTGATAGACTTATAGATTACTACATACATAATATAGAATAAGTTGATGTAATTTATTTAGAACTAATAAATTTGTTGCTTATGTAGAGAAATAATAGAGTTGGAGAAGTTGGGATCTCAAATATGTTGGATATATTTTTTATCTTAGAGTTATTGTATAATTAAATATATTAAAAATAATCATGGATTGAGACTGGAGGTAGCTTAGAATATTGTCCCATAATTATTCAATTGGAAAGTCAAGAGATAAAACTTGACAATTCTTTTAAGCTCTATCTAACTTGGTTGGAGGAAAAAGGATTTTAACAACTGATCAAAAAAGAATGGACTGGTTATGACCAAATTTTTAGGTTATCGATAAGTTTTCAATTTGTTGTTACTTAAAAAAATAAAATGAGTTGTGGAATCTTTGATTGTATTTAAAAAGGAGAGTATAAATAGACATCTTAAGTTTGTGGAGAAGAAATTTTTAAAAATTTATAAAAAGAATGTGGTTGGTTTGTTTAAAGAGAAGAATAAAACATGACTAGTTGAACTAGAAGCTAAGAATAATAAATTCTTAGAGTGGAGGGAATTTGAATGAAGTATGAAAAGAAGAGTTGTATGGTTAAAAAAAGAGGATAGAAAAGTTTTTCATAATTTTCCTAATCATAGGAAGAAGGGTAACAATTTCTATGAGATGCAAAATGAAAAAGGGATCCTTGTTAGGAGTTTCTTTGAGTTTGTAGATTTGGGAGTAAAATGTTTTCAATATATCTACAAAGAACCTGATAGTGTTAAAATTAGGAAAATTTAAAATTAACTACTTTATTCACTAGTTTTGTGATAGAGGAGGATAATTAGTTACTTATGAAGGAGGTCACCAAGGAAGAATTAAAATTTGTACCAACTTCTTTCAAAAATAATAAAAATATGGGACCTAATGGATGGCCTGTGGAGTTTTTCCTAATTTTATATGATCTTATTGAGGAGGATTTTTTCAAAGTAATATACTGATATAGGGATGTCCTTTATTATGTATGTCCCATTGAGAGTACTGAGATAGGGATATCATTTATTAGGTATGTCCAATTGAGAGGACTGAGATAGGGATATCCTTTATCTCTAATTTTTTTGCTGATTGGTGAAGGATTGATTAGAGCTATTTGTGATATAAAGAGTGTAGAAAAAGGGTGTAGTATTCCTAGAGGAGAAGGTGATTTATAATGCCTAGAGATGATTTCCAAAGACTCAAAACCAACTTGTCTAAATTGTACAACTTCTACAATTTATCTTGCGCAATAAGTCAATTTGCAAAAAATAGTGTATATGGTCACCAAATCATACAAAACTATAGATTGTATGATTTTCCACATATAAAATCCATCGAAAGTATGTTTGTAACTCAAATTGATCATTTTTGTAATCTTTTTCTCTAAAACAACAATTTTTCCTTATTTAGCAGCTTTTCTCCTGTAGTTTTATGACCAAATCGGGTAAAAAACCACTTGAACAATTTTATACAAATTGTATATAGTTTTTACAAACCCTTGTTATAATTTATACTTTTATTCACCAATTTGCACAAACCATTCTCTTTGAGACATGTTTTGGAACAATTTATTATGGTAATTGCTCACTTTTCTTCCAACATGCAAACCCTAGTTTGATGGCAATGAATTATAATCATCAAAGGTATTCTAAAAAATCATACAACTACTTAGAAACGTATATATATAGCTATAATTAATTATGCAATCATTTCATGTCCTCACACTAGGTTTGTGGGGATCAGAGTTATTTCTAATGTAATTCCATCAAATTAACATAACAAGTTATGCATCAAACATCAATTACACAACTTGCTATAACAAAAATGTACAATGGAATTCATAGAGACATATGATCAAATACTTTTGCTAATATATTTATATTATAAGCATTTATTATAATAAATCTATCATTACTGATCACAATGGGCTCAAAAATAATAGATATCAATAGTGAACAAGATACAATTCCTATCATTAATAGTAAATAACTCCATGAATGAACAACCAACTGAAGTAGGTCAAGCAACACACAAAAAACAATACACAGGTGTTTTTTCTTTGATCATGTCATATGAACCAAGCATTTCATTACTTTTCTCCAAAAAGAGGATACAAAAGAAAAGAGCCCTTTTACAATTTTAAAATTTCCCTCTAATACCCTGTTTTCCCCTTTTCTCACCTAAAACAATGCATTTGAAATTTGAATTTCGAAGGCAAACTTCCCAAGGTCATAACTTTGTGCTCGTTGCTTCGATTGACTATTACAACATGTTTTCGGAAAGGGCACAAGACAAACTAAACGAGAAAGTATTTAGTTAAATCCTACATCTATTTTAAAATCCTCAAATTCATCCTCTAAGACCTTCAAAATTCACTTGCAAGTTCAAGTATCAAGTAGGGTTTTGCCATAAAATGTACATCTTCCAAATATTTCAGGGTATTGGGATGATTATTTCATCAATGGCTCTAATTTTTTATCTCCTAGACAACTAAATACATAGCAAATAATTAAATAAGATATAAATTTTTTGTGATGCAAGATCACTCTTACACCACTAAATGGTCCTCCATCAAACACCCAGGGTAAATTGGGAAGTGACCTTCACTTCTCTGATGTTGGAGGAAAACCAAGGTGGTCAACCTCTGTCTTGGATAACCAAGTTGAATCTTCCATAGGCCTGCCATTTCACTTAAACAAATATTCTTCATACTACCTGTGTCTTGTGCTTTTGTCGATGCTGGTATCTAGGATCTCTTCTATCTCTTCTATCTCTGGAGTAGATGTTAGAATACTCCATAATTATATGACTGGTCCATCATTATTGTCACCTTCATGATACTCTGCCAAATCAAAAATATTGAACATAGGTGATATGTTCAGCCCACTTGGAAATTCTACCTCATATGCATTTTTTGAATCCTATCTCTTTGTGATTTTGCATGGTCCAAACTTCATTTTTATCTTGTTATAAGTTTTATAGGGAAACCTTTCTTTTCTCAAGTGAACGATAACTTCATCTCCCACTTGGAATTCCTTAAATTACTGTTTCTCATCAACCTTTGTCTTGTACTGAGTGTTTATTTTATGAATATGCTTCTTTAATTCCTAATGCAAACTCTTTAGGTGCTCTACAAAGTCCTTAGCCTCAACACTAATCATTTCCCCTCTGTCCATATTTCTCAACTCAGAAGAATTTCTTGGGCTACTCCCATATATAATTTGGAATGGGAACTTATTAGTACTCCTATTGACAAAATTATTGTATGCAAAATTTGCATATGGAAAAACCAAATCCCATCCCTTGGGATTATCTCCTACCAAGCTTATCAGTAGATTACCCAAATTCTTATTCACCATATCCGTTTGCCCATCATTTTGTGGGTGGTATGCAAAACTTAATTTCAAATATATATTTAACTTCTTTCACAACATTCTCCAAAAATACCCAACAACATGGTATCTCTGTTGGAAACTATACTCTTTGGTAGACCATGAAGTCATACCACCTCTTTAAAAAACAACCCTACAACATGAACTACATCGTTAGTTTTCTAGCAGGGAATAAAATGTGCCATATTTGAAAACTGGTCAACCACCACAAATATGGAGTCATTCCCCCTTTGTGTCCTTAGTAGGCCAAGAATAAAATCCATGTTGATGTCCTCCCATGGTATCTCTGGTACAAGTAATGGTTGATATAATCCAATATTTTGTCTCACACCCTTGGCCATCTGGCATACTCTACAACTTTATATAAATCTCTTCACATATTAATGCAACTATGGCCAATAGTAGTTCTCACTAATGAGGACAATGGTCTTATCTTGACCAAAGTGTCCAGAAAACCCTCCACTATGATTCTCCTTGACCAAATGTTCCCTCATCGAACTCCTTGGAATGCACAACTGGTTTTTTCTAAATAATATTCCATATTGTATTAAGAAATTCAACCACTTATTTCTATTCAATGTAACTAGTGCTAAACAAGCTCTCTAGGCCTCTACAAAATATAGGTCTTCAGGGTATAAACTCTTAAGTTTTTCAAACCCTACAACTTCCACCTTCATTTATGTCAACAAACACTGCCTTCTACTTAAGGCATCTACAACTTTGTTTTACTTTCCACTCCTATGCTTCAACACAAAGGTATAACTTTGTAGAAACTTAATCCATTTTTAATACGTCTTGTTAAATTTTCCTTGACTTTTAATATACTATAAGGCCTTATGATCAATATATATAAAAAAAAATTGGCAACAAATAGTGCCTCCATTTCTTTAAAGCTTTAACTATAGCATAAAACTCCTTATAATATACAAAATACTTCTTCCTAGCATCATTAAGCTTCTCACTAAAATAGGCAACATGTTTACCTTCTTGACTCAACACAACTCCTATGGCACTACCACTAGCATCACAATCTACCTAAAATAGCTTACTAAAATCTAGAAGTGCTAAAACAAGTTTCCCTATGACCTTCCTCTTCAACATATCAAAGCTCTTATTTTCTCCTAAGGTCCACTTAAATTTTTTCTTATCGCATCTCATTGTTTATGTTAGGGGTGCACAAATACTACTAAAATTTCTAATAATTTTTTTGTAAAAACTTGCTAGACCATGAAATGATCTTACATTAGTTATGCTCCTTGGGGTAGGTCATTCAATGATAGCCCTCATATTTTTTAGGTCTATTTTTAGAACTTCATTTGAGATGATGAATCCTAGATACACCAACCCCTTCTTCATGAAACTACACTTCTTCAAATTAATTAGCAACTGCTCCTCCCTCAAATTCTCAAAAACTCTTCTGATATGCATCAGGTGCTCTTTAATGACCTTGCTAAATATTAAAATGTCATCCAAATAGACAATGACAAATTTTACTAAAAACTCATTCAATACCTCATTCATAATCCATATGAATGTATTGGGTGTGTTGGTTAGCCTAAATGGCATGACCAACCACTCGTACAAATCCTATTTTATTTTGAAGGTTGTCTTCCACTCATATCTTTCTCTGATATGGATCTGATGATACCCACTCTTTAGATAAATCTTAGTGAAGTACTGGGATCCACTCAAACAATCCATTATATCATTCAGCCTTTGTAGTGGAAATTAGTATTTGATGGTGATCTTGTTAATAGCATAGGAGTGTATACACATTCTCCACTCTCCATATTTCTTTGGTGCTGGTACTGTAGATGTTGCACATGGGCTCAAGATATCCTGAATCAGTCCATTCTTTAGAATTTTTTGGACTTACCTGTTTAGCTCCTCACTTTTTGTAGGAGTCATTCTATGGGATGCCTTATTAGGTATACTAGCTCTTCATATCAAATCTATTTTGTGACTGATATTCCTCATGTAGACACCAAAACAGCACCAATCCGATTATGTGACTACAAACACTAATCGCATTGACACACACAACACCAAGGGCAGCCCCCAGAGGTTAAACAGTGGTCCTAACCACTCTCACAGCAGTTTTGGAAGGTCAAAAATAAATTTGGCACCTTTAGGAACTTTGCTCAATATCCGTTCTACCCAGGGATGGATTCAAACTAGGATTCACCCCACCCCAGGATGAATTCCAAATCTGCCCTAGGGTAGGGTGAATTGTAGGTTTGATGGGCAAAAATTCAAATCTTGACAAATGGTAGCTCAGATCCGCCACTTAACACTTCCTTCATTGCAAAGGAGTGTGGGTGAGTGTTTTTGAGTGTTAGAGGTTGTTACAAGGGCATTCATGGAGTCCCTATTCAGGGAGGAATCTCCTTCCCCCTGGGAAGGCATGATTGCCAAGTGGCACCTCTGCATGCCTAATTCAAGAGACCTCCAGGTCTATAAATTGGTGGGCTTTCTCACCCCAAAAGATACAGAGGAGCATTTTGAAGCAATGAAGTGTTGTCATTTTATTTCCACACCTATTCCCCTTTGAGTTGTGCCTTTCACATCCTTGATCTCTTTTGGAGAAGAGGTCATAGGGTGGTTTTTGGAAGCACAAATCCAGACCCAAACCTGACATTTGGTCACAATATCCCACCCAATTTTCCAACAATACCCCACAAGAGGTTTTGGACCCATCCCTAGTGGATTGGTACCAAAATCAGGCCCTAAATAGTGGGCGGCCTGCCCCATGGGCGCCCCCCTCCTGCACTGCTACAGTCCTAATCGCCCCTCTTCGGAGCGATGGGAAATCTATGATAGATCTACTTTCTTTCATTTTTGCATTCAGTTCTATGATTCTTAGATAGGTTGTCATTTAAATTTCATCTTGTTTTGAGCAATTTTGATCATGTTTCTATCTTCGTTCACTTTCACTAACTTGCAAGTAGCATTATCAAATTCCCATTGATGGAGGACAAATTGGGAAAATATGACCATATGGGTCTTCCCAAAATGCCCCCAATTAGCTAACCCCAAGTTTGTAGATATTTTGAAGCTTTCTAGGTAGGAAATATGGGACAGTACCATTTCAGCATTTTGTTGCAGGTGAATTCATCCCGTCCTGGAGCGAATTCAAATCAGCAAGGAATTTTCTAAATGTTCCTTTTGCAGTGCCCTCCTGGTGATGTCTTGATGTCCCTGTCAAATTTTTAGAGCATTTGGATTCATTTTAGTCATAGTTTAATTCATTTTTCTCATTCACTTATCGTAGGCTTGGGGATCGCATGCTTTATTTCATTCGCAGGTGCTATTGACCGCTCCTTGTTTCTTTGAATGTATGATATGGACCTCAGAGGAGTAAGGAGGAGCCAAGACTCATCCATGTGAGTGGTGGCGATGTTTGGTCTGCCCATTTTTACATGTGGGCACATGAAAGAAGGAATGACACACATGGATGTGACTAGAACGCATGTTTAACGCTCCTAGCCCCTTGGAAAGGGAGGAAGCGCATTGTAACCGAATCTTGAAACAATATCAATAAAAAGGGTTGTCTTATTTATTGGCTTTTGTTCAAAGTTTTTTGATTCATTCATGCTTTCCTTCTTTTCAAGCACTTTTAATTTGTAGGATTTAGCGTTCATTCTAAGTTCAATTTGCATCGCTTATTTGATTTCCTTTTTGCTTTTGTATCCTCATGCTTTCAGTGGTGATCACGGTGGGACATTGTCCTCTATTTTTAAGATCAGAGATCTGATCCAAACTTGGTTGTTTTTTTCTTGTAGGTGTCAAGTTTCACACGTTGACTGCTATTCGTTCCATCAGGAGGCAGATACAGAGTTGTAATTCGTCTTACCCAAGGACGAATAGAAATTCACCCCATCCTGTGATGAATATAGTCCTATAATTCTTTCCCCCCTGAGAAATTTTTTTGTCTATGCAGTATTCGGGTAGAAACTCAGAACCGAAAGATTTGGGCAGAGAAGAGGTAAGGATTCTGAACTTTTCCTATCAAATTTTGTCTTCAGTTTTTCTATTTTAGGGTACTTGCTTGCTTAGGGAAAGTATTTTTCTTTTACCGCTTGCTTGTTTCCATTTTGCAAAATAAAAAGAACCCCACACACCACGTGGCAACTTAAAAACCAAGGCACTGGTCGTAAAACCCCAGCCCTTGATCAAGACCAACGGTGGATTTCATCACCACCTTGGCTTGAATTTTGCATCCATTACCCCGATCGCAACTGTTGCTAGATGTAAATCTTGATGAAATTTGAATGAGTGTAGGTGGGGTGATTCCCAGTGCATGAGGATAAGTCTTCTATGGTAGGTGTCATAAACAGGGCGATTCCCCTTCCGTACCACCTACGTTCCATGTACCATCTGCTCTCACGTACCTATAGTTTCCCTCATGTAAGGGCGGGTATATAGAGAGGTTGGTATATCGGCCTAGCAATGGTTTATAGAAGGGGCGACCATTTTTGGGAGCCATAAGAGCCATCATTTGCATTTAAACGTTCTTTACAAAAACATTCAAAAACAAACAAAACAAAAAAAACAAAAACAAAAATGAAAAACACACTAAACCAAGTCTAGGACACACTTTCAATCTTTAAATGAGATAATCACTGCTTGTGTGTGTGTATGATCTTTTATGTTTAGTGTAGCATAAAAAATCATAAAAAGAGATAAAAATCTACATAGCTTGTAGGAAAGCACCACCATGGTGTACACACGTAGCCAAGCCCAATCAAGGGCGGAAGCTATAGAAAGTGTACAAGGGGTTACAAGTCACCTCCGCTATAGCCCTAAGGACTTAGTCATATCGCCTTGGCGGATTGACTCGCAAGAGAGTCTGCATCATTCCATGTCAAGATGGAATTATTGGGACACCCCTTTGAGAGACACGCCCATTCATCATAGCCCCTTTCGAGAAGAGTCCTTACACGTGGCACTCAACATAGATAAAAAGGCTCCCTTAAAAGCTCGATATGAGTGGCTCGATATGAGTGGCCACCACGCGATGAAGCACTAAAGCAGCATATTTTCCATGAGGAGAGGCAACATGATTATGGCATCCCTCCTTTGCCCCCTATCACTATTAGAACCAATAGACAAAATCCAGAGTGCAAGGCTCTTCAAGCAGGGTGAGCTAACTCTGCCCACCCCTTTCACACATATGAAATGGATCCTTAGGAATATGATTACATTCCTCAAGAGAAATATACAGTGTGGGGGCCATGCGCTTCTGCACCAGCTAGATATCATGATCACCCACTGAGGCCAAAGCCTTGCGTAAATGCCACCAACCTCGATAGAGGGAAGCAACCTATTGAGATCTCGGATCATCGAGAGTAGGGTAAGTGCATAGGAGAGGAATCCAGGCCTCCTAGGCTCAAGATGGTGGAACAAATTGACCTAGTCATCACCAGACATGCCGCCCACCAAGCACAGATCATGCGGCTTGAGAAAGACCAATAGCAGCTAGAGCATCTATATTGCCTTAGCAAAGAGCACATTCGGCACCAAACAGATGAGCTACTCCATAACCCAATGCCTAAGAGGGTCCCAACCCCTTGCACCAAAAGAACGAAACCATATGAGAGGCATAATCCCTTTGTGCGAGATAGGTCTCTATGACCTTACCAAGTGCTACCTCCGAGACCTCCTAGACCTGAGTGGGAGGCCACTCCCCGGAACAACGATGGGTACCCTCCATGGGGACCCACACAGGATCATAGGTCTCATCCAGAGACTCCTCAGGAAGCTTACGAGGAATATGAGCAAGAAGAAGATTGGGCCAAAATGCCCTCCCTAGGCGGAGGAGTTGCCATCTGGCCACCCCTTCAGAGGCCTCAAGTCTCCCACAACCCACAACAAGAGAAAACTAAAGAGGAAGAAATTAAATCCTCAGATGCATATAAAGCACTACTAGAGCATTTGGAGTATGTGGAGACCAAAACTTATGGGCCCCAAAATCCCACTTTATGCCAACTCCACAGTCATCCTATGCATCCGTCCATGCCAGCACCCCCTTACCCTAAAAACTTTAAGCTACCTCAGTTGGCAACCTTTAGAGGTGAGGAGGATTCTCAAGAGCATGTGATGAGATTCCTGAGCCAATGCTTCAGTATTCAAGACAATGATGCTTTGTTATTAAGAATGTTTATAACCACATTTGCAGGCCCTGCCTCGGATTGGTTTACTCAATTACCAAAGCACATAATTAACAACTTAGATCAGTTAGTGGATGCATTCCTCGAACACTTCACCTTTAATACCAAGAAGAAGGTGTCACTGAGTGACTTAGCCAGCCTTAGGTAGTATGAGGAGGAGACCATGGCAGCCTATGGAAATCGATGGAGGACTTTGCTTTCAAATCTGCCCTACCTCCCTCCTATGTCTAACCTCACTCAGATGTTCTCCAAGAGTTGTTTGATATTGATCTCTGTGCTATTGCAGCTGCAACAATATGCCACCTTAGAAGAAGCTCTGGCACAATCCAGGATCATTGAAGAGATCAAAATATAGGATGATGAGATAGCCAAACCTAAGAAAAAATAGTGGACCAAAAACACTAAAGCTAGGACCACGCAACAAAAACTCGCTGCAGTCAACCAAGTTGCTATAAATGTCCCTAAGCTTGCACAAGAAACACAACCTCAAAAGGCTAACTATCAGGTAGTGCCTCCTAACAACTATGATAGAGAAAATAGGAGGCAAGAACAGAGTCAGTAGTGTCACCCTAGGTGACAATTCACACCCTACACAGAGTCCAGGGACTCCTTGTTTGACTGCTTATTAACGAAAAACCTGATCAGCCTACCAGAGGTTCAAACTATAGATCCCAACATGCCCAAGCCTAAGGGATACCAGGAGGACTTGTATTGTAGGTTCCATAGGTGGAGAAGACATGACCTCAATGCATGCTGGAAGTTCAAGGGTTTGATACAAGACTTAATTGACAACAAGACATTGGTAGTGGACAACCCCGTAGCGCCAAACAACCAATAGATGGGAGTCTTCAAAGACCCCTTGCCTACCCATGAGGCACAGGCAAAACCCCTTCAAGTCAATGAGGTGCAATAGAATTACCCCATGCAAGGGTATGTAGGAATGATAAACATAGTGATGAGGAACAAGAGATACCCAGCAGTTGCTCCCGAGGCAACCACAAGAGAGGTTCCATTGACGTCACAACCTCAACAAAACCCTACGCAACTTCCTCCACCTAGACCTGCGACCACAATTCATACCAAACTCACTTAGAGTTTGAGGACCACATCGGCTAGGCTCTCCATATATGAGCTTATACAACAATCTACGCCCCATCGAGAAGCTCTAATGGAGATTTTGAAAGCCATCGAGTTGCAGCCCCATGAGATAAATTATTTCAACAACTTCGTGGGGCATGTAAAATGATGCACTAAGCTAGTCATCATATTTTGGGAAGACGAATTGAGATCAGTGACTAATGACATGGTTGATCCACCCTTGCACATTATCGCGTGGGTCAATGGGATCCCATACAAAAGGGTGTTGATAGACACTTGCTCATCTAGCAACATCATCACAACTGTGGCTCTCAAACATCTAAAGTTGCCTGCATCTCACATCACAACTTCCACCTACACTCTGCAAGCATTCAATGATGCAATCTGCTCAACAGTCGGCATAATAGTCCTACCAATCCAAGTGGGACAAAATACCATACCCACATTGTGCCATGTATTGGAGGGTGAGATGGCCTACATCTTACTGGGTCGACCATGGATCATGGACATGAAGTGTGTCCCTTCGATAGCTCACCAATGTTTAAAGTATACATTTGAAGGGGAGGTGCATGTAGTCCCGACGGACTTGGAACCCTTCAAGTATTGTAATGCGATGCAACTGATGCTGCAATTGACCCTGCCATCAACACATTTGGATTTCTAGTTAAATCCATCTAAACAGGGTCCAATTATGTAGGCATTCCCATTAACAAGTTATTCAAAATCCTAGCTGGCTTCATCCTCATTGTCTGGACCTCCACCAACGACACCATCATTGGGGGCCAAATAGAAGGACAAAGGGAAGAAACCCCTGGAAGACGCAAAACCTTTGGAAGAGACACTGCCATCAGTATAAACTATATCTATTGAGGAGATGCCTAGCCAAATGGAAATCGAGGCTCCTAGTCCACCCGACATGGAGTGGACTCAAGGAGAACTTCAATTCCCTCCCCTTCAACTGCCAACGATCATCGTTGAAATGGCCAATACGGACCTAGGGGAGTATCTGGTGTAGAATATTATAGCAACACCCGCACTAGAAACCATGCAAGACATGGGGAGACCTCGACTCCCCATTGGCACTATTGTCCCCCTAGGCTACCCGTCGAACCAGACAAACTTTGTGTATGGGGGCCTTGATCATGGCGTTGCACCATGCACGCAAGAGGATGGAGACGAAGATCCTTTTGCTGAAAATGTCAACTATTTTTCTAACCTAGACTTTGCTCTGAGATACCTTGTTCAATGCAATTGGCACAGATATGGGTTAGGCTGATATGAGCAAGGGATACGTTTTCTTTACCAACCAAGATACCAAATGCCATATGACAAGTCAGGAGTAGGGTTCAACCACCCCCTCCCCTTGGACATCTTGGTGGAGAACATGCAAGGCCTAAGGATAGGCAACAAGGGGGGATTGGCATCAAATCCATATGCCAACACTAACACCACATATACATTGAGGTATTATCTCCCATTAACGAAAATGAACCTTGTTGACTCTAGTAATCCCTTCCCTTCACTCGAGAGAGGATAAATCTCAAGATCTCATTTTCAAGGAGGGTCTAGACAGTGTCAAGAAGGGTCCTCGAAGGACGTGTCAGAGTATGAACCAGCATAATATGACCCCTTAAAATCAGATAGCGATCACTCTCAAGTGATCCCCATGGATGACTATCAAGAGAGCCTCTTGACAATGTTCCCTCTAGAGGCTCCAATTGATCCAGTGCCGCATCAAGAGAATCAGGTTCCCCCATAGAGAATGGAACAACCACAATGGGGCTAGATTAATTTTCTTGAGCAGGACGAGCCTGTAATGCCTCAAATAGTTGTTAGAGCCAATGAGGTCTTTTGGATTTCTGCTAGTGATTATGAAGATGAAATTGAGATGGCATATATTAATCACATGCGATAGATGTAGCATCGGCACCCCTTGGAGATTAACGACATATTCGAACAATTAAACATAGTTCTAGGGCATGAGTGGTACGTAGACCCATCATGGTGGGACCAAGTGTTAGACCCACTACTCTGGATGTACAAAGCATACATTTCGCCTAGAGACTCTATAGTGACATCAGTGTCAAGGGTAGACCCTGTCTTCCTATTCGCACATAGAGCCGATCCATTCGTGCCCGTCCCTCTAGAGCTAGATCCCGAACATAAAGAGCATCCAGGATGTCCGAGTAACCACACCCATGGTAATGGAGACCAAAACCATTTCATCAACATGATATCCATTGACTTAACCGCCCCCATCTGTAATCCGACCGATCTAACACAGTCATTATCTCTAGACATAGATGCCATAGACTAGGATCGCATCAATTCCCCTCCATCCCCATTCGAGTACTGGCCTATCGATGAAATGCTCCATTTTACCCCTGGTCCAACTCAGGATATCTACCATGCTGAGGAGGGACCCAAGGTTCCTAACGATGATCTAAAATCAACAAATGATATCCACTTGATTCCAACTCCACATCAGTTGGAATATGGATCCCACATGTCGATCGAGGAGATGACTGATGTAGACATCGGCTCAGATCCAATGAATCCACAGATCATCAAGTTGGGGGTAAGTTTATCCCCAGAAGAGTGAGTCGACTACATTGCCCTTCTCAAAGAGAAAAAGGATGTTTTTGCATGGTCATACAAATACATGTCAGGACTAGACCTGCAACTAGTCACGCATAATCTAGTGCTTGATCTGACAGTCAAGCCAGTTAAGCAGAAACTATGCAAGATGCACCCAACAATGGCCTTAATGGTCAAATATGAATTACAAAAGCTATTGGATGCAAATTTTATCATCTGCATGGATTATCCACCATGGCTATCCAACATTGTGCCCGTCAAGAAGCCTGACGGGAGGATTCGCATATGCATTGATTTTCGAGATCTAAACAAAGCAAGTCCTAAAGATGATTTCCCCTTGCCAAGCATCGATGCATTGGTAGATGCTACAGTGGTTCACGAAATGCTTTCCCTCATGGAGATTTCTTGGGATACAATCAAATTTGTATCAGCCCCGAAGACCAACTAAAAATGGCGTTCACAACGCCTTGGGGGATATTTTTTTATAATGTCATGCCTTTTGGCCTTAAAAATGTTGGCGCCACCTACCAACGTGCCATGACGTACATCTTCCATGATTACATGCACAAGACTTTGAAATATTACATGGATGATTTGTTGGCCAAATCTCTTTTGTGCCCAGATCATCTTGATGATTTAAGCAAGATCCTCGATCGCCTCATGGAGCATAGAGTCAGACTGAATCCCAAGAAGTGTGTTTTTGGCATCACATCTAAAAAGCTCTTAGGTTTCATAGTCTCAAAATGGGGCATCGAGGTGGACCCAAATAAATTCAAGGCAATCCTTGAAATGCATCCCCCAACTACCATAAAGCAGCTTAGAAGCATGTAGGGAAAGGTTGCATCGATCAAGAAATTCATAGCGTAGCTATCTGACAAGTGTCAACCAATGAACAAGTTGTTGCATAAGGGGGTAGCATTTCACTGGGATGATGAGTGCCAATCAGCCTTCGACGACATTAAATAATACTTGGCTTTGCCGCCAGTATTGGCACCACCTAGACCAGGAGTGTCGTTCTACTTATACATCTCAGCTACTGAGGTGGCACTAGGAGCCATGTTAGCCCAGAAGAACGAACTTCATAGGGAACAAGCTACTTACTATCTTAGCCGCACCCTGGTTAGCTATAAGCTTAACTATGCATACGTTGAGAAACTCTGCTTAGAAGTGGTGTTTGCTACCAAAAAGTTGTGCCATTACATGCTGAGCAACAAGACGTATGTTGTGTCTAAGGAGAATCCATTACGATACATGATGAGTCATACTTATCATAGTAGTCGCACGACAAAATGGATCATGTTGTTGATGGAATTTGACATAGATTTTATTGGACAAAAATCCATAAAAGGTCAGGTCATAGCCAATCAACTAGCAGAGGCTCCTCTCGAAGATGACCAACATCTAACTATAGAACTACCCGATGATGGGGTCTTCCATGTCTCAAAATCGCCAGATTCTGACAAGCCTGAGTCACAGGCCGACATAACCCTATTTTTTTATGGTTTTAAATGTGAGCAAGGTGGTGGCACGGGAATAGTATTCTTCACACCATAGGGTGCTCCTATGCCCCTGTCATTTAAATTAAATTTCCCATGCATCAACAACAATGCAGAGTATGAAGCCTTGCTCATAGGTCTTCAGACAACAATCACCATGAACATTAAACGATTGAATATCTTTGGTGATTCACTGTTAATTATCAACCAAGTCAAAGGGGTATTCCAATGCAAATGCCCAATTTTGCAGGCCTACAAAGCCCTTATGGACAAATTCCTAGAAAATCTTGAATGGTACGACATCGAGGCACTCCCTCGGTCATCGAATCATTTTGCGGACACTATGGCCTCTTTGGGGTCGCTAATCCCGCAAGACATTTCTGGTGATATGACCACCATTCAAGTCAAAACACTATCACAATCAACGATGGAGCGAGCAAGCTTTGATTTAACACTAGGAATCCACTTGATCCAAATTGAGCTGTCCACGGATAGGTTCTCTCGAATCTACGATCATCTAAATCATGCCAACTAGGGGTCCTTGTTCTCCCCTACTCCCCTTAATAACAATACAACGCTATTCTTGCAAGTTATCTCCCACTCAGCTTTTGCTAGGGATGAACTTCAAGAGGGATTGGTTGTTCATACCATTGAGGCTTCTGATTAGTAGGATTGGTATTCACCCATCAGGGATTACCTCAAGTTAGGTAACCTCTCACTTGGATTGATGCATATTGCAAAATGTGCATTCAAGCAGAAAGTGGAAAAGCATGTCTTGTTAGGAGACATTTTGTACCATCATAGCTATGAAGGGATCCTCCTTCGATGCCTAGGCCAGAAAGAGTCCACTTAGGCGATCACCCAAGGGCACGATGGTACATGTTATGGCCACTTCAGCGGTATGGCCATCGCAAAGCACATTCTTTGCATGGGCTATTATTGGCATGTTGGCAATTTTGGGTTTGAGATCCTAGCTCCTTGTCTATGAGTTGTCATTGATGTCAAAAGGAAATGGCATTAATGTTAAGAGGATGTGTTGGCTTCAAAGGTGAAAGATTCCAAGAGAATATTCTTAAGAGAATCCGGAGAGATTCCATTGGATAAGGTTTTTGGATAGGGTTTTTATTAAAACCAAGTTAAATGGTTTTTATTAAAACCAATGGAGGTTCTCTTTATTATTTAATTATTATTTAAAACCCTTCAAGGTTTTAATTAATTAATTATTTAATTAATTAAGGGAGAAATTATTTTTAATTTATTAAAAATACTTAAAGGTTTTTAAACCTTTTTTATTCTTAATTTATTAAAATTAATTAAGGGTTTTTAAACCCTTTAGAAAGCAATTTCGATTAAATTCGAAATTACGTTTCTCTGCCGTCGACGTGTTCTAAAGTCCACGATTGGACTATAAATATGGGAAGGATCCTAAGGTTTAACTCCTCTTGAGAATTTCGAATGCATTAATTTTTGGCTGCGATCGATGCTCTGTTGACGTCGCGGAAGAAGAGAGCTCGCGTTTGAAAAACTTACGAAGTGCTTGTTCGTTGAAGTGGTAGGAAGTCTGTCTTAGACTTCGTTAGCCCCTTGTGGGCTAGTGGCAGCATAGGCTACGTTTGGGCTTTGCGTAGGTGGAGGTCTGCATTTCGATTCCCATGGAGGGAGCTGTGCATGGATTAAGTCACGTTTTTGTTAAAACGTATTTTGTTCCGCGATTTTCGGATTCTTCAAGGACAGCCATTCTAAGGTGTGATTAATTTCTTGATATAATTTTTGGCATTGTTTAGCATTGTTTAAAAGACATAGGAGAAATAAGGGGATATTTCTTTGGTTGTATTTTTGAGATTAGTCTTTTGCTATGCTAAAGTTTAAAATGGAGATATAAGGTGTAAGTTTTGGTTGTTGTGTTTTTGACTTCTTTGGTGGTTGTTTTCAAAAGAAGAGAAGCTAAAAGGTGTATTAAGGAAAGTTTTTATATGCTCATTTATCTTGGTTCTAACCCTAACTTGGTTGGAAGTTTGAGGGTTGTGTGTGGTGACAACTTTAAGGGTCAAGTTTCTTCTACTCCAATAAGGTATGGGCACATTCTTCTTATGAGTATGATTGGTGTATGTTTTCTAAAATAAGGTTGGAGTGAAAAGGTTTTCAACTAGGTTTTCTTTGATTGGGTGTAAATCCTATTTTCTGGTTTGTTGAAGACTACTTATGCATTGTTATCCTTAAGGAGAGTTTTTTGATGAATGCATAATTTTTGGTTTGAGATAGTGGAAGCTTTGTGCACTAGGGTTTGTATTTGTGAGTCAAGCTACTTGCATTGAGTTGGTGGAACCCTTGGTTGGCTGTTTTGAGTTTGATGGTTGAGTTGCTTCCATAGAGGTTGTTTGATCAAGTTATTGCTTTACTTGATTCATGATATTGGGCTTACTCCATTGAGTTGATTTGAGCAAGTTATTCTTTGCATTTGGTGATATTGTGTTGGTGGCTGTTTTGTTCAAATATCTTTGGAGGGAAAAGGATTTCTACTTGTTTCCTTTTCTTGTGATGATTGGTTGAATGCTTCAAGGTTAATGTTGAGTTGAATGATGTTGGTTAAACCTTGTCTATAAGCATTGTTGTTAAAGCCCTAATTGGTTGAGAAAAGATATTGGTTGTGGAAAGAACATGAGTAGCATTGTTATATGAGATATTGCATGTTTGGCAATTGTTGGGTTGTGTTTCATGTTCTTGAGAAAAGCATACTACATCTATCTTATTCTTTTGAGATTGAGATTGAGTTGAGATTGATATTGGGAGTTAAGTATAGATCATATTGAGTCTCTAACAATTCTCTTTATGTTTCTATGAGATTTGAGATTGAGATTGGGAGTTAAGTATAGAACATATTGAGTCTCTAACAATTCTCTTTATGCTTCTATGAGGTTGATGAATCACATTGGGTCTCTAACAATTCTCTTTGTGGGTTCATGCTAAGCAAGTTTTTCTTGGTGAACTTGTGAGCTATTTTGGACAGAGTTTCGTTGGGGACTTGTGAGCAGGTTTTGAACAGGTTCCGTTGGGGACTTGTGAGCAGGTTTTGGACAAGTTTCGATGGGGACTTGTGAGCAGATTTGGACAGGTCCTAGCAGAGGACTTGTGAGCTGAGATTGATAGTTCTATCAGAGAACTTGAGGACAGAGGTACATTGGTTCTATCAAAGAACCTGAGGACAGATTTGGCAAGTCTTTGAGAAGGCTTGTGGATAGAGGATTGATTTGTTCAAGAGTTGGACAGATCTGATAGATAGAGGAAGACTTGTACTAGACCGATTGACTGTGTTTGGTACAGGTTGTTGAGCTGCTATGGACGTGATCATAGAAGGCGAGAGGTCTCTTAGGCTAAGCATTGAGGACAGGAGGTCTTCGATGGAAAGGAGTTCCACATGCTGGCAAGAGGTAGAGGCAGCTTGATCTTCTAAGGGATCATATCCAAAGCAGAGGGGAAGGTATCTCCTTTGATCAGAGGCTCATAAATTTAGATTGGAGGAAGGTTTCTCCTTTGGGCAAGAGGCTCATAAATTTAGATTGGGGGAAGGTATCTCCTTTGAGCAGAGGCTCATAAATTCAGATTGGGGGAAGGTATCTCCTTTGAGCAGAGGCTCATAAATTCATATTGGGGGAAGGTATCTCCTTTGAGCCGAGGCTCATAAACATTGTAATTGGGAAGGTTTCCCAAAGAACTTTGAGATAACTTTTAGAGAAAAGTTTTGTGGACGTAGCCCAGCCATTCTAGGTGAACCACGTTAAAATTGGTGTCACTTTGTGGATGATTTTGTGCATTGCTTTGATATTGCTTTGGGTATATTGCTTTACTATTTTGAAGTATAAAGGAAAAATTAAAAAGAGGTCTTATATTGTTCACCCCCCCTCTCGAGTATAAGCTTGTGTTCTTCAATTGGTATCAGAGCCGGTGCCTTCGAAAAGTTTAACAACTTGAAGGAAGATCTTACAAGAACACAAATGGCAAGGAAAGGCAAAAGCAAAACCATAAGACACAAGAAGAAGAAAACACACATGGTCATGAAAGAAAATGAAGATGAACTCAATGTTGCTATTTTGGGAAGAAGAATGGAAATAGATTCAAGAGATGAATCAAACAATGGAGAACAGGCCAGATTAATAAAGTTTTGCACCAGATGTGGGAAGACCGGTCACTTTGCAACTGATTGCTCACAAGGTAGAGAATGTTTTGTTTGTGGTCAACTCGGTCATAATGAACGTCATTGCCATGGGTTTAGTAGCAGTGAAGATGAAGATGATCCATTCAAAATTGGTGAAGAAATAGATTCAGAATAGGAATGTGATGAAGAAGGAAGTGATGCAAAAGCAAATTGGAAACAGAAACTAATTTTAGCTCTGAGTAAAAAGGTTGAGGATGCAGAAGATATAATCACCAGTTTGAAAGTACAAACAAAAGAATACAAGAAAATTTTTGAAGATCTCGAAATGCAATTAACCAAGAAAACAGAGTATTGCAGTAAGCTAGAAAAAGAAATTGACGGTTTAAGAATGCAGACAGAAGAAATGAGTAATAAAGTCGATATATGCAGCAAACATGAAGAGGAATCTAACAAAGTTGTTAGCAATCTAAAGCTGCAAATAGAAGAGTCCAAAAGGAGTGAAGAAACTCTCAGGTCTCAGATCAATGAGAAAGAGACTGTTTGCTGCAAACAAGAAGAAGAGATTGTTTCATTGAAGAAACAACTAGAAGAGGCCAATACAAATCTTAAAATCAAATATGAGCACAACAATCAAGGAAAGAGGTATTCTCACAAGCACAAGAAGAGTTTCTACCTAGACAAAGCAAGTAAGTGTTCTAGTAGTGATAGTGAAAGTTCTTCAAGTGATAATGAAAATGAGATGTTGTTCATATCAGAAAAAGAGGAAGAACCGAAACATAGATTCATTATCATGAAATGTCTTAGATGTGGAAATTTTGGTCACCTTGAGGATGATTGCACAAATAATGATTTGGTTTCTAGTATGTATGAGGATGCTTCAGAAAACTATAAGGAAGATGCATGTATGGTTTTTGAAAAGGGTAGCACCTCTAGTGATAAGAAATCTGAAAAAGGCTTTGATGATTCAAAAGGAAATCAGATAAAGGATCTTGAAAGTGAACTTATTAGTGCTCTTAGTGCTTTGAAAAAGGAAAGAAAGAAGAATGCTAGACTCAAGGATAAGTTAGATGAATGTTGTATGGAGAGAGATGATCTTATTGAAAATCTTGATTTCTCTATAGCTAAGACACAAGAACTCAAGGATGAGTTAGAGTCTAAGGTTCTTGAGTATAGTGAGTTAGAACAGAAAATGGCTTCTTTGAAAGAGGAAACTAAAGAGTACAAGGATAAGCTTTACAGGTTTCAAGATAGCTCCAAAAAGGTTAAGTCACTCATCAAAGGTCAAAGAAAGACAACAGATAAAATAGGCCTTGGTTTTGTTAAGTCACACAAGGAACAAGTTGAAGAGTCTAGTAAGAGACTCCAAAAGGAAGAGAGTTCTGATGAGGAAAGTATTTCAGATCATGAGTCCTTGAATGATAGATGCACAGAAATAGAAAATAGAATTCAGAATGAGAAGAAGAAGAAGTTTTCAGGACCCAAGAGGTCAAATAAAGGAAAGTTTCAAGGCAGATGTTTTGCTTGTCAGAGGTTTGGTCACATGGCTTCACATTGCATGGCTCAAGTGAAGAAGGTAAATGACAGTTTTAGAAGTGCTAGTTACTTTCAAGGGTATTGCTACTCTTGTCAACAGTTTGGGCACAAGGCGGTTTATTGCAAGGCAAATAACAGGAACAGATTTGGTCAGAACAGGTTTGGCCGAAACAAGTTTGGTCAGAATAGGTTTGGTCAGAATCGGTGTTGGCCAAAACAGGTTTGGTCAAAACTGGTGGATTCAAAGATCAGGTTTACCACAGAGAAATAACATTGTTACTTGTTATAAGTGCAACAATAAAGGTCACATAGCTAGACAGTGTAGAGCTGAAATTCCAGAATACAGGAACAGGAACAGGAACAATGGCATGATCAGGTCCAAGGATCAAGGCATGGACAAGAACAGGGATGAGAACAAGAAAAAAAATAGTGACAAGAATAGGAATATGGACAAAGAGTTCAAGAGAAGGCCCGACAAGGAAGTTATAGACGCTGATGATGATCAGTGCCTAATGGGAGTTTTACTCCCACCCCAGAATTAATCACCTCATCGGGAGGTGGGGGAGGGACTAAGCTAAGAGGCTCATTCTTAGTCCCGAGCCCCAAAGGTGACCCTTTGCCATTGATGACAAAGGGGGAGAGATTTGAGTAAGGGGGAGAGCCTCAAGACAGGGGGAGCTATTTATGTTGAGTTTTTTGTTGTTGAGAAGCATGGTTTGCCATCAATGACAAAGGGGGAGATTGTTGGCAATTTTGGGTTTGAGATCCTAGCTCCTTGTCTATGAGTTGTCATTGATGTCAAAAGGAAATGGCATTAATGTTAAGAGGATGTGTTGGCTTCAAAGGTGAAATATTCCAAGAGAATATTCTTAAGAGAATCCGGAGAGATTCCATTGGATAAGGTTTTTGGATAGGGTTTTTATTAAAACCAAGTTAAATGGTTTTTATTAAAACCAATGGAGGTTCTCTTTATTATTTAATTATTATTTAAAACCCTTCAAGGTTTTAATTAATTAATTATTTAATTAATTAAGGGAGAAATTATTTTTAATTTATTAAAAATACTTAAAGGTTTTTAAACCTTTTTTATTCTTAATTTATTAAAATTAATTAAGGGTTTTTAAACCCTTTAGAAAGCAATTTCGATTAAATTCGAAATTACGTTTCTCTACCGCCGACGTGTTCTAAAGTCCACGATTGGACTATAAATATGGGAAGGATCCTAAGGTTTAACTCCTCTTGAGAATTTCGAATGCATTAATTTTTGGCTGCGATCGATGCTCTGTTGACACCGCGGAAGAAGAGAGCTCGCGTTTGAAAAACTTACGAAGTGCTTGTTCGTTGAAGTGGTAGGAAGTCTGTCTTAGACTTCGTTAGCCCCTTGTGGGCTAGTGGCAGCATAGGCTGCATTTGGGCTTTGCGTAGGCGGAGGTCTACGTTTCGATTCCCACGGAGGGAGCTGTGCATGGATTAAGTCACGTTTTTGTTAAAACGTATTTTGTTCCACGATTTTCGGATTCTTCAAGGACAGCCATTCTAAGGTGTGATTAATTTCTTGATATAATTTTTGGCATTGTTTAGCATTGTTTAAAAGACATAGGAGAAATAAGGGGATATTTCTTTGGTTGTATTTTTGAGATTAGTCTTTTGCTATGCTAAAGTTTAAAATGGAGATATAAGGTGTAAGTTTTGGTTGTTGTGTTTTTGACTTCTTTGGTGGTTGTTTTCAAAAGAAGAGAAGCTAAAAGGTGTATTAAGGAAAGTTTTTATATGCTCATTTATCTTGGTTCTAACCCTAACTTGGTTGGAAGTTTGAGGGTTGTGTGTGGTGACAGCTTTAAGGGTCAAGTTTCTTCTACTCCAATAAGGTATGGGCACATTCTTCTTATGAGTATGATTGGTGTATGTTTTCTAAAATAAGGTTGGAGTGAAAAGGTTTTCAACTAGGTTTTCTTTGATTGGGTGTAAATCCTATTTTCTGGTTTGTTGAAGACTACTTATGCATTGTTATCCTTAAGGAGAGTTTTTTGATGAATGCATAATTTTTGGTTTGAGATAGTGGAAGCTTTGTGCACTAGGGTTTGTATTTGTGAGTCAAGCTACTTGCATTGAGTTGGTGGAACCCTTGGTTGGCTGTTTTGAGTTTGATGGTTGAGTTGCTTCCATAGAGGTTGTTTGATCAAGTTATTGCTTTACTTGATTCATGATATTGGGCTTACTCCATTGAGTTGATTTGAGCAAGTTATTCTTTGCATTTGGTGATATTGTGTTGGTGGTTGTTTTGTTCAAATATCTTTGGAGGGAAAAGGATTTCTACTTGTTTCCTTTTCTTGTGATGATTGGTTGAATGCTTCAAGGTTAATGTTGAGTTGAATGATGTTGGTTAAACCTTGTCTATAAGCATTGTTGTTAAAGCCCTAATTGGTTGAGAAAAGATATTGGTTGTGGAAAGAACATGAGTAGCATTGTTATATGAGATATTGCATGTTTGGCAATTGTTGGGTTGTGTTTCATGTTCTTGAGAAAAGCATACTACATCTATCTTATTCTTTTGAGATTGAGATTGAGTTGAGATTGATATTGGGAGTTAAGTATAGATCATATTGAGTCTCTAACAATTCTCTTTATGTTTCTATGAGATTTGAGATTGAGATTGGGAGTTAAGTATAGAACATATTGAGTCTCTAACAATTCTCTTTATGCTTCTATGAGGTTGATGAATCACATTGGGTCTCTAACAATTCTCTTTGTGGGTTCATGCTAAGCAAGTTTTTTCTTGGTGAACTTGTGAGTTGTTTTGGACGAGGTTCCGTTGGGGACTTGTGAGCGAGGTTTTGAACAGGTTCCGTTGGGGACTTGTGAGCGAGGTTTTGGACAAGTTTCGATGGGGACTTGTGAGCAGATTTGGACAGGTCCTAGCAGAGGACTTGTGAGCTGAGATTGATAGTTCTATCAGAGAACTTGAGGATAGAGGTACATTGGTTCTATCAGAGAACCTGAGGATAGATTTGGCAAGTCTTTGAGAAGGCTTGTGGACAAAGGATTGATTTGTTCAAGAGTTGGACAGATCTGACAGACAGAGGAAGACTTGTACTAGACCGACTGACTATGTTTGGTACAGGTTGTTGAGCTGCTGTGGACGTGATCATAGAAGGCAGAGGTCTCTTAGGCTAAGCATTGAGGACAGGAGGTCTTCGATGGAAAGGAGTTCCACGTGCTGGCAAGAGGTAGAGACAGTTGATCTTCTGAGGGATCATATCCAGAGCAGAGGGGAAGGTATCTCCTTTGAGCAGAGGCTCATAAATTTAGATTGGGGGAAGGTTTCTCCTTTGAGGAGGCTCATAAATTCAGATTGGGGGAAGGTTTCTCCTTTGGGCAGAGGCTCATAAATTCAGATTGGGGGAAGGTATCTCCTTTGAGCAGAGGCTCATAAATTCAGATTGGGGGAAGGTATCTCCTTTGAGCCGAGGCTCATAAACATTGTAATTGGGAAGGTTTCCCAAAGAACTTTGAGATAACTTTTAGAGAAAAGTTTTGTGGACGTAGCCCGACCATTCCGGGTGAACCACGTTAAAATTGGTGTCACTTTGTGGATGATTTTGTGCATTGCTTTGATATTGCTTTGGGTATATTGCTTTACTATTTTGAAGTATAAAGGAAAAAGTAAAAAGAGGTCTTATACTGTTCACCCCCCCTCTCAGTATAAGCTTGTGTTCTTCATGGCCATATTTAGAGTGATATTGTTGCGCATATGTTAGGAAGTGCGTGAAATGTCAACACCATACTAATTTGACACACGTACCTTCCCAGGCCTTGTAGCCGATCCAATGGGCTTAGCCATTTTTGCAGTGGGGCCTAGATGTAATCAAAAAGTTCTCCCCTATGTCGTCAGGCTATCACACGTTCATCGTAACGGCCATAGAGTACTTCACCAAGTGGGTGGAAGCAGTTCCACTTACCTCTATGATCAAAACCTGCATTGCAGAGTTCATTTTGCACATCATATGTCATTTTGGTATTCCATCCAAGATAATTTTAGATAATGGGACGTCATTCAAAAACAAATATGTGCGTGCTTTGACCACAAAGTACAAAATTCAGCATAGTTTTTCGATGCCCTATTATCCACAAGCAAATGGGTAAGCAGAGGCATCAACCAAAATGCTAGTCACCATCTTCAAAAATATACTCGTAGATAATCATAAGGATTGGAACACTCAGATCCCACTTGCCCTATGGGCTTATTGCACTAGCATTCGGACGCCCACTGGGGCAAATCTATTTTTGCTCATGTATGGCTCCGAGGTTGTCATGCCTCTTGAGTTGGAAATTTCTTCCCTACATTCATCAATGATGATACTATGCAGCAGGCCCGATTAGAACAGCTTACGTTGCTTTACGAATGACACTTTAATGCCCTCGAGCATTTACGTATCTATCAAGAGCGACTTAAGAAAGCATACAACATGAAAGTTAACTTGAGGGAATTTTAGGTTGGTGACTTGGTCTTGAAAGAAAACCAACAGAACTCTAGTCTATCATCCTATTTAAGGGACAAATTCATAGCAAACTAGTTAGGTCCTTATGTAATTGATAGCAAAATAGGACTTGGAACATACCGGCTAGCCTCTCTTGACAGAATCAAGGAACTAGAATCCTTGAACATCAGTCATTTGCGGCCATTCCATGTTTATAAGAGCCATAGCCAAAACCAAATGCTCCCAGGATTCCCATAATCGCTTGGTCAACCCAAATTCTCCAAGGATTTTCGTAATCACTTGGTCAATCCCCAAAATGCTCCAAGGATTTTCGTAATCGCTTGGTCAACCCAAATGCTCCAAGGATTCCCATAATCGCTTGGTCAACCCAAATGCTCCAAGGATTCCCATAATCGCTTGGTCAACCCAAATGCTCCAAGGATTCCCATAATCGCTTGGTCAACCCAAAATGCTCCAAGGATTTCTGTAATCGCTTGGTCAATCCCCAAAACACTCCAAGGATTCCACCAATCGCTTGGTCAATCCCCAAAATGCTCCAAGGATTCCACCAATCGCTTGGTCAATCCCCAAAATGCTCCAAAGATTCTCGCAATTGCTTGGTCAAAAACAAGAAAATTCAAAAACAATAAAATCATCAAAAATAACAAAATTTGCATCTCATTTCCATACATGCTCAAAATCGTCACAAAAATAAAGAGCTCTATTTGGCATATCATCTTCATATTCACACAAATCAATCCATCAAAAACACAAAAACATATAGCTACATTACGCATCGCACCCACACATTGCATATTTGTGGTCATAAAGGTCAAAGCGCCATAGACTGTCATTACTTGGCAAAACCATTATCTTCTACATTTTTTTGCTTTATCAATATCTCATCGCCTATAACCGCCATTCACGTTATTCTCCCACATCATAGTTAGTTGTTTTTTCATGTATCGAGAGTTTTCGTCATTTAGTTGTCATTAGATTTCTAGCCACATACTATACCAAGTCAGACAAATTTTACATAGGTAGAGTTCTACTTGGATCACACCTTGTTACGTAGCATCCCGACACAAGTTAAAACATATAACAAAGTTCCCAAGTTGTGTGAATGAAAGATGAACCCTACAAAGCAATCCAGGTCACCATAAGTGAAATGATTATCTTGCTCATCCCCCTGTGCGAATGACCCCAAGAATGCTGAGAGTTGGCAAAAGTACAAGCATCCTCCCTACCCAATTCCCCAAGAATCCCAAGTTCTCAAAAGTTGCAAAACATCAACAATTTGCAAACGTCAAAACTCCAAAAAATTTGACATCACAACCAAAGTGCATACATCAAGAAAAGCACATAAAATAGTGATTCTCATCACTCCATATCCTAATCCCTTGCTCAAAAGAAAAATATAATACAAAAATAAACAATGATTTTTATCACTACAAAAGATCAAGTACCCCAATACAATTGAAGAAAAGAAGGGAGTCAAACTTGAATCCCTAGAACTCTCAACATCCAGACGGGTCATGAGGCAAACCTCAGTACCAGTTTGATTGATAGCCTATTGGTCACTGGTGGTAAACCTCCCACATGACGATATATCTATCACATTAACTTGTGTGCAAATCAATTTTTGCATGTGGATGAGCTAGCTTATGGTATCCTACGATAACACTGCAGATTAATCTGACTAAATACAACAAAGGAGTTAGTGGAGCTAATTAGGTGATCCTTAGTACAGGTTTGGTTGACAACCTATCTAGAACTGGTGGTATCCTAACCAACACCACATAAATGAACTCAATTGCACACATAGGGATGTGAAATAACTTGGTCAAAGACAAGTCCGATTCATACCTTGGTCAAAAGTCTTATGAAATAAAGTATAGTCGTGGCTAGTTAGTTAAAACATCTGAGTCCCAGAAAACCTTAACTACATTCTCAACCAACTTGCTATCTTTCATCCTTGCATCACCATCAAAAAATACCAAAAAAAAAAAAAACATGTATACATAAAAAGCTATTTACTGCAGCCATCGCCTAGGACAAAAAGCCATAAAGTTCTACACAGTCTATGGTGTGACTACCAAACATCACAAATTCAATCCATCCATTCCATTTGCATATCATATAAATTAGAAACATTTGCATTCATCAACAACATATGCATCCATAACTATAAATTAACATGCATACATCCATATTCATCAATCATCATGCATAAAATCAAATCATCACATGCGCATAAAAAAAATAAAGTCTGTATATATATTATCAAAAATACCTGCAGGCCACAAAGAACCGATCATGTGACCCCAAAACCAAGTCCAAAATCTCAAAACCCCAAGCCTATGGCATAGGCCACCATGATCACACAGGATCGGTGTGATGGGAACTACCACCCATGGTGTGGGTCCTATGGGACCCCTCAGGGTGGCTTCTGCTAGCCCCTGCATCACGCCTACTACCCCCTCCCTCATCCAGTCACCTGTGATGAGATGATGTTGACTACTCAGTATCACTGCCCCTTGTCCGGCATGATGAACCACTACCTAAGGGCTCAGGTACCTGCCCCCCAAGGTGGATGATCTCTCCCTCCAAATCCATCTGATGCTGACACCACTCTACCTCCCACCGATGGTACATCATGACTACATCGTCACGCTATGCTAGCTGCACCCATAGGAGATCCCTCTCCCATGCAGCATTGGTATCCCCCTCCTATCGGTGGTGCATAGCCCATGCATTTTTCTGCTCTGCTAACTGAGCCCATAATAGATCCCTCTCTTGTAGAGCCTCCCCCAAATCCTCATCTTGCCTTCGTAGTAGCTTTTCCAATTATGCATTCTTAGCATGCACCCTTGACTCTATGTCCTTTGAATCTCCCTGAGGTGTGGGCATCTCTAGAATAGCAACCTGCTCTGGCTCCCACTGCTCCATGACGTCCTACATCTTCGGTTGATCCGAAACCCTAAGATCCACATCCGCATCATCTACCTCCACCATGTCCACCTCCTCGAGTGGAGCTCCCCAATCATCTCCTGGCACCTTGACACCCTCCTCTCCCACTGTTATTGCCTTTGCACCTCCTTGTGGCCCCTCTCCCCACCATCATCATAGAGTCCACCACTGATCATACTCTGTAGTAGTCTCGACGTCATCCACATCTGGGACATCGATCACCACATTCGAATCCTCACCCAATGGCATGATGACCGACCGATCTAGAGTCCTCTCATCCCCCTAATGTTGATAGACCATAGGCTCACCAAAAAACCCTTGGCATACCCCAAACTGTCGTGTCACCCGACTGTACGATAAGAACTCCTACTCGGTCCCATGTCACCCAATCAACCACCACCCCTTACTTACCTTCCAGAGCCACTCTCCAACCTCTGGCCAGGCTGGATAGTCCCGATAGGGATGCCCGAACACCTCCCCTGGAGCAAGTCAAGCAAAGGCATCAACATAGTGCCCTATGACTCTTTCCCATCGTTGACTCTGTCCTTGCTCCTTAGACCGTCGCCACAGAGCTGCGTAACCTATATCCTTATCTGACATCTCCACCCGTGTCATCCACGATAACCCCCCTGGTCTCTCCACCACTATGTGTTGCCAACCCCATCTCTATAGTAGATAGCTATAGCTGATCCCCTTCTACCTCTGACAATGAACCTCATATAGCTCCCCATAAAGCTATGCCAGTAGCGTCTATCCCCATATCATGACCAAAGGCTCCTGTATCGAACACTTCACCAGCTGGTAGATCACATCCAGTAGGTTCCACGAGAACCTCGCACCTGATGAGTTAGATAGCAGCATGTTGGAAATGGGGCCCATAAGCAATGCGTGCCTCACTACCAACACCCCCCTCTTAAACCACCATCAGACTAGAATCCCGCCCATATGGTAGTCAATATCTGCCCTCTCCACTAGACCATCCACCCCCAAATCCTCCCCGTGCTCGAAGCAACGTGTTAGCACCACTGTCCACTGATCCCATGATGTCGTCCTAATCGGCAGTCCGTCTATTGAAATCCTAAGAATCCGATAGACATCCTCCAAAGTGACTATCATCTCCCCTATTGGGAGATGGAAAGTATTAGTCTGAGGATCCTACAAGTTGATCAGGGCCATCAGGTAGGCCCGATCCCAAATCACTGGCTCTAATCGAGTCACCTGCTTGAGCCCCAGGGTGTCAAGCCACTCCTAATCAGCCACAGCTAGCACCTCCCATGGTTCAACAAAAATAGTCGGCATGCGATACCGGCTCTTCACAACCTGCAACAGACAACAAAATAAGCACATTAGAATCATGAAAAATAGTGTACAGATACAAACAACATAAACACAAAACAAAATTTAATTTGTCAACCTAGGGTTTTATACTCTCAAAATTGATAAATTAACACAAACACAAAAAAACTCAGAAATAACAAAATTTAATTTGTCAACCTAGGGTTTTATACTCTCGAAATTGATAAATTAACACAAACACAAAAAAAAAACTCAGAAATAAAAAAATTTAATTTTTCAACCTAGGGTTTTATACTCTCAAAATTGATAAATTAACACAAACACAAAAAAAACTCAGAAATAACAAAATTTAATTTGTCAACCTAGGGTTTTATACTCTCAAATTGATAAATTCGAACAAAAAAACTATAATACAAGAAAATAATAAAGAGGGAGTTCACTTACTAGTCTCGCTTCAGCCCCGCCGCTCGATCCGGTTCATGCACTCATGGTGGCGTAAAAATTTGGCAATGCTTCGCTTCGCAGAATTGACCTCCTCCTTAGAGCTCCAAATCGCTAGAAAAAAATAAGTGCAAATGAGCCCAAACCCTAGTTTTGGCCTTTAAATAGGCTTTTTGAGCCTATAATCGTTCCTCCCTGGGAAAAGTGCTCTGGTTAGTGCTCGTCCCACCCTAGAATGAATGTTAAATAGGAATTTGTCCCACCCAGGGGTGAATACAAAGAAAACATTTCACAAAATAGCAAAAATGCACAAAAATGCACTAAAAACAGCAATAAAACTGTCCAATGAGAGTGCTTTTGCACTTGACATTCTAGGCATGCAAAATAGATGTCGGGGTCACAAATCCTCACTATCCTACTCCCTAATAATGCTACCATAGCTGGACTACTCCACGGGAGGACGGATCTTTAAGAATTTCATCCCCAAATGGCATGGCCAAAAGGGTCAAAACCCACCCAAAAACAACAATAGAGTTGCCGAATGAAGACGCCTTCACACCTGACATTATTGGCATCCAAAATAGATTTCAAGGTCACAAATACTCACTATCCTACTCCCTAAGAAGGCTACCATAGCCAGACCGCTCCACGAGAGGACAGATCTTCGAGAATTTCATCCCCAAATGGCGTCGCCAAAAGGGTTAACACCCACCAAAAATAGGTCTAAATGTCAAAAAATTGCACACACATTCAAATATAAATCTCTGAAGGCACCCTTGCACAAGTCATCTTGGGTCAAGCGACTCATCGCTTTTCTCATGAAGGTCATTCCCTCATCTATTTGTCGCTTGAGGGGGTAGTCACACTTAGTCACCAATCAACAAATACACACCCAGTTAAGGAAAACGGCATGCATTCAAAGAATCATTGACAAAGACAAATCATGCTCCTTCTTGGGGCAGTAAAAAAGCAATAATCATAATTTGATCAATCACTTCGCATTAATGAATCATAAACTCAAGGTTCCCATAGAAAAAAGGTTGCGCCCTTTGCCTATTCATGACTGATCAATGTCAAAGATCAAGTAACACCTCACCGAAAAAGTTTAACACTTGAAATGAGTTCCTTCGCTCATCAGAAGCAAGGATTCAAGAATGCATGCCATTTCTATACTTGGGGCATAAAAATTTGGTTAGGTTATTAAGAAACCCTAATCATTAGTGTTTTGGTTATCTATTTTTACTCGACGCTACACCTTGCACAATGCATCCCAAAAAGGGGCATCTATAGACAACAAAATAGCACCAATATAATTATGTGACTGCAAACACTGATCGCATTGACACACACAGCCCCAAGGGCAGCCCCCAGAGGTTAAACAGTGGTCCTAACCACTCTCATAATAGTTTTGGAAGGTCAAAAATCAATTTGGCACCTTCAAGAACTTTTCTCAATATCCATTCCACCCAGGGACAGATTCAAACTGGGATTCACCCCACCCCAGGATGAATTCCAAATCTGCCCTAGGGTGGGGCAAATTGCAGGTTTGATGGGCAAAAATTCAAATCTTGACAAATGGTAGCTCAAATATGCCACTTAACGCTTCCTTCATTGCATGGGAGTGTGGGTGAGCGTTTTTGAGCGTTAGAGGCTGTTACAAGGGCAGTCATGGAGTCCCTATTCAGGGAGGAATCTCCTTCCCCCTGGTAAGGCATGATTGCCAAGTGGCACCTCTATATGCCCAATTCAAGAGACCTCCAGTTCTATAAATTGGTGGGTTTTCTCACCCAAAAGATACAAGAGAAGGAGCATTTTGGAGCAACGAAGTGCTGTCATTTTATTTCCACACCTATTCCCCTTTGAGTTGTGCCTTTCACATCCTTGATATCTTTTGGAGAAGAGGTCATAGGGTGGTTATTGGAAGCACAAATCCAGAACCAAACCCAAAATTTGGTCACAATATCCCACCCAATTTTTTGACAATACCCCATAAGAGGTTTTGGACCCATCCCTAGTTGATTGGTGCTGAAATCAGACCCTAAATGGCGGGAAGCCTGCCCCATGGGCGCCCCCTCCCGCATTGTCACAGTCCTAATCACCCCTATTCGGAGTGATGGGAAATCTATGACATATCTGCTTTCTTTCATTTTTGCATTCAGTTCTATGATGCTTAGATAGGTTGTCATTTAAATGTCGTCTTGTTTTGAGCAATTTTGATCATGTTTCTATCTTCATTTGCTTTCACTAACTTGCAGGTAGCATTATAAAATTCCCATTTATGGAGGCCAAATTGGGAAAATATGACCATCTAGGTCTTCCCAAAATGCCCCCAATTAGCTAACCCCAAGTTTATAGGTCTTTTGGAGCTTTCTAGGTAGGACATTTGGGACAGTACCATTTCGGCATTTTGTTGCAGGTGAATTCGTCCCACCCCGGAGCGAATTCAAATCAGCGAGGAATTTTTTGACTGTTCCTTTTCCAGTGCCTTCCTGGTGATGTCTTGATGTCCTTGTCAAATTTTCAAAGCATTTGGATTCATTTTAGTCATAGTTTAATTCATTTTTCTCATTCGCTTATCATAGGCTTGGGGATCGCATGCTTTATTTCATTCGCAGGTGCTATTGACCGCTCCTTATTTCTTTGAATGTAGGATCTAGACCTTAGAGGAGCATAAAGGATCCAATACTCATCCACGTGAGCGGTGACGATGTTTGGTCCACCCATTTTTACATGTGGGCACACGAAAGAAGGAATGGCACACATGGATGTGACTAGAACGCATGTTTAACGCTCCTAGCCCCTTGGAAAGGGAGGAAGCGCATTGTAACCGAATATTGAAACAATATAAATAAAAATGGATGTCTTCTTTATTGGATTTTGTTCAAAGTTTTTGATTCGTTCATGCTTTCCCTCTTTTCAAGCACTTTTAATTTGTAGGATTTAGTGTTCATTCTAAGTTTGATTTGCATTGCTTATTTGCTTTCCTTTTTGCTTTTGTATCCTTGTTCTTTCACCTCACTGGTTGTAAACCCTTGAGCACATTATCTGATATAATATCTAGAAATTCTTCTCATAGACATGATACTTCTACTAGGACATCCTTGCATTGCACTTATTTAACTATAGAAATTAATGCATAGCACATATGCTCATGCTTTAGACCATCCAAAAACTTCCTATCGTCAACTAAACAGATTCTAGTACTGCTACATATCTTTTTTTCCACCTCCTTCAAGTGCTTTAGGTTATGGCGTACTCCATCCTTTGTTAGGGAGTAAGTGTTGGCATGTCCATCATGTATTACACACTGATCAAAATGTCATGGCCTTACCAATAGCAAATGGTAAGAATCCATAGGCAGGATGTCACACAGAACCTCATCACGATAATTACAAATATTAAATTTTACCAAGCATTTCTCACTGACAAAATTCCTATGGTCCTTCTATAACCATGCAATCCAATATGGATATGGGTTTCTCTTCCTCTCTAACTGCATTTTGGTAACCATTCCTTCTAAAAATAGTTTATCTATGCTACCATTATCTATGATAACATTACAAACCTTACCTACACATTTACACCTTGTACAAAATAATATCTTCCTCTATTCTGGATCTCTCTCCTCATTCAACAAGGCTCTCATTTTGACCAAAACTTCTCCTCTTTCTGCTTATTTAGAGTGCTCATATTCAACACCTTCATCTATAATAGCAACTCGAACATTACCTTTGAGCCTCTTATTTGTCCTCTCTTGGTATTGTTGACACTCGTATGCTTTATTTCCTTCTTCCCCACATTTGAAATAGGTTCCATGAAATACTCCTCTTCCAGAACTTCCTCTTCCTCTTAGGTAACCCTTGTTATGATCATGGGAGTAGTAAGCATTATATCCCTTTTGGTCCTGACTATTGTTGGCTTCTCTATTATTTTTTTGATATTTATTTTTCCCTCCATTTTTTCTCCCACTAATTATTCCAACATGACATCTTCCTATTTGCTTACTCTCAAACCTTATGTTTAGCTTCTCTTCAAATCTAAAGTCAAACTGGTAAGCATCCTTTATGGTGGTCATCCTAACTAGACTTAACTCCTCTTGAATACTTGATCTTAACTCATTAATATAATGACATACCTTCTCCTTTTTGGCCTTAGAATGGCCTATATTGATTAAAATTTTATAGAAATCCTCTATGTGTTCTTTGAAAAACTTACTCGACTATCTCAAACCTTGCATTTTCTTCAGTAAATCAAAATCATAATAGGCCATAATGATCTATCTCTTCAACTTCTCCACCATCCGTTCCCACCTTATTATCCTTTATTTTCCTCTTATTGTTTATGTCTATCTAAACTCGCTTCCACCATATGCTAGCATGACCCTTCAACATGGTATTAGTAAATCTAACCCTCTCAGGATATTCTACCTCCTCATACTTACAATATTACTCCATATCATTGATTTAGTCAATCAATTCTTCTAGGTTAATATTTTTAGAATATGAAGAAACATCAAACTTCGACCTCTTCCCAATATAGGATATGGATTTATACAATCTAGCTTGTGTAGGATCTACTACCTCTTCTTCTTCCTCAAACTGGGCCTCTTCTTCCTCAGCTTCATCTTCACTCCCATATTCTCTTCTGGGCTCAAACCCTCTATGTATATCCTCTTATAGTCTTAGGACTTGCCTCTGGAAGGCTCTAAAACCCTCTTTCAACACCACCACATTTCTCCCACCAGCACGGTTTCTTTGTGGAGGTATTCTAACCATGTTTCACAAACCCAAAACCATAAAACTTGGTGCAAACTACCTCACGTTCAGTGATCTTTCTACACACTCAGGAACTCACGCTCTGATACCACTTGAAGTAGGTCAAGCACCACAAAATAAATAATACACATATATTTTTCCTTTGATCATATCATCTGAACCAAGAATTTAATTACTTTCCTCCAAAATGAGGATACAAAATATAAGAGCCCCTTTACAATTTTGAATTTTCCCTCTAATACCTTATTTTCCTCTTTTCCCACCTAAAACAATGCATTTGAAATTTAAATTTTGGAGGTAAAATTCCCAGGGTCATAACTTCGCACTCGTTGCTCCGATTGACTACTACAACATATTTTTATAAAGGGAACGAGATGAACTAAATAGGACAGAATTTAGGTAAATCCTACATCTATTTTAAAATCCTCAAATTTATCCTTTAAGACCTTCAAAATTCACTTGCAAGTTAGGGTATCTATATTTTCACTATTTTTGACAAGTTTTTGCAATAAATCATACATATCTCCCAAACCGTTTAGGGTATTGGAGTGATTCTTTCACCAATGGCTCTAATATTCTATCTCCTAGACAACTAAATACACTTAGAAAATAATAAATTTTGGGTGATGTAATATAACTCTTACGCCACTAGATGCTCCTGCATCACCAACATAAAAATTTGAATTGATGGATATATAATGCATGTCCAAGCCATTCCAAATTTGTTCTTGAGATATTGCATTACTTACAATTGCCATCTTGAATTATCTTAAAATTATTAATTACAAGGTTTTACTAAGTCTAATTTAATTTTTATCAAATTCATCCAGAATGTACATTTCACCTAATTTAATTGGTATTTCAAATTGTACATTTGTAAACCTTGTATGTTTACATTACTTGTATATTTTGACCACTTGTACATTTTAATCAAAATTGACAAAACTGAATAAAATTGTACAAATCCAAAAATCATTTCTTCTTCTTCTAGGAAGTGATTTTTCTATGTATACCCTCCCCTTTAAATTAAGTGGTGTCCTCATTGACTTAGTATTATTGGTCTTGTTCGATGACTCTAGGTGATATTCATCTAGCTAAATATGAAGACCAATACACTCATCCTTTAAATCGATTTACGTATTGACTGACTTCCAAGTATTTTAACCATACTCATTGGCATTTTATTTTGTAGTAGCTAGGAGTGCAACTAAATCCTTCTCGCACTCGAATGCTTCCTTGCACAACTTATCTATCAACATAGATTTTGTCCAGGTTACTATAAATAAGTCCTCATCATTTTTTATTGACCTACAAATTTTGATGCATATCCACTTCACAAGCTGTAATATGCTCATCCTTAGCCTTAAGTTAAGTCTTATGATACATTATTAGCTCATTGTAGCACTTAGTATCCTTTACCATATTCTTGACCTTATGATATTTCACTTGTATTTGTTCCTCCACTACTTTCAACTGATTCACTTGTTTGACCAATTATTAATTTTGTGCTACCAGTTGTACTTCTAAATATTTCACATGATCTTCCACTTGTTGAATCACATGCTACTTTTCCTCCTCCTATGAGCAGAGCTTGTCTTCATAATCCTGCTTGATATCATTCAATTATGCTTCTATCTTCTTTAATATTTCCTAAGCCTCAATCTTGCTACATACTATCTCTTCTTCCATTATAGTCATTTCATTTCAAGTAGACTCTACTTATTCACTTTGTGCTTCCTTGGCATTATCAATTTTTTCAAGGCCCAAGCTAAGCCACTCAATATGATATGTTAGAAAATTCTATTTTCTCAAGATAAAGGCCAATTTCAAAGGTACTCTTTAAAATTATATATCGAGTATATTCAATGGATAAGTCTAGCAGGTTGTCTTATATAAGTATACACATGTATAATCACGGTAATTTGTTTTCACTCCCTCCAATAAGGCATCTATTCCTAACATCATAGTTACCTCTCCCATAGAAAATAACCATGGGTTTTGTGCATGAATGTTTACTATCTGCTTGGTACGATATTTATTGCACTCCCACTTCATAATCCTCTCCAATTTACTGAAGGTTTGTTCTATCCACTATTTTGACTATTCAACACCACCAATACAAAATTGCAACCTAATACTGGAAACATTTTGCTAGCTTGTCAGAAAAAGGACTGCACTTGATTAGTATTTTCACCCTCATCCCCCATAATACCAAATCGAGGTACTTCAACTAAAAATCTTGTACGAAGCCCTACAGTATTATCTTATGGTTGGGTCTATTCTTCTTCTTCCTCTTTCTATGGATTTTATCTTCCTCCAACTTCTTTGATCACACTAACTCTTTTCTATTCTTGTAGGAGAATGTGTGCTCCTATCTTGTTTATCTATCCTTCAAGTGATCTGATCTCCTCAATGCTAATGATATCTTGTAGATATTGATGCTCTACTATCGATACTTGGACATCCTCTTATGGGTTATATAAGTCATCTTGTTGCATTTCTATCAACCCTTCCTCTTGCGGGTCTGGTTGCACTTCCCTTAGTTTTGTAACTATCTAATTTAAAGCAAACTATTCTTGTGGTGGTTGTGTACATGCTTGATTCTATTGATTATTTCCACCTCTCATGATAATATTTATTTTCTTCATTCTTTTGGGTTCCATTAATGGAACTTCTACCGCTTCTTTTACTTTTAACTTTGGTGGTATTATTGTTCTTTCTACCAAATATTTGGATGAATTCAAAAAATTAAAATCTATGGTCTGAAGCAATATTGGCAATCCAATTGCTCCTCCCACTTATTCCATGCTAGGTATATCAAAATTTATCAAATAGGACCATCTTGAATCTGAGTATCCTTCCTATAATGACAGCTCAGATTTCTCTTTCTGCATAGGGTTCTTCACATTCATCTATTTCTCCCATTGTCTATACGTTTGAATATTTACAAGACTAGATTGTGATTATACTCTCTCCTCCACTTCACAAGTGGTTGTCTACTCCAACAAAAATTGGTCCTATGTCTTATATTCCAAGGTAGGTTCCAATTATATTCTATTTTTATTCCTATGATGAACATATTCATGAGATGTAGTCTCGACCTCTTCCTACATCGAAGGTATTGGTTGTTTTGTAACCTTCTTGTCCTTGGATTTTTTTGGATTTTCCTTTGGTAGAGGCAAAATATTTTCCCATTGCTATATGATCGGTTGGTTTGGTGGAAAATCCTAAGGTTGTATCCTACCAAGAAAATAAATGTCCATTCTAGATATTGCATCTAACAAAAGAGCAATGGCATAAAAATTCATTGTAAAGATCTTCATCCTAGTGTCAATAACTTCCACATTCATTCCTTCAAATTGGTTCTCCAATAATACATTACTCCCTTGTAGATACCTTCTACATACTGGGCCATCCATATTGGTATCTATGAAGCTCATAATTCTTCTAATAAGAGAGCCATGATAATATTTATTACACATGCTAATTTATCAATATTCAACAAACTTTGCTTTATTCCATGAGTTACAAAACTAGAAATCTTAGATACAACGGGTAAATTTATAGATGTGAGTGTTTAATAAACCTATAAGCCTCAATTGGATCTACCATATTCTTCAAAATTAGATCTCTCTCCTTGGGTAATCCAAATGTTCTTCAAAATACCTCCACTGAAAACTCCACCTTGATGTATCGATTACCTACTCTCATGAAGGTACGATTCTCAACTGGTTTGTAGGACTAAAGAATTTGTAGCAAGTACTCATTTAATAATACTTTATCTTGTAATGGTATTTGCATAATTATTCTCACTCTTGCCTTCTTCAATATAAGCTTTAATGGATATTTTACCTTATTATTTTCCCATAATGATGCACATTGTTGGAACCATAACTTGTGAACCGTACGCACGTTTGACTTGAAATTAAATGGGTGGTTATGTGTGCATTTTATACATTAGGATGATCCATGATCCTCCTGATCCTCCAAAAATCATGTTTTAGGGACCTAATGCCAACATATAGTGCCTCAAAATTAGCTTTTAGAATAGGTTCCCAGGTTTTTTGGGTTTTTTTGGCTGTTAGAAGTTTATTATATTTTTTTATACCTTAAGTTGAGACCTAATATTTTAAAGTAAGGTTCATTATTTTAAGAGGGATTTGTACACCGAATATGGGTGTAATCTGACTCATTTCTATTTTTAGCAGTTTTTAGGAAAAATTTCTATTTTTAGTAGTTTTTAGAAAAAATACGTTTTTAGGGTTTCTTTGGTTTTTGGTTGCTATATGATGGATTGTAATATTTTGTAGAAGGGTTGTGAATTCAAGAATGATAAGAATATCAATTTGCAGTTTTCTTCCATTACTGCATTTGTGTTATGTGTTTGGAGTCCATTTTTTTGGTCTCTTGTAGATGAGTTTACACCACATAATTATTAGCAAAATTTTATTTTTGGTTGACCAAATGTGAAATCATTGATATCCACTCACTCTTCCTCTAGTTCACTGAGCAATTCATCCTATTTTTCAAGGGTAGCTTCCCTATGAATTTCAATGTAAAGCTCCCTTTAGTATGCCCTTGGTGGTTCCATATCCTCTCGTAGAAATTATAGTGATTCACTACCTCTATAACCGCATCAATATATTTGATCCCTCCATGGATTATACCCTCTCCCTCTCCAAGGATGATTACCATACCTCCTATGTGACTAAAATTGTTGCCCTTGGTCTTGAATGGGGTAAAATATGTTAAATTGCCTTGGTTGTGAATATCTTTGGGGTAATGGTCTTAGTGATATATCCATCCTATTTGCTAAAATAAAGTTAAAATGAGCTTAGAACTCTCACCTAGAGCTTATGCTTCTACAATAATCAAGTGGAAACTACTTTTACACACTCTTTGGTCAATTTGACAAATCAGGACAAATAAACACAAAACTACTCCAAAATATGCACAATTGCTTTCAAAACATATAAGGATTTACATAAATCATACAATACCTCAACAAATTGTACACATATATTTTTAAATCATACAACTCCAATCAAAATCGTTCAACTACACTTGATTCCATGCAGATTCATAAAATCGTACAATAGGAGCTTGAAATTATACAATCTCAATATGAATTCATACAATCAGCTCCTAAATAATACAAGGCCATATCCCTTCCATAAAATTATATCAAAATATGTACAACTAAAAAAAATCATATGATTATTTCCAAATTGCATAAATAAGGTCCTTGGAAGACTTGAAATTGTACAATCTACCCTAAAATCATACAATCCCACCTCCAAATCATAATGATAGCCATGGAAAATTTTACTTGGCTAAAAACCTTATTTTTGTCGACTAGTATTATTTTTGAGAAAACCACGAAAGTGTGCAATCTTCCTTTCTGATGCAATTTTGATGTAGTTGTGCAATTTTATCCTTCAATCGGTGCAATTTATTTGTAAGGCAAATTTCTTAGACAATGTGGCAATGTTGTACGACCATATTTTTATTATTTTCCACACATTGAATGTTAAGAAATATTTTTTTGTGCTTTTATGGCTGATTTCCTGCACTAGGGTTTACTGTTTACATACTTGCAATTCCCACACTTCACTATTTTTGGAAAATAAAATCCTAGACCTCCATTTTCTGTAATAAGGGTTTCTTTGGGTGCCTCCCTACTTCAAACCCTTATTTTATAGCAAATTTTCTCCACCTACAATACAATTTATGAAAATAGTCTAACTTTTATGGAATAAAACCCTACTTCTTCCCAATTTGGTTGTTTTTTGAAATAAAAAATCCTTGTGGTGCAAATATGAAATGGGTCATGAAAATTATGCTAACATGGTAATTTTAAATGTCACTGTGGAAAAATATCTACAGTTACACCTTTTTTTCTTTTGAATCCTTTGAATTTTAGTGTTGCATGTGTATGATTTGCAAAAATGAAAAGAAATTATGCATGGTGCCTTGCTTTTCATAAATTTGAAACCCTAACATTTGAATGTATGAAATTATGCAATCTTTACATGTAATTTTATATTTTGTATGGATGATTGATAACTCATCTTCCTTGTGCATGCAATTTTATCTTTTTTTATGTTCTTTCTTTGTTTTTTTTAAATATTTTATTTTCTTTTGTTTTTTTTCTTTTTCTTTTTATTTTTATTTTCTTTTTCTTTCTCTTAGAGGGGGAATCCATTTCCAATTTTCAACCACCATCTGTCTTATATGTGTCTCGAGGGATTATCTATAGTTACACCTTTTTTTCTTTTGAATCCTTTGAATTTTAGTGTTGCATGTGTATGATTTGCAAATATGAAAAGAAATTATGCATGGTGCCTTGCTTTTCATAAATTTGAAACCCTAACATCTGAATGTATGAAATTATGCAATATTTACATGTAATTTTATCTTTTGTATGGATGATTGATAACTCATCTCCCTTGTGCATGCAATTTTATCTTTTTTTATGTTCTTTCTTTGTTTTTTTTTAAATATTTTATTTTCTTTTGTTTTTTTCTTTTTCTTTTTATTTTTATTTTCTTTTTATTTCTTTTAGAGGGGGAATCCATTTCCAATTTTCAACCACCATCTGTCTTATATGTGTCTTGAGGGATTTTCATAATTAAGATATTTTTGTATTTTTCTAATATGCTAACACTTACCATCGTAGGAATTATACAGTTATTCTCACTTGTACGATCCCCTTTTTTGACTCATTGGTTATGGGTCTCACTTCTACATTATGAGAAATCACATCATTAGGTTCCAACTGATCATTTGAAAAATCCCTTCCAGCTAGTGAGGTTATGTTATTGATTGTCCTCTCATTGCCATGTCTCTAATTTAGTATTGTACAATTACAAACTATAGGAATTCCTATTGAAGACACTTCATTTCATCAGTTAGTTGATTGATCATGAGGTTGAGGTTCTATTACTAGTCTACTATCATTTGAGTGACTCCTCCATCTATCTCGTTAGATCAAATTAGCTTCCAAACTTGCTAAATGAATCCTTTGCTATCCTTGACTTCCTTAATTTACAAATTTTAATCTTCCCCTACTGCCAAGTCCTCTTCTTTGTATATGTCTTCCATGACCTAATACTCTTGACACAGGATATATTTCACTATTAAATAATTTTTCTCTACCCTGAAGCAATCCTCTTCTAGCTTTGATTCTTCTTGGTCCTTATCGGATTAATGGAGGTCATCCAAGTGGGTATATTTCTCTAATATTTGGTGCATACCTTCTCAACCATGGGATAGCTTGTAGGTTTCTGGTCTATTTCAAATAGGCTAAAGGTGTATCTCTTGGCCATATAGGAGTACGGGGATATATCCTTCCTCATCCTCTACCTCCTCTAGGTGATACATTCCAACTAATTCTACCAATATTTAGTGGATGTATTATGGGGGACCGAAAAACACACTTCTTCAAACCCTACTTTTTCATTAACAAATCTAGAAATTACATGCAGAAATAAACAGCCCGTAGGCTTTTACAATGACCAGCGCTTGGCTTGGTCTTCTCTTCTCACTTCTACGCTCTAAGTGCATTCTCCAATCCACCACCACCCTCGACTAATACATCAAACTGGGTTTTTATAGAGGCCCCGATCCTCTAAGACAACTTACGCATAAATGGGTTCACCAACCCGATTAATTACAAAGACATGAAAACCGAGACACCAACCCGATTTAAAACCCCACTCCACACGGCCTTGTCATCGCTGCTCCCTATCAGATTCTCTGCACGACCATCCTTTTTGTTCCCCATGCTTTTTGGTTCTTGTCCACCTTGACTACTCTCTGGGTGCCACGTGTCATTCTGGAATGATCCCCAAAAATACCGCCTGCTGCGGCTTTCTCGCCATCTCTTTCTTCTTCTTCGTCTTCTTCTCTCTCCATCGCGATATCTTGACATGTCGTGATATCATGACGTTTCCTCTTCCCTGCGCTCCTTTCCCTTTTTGGTCGTGATATCATGACATGTCACGATATCACGACCATTTTGCCTCCGTGCTTTCATTTCAAGTTTTTGTCACGATATCGCGACGTCGCGATATCGCGACCGTTTCGTCGCTCAACCTTCCACTCAGATTTCTATCATGATATCATGATAGGTCGTGATATCATGACCTTTGCCTTCGACTGCCCCTCATCCGCCTGCACTGGTCATGATTTTGCGATAGTCACGATTTCGTGACATGTCACAAAATCGTGACAACTCAACTACTTTCCTTCACTGCTGCCTTGCTGTTGCAATTTTGTGACATGCCACGAAATCATGACAACCCAATAGATTCACTTTGCTACTGCACTGCTATCGTGATTTCACGATGGTCGTGATTTTGTGACATGTCACGAAATCGTGACATGTCGCGAAATCGTGTCACGTTGCAAAATCGTGACATGTCACGATTTCACGACACCCTGTCCTTTGCTCCTTTTGCTCCGCTTCATGTCATGATTTCATGACATTGCGATATCACAACATCATGATATTGCGACAAACTCCTGCCTCCGCCCTCGCCTCACCTGGACGTCACGATTTCGTGACGTCGTGATTTCGCTACTATTTTCTTCCTCTGGTTTAGAAAAAAAATTCGTGCCTTCTTCTTCTTCTTCCTGAGCCGACTCTTCAGAAGTGGCTCTCCCACAACTGGATGCTTCTACCATAGGTGCTACTAGATGCTCCTGCATCATTAAAGCCTTCCTAAAAGTCAAATATAATAAAAGGAAAAAATCTGATCAAACCCTATTCAATATCCTACTCCATACTATTAAAGAAAATACAATATTTTTGAAAATTAATCTCCATACTAGTAGCAATAATTTCAGTGTCCAAGTTTTCCTTTAAATTTCTATGTTCCCTTAAACTACAATTTATGAATAACAATACATCATGAAAAAAGAATAAATGAGATAAATAAAGGACCCCCACTTTTATCCTAGACATGGATCATGCCCTCTTTATAGACAGTAAATCCACCTCCTAGAAGAAGAAGAAATAATTTTTGGATTTGCACAAATTTGCTCAGTTTTGTCAATTTTTATTAAAATGTACAAGTGGTCAAAACATACAAGTAAGGTAAATGTACAAGATTTACAAATTTACAATTTAAAATCTCAATAAAATTAGGTGAAATATACATTCAGGATGAATTTGATACAAATCAAATTAGACTTAGTAAGACCTTGTAGTTAATTATTTTGAGATAATTCGTGATGGTAGTTGTAAGTAATGCGATGTCTCAAGAACCACTTTGGAATGACCTAGGTATGCATTATATAGCCCCCCATTGAATTTTTTAGGTTGTTCATTCATTCATGGAGTTAATTAATTGTTCATGATAAGAATTGCATATTATTCACTATTGATGTATGAGCCCATTATGATCAGTAATGATGGATTTATTATACAATAATACTTATAATATGTATAAATCAAAACACCCCTTTGATTCTATGTCCCTGTGAATTCCATTGTATGTTTTGGTCATTGCAGGTTGAGTAATTGTTTTTTGGATGTATAACTTGTTATGTTAATTTGATGGAATTCTATTAGAAATAACTTTGATCATCCAAAAAACCTAGTTTGAGGACATAAAATTATTGCATAATAAATTATGGATGTACAAATACATTTCCAGGTAGTTATATTATTTCTGTATATGCCCTTGATGATTATAATTCATTGCCATTGAACTAGGGTTTGCATGCTGGAAGGAAAGTGAAAAATTATCATATAAAACATCCCAAAACTTATCTTGAAGATAATGGTTGCGCAGGTTGGTGAATTTATGTATAATTTATAGCAAGGGTTCGTACAAAATGTACACATGTTGTACCAATTATACAAGTGGTTGTTTAACTGATTTTGTAATAAAGCAAGACAAAACATGTCAAATAAGGAAAAAATTATTGTTTCAAATAAACCAATTACAAAAATGATTTATTTGAGTTACAAAACTACTTATGACAGATTTTCTATGTGGTAAATCATATAATTGTATAATTTGGTGACCGTACAAGCTAGTTTTATCAAATTGACATATTACACAAGAAAAACAGTACAAGTTGTACAATTTGGGTAAGTTGGTTTTGATAATTTGGGAATCACCTCTAGGAATTTTGAATCACCTCTTTCTCTAGGAATACTACACCCCTATGCTACATTTGGCATCATTACTTTATCAAAATTTGGAATTTTTGTTAAAAATGAGTTAAAATTATTGCAATCAAAAAGATCCTACAAAGTGATAAATTGTGAGTACTACTAAATTGGAGGTGGATGACAAACACAAGTGTGAAAAAGTATAAGATACGAGATAAAATATAATATATCCTAATTAGGAGGATCATGATAATTGTTCAAATAATGTATGTGAATAGTGTTAAACACAATACACATGAACCAGTGATAGAACAAGCATGGACGTCTTAGGAAGGAGATATTGAGATGTTGGATACATTGTTGATAAAAATATAAGAAGAGGAGCAAGAAGAACCTATAGTCAAGGAGAATATTGGTCTAAGTGAAGATGTTAACAATGGAACTATGCAAGGTCAAGGTGAGTGGATGGTGATACCTAATAAAGTGGTAGATAGGTTGCAAAGGAGTGTGGTGGATGGGAGTCAGGCACCAAAGCAATAACACACAAGGTCTTAGGAATATAGACCAAGACCACAACCTATAAATTAGTGAATAACATTATGGAGTGAATATGCACAAGAGTTTGAAAAATAATAATTTGGTGATTACAATAGACCTTGTGTAGACACTTCTAGCGAGGATCATCATAGTGAGTCACCTACAAGGAGGAATAAGTTAAGGATTATAGGAGATACTTCATCAAGTAAAAAGGAAGAACCACCAGTAATGGCCAATTTAGGTAATCAAGAAGGAAAGTAGAGATGTCCACTCTTTACATGTGAAGGAAAGGAAGACCTAATCAGACACATCGTGACATGCATAACCATTTGGAAATAAAATGGTGTGGACCGACCATATGAATGGTTGCAACTATTTCCTACCACATTATGGGGACTCACCATATATTGGTATTTGAAACACCATAATACATAAAAATTTTAATCCTGTAAGACAATGAAGGATGAATTCATTGAGGAGTTTCACCCTTTGAAGGATTATGGAGATATTGTAACTAAAATTTGTTCCACTAAGAAAATATTTTATGAAGATGTAAATTCATATAATCATCGATTAAAGTAGTCGGTGGACAAGATGTAAATACCCTAATTAGATGTATTGGTGAAAATATGGTTTGTAGATGGGTTCCTACCCAAATATAAGAAAAAAATTAAGGTAGTTCCATATTCCACATATGAAGAAGCCTTGGAGAATGCAATGGATTTTGAAAGCAAGGTGAAACAAACAATTGCAAGAATAATATCACATTCTAATTTAGACAATGATTAAGATGATACAATATAACAAGCAATAAAATCATTTTTAAAGTAATTTAATAAGATAATAAAATAGGTGAAGGGTAAATTTAAATAAGATATGAAGGATATTTGGTGCACAGAATGCAAGTCTGAAGGCCACATGAATGTTATGTGTCCTTAGAATTACTATTGTCACAATTGTAATGTACTTAGATATGAAGTGATACAATATCTATTTAATGTAAAGGTGTACCTATAGGTCCTATCAATTCAAGAGCAGGAGGAGAAATAAAAAAACTCAAGGGAGTGGTAAGCAGACTACCAATGGTGGTTATAGTAATAACCAAATAAGGAGAAGGTAATGCCAAGACAATAGGTAGGGAGGACAAAGCTACCTATAGGATGATTCAGATGAAATACCAATCATAGAGTGCTATAATTTTTGTATGTAGGAGAATTTTATAAATAATTTACCTTCACCCCACAACCAAGAGATACAATAGACCACTATTATACACATGTGTAGATGGTGTGGTCCAGGAAACCAAAAAGAAACAAATTATCCAAAGCAAGTGAGTTCTAGTAACTTATAGAATGTGAACTTTTTGGACATTGAGGTACCTATAGTTAGAGAGAAAAGTAAAGAAGTTATAGCCATGAAAAGTAATTAGGATAATAAAAACAAGTACCTTGAACCTACCAAAGAAAAGAAATGATGGAAACTACTAAAAAATGTACTTGAGGAAGATGCACAAAAGGCAAAGTAATTAAGACTAGTAGGAGAAAAAGAGTTAAAGAAACCATCAAAAGATAAAGTAGTTGTGCAAAATATAGTAGCACAAGTCATGAATACAAATATCAAAATTAAGGTGGTAATTTTATTAGAAGCCATTCCATAATTGCATAAAGTGATGGTGAAATAAACACAACCTCATAATGTGATGGAAGTCTAGAGCCAATCAATCAAGGAAGTAGAAAAAAATAACTATTTTATAAATCCAAGCATATTTATTATTGATGTTGGGAAGAAACTCACATTAGTCCATATAGAAATATTGGGGCACAAGTTGACACAAGTCATTGTGGATGGAGGATCCAGTGTTAATGTGTTACCCTAGAAGACTTGGCAAGTGATTGGTGCTCCATCATTATGGGATCCTAAATTCTGATTGTATGGTACTAACTAGTATAATATTGATATAAAGGGTGTCTTGAAAGAACAATAAGTTATAATAGTTGACTAAGAATTCATCTTGGATTTCATTATGATTACCATGCAAAAGCTAGCATATGATGCCTTTTTGGGAAGAGGATGGCTACAAATAGCCAAAGTTAATCACAAATGGAGAAAATATCAGACCAAAATTTAGAAAGGATAGCACAAATACATGATCAACTTGAATAACCATAGGATGAGTGAGTATGTGGCCACGATCGATGAATCAAGTAGTTCTTCGGGCGAAGAGGAGTATGAGCCTAACAAATAAGGGATGTTGTACCTAGATGATTGTAGTGAAGATGAAACTCGATCTTATAGTGGACTCCTTGATTGGAATATGGATGAGTACAAGGTTTTTAGCCCATATTCCTCTATATTAATGCACAATATACCATGAAAAATAAGATGATATGAAGGTTAGTTCAGAACCAAAGAAAGAAGAAGAGGAAAAATGGACATTCTCTAAAAATTTTGCAAAATACACTATGTGAGATGTTGAAATCAATGCAATACCCATGCATCCAATGAACGTTGAAAAGGAAATAACAAATCCTAGGAATATTAAGTTTGAGAGACCTTACATAGTGGATGTAAACCTAGGAATAGAGGAAGAACCTAGAATGGTCCAATATAGCGATGATTGGAACCCAATACTGAAAGTAATAACTTTCAAGATATTTTGGGAATACAAGGATGTCTTTGCTTGGACATATAAGGACATGAAAGTGGTACCACTAGAGTTATGTGTCCACTAGATTATGCTAATACATGGGACACAACTAGTAAGAAGAATACCTTATAGGATAAACCCTAAGTATGGCATATTAGTAAATGTAAAATTAAAATATGCTAGATGTAGGTATAATTTTTAGAGTCACTACTAGTAATTGGGTTTCACCTATTGTGGTCACCCTAAAGAAGAAAGTGTATAATATACGAATATGCATATATTTTAGAATTTTGAATGCAGTTATGATCAAATATCCCTTCCAGATTCCTTTCACAAATTCTATTCTAAAAGAGGTTGCAGGACATTAAATTTAGTCATACATGTATGGGTTTTTCGGGTATAATAATATAAGTATAGCTGAGGAATATAAGTTTAAAACCATATTTATTAAGTAAAATGGCATATATACAAACAATCAACTACCATTTGTGCTATGTAACACCCCATCCACATTTCAAAACATTATTCTATACATCTTTGATCAATTGGCAAAAAGGAATTTCAAGATATTATTGGATGATTGGTCCATTTATGGTAAGGTCAAGGATAATCTACTTAATCTTAGTGAATGCATGAATAGGTGTTGGAATGCATAAATCTCCTTGAATTTGAGAAAGTGTTTTCTGATGGTACCTTATGGGAAACATTTAGGATATTTAGTGTGCAATGACGGGTTGAATATAGATACTAATAAAATCCATGTTATATTACACATGGAGGATTCATATGATATGAGCTCATTAAAAAACTTCCTTGGATCCACAAGATACTATCACAGGTTTATCAATAACTACGCACTTGTGTCCTACCCACTAGATTATTTAACTAAGAATAATATCTCTTTCAGTGGATAGAGGAGCACCACGAAGCCTTTGAAGAATTGAAAGCTAAACTTATTAGTAGTCCCATTTTTGTGTTCCTTAATTGGGATAAGAAATTCCATGTCCATATCGATGGCCCAAACTTTGCGATTGGATGTGCATTAGCTCAAGAAGGACAGTTTAGGCTAGACCAACCTATTTTTTTTGTAAGTCACTTATTGTCATGGGTAGAGAGGAATTACAATACAACAGAGCAAGAATATTTAGGGATGATATATGTCATAGTATTACCTGATGAGTTTCATTATTATCATCATTTAAATTTATGTTTGTCAAATATCAGGTAGTGTAAAAGGCTATATACGAAAGAAGGTTCAAGCAAATTGAATGTTAGTTCATCTAGATAACAGGCTTTACTGGTAAAATAGATGTTGTTGGGGTTTTTTGAGGTTACTTTTAATCATAATGTGCATGAATTCAAACTACTTAAAAGTAGGATTTGAAAACTACTTCCAATAATTAAACTTGAAACCTAATTATAGTTGCAAGAAAGGAAATTACTGAAATGGAATTGCTAAATTTAAACCTAGATTAGATTTACAAAATTGAGACAACTAAATGAACAAGAATTAACATTTATTCTGGTACAAGTATCAATCCAAGAATATCAAAAAACCTATTATAATAGTCCTTCCTCCAAGTCTAAAAGTGGCCCTTGCTTTCTGATCCAAATAAAGGTAATAAAATATCCCCTAACTACTTAAAACACTCACTCAACTCATAGGAAAAAACATGATAAATTGTTGCACTTTATTGACTATCAAATCATATTACACTGCTACAAGAAAATACTTTTCAGTGCTTCAATTTGCTATTGGCTACATTCACTATCAAATCTTATTATAATTACTACTAGCTACTAGCTCAACCAGTTAGCGAGCTTAGTTATTTATACAAGTTATTACAATATGCCTCACTTATATTTTCAACTACTTTATTGTTTGTTAGTGATTTTTTACCAAAACTGCAATAGAATTAGTCTAACTTAAGACAAGATTTGTTGCAATAGTCATCCATTGGCTCTTTTGTGCATTCAAAATGGTGGAAATGAGCTGGAATGGGTTGTAAAAGGTCTATAACACCTGTATCTATCTCTAAGTACCTTTAACTAGATGAATTGGATGCAATCTTGCTCATTTGGGATGAAATAAATTATTTCTCCTATCATTCCAGAGATCTTCAAAATATTCTCAAGTATTTATGCTCAGTTATAACCAAAACATGCGATAAATTATTCTAAAGGTTATAGGACATATTTCCTATCCCTCAGCAATCATTTCCAACTGCTACCTCTTCTTTATATTGACAAATTCCAGGCCATCCTGTGTACTGAAAGGTGGGTGGAATTTGTATAACTATACCTACTATTTCTAGATTTTTGCATAGACTTCAAATTTTTGGTGCTCAATTTTATTTCAAACCAATTTGTGAGGTAGTAAAAGTATTCAAACAACATAATGTAATGGTAATTAATAACATACATTACATTTATAATTTAATTATGCATTCTATTCACTAAAAAACTATACAAAAATAGTGGAACAGTGCCTAAAAATAGTTAGAGCAGAGTATAATGCTTTTATGTAATTTAACCATGCAAAAATTAGTATATAATGATTTAAATCATCTAATTAACATTATATATCATGACATAAGGTTTTTATGGCACTTTTTATGAACTCAAAACATGACAATAATGAGGTAATTTCTAGCCTCATCATTCCCACCAACCTAATCTAATGCATGCCCTCATTCATTCGATAGGGCTATAGAGGTACATTAATCTAGCTCCTTGTACCAGCTTCCCCAAAATAACACTTTTCCAATGTATCACCCTCTACTATTTTATACTTGTGTGAGCTAATTTTGGAATTGCTCATTTGGTTGATGGTTGCTATCTAAATAATAGGGGTTATAAGTTATAATGGTAGGAAACATATATCTCAAACCTATGCATTGATTTTTAAGTGTTAGAATGGTTTGCATTACTACCTCTTCTCTCCTTCTTGACCATAGTAGATTGGTAGGTGACATTGGTTCCTTTTTATAAAGAGACAATGGTAATTCTCCCATATAATATTATAAGCTATCAATGCATTTGTGAAACTCCTTGCATAGAAATTTTAGAAATAAGTCATACAATCCTTGATATTTTTGAGATAAGTAAACCTAAATTATGGTTTATTCATCATATTAAAATGTTAACTTATGGGGATTTTGTGGTTTGGTTGGATATACCTTAACAGAGATCGACTTTTAATTCAACCCCCTTATTATGCCTCTTCTCCTAGTCTGAGTAGATATGATTTTGTAGAGTGGATACAAAGGACCTAAGTTGTACATCCCCTATGAAAATATGAGGTAAGAATTCCACATCCTCTACCATGAAAAACTTGTGCAGGAATAATTCACATATCAAATTATTTTGTTCTTTAGGGCTATGTAGGTAAGCATCTAAGAATTCTTCTATAGTGTTTAAATTGTAGAAAAGACCATAGTTAAGGTGCATTACCTGCCAATGAAGGTATTTATATTTTAGAATCAGGCTGTATAATCTGGCTAGCCTTCGACATTGTACTAAATACTCTTCAACCTAACATAGATACTGTAATATTTCTTGTAATTTATTAACCTTTGTAGTTTGTATCTCAGTGTATTTTTTCATTAGCTTTAAATTTTCAATTTGGGCTTTTAACTTTTGATAATGCAGTACCTATTTTATAACGTCCTTGTTATATTTCATCAATAACACTGTTTGTGGTGGTCTCACTATTGGTGGGTTATTTGTGGAGGATAGTCATTGGTGATGACTCAACATGTTTTATGGAAAATGGATGCAATTTTTTTGGTTGGTGTATCCTCGTTTGTCAAGGCACCTTGATCATATGGCCTAGAGATTGACAAGGAAACCGAGGCACACATTTTGCATTGAAATCTAGTTTGACATCACTTGGTTTAATGTAACCATGTGACCTTAGAAACTTGTGCCTTGACCTTGCGACTGCTTTGAATGTTGCAACACAAAAGAAAAACTAATTTTATCATCACCTACACACATATGCCATGTGGAATTTCCAAATATTAAATCCCACCATGTAGTTTGAATATTAAATCTACCAAGTCCTCATTCTAAAGCTCTTTCTTGTTCCGAAGCATTTGTATTTTTTACAATAGTTTCTCATTTCGAAGCTCTCCTCATTATGACGTTCTATATTTTTATGCCATAAAATTAATAGAACAGTTTTTTAGTTCTAGATCTCTATGTCATTTCGGATATCTATGGGATCTATGTACGGATATATAATCAAAACTATACCTGATTTCATGAGATTACAATTTTTTATCCATCTTTCTTTTTTTCTTCCCACCAAGCCTGCAATTTTTAGAACAATAGGAAATACTTATTGCCATTCCCTTGGAAAGGATGTATATTTTGGATTTTTCCAAATATTATAGATGTATTTATGCTAACTACTTATTCTCATACACTACATACTAAATGTCTACTATGATCAAATGCAAGAAACACATACATGGATGATATGAATAGTTATCATACACTTTACAAATGGTTGTTTTTGCTGATTTTTCTGCAACCAAAAAATGTGTAGCTGGTGATATTTATACAATGGTGTAACAAGAATTGATAGGTCAATTCAAGGTAAACATGCCAAAAAATCATTTTTGATGCTTGTCAATTCAGCAGCACCTCCGAGAAGGTTTTCACTTACTGAATTAATTATTTTCTTTTTTTTTATCTCTCTTTTTTTCCATCATTTTTTTTTTTCATTTTCCATATCTCTATTTTCAATTTTTGCAATTCTTAGTTGTGCCCATGAAGTAATTTCACAATTTCCCTAAAATCATGCCCATGAAGGAAGTTCATTTCTTTTTGTTTTTCTTGGTTTATTTTATTTTATTTTTTTATTTTTCTATTTTTCAAAACCCTACATCATTCTAATTAATTTGCTAAATCTATGATGGAAGAGGGAATCTCTTCCATCATGCATATGTCCAATTTCTCAACTTGTTATAATAACTCTTCTTTGGTTAGTTGTGCACGGTATACCCAAAGATGATATCCATTTACCACTAACTTCCTCCATGAATCATCAATGGGAGAAAGAAAAGAAACTCCATTTTTGAACACTTATTCAATCATATAGGGTCCAAGACACCTAGTTTGCAGCTTCCCAAGAAAATCCTCATAGTGAGAATCAAACAATAAATCCCAAGCCCCTTACTAAAATTTTTGTTACTGAATGTGACTATCATGCCACAACTTTCACTGCTCTTGAATCAACTTATTTTTATGCAATGCATCCAACCAGAGTTCATCTAATGTATTCAACTATATAATCCTATATGTTTGTGCCTGTGACATGTCAATACCAATTTCCAAAGCTATATAAGGTGTTAGTATCTCAAACACAATAGGTAAAAGAGGTTTCTTACCATAAACTTATTCAAAAGGTGTGAAATCCATGGTGGATTTCCATGTAGTGTTGTAAGCCCAAACTACTTTAGGTAATTTATCCAACCAAATTTTCCTATGGGAGGCTACTTTTTATTATCAATATCCTTTCTAATTCCCAATTTGTCACTTCAACCTAACCATTTGCATGTAGATGATAATGTGATGATTTTCTATGATTAATTTCATAAAGTTTAGTAAAAGCCTCAATGAATTTTGATGCAAATTGGGGCTCATGATCTATAGAAATAGATCATTGAGCTCCAAATATCTAAAAAATTTGAGTATACAATAAGTATGCAACCTTCTCTTCATGAGAATATTTAAAAGTACACACCTTTTTCCATTTAGTCATGTAATCTGTGCACACTAATATATGCACCTTTCCATGATATGGTGGGTCAATAGGTACCATAAAATCTAGCCCCCACCTCTTAAATGGTTCTAAAAACACTTGAGGCTACAGTGGTATTTCATTTGTATGGGTGGGTTTACCCATCCTTTGATATTCATCACAATGTATTATGTACTTTTTCACATCCTTGTGAAGATATGGCCAATAATATCATGAACCTAGGATTTTCCAAATTGTGTTTTTCACTAAATAATATCGTCTTGATGGTTCATCATGGTAAGCACGAAGGATATCATACGCCTCATCCTTCTGGATGCATCTGCATAAAACATGATCAGGTTTACATTTAAAGAGTATACCTTTAATCTATTTGAAATATGAGGTATGCTTTATTAACTATTTTTTTTTAGGAGTGAAGTGAGGAAGAACTTTCCTTGTAACCAAATAATTAGCTACATATGCAAACCATGGTGATTGAATAGATATAGCAAATAGTTTTTCATCAGGAAAAGCATCCTCAACTAACTCCTCTTACCTTATATTTTGTAGCCTTGATAAAATATCTACTACTACATTAACCTTCCCTAATTTATTGACTATGGTGATCTCAAATTCCTACAATAATAGTAACCTATGGATAATCCTTCCACTAACCATGGGTTTATTCAAGTATTTAATGGTTGCATGGTCTGTATGAATGAATACTTGATACCCTATGATATAGTATCTAAATTTATTAATAGTATACACTATTACCAAGAATTTGTTCTCAGTAGTGGTGTAGTTATTTTCTACTCTATCAGATTTTTGCTAATGTGATAGGTGGCATAGTGCTCTCCATTTTCAATATGCTCTAATGTTGTTCCAATTATAGTATTGGAATCATTTGTTTGGATATGAAATGGCAGCTCCCAATTAGGACCTCTCAACACTGGTAGAGTTATCAATTTTCCCTTCAAAGCCTCAAAAGACTCTTGGCACTTTGCAATCCAGGTAAATTCAGAATCCGTAGTCAGTAGTGCAAACATTGGATTAGATATTGTACTAAAATTTGAAATAAACATGTGGTAAAAACCAATATGTTCCAAGAAAATTCTAACATATATTTGATTCATTGGAGGGGGAAGGCTCTTGATAATGTCAACCTTCTTGGGGTCAATCTTGATCCCATGAGAAGAGATGTGATCACCAAGAACAATCCCTTCCTTCATCATCATAAAGCATTTTTCAATATTTAAGGATAATTGGTATGTTTCACAACATGTTAATACCTTATCAAGATGTTGTAGTGTATAATAAAAGGTTTATCCACAAACTATAAAATCATCAATGTATATTTTCTACACTTTCATTAGTTAAATCAGAAAAAAATGCCAAAACAACTTGCTGAAAAGTTTTTGGAGCATTACATAAACCAAAGGGTAAAGCCATGTAAGTAAATGTTCCCCAAGGGTATGTAAAAGTATTTTTCTCTTGGTCTTCAAGTGCAACCTAAATCTGGTTGTACCTGCTAAAACCATCTAGAAAATAAAAACATTTCTTTCCATTGAGAGTATCTAACACTTGGTCTATAAATAGTAATGGGAAGTGGTCCTTGTGTATGACTTTATATAACTCCCTGTAATCTACACACACTCTCAATTTACCATTTTTATTTGGCATAATAACCAATGGAGAAACCCATCAACTATAAAAAATAGGATAAATGAACCCAACCTCTAAGAGTTTTTAAATTTCCTCTTTGAGAATATCTCTTAAGGTAGGATTTAATATTCTTTGGGGATATCCCACATGTGTAACATATTCAGTATATATTTTATGAGTGGATACATCAAGATGAATTCCTGACATATCCTTGTACTTCCAAGCAAAGGCATGGACATGTTTATACAAAAAAATAAATAGTTTTGCTTCTTCAACTATCAAACAACTATTAATATTCAAAACTTTCCCTAGCTAAATTTCAATTTGTTTTTCCTTGGGAGGAGAAAATTTAGTCCTTCATAATTTCTCACTGAGGAGTTTAATGCACAATAGTATGGTTGAAGGGAGTGAAAGACTCTTGTATCACTTTCAAGAGTAATTCTTAAAGGAATCATATATTGCATGGGATAGTGAAAAGAGGAGAGAATATGATGATGCCATCCATGTGGCAATGTAAAAGAATTTTCCTATAATGGATTGGATAACATATTTTTAGATTGGTTTTTATCATTTCATAATAGTCGATGAATAACAATTGGTTCATATTCAAGTTCTTACTCCTACATACCACTAATTAGGATGGTTTCATCTTCATAAATCTCTCTTTCCTATAAGTCAAGTTCCTTTATGTGTTCCTTCACTACTAAGGTAGGTAGTGTAGAAATGGTCTCTTCTTGATCCTAATTAGATTCAAGAAACTATAATTGTCCTAAAAATTTGGTTGAAGGCTTGGCTAGAGGGTAAAGAGAAATCTTCCTGAGATCAATTCTATTTGATATTTTGATTTCTTGTGATCTAAAATCTATGAAGGTAGTTGTAGTTGTAATCCAAGGTCTTTCCAAAATTATGGGATAGCCATTAGCTGAATTTCTAGGCTGCAATACAAAAAAATCTATAGGGTATTCCCAAGAAGAGACTTATATAGGGATATATTCGATTACTTCTTTTGGTTTTGAAACTAATCTATTAGGTATCTCTAAAATTGTAGATGTAGAATTTATATTATTGAGCTACAATTCTTGATTGTATCTTTTATCATAACATTAATTGCAGTATCGAGATCAATCCAGATGTTAGATATTTGCATTGATCCAATAGTTATGGTGACAATTGGAATCCCTGGGTCACTATACTTTGGTGGGACAAGTTTCCCAGGTAACAGGTCAACCAAATTTCCCTCTACTTGTGTAGTCTTTAGAAAAAGACTTCTTCTTTCTACATGGTTTCTTTATACATAACTCCTAAACTATTTTGTTGATCAAGGGTACATCCTTTATTGCTTGCAAAAAAGAAAGTTATATGGTAAATATCTTAATACCTTTGACTAATTTTGGTTTAGGGGTATTTAAAGCATTTTTGAGCCTCTTAGGGTATGGTACTGCCCTTGAGGAAGGTACATTATCTACATGCAATTTTTCTATTTTTTCTTTTGTTTCCAGGGTTCATTTCAATTGTTATGGATTAGAAAGTTCTTATGTTCCACCAATTTCTTCAATGATGGGTGGAATAGGTTCAAGAAATATTTTTCCTAAATGTAATTGGATATTAATGCAGTCAAGAACATGAACTACAAAAATTTCTTTAGTTTTAGCTACATAGATATGGATTGTCTATATTGTATTATTTGGGTTTTCCATAGGTTGGGCTATAAGTAGAGGTCGTTTCACCTGTTGTGAATGTATTTGTTGTTGTTGGTAGGATTTTTCTTGAAAATTTTTATTAGGAGCAGGTAAAAAGTTTTGAGTTTGACCTTGGTATCTTCACTATCCTTGATATGGTGGATATTATTGTCCCTAGCTTTGTCCATAGGACTAGTTTTGCATCCAAGATGGATTGACTTGATTCCATGATGAATTACTCCATGTAAATTGTAACCAATATTGAGGATATGTCCAAGGAGGGTAGTTCCAAAATTTTTGGGGTGGTTTTGACTGATCCCATGGCATGTTCCAAGGTGTTATCCCCAATTTGTGGTAAAACAAGGGCCATTTTGATATTGTGAGAAGTTTCTCCTTGTTTTTACCCAATATAATTGAGTTCTTTGGTTTGAGTTTCCAAAACATTTCTAAGTTGAGGTAGTAGATGGTATTTTTTAGTAAGGAGTTCCTTTGAATAGATGCTACATATAGTTGAAATTGGAGTTTTGTTAAAGGGGTACTCTTACAAAGCATGTTTATTCCTGCATCTTGGGCAGTTAATTTCTAAGGGTTTTTTTTGGTTTTGTTTTTGTATTAATCTCCCCTAAATTTGTGTTTATATGTACAAGAATGTTATTTTTCATATTCGTAAATTCTTCCATTAGGTATTTCATATCATTGCCATTAGTACTCCACTTTATTCTTCTTTACCTAGTGCAAAAATAATTTTTGCATAAGTCCATAATTTCATCAATATTAAGGGTAATTATATCCCATTTTCCCATTAAGTCCAATATTTCCCTAGATTCATTATGTAATCCTTTCAAAAAATAGCCTAACATATTTTTGTTATACTCACAGTGACATTGAGGGGGGGGGTGAATCAATGTGTTCTTTTAAAACTTTAAATTTGCAACTCTTAATGCTGAAATAAAGCAAACTCAAAATAGATACAACAAGTTAAAAAGAGAGCATCACCAACACAAGATTTAATGAGGTTCACCAATGTGGCTACTCCTCAAAAATGACTACTTGGACTACCATCCAAATCCAGCCTTTGCAAAGCAACAACTTTACAAACAATTTTACTAGCACCCACTGGAAGGAGCACCAACCCTTGATGCCAAGCACCAACTTGGACTTCAAATCTAGAACTAGAAGATTGATAAAAGGATACCTTTGCTTTTTCTAGACCCTAACTAGTCACCTTTGTTTTCTCTATGTGCTCTACTTTTCTACACAAGCACTTCGCACACTCAGCTGCACCTCACAATCATCTTCTCCTTGTTGTGCACTCTTCTTCCTTAGAAAAATTCCACACTTCGAATGATTCGACACGACTTGCTCTTTGCGCTCAGGCAACAGTAATTCACACACTTCGACCCTCTTCAAATTCTCTAAACAACCCTCCTTTCATAACAAACTTTTCATGATGAAAAATCTAATCTTAGTCGGTTGAAGAACCCTAATCTTAGTCGGTTGCAAACCCTAAACTTAGTCAGCTACAAACCCTAAATTTCATCGGCTTACATCGGTCTTCATCGGCCTCAACTACCCCTGCAACTCTTCTATTGTTGTTGTCGTGAAAACACAACATGTCGCAATATCACGACACTTTTGGCCTTCGTACACTCTACTTGGCTTGCACCAATGAAAACATGACATGTCACAAAATCGTGACACTTTTTGCTTCCTTGCACTCTTCTCGACATGCACCAGTGAAAACATTACATGTCATGAAATTATGAAATTTTTGCTGCCTTATGCCTTTCTCTGCCTTTCGCCCGCAAAAATAATACATGTCACGAAATCATGATATTTCTGCCTCCGAACACTCTATCTCCTTTTCAGGTTGCGAAAACCTGACATGTCATGAAATCACAACATTTTTTATCCTTGGCGCTTTCTCTTCGAACCTGTCATGAAATAGTGATACTTTTTCATCCGTATAGTCCTTCTTGCAAATTGTCACGATATCATGACACTTTTCCTTGTGAGCTCTTTCTCTCGAACCTATCGCAAAATCGTGACACTTTTTCATCCGTACAATCCTTCTTGCAATTTGTCATGAAATCGCGACACTTTTCTTTGCGATCTCTTTCTCTCCAAACATGTCACGAAATCATGACATTTTTCTTTGCTTGCACCTTCTTTCCGACCATGTCACGAAATCACGAAACTTTTTCGTCTGTACTGTCTCTCTTGTAAATTGTCGCAAAATCATGACACTTTTCTTTGCGAGCTCCTTCTCCCCGAACTTGTTGCAAAATCGTGACAATTTTCTTGCAAGTGCCTTCTCATCGAACATGTCGTGAAATCATGATAGTTTTCTTCCCTTGCACTTTTTCTTTCAACATGTCACGAAATCATGACAGTTTAACCTGCTTGCACCTCTACTTCGAACATGTTGCAAAATCGTGATAGTTTTTCAACTTGCCTTCTTCTCTTCCAACATGTCATGAAATCACGATAGTTTTTCAACTTGCCTTCTTCTCTTCCAACATGTCACGAAATCGTGACAGTTTTACCTGCTTGTGCCTCTGCTTTGAACATGTCATAAAATCATGATAGTTTTTCAACTTGCATTCTTCTCTCCCAAAATGTCACAAAATCGTGACAGTTTCCCCTGCTTGCGCCTCTATTTCAAACATGTCGTGAAATCGTGACAATTTTCTCTATTGTTTCTCTCTCCTCTAGTATGTCGTGAAATCGTGATAGTTTTTCCCTATACTTTCTCTCCCCTCCAATAAGTCGTGAAATCACGATATTTTTTCTTTGCACTTTCTCTCTCCTCCAATATGTCGTGAAATCGTGATAGTTTTCCTATTTTCTGAATATGTCACGATATCGTGACACTTTCCTTGTATTTTTCTTTGAATTTTTGCATGTGGGCCACTTAGGTATTTTTGGAAAAACACTGTACATATTCTGAGAGATCTTTGAACTTCCTGTTTGCTGCATCTGAACTTCCTGTTGCTGCACTGAATCAAATTATCTAGCTTATTGTGTTGACAACAATGACAATCCTGGTGCTCCACTTTGCTCAACAATTTTTGGCTCTATAGGTCCACATCTCCTTTAAAATAAAAGCAAACCTATTAGTATAGTCCTCCAAGGTTTCATCTTCTTCTTGTTTAATGTGGAATAATTCATCTTTTCTATTCCTCACCCAGTAATACTCTTGGTATTTTTCCATTAATTCACTCTTCATTTATTCCTAAGTTTAGATATATTCTGGTTCTAGATTCATAAACTAGAGTAGGACTACATCTTTGAGTGGAGAAGGGAATAAATTAAGCTTGTAGTTATCATTTATGTAATCATATTTTTGACATACAACCTTGAATTCAAACAAGAATTGATTAGGATCTTCAGATACCACTCCAATGAAGGTTGGAAGTACTTAAGGTGAGATTATATTCATAGGATAATTTTTTGTAGGATTCAATCGAATGGGGTATTCAAAAGTCCTATAAGGAGTAGGATTATTTGTTTGGTTATGGACATTGCTATCCCTATTTGTATTGCCTTGTTCTATCATGTTATCATCCCAAATCCTATTATAGATTTTTCTATATCGTGCATATGGGATGGATACAAAAGGAGTAGGTGGAGTAGTTAGTCCCTCTAAAATTTCTTGTTCAAGGGATCCTAAAATTCTTGATGATGAAGATGATGTTTTTTGTTTAAGTTTTTCAAGAATTCTAAACATAGGTGATTCACCTCTTAAGCGTGAAGATAACTTTCCTATATTAGGAAAAGGGTTGGTTTCGATAAATATTCCTTTTTCATCCCTTAACATATTCATTCATGCTCATTTTCTAAATGGACCAAAATGCAATTTATTAAAAACTATTACTCATACCAGTCATTCATCCAAATTTTACTCTGAAGTTCACAACTTAGAACACTTAACAATTATTGGATTGCTTTCTTCTTCTAAAAACACCTATCCACAAAAAATTATGAGTTTCATTATTATCATCATTTAATTTTATGTTTTTCAAATCTAGGGCAGTGTACAAGGCTATATATGAAAGAAGGTTCAAGCAGATTGAAGATTAGTTTATCTAGATAACAAGATTTATTGGTAAGATAAAAGTTTTTTGGGGTTTTTTGAGGCTACTTTTAATCCTAATGTGCATGAATTGAAACTAATTAATTGTAAAATTTGAAAAATGCTTCTAAGACTTGAAATTGAAACCTAATTACAATTGTAGGAAAGGAAATTATTGAAACAAAAATCTTGCTAATTCAGAACTAGATTACTTTTGTAGAATTGGAAAAAGTAAATTGAAAGAGTGCCTGAAATGGAAACATTCATTTTAAAGCAAAATTTAGTGTCCTATTGTAGAAGGTTGTCATATTTCTACTACAGTAACTGACAAGAAATAAAGTTTTTGAAAACTTATCAAATTACAAAAAATAGGGGAATTTCAAATCTATGCTATTTTTTAGTTGACCACACACATTCTACACAAATCACACTTGAAATAATAAACACATTTCATCAAATTAAAAATATATATTATTCTAATTAACAATAATGAATAAGAATTAATATGTATTTTGTTACAAGTGCTACAACAAAAATATCAAAAAACTTGTTATAATAGTCTTTCCTCTAGGTTTGAAAGTGGCCCCTTATTTTTGATCTAGAGAAAGGTAATAAAATATCCCTTAACTACATAAAAAATCACTCAACTAATAGGAAATAAACATTATAAATTGTTGCACTTTATTGACTATCAACTCATATTACACTGCTATAGGAAAACACTTTTCAATGCTTCACTTTGCTATTGGCTATGTTCACTGTCAAATATTATTACAATTTCTACTAGCTACAAGCTCAACCAATGAGGAATATTAGTTATTTACACTAGTTATTACAATATGCCTTGTTTATATTTTCAACTACATTGTTGTTTGCTAGTGATTTGTTACCAAAACTGCAATAGACTTAGTCTAACTTAAGATAATATTTGTTGTAGTAGTCATCCATTGGCTCTTTGGTGCATTCAAAATGGTGGAAATGAGATGGAATGGGTTGTAAGAGGTCTATAATACCTATATATATCTCAAATAACCTTTCGATGGATGAATTGGATGTAATATTTCTTGTTTAGTCTGAAACATACTATTTCTCCTATCATTTCAGAGGTCTTGAAAATATTTACCAACAAAAATATGATTTATGCTTAGATACAACTAAAAAGGGTGATAAATTATTTTAAAGTGGATAGGACATCTTCCCTATCCCTCAAAAGTAGTTTCCAACTTGTGCCTCTTTTTTATGCTAACAAATTCTAGGCCATCCTGTATAATGTCAGGTTGCTGGAATTTGTATGGACTATATCTACAATTTCTATTTTTCTGCAAAGACTTTGGGTTTTTTGTGCTAAATTTTCTTTAAAACCATTTGTGAGGTGGTAAAAGTATTCAAAAAAACATCATGAAATGGTAAATACAAATATACATTATATTTCTAATTTAATTATGTATTCTATTCACAAAATAACCTTAAAAAATAGTGCAAGAGTGCAAAAAAATAGTCAGAATAGAGTATAATACTTCTACACAATTTAACCATGCAAACATTAGTACCTAATGAATTTAAATCATCTAATTAACATAAACTATCATCACATAAGGTTTTTATGGGAGTTTTTATGAACCTAAAATATGACAAGAATGAGGTAATTTCTACCCTCATCATTACTTATTTGTAAACCCTTTTGATTTCTATGTGGATCATCAGACTTTGTTGTACCTAATAATTAAACTAGTTATACAAGTATGGGTCAATAGGTATATCATTACCTTATAAGAATTCATATTTTGAGTAGTAGTTTGACCTAGTAAGAAGCATGTGATTGTAGACCAATTATCTCCAATACAATCATGAGAGCCTTCAAGGATGGGGATTCCATATGAATTCCTTGTTGAACAATTATTTACAATTAATGTTGTTCTATATTCGTACAAGTTGATTGAAGAACACAAGCTTATACTGAAAGGGGAGTGAATAGTATAAGATCACTTTTTACTTTTTCTTTCCCAATCAATGTTATACAATGTATCAATAGCAATATCAACAAAAATAATTAAAGCAATGTAAAAATCACCACACACAATAGAGACACCAATTTAACGTGGTTCACCCAATGTGGGCTACTTCATGAAGAAACAATTTCATTAAAAGTTTCTCAACAAATATCTTGGGAAACCTTTCCCTATTACAATATTTATGGACCTCTATCCAAAGGAGAAACCAATCCCCTAATCAAGTTCATGGATATCTATCCATAGGAGACACCAATATCCTCATATGGTTCATGGATCTCTATCCAAAGGAGAACTCTTTCTCCTCTACTATGTATGGTGATCTTCTAGAATAACTACTGCCTCCACTGCACTAGTTAATGGATCTCTATCCACTAAATACTCCTAATCTCACTCAAAAGACATATTTTCATTACCCTGGCTAATGGACCTATATCCACTAGAGACTACCATCCTCTATACTCTATCACCTCCAAATATTGCACTCAACTCTATATCAAATCTGCACTAAATATAGTCCTTTGGTCTAGAACAAATTTGCTCAATATTTATCTCTAATATGCACTAAACAGAGTCCTTCGGTCTAGCACAAATTTAATCAATATATATCTTTGATCTACACTAAATACATTCCTTCGCTCTAGCACAAATCTACTCAATATCTATCTTTGGTTTGGCACAAACATGTCCTCAAATATGCACCAAACTCTATCCTAAAATCCATCCTCAATCCTTAACACAAAGCTTAACTCAATCCCAAATAAAATATACTATATATACTCCAAACCTTAAATCAAGGTTTGAAGAAATAAATCAATCAACTCTCCTCATAAATATTCTCAAAGACTTGCATTAATTCTATCCACAAGTCCTCTCAAGGACTTATCCAATATGATCTCAATCTCTATCTTCAAATTTGTATTGTAAGCTTCCATTAAAGGCTCACACCAATCTATCCACAAGTCTTCTCCAAGACTTGCCTCAAATATGCTCAACATGTCCTCATTAGAGCTTGTCCAATATTCTCAACAAGTCTTCATCAAGACTTACCTCAAATGTACTCAATAATTTCTCACTAGAACTTGTCTAATATGCTCAACAAGTCTTTTCCAAGACTTACCTCAAATATGATCAATAAGTCCTCACTAGAACTTGTCCAATATTCTCAAGAAGTCTTCACCAATACTTACCTCAAATAACTCCACAAGCCCTCACTAGAACTTGTCCAATATGCCCAACAAGTATTTACCAAGACTTATCTGAAATTTGCATTTTAAGCTTCCACAAAAGCTTACTCAACTCAACTTAGTTTTAACATAGAAAAATTCTTCAATAACTCAAACAAGCTTCACATACAATATTGTTCAATATCACAGAACCATATAGAGAATGGTGAGATACTCAATGTGCTTCATAAATACTCAATCACTTTAAAACTCTTCTTCAACTCATTCTAGAAATAAAGAACAATTTGTTTCATAAAACTAGAACTATCACTTCAACACTTCCACTTGACTAGGCTCAATCAAATCCACTCAATAAATCACTCAATTAAATACTCCTTGCTTACAAAACCTAGTCCAAGCATATGAACACTCACTCAATTATTTCCAACAATGCTTATCAAACAATCTCACATAACAATAATACTCATGATCTTGCACAAACCCTAGTTCAACATAGTTCTCAAATTCACATAACAATGATACTCTTATTCTTACACAAACCCTAATCATGCATATGAAGTTTCATTAATATTTTTCAATAATACTTATCAAATCTCACTTAGAAAAACCGTTAACAATCAAACTCAACAATACTTATAAAACAACCCTTTTATCTCCAACTTAGCATTCACAAAATTCAATAATGACTCACAAGGAATATGTTCCCATACCTTTTTTTTCATGAATAATTGACCTTATAAAACCTATCTCAATCACAATTACTCTTTTTCCCTTTTTAAAGGTTAGATAGCAAAAACCTTCTCAAAACTTCAATCAATAATTTCCTCACAAATTATTCTCACAATACAAAAGTATTAGATCTCAATTACACCTTATTACTCCTTTCAACTATAAAACCCAATAAGAATTTATTTTTGAAATAATATTCAAACTCCTATAAAGCCTTATTTCTCCTTTCAACTTTTAATCCCAATAAGACTTTATTTTAAAATAATATTTAAATTCCTCTAAAGCCTTATTACTCCTTTCACCACTTTAACCACAAAAATCACAATATAATTTTTTTTCCATAAACCTTATACCTCCCTAAATGCTTATGCTGCATAGCCTTAGGATAAGAAAATTAAATATTAAAAATTAAATACCTTCTACCGTTGGTGGGAATAAAACCCTCACTGCACTTCCACCAGTATCCTAGCTACAATTTTAACTATCACATGAGCTAGATAATCATGTGGGACCTAAGTTTTTCCATACACACTTATTCCCAAGCTACCGCATAAGATTTTAAAAAATAAAATTTTCCTCCTTTTTCTACCATAGATTCTCAAACCCGAGACCTCCCCTATGCTACAACTTAGCACCCAAGCCAATCATCCTCTGGGCTAGCCACCCGGATGGTGCTAAGATCTTGGCACCACTTCCCTTTATGCCTTCCTCTCCTTGATGTTATCAATGCATATGTTTTCCTTCCCTTCCTCATTCGATCGACGAGAACAACAAAGCATATGATTTTCAAATTCTTCACACTTAAGCCTTTGATTTAGGATTTATTAATATACCTTTCAAGGTATTTGCGTTAACGCCGGCAATAGTAAATTTGAGATTGCATTTCAAAAATAATATTATTTCTAATTATTTAAATTCAATATACCTTTCAAGGTATTTGCGTTAATGCCGGCAATAGGAAATTTGAGATTGCATTTCAAAAATAGTATTATTTCTAATTATTTAAATTCAAAATGAATTTAAATATTATAAATTAAATGTTTAAATGTCCTTTGGGCCTCTTAATTAAAATAAAATATAAACTTCCTTAGGTTTTTAGGAAACCTTTTGCTATTATCACTTTAGCAAAATAACCTTATTATTTTCTTTCAATCACCATGGAATGGAGATATATTTTCAACCCTTTTATTTTACCCAAATATTATGATCTTGCTATACTTCTTGCTTCTCTTTTGCTGCTTTAGCCATATAATATTTAAATTAAATATTATATCTTTACCTCTTAGAAAATCAATCATAAACTATTTACTTAACATTCCTTTGGTATCTGCTTTGTATTCCTTTGATATCAATGACAACAAATCCTACTCATATTTCCAACAATATCCCCCTTTGTCATTTATGGTAACCCATTTAAATTTTATAATTTTCTTTACCTCTTTCTATTATGATCCCCTAACTGAATGATTTCTTTCTAACTCAAATATCTCCCCCTTAATCAAATATCTTCCCATTTGTCATCAATGTCAAAGGGTCACCTTTGGGGCTCGTGGCTAAGAATGAAACTCTTATATTAGCCACTCCTACACATCCTCTTGAGGTGGTTAATTCTGGTATGGGAGTATTTCTACCCACAACATGCACTGATCTTTACCTTTGTACACTTCCCTCCTCATCTGATCCTTATGATTCCTCTAACTATTCTTGTTCCTGTTTGTTTTTGGAACTTTTTCTCTACACCATCTTGTTGTATGTCCATTATTATTGCACTTATAACACTTAATATTGTTATTTATTGGAGGTGAAAATATCTTAGGATTTCTCCTGGTTAAGCCATATCTATTCCAGTCATGAACCCTATAATTCATTACCTTGTGACCAAACTGATTACAATAGTATCAATACCCTTGAAAAAGTTACCTATTTCTGAATTTCCCATATTCTTGTCTTTCATGTGTCCTTTACAATGTAACCTCTTATCCAAACCTATGACATGAGAGCATCATCCACTGAAGCTAACTTTCCTTGACCTCAATTGTCTCTTAGTCTCTTTTACCCTATGTTGATTCATGTTCCATTTGTTTCTCTTTTGTGCATTGTTCCTTTCCTTGTTGAACTTTATATTGTCCAACTCATCGTCGAAAGTCTCACTCTCTCTTACACTTTATTCTTCTGAAGTTTATTCTTCTTCATAACTTGAGATTGATTCCTCTCTTTGTTTCTTTTGTTCTTATTCAAATCCAAGTCCTATTTTGTTTGATGACCATCTCCATACCTTGATCATCTTATCTATATTTTTTGAGCTCTTTCCAAACTTGTGTATCTTTTCCTTATACTGTTTTACTTCCTTCCTTAGTGAAGCTACTTCATGCTCTAGTTTTTCACATTCTAAAACCTTAGCCTCTAACTTCTCTTTGAATCTCCTTGTCTTAGCCATTGAATTATTTAGATCCTCTATAATATTTCCTTTCTCTTCATCACATTCTTGAAATTTATGCTTGAGTCTTGATTTTTGTTTTCTTACCTCCTTTAATGCATGAAGGGAATGGATAAGCTTACCCTCAAGATCAACTTATCCATTCTCTAATTCTTCCTCTATTTGTTTACATTTGGAAACATCTTCATTATTTTTAGACTCATTTTCTATAGGATCACCTCCTTCTTCCTCTAATGCCATAAGTAGATTCCCTTCTGGTCCTTCAAGTGTATCTTCATATTCATCGTCACTGAAATTGAAACCACTTCTTGTATAACTATCTTGAATATAACTAAAGTTACCACATCTGAAACACTTAAGAATTATTGGTGACCTTTTTATAGCCACTTCTTTTTCTTTTGCCAAAAATAGAACTTCATATTTATCATTATCTAAGGAACTATTATCACTATCATTTGAGTACGTAATTGCCTTGTCTATATAGAAACTCTTCTTCTATATTTGAAAGAACTTATTTTATTTCTTGCCTTGACCATACCTATTTTTCTTTTCATACCTGTATTTTTCTAATTCTCTATTCTTATGATCCTATTTTTCTTCATCATTGCTATTTACAACTTCTTGATAATCAAATACATAGTGACCATGCTTTCCACAATTGAAACATCTAACAGAATTTGCATATTTAAATCTTCTTGGATCCTTGTTCCTTTTACTATAATTTGCTTCTTCATCACTAGATAACTCATTGGTTGAATTTTAATTCTTACTCTTTGTCTTCATAGTAGCTTTGAAGGTTGCTTCTTTCTAGTTATTAGGTTCCTCTTTTGTTCTCACATCAAAAGATGCAAGAATGCCACATAATTCATCGCTTGTCAAAATATCACTATATTTTGATTCCTCTATAGCTAAAATATTTTCACTAAAACATTTTTGGAGTGACCTTAAAATATTATCACAAACATCAAATTCTTGAACTTAAAGTCCAATTCCTTGCATGGAGTTAATAGCCTCATCTACACGAAGTAGATAAGCACTAATATTTTCCTCATATTTCATTTTTATATCTTCAAATTATCCCTTAATATTTCACAAAATTACCTTTTTTACCTTTTTAGCTCCTTCATATATGCTTTACAACTTCTCCCAAATTTATTTTATTGATTTACAATGCATAACCTTTATGAACTTTGTTCTATGCTAATATTTCAAAATTGCATTCCTTGATTTTGAATTGTAATGATGTAGAATATTACCATATTTATATGTAGGTGGAGTAGTTGGTGGTGTGTATTCATTTTCAATGGCTTCCCATATTTCATTTCCAAGTACCATCAGGTGAATCTTCATTCTCATACTCCAAAATATATAATCACTTCCATAAAATACTTGTTCTGAATTAGCAATATCAAAGCAATGCGTAAATCACCATACACAGTAGAGACACCAATTTAACGTGGTTCACCTAATGTGGGATATTTCACAAAGAACATATTTCACTAAAATTTTCTTAACAAATCTCTTGGAAAACCTTTCCCTATTACAATATTTATGGACCTCTATCCAAAGGAGACATCAATGCCCTAATGAAGTTCATGGATATCTATCCATAGGTGACACCAATATCCTCATATGGCTCATGGATATCTATACAAAGGAGAACGCCTCCTCTACTCTGGATGGTGATCTTCTAGAAGAAATACTACCTCCACTACATTGGCTAATGGATATCTATCCACTAAAAACTCCTGCACTCACTCAGAAGACCTATCTTCACTGCCCTAGCTAATGGACCTATATCCACTGGATATTGTCATCCTCTATACTATGTCACCTAAAAATATTACACTCAAATTTATCTCAAATCTGTACTAAACATAGTCCTTCGATCTAGCACAAATATTCTCAATATTTATCTCTAATATGCATTAAACATAGTCCCTCGATCTACCATAAATTTGCTCAATCTCTATCTCTGATCTACACTAAACACAATCCTTCATTCTAGCACAAATCTACTCAATATCTATCTTTGGTCTGACACAAACTTATCCTTAAATATACACCAAACTTTATCCTCAAATGTATTCTCAAGCCTTAATATAAATCATAAATCAATCACAAATCAAATCTACTAGATCTGCTCCAAACCTTAACTCAAGGTTTGAACAAATCAATCAATAAACTCTGCTCACAAGTATTCCCAAAGAATTACCTTAATTCTATCCACAAGTCCTCTCAAGGACTTATCCAATATTCTCTCAATATCTATCTTCAAATATATATTTTAATATTCCATGAAAGTTCACACCAATTTTCCACAAGTCTTCACCAATACTTACCTCAAATCTGCTCAATAAGTCCTCACTAGAGCTTGTCCAATCTGCTCAACAAGTCTTCACCAAGACTTGCCTTAAATATTCTTAATAAGTCCTCACTAGAACTCATCCATTCTTCTCAACAAGTCTTTTCCAAGACTGGACTCAAATATGCTCAACAAGTCCTCACTAGAACTTGTCCAATATGCTCAACAAGTCTTCACCAAGACTTGCCTCAAATCTGTCCACAAGTCCTCACTAGAACTTGTACAATCCGCTCAAAAAATATTTACCAAGACTTACCTAAAATTTGCATTGTAAGCTTCCATAAAATATTACTCAAATCAACTCATTTTTAACATAGAAAACTTCTTCAATAACTCAAACAAGATTTACACATAATATTGTTCAATATCACATAAAAATATAGAGAATTGTTAGAGACTCAATATGCTTCACAAATACTCAATCACTTTCAAACTCTTCTTCAACTCAATCCAGAAATAAAAACAATTTATTTTATAGATCTAGAACTATCATTTCAACACTTCCACTTGACTAGGCTCAATAAAATCCACTCAATCAATCACTCAATAAAATACTCCTTGCTTACAAACCCTATTCCAAGCATATGAACACTCACTCAATTATTTCCAACAATGCTTATCAAACAATCTCACATAACAATGATACTCATGATCTTGCACAAATTCTATTTCAAGATAGTTCTAAAATTCACATAACAATTATACTCTTGTTCTTAAACAAAAACTAATGATGCATATGAAGCTTCATTCAATGTTTCCAACAATCCTTATCAAACAATATTTTTATCATCAACTTTCACTCAAAAAAACCTTTAACAATCAAACTCAAAAATTCTTATCAGACAACCTTTTTATCTCCAACTTAGCATTCACAACATTCAAAAATCACTCACAAGGAGTATGTGCCCATATATTTTGTTTTATGAAGAATTCACATTATAAAATGTCTCAATCACAATTACTCATTTTCCAATTTTAAAGGTTAGATAGCAAAAACCTTCTCAAAATTTCAATCAATAATTTCCTCACAAATTATTCTCACAATGCAAAAACATTAGATATCAATTACACCTTATTACTCATTTCAACTATAAAATCCAATAAGGCTTTATTTTTAAAACAATATTTAAACTCCTCTAAAGCCTTATTTCTCCTTTCAAATATTAATCCCAATAAGACTTTATTTTAAAATAATATTTAAATTCCTCCAAAGCCTTATTACTCCTTTCACCACTTTAATAACAAAAATCACAATATAAAACTTATTTCCATAAAATTTATACCTCCCTAAATGGTTATGCCACATGACTTTAGGATAATTAAATTAAATATTAAATATTAAATACCTTCTACCCTTGGTGGGAATCGAACCCACGTTGTGCTTCCACCAGTTCCCTAGTTGCATATTCAATCATCGTGTGAGCTATGTGCTCACATGGGACCTAAGTGTGCCCATGCACACTTATTCCCAAGCTGTCACCTAAGCTTTTAAAAAATAAAATCTTCCTCCTTTCTCTGTCATAGAGTCTCAAACCCGAGACCTCCCCTATGTTGCAACTTAGCAACCAAGCCAGTCATTGTCTGGCCTAGCCGCCTGAATGGTACTACGATCTTGACACTGCTTCAATTTATGCCTTCCTCTCATTGGTGTTATCAATGCACATGTTTTTCCTTCTCTTCCTCATTCTATCGACGAGCACAACAATTCATATGATTTTCGAATTCTTCACACTTAAGACTTTGATTTAGGCTTTATTAATATACCTTTAAAATTATTTGCCTTTACGTCGGTGAATAGGAAATTTGAATTTGTATTTCAAGAATAATATTTATTTATAATTATTTAAATTCCAAATTAATTTAAATATTATAAATTAAATATTTAAATGTCCTTTGGGCCTTTTAATTAAAATAAAATATAAACTTCCTTAGGTTTTAGGGAAACCTTTTGGCATTATCACCTTAGCAAAATAACCTTATTATTTTATTTCAATCACCATGGAACAGAGATATCTTTTCAACCCTTTTATTTTACCCAAATATTATGATCTTGCTATCCTTCCTTCTTCTCTTTTACTACTTTGGCCATATAACATTTAAATTAAATATTATATTCTTACCTCTTACAAAATCAATCATGAACCATTTACTTAATATTTCTTTGATATCTGCTTAGTATTCCTTTGACATTAATGACAAAAAATCTCGCTCATATTTGCAATAATATTCCCCTTTATCATTGATGGCAACCTATTTACCTTTTATCTTTTCCTTTACCTCTTTTTATTCTACTCCCCCTAAGTGAATGGTTTCCTTCTAACTCAAATATCTCCCCATTTGTCATCAATGGCAAAGGGTCATATTTGGGGCTTAGGGCTAAGAATGAAAATCTTAGCTTAGCCCCTCCCCCACCTCCTATTGAGGTGGTTAATTCTAGGATGGGAGTATTTCTACTTCCAACATGCATTGATATTTACCTTTCTCCACTTTACTCCTCATTTGATCCTTTTGATTCCTTTGACTATTCTTGTTCCTATTTATTTTTAGATTTTTTGCTCTACATCATCTTGTTGTATGTCCATTATTATTGCACTTATAATAATTAATATTATTATTTCTTAGAGGTGCAAATATCTTGGGATTTCTCCTGGTGAAGCCACATCTATTCCTGTCATGAACCCTACAATTCATTACCTTATGACCAAACTGATTACAAGAGTAGCAATAACCTTGAAAACATTGTCTATTTTTGAATTTTCCATATTCCTATATTTCATGTGTCCTAATATATGTATCCTTGTGCCCAAAATTGTGACATGAGAAGTATGATCCATTGAAACTACCCTTTCTTGATCTCAATGGTCTCATAGTCTCTTTTACCCTATGTTGGTTCTTGTTCCTTCTATTCCTATTTTATGCGTTGTTCCTTTCCTTGAAGAACACAAGCTTATACTGAGAGGGGGGGTGAATAGTATAAGACCACTTTTTACTTTTCCTTTATACTTCAAAACAATAAAGCAACATATCCAAAGCAATATCAAAACAATGCACAAGATCATCCACAAAGTGACACAACAATTTGAATGTGGTTCATCCACAAAACTTTTCTCTAAAAGTTATCTCAAAGTTCTTTGGGAAACCTTCCCAATTACAATGTTTATGAGCCTCGGCTCAAAGGAGATACCTTCCCCCAATCTAAATTTATGAGCCTCTGCTCAAAGGAGATACCTTCCCCTACCTCTGCTCTAGCTAGTGATCCTCTAGAAGACCTCTGCCTCCGCTGCCCTTAGCAAATGGAACTCTATCCATAGAAGACACCTGTCTTCCCTGCTCTGGCTGGAGACCTTTGTCCTCAACTCTATCACCTCAAATTTGGTCCTTGAATTTGCACTAAACACAGTCCTTCGGTCTAGCACAAATGTCCTCTTCCTCTTTCTTACCAAACACAGTCCTTCGATCTGGCACAAATTTGTCCTCAAGTTCTTCTCATAGAACCAATGCACCTTTGTCCTCAAGTTCTCTGATAGAACTATCAAACTCAGCTTCACAAGTCCTCTGCTAGGACCTATCCAAATCTGCTCACAAGTCCCCAATGGAACCTGTCCAAAAACTTGCTCACAAGTCCGCAATGGAACCTGTCCAAAACCTGCTCACAAGTCCCCAATGGAACCTGTCCAAAACCTGCTCACAAGTTCATCAAGAAAAACTTGCTTGGCATGAACCCACAAAGAGAATTGTTAGAGACCCAATGTGATTCATCAACCTCATAGAAGCATAAAGAGAATTGTTAGAGACTCAATATGTTCTATACTTAACTCCCAATATCAATCTCAAATCTCATAGAATAAGATAGATGTAATATGCTTTTCTCAAGAACATGAAACACAACCCGACAATTGCCAACCAAGCAATATCTCATTTAACAATGATACTCATGTTATTTCCAACAACCAATATCTTTTCTCAACCAATTAGGGCTTCAACAACAATGCTCAAAGACAAGGTTTAACCAACATCATTCAACTCAACATTAACCTTGAAGCATTCAACCAATCACAAGAAAAGGAAACAAGTAGAAATCCTTTTCCCTCCAAATATATTTGAACAAAACATCCACCCACACAATATCACCAAATGCAAAGAATAACTTGTTCAAATCAACTCAATGGAGTAAGCCCAATATCATGAATCAAGTAAAAGCAATAACTTGATCAAACAACCTCTATGGAAGCAACTCAACCATCAACCTCAAAACAACCAACCAAGGGTTTCACCAACTCAAAGCAAGTAGCAAGACTCACAAACATAAACCCTAGTGCACAATGCTTCCACTACCTCAAACCAGAATTATGCATTCACCAAAACTCTCATCAATGATAACAATGCATAAGTAGTCTTCAACAAACCAGAAGATAGGATTTACTCCCAACCAAAGGAAACCTTGTTGTATACCTTTTCACTCCAATATTATTTTAGGAATTAACATACACCAATCATACTTATAAGAAGAAAGTGCCCATACCTTATTGAAGTGAAGAAACCCCTTTGGAAATCTGCCACAATCACAAAATTCTTTTGCCAATCTTCACAAGGGTTAGTAGATCAACATTACTCCACTTTTCAATAATCATCACCAAAGCCTTTAATTGCACAACTTCCTTATCTCTCCTAAAACCACTTGTACCATAAAATAAAATAAATCACAACATTGCATAACCTTATAACTCCCAAAACCACTTATACCATAAAAGTAAAATAAAATATTTTATATCATTCATAAACATTCCACACTCTAGTTATGACTCCCCTAAACCTTTGATGTCCACTATACTCTTCAAACATTCAAATAAAAAATATATTTTATTTCCCTTCACCTTATAACTCCTCTAAAAGGATATTCAATAATAAAACCTTTATTGCATACCTTAAAAATGTATCTTTGACCAGAAGGAAGGTCAAACCAACAACGCTTCAGAAATCCGCAAATACCGCGACTAGGACTTCCACCAATCCATCAAGCTCCAATCAATGCACATGGTCGAAAAGAGGATTTACAATAAAAACACTTCGCAGGGACTTGAACGTGGGACCTCCCGCTTAGAAGTGCCCTAACCACCTTTGCTGCCACCAATACACCACATCACCCGTTGATAGTATGGCTCAACTAACTTGCGTAATATACAATCAAAAAGCGCACGAGGGTCGATGAAACAATGCTTACACCCTTCGAAATAATTCATGATTCGCAACCCTTATATACTGTCACACTTCCAATACCATCGAACCATATGTTGTTGTCCAATCGTATTATTTTGAAACACATTTGCTTTTGCATTGAATTGTGCACACCTCACTTTCTGTAACTTCCTCTCGCTTATCGTGCCTTTCAAAAATTTTGTGTCGTAGGGGATTACTCGCATCATCGCAGCATGTTCATATTTATCATTTCGACATACGAATAAGCGTACAAAGATCAATTTCATATCTCTATCGATTAATATCAAACACTCTTTTATTTCCTCTTTTAATATGCACTTTGATGCATTTCCAAATACGTCGGCCCTTTTAATTTAATTTAATATTTTAATTTAAATTTTAAATAAATAAAATTTAAACTAAATATTTAAAATTAAATATCTTCATCACCGGGGCACCTTTTTCAATGAAACGAAGAGCCAACTTGGGTTTTAAGAAAAACCCATTTCAAATCTGTTGTCCATGGTTTTAAATAAAACCTTTTATTTTGTCTGCCTTGGTTTTCACAAAAACCTTTCAGCTTCTTGACATCAATGACAACATCAACACTTGAGCAAAGGCAATGTACCCAATGTACCCAAAATTGCCAACAATCTCCCCCTTTGTCATTGATGGCAAACCTTTACTGAAAAACACTTCTTAAGAGCCAAAACTGAAACCCACAACTGAGAATCTACCTTTGAAGTTTTGCTCCCCCTGACTTGAAGCTTTCCTCTTCACTTGAAGCTCTCCCCCTTACTCATATCTCTCCCCCTTTGTCATCAATGGCAAAGGGCCACCTTTGGGGCTCGAGACTAAGAATGAGCCTCTTAGCTTAGTCCCTCCCCCACCTCCTGTTGAGGTGATTAATTTTGGGGTGGGAGTAAAACTCCCATTAGGCACTGATCATCATCAGCATCTATAACTTCCTTGTCGGGCCTTCTCTTGAACTCTTTGTCCATATTCCTGTTCCTATTTTTGTCACTGTTCCTGTTCTTAGCCATGCCTTGATCCTTGGACCTGTTCATACCACTGTTTTTGTTCCTGTACCTTGGAATTTCAGCTCTACACTGTCTAGCTATGTGACCTTCATTGTTGCACTTGTAACAAGTAACAATGTTATTTCTTTGAGGCATACCTGTTCTTTGAATCCATCTGTTCTGATTAAACCTGTTCCTGTTATTTGCCTTGCAATGAATTGCCTTGTGCCCAAAATTATTGCAAGAGTAGCAATACCCATAAAAGAAATCACCACTTCTAAAATTGCTATTTACCTTCTTCACCTGAGCCATGCAATGTACAGACCATGTGACCAAACCCGTGACAAGCAAAACATCTGCCTTGAAACTTTCCTTTATTTGACTTCTTAGGTCCTGAAAACTTCTCCTTCTTCTCATTCTAAATTCTGTTTTCTATTTCTATGCATCTATCATTCAAGGACTCATGATCTGAAATACTTTCCTCATTAGAACTCTCTTCCTTTTGGAGTCTCTTACTAGACTCTCCAACTTGTTTCTTGTGTGGCTTAACAAAACCAAGACCTATTTTATCTGTTGTCTTTCTTTGACCTTTGATAAGAGATTTAACCTTTTTGGAGCTTTCTTGAAACCCTGTACAGACTTATCCTTGTACTCTTTATTTTCCTCTTTCAACGAAGCCATTTTCTGTTCTAATTCACTATACTCACGCACCTTAGATTCTAACTCATTCTTGAGTTCTTGTGCCTTAGCCATAGAGACATCAAGACTTTCTATAAGTTCATCTCTCTCCATACAACATTCATCTAACTTATCCTTGAGTCTAGCATTCTTCTTTCTTTCCTTTTTCAAACCACTAAGAGCATTAGTAAGATCACTTTCAAGATCCTCTATTTGATTGCATTTTGAATTATCAAGGCCTTTTTCAAGTTTCTTATCACTAGAGGTGCTACCCTTTTCAAAAACCATACATGCATCTTCCTTATCATTTTTTGAAGCATCCTCATACATACTAGCAACCAAATCATTAATTGTGCAATCATCCTCAAGGTGACCAAAATTTCCACATCTAAGACATTTCATGATAATGAATCTATGTTTTGGTTCTTCCTCTTTTTCTGATATGAACAACATCTCATTTTCATTATCACTTGAAGAACTTTCACTATCACTACTAGAACACTTACTTGCTTTGTCTAGGTAGAAGCTCTTCTTGTGTTTGTGAGAATACCTCTTTCCTTGATTGCTTGTGCTCATCTTTGTTTTTCCTATGATGCTTGTGCTTTTCGAATCCTTGCTCTTACAGTCCCGTTTATCTTCATCACTTTCATCCTTGGCAATAGTACAGTTAGTAGCATAATGACCAAACTTTCCACAATTGAAACATCTTACGTTTTTCATATTTTTGTGCTTTCTAGAGAACTTGCCTTTCTGTCTGTAATATGCCTCTTCATCACCAGAAGACTCATCACTCTCTTGAAGCTGTTTACCTTTGGAATTCTTGGTAGCCTTGAAAGCTGCCTCCTTCTTGACATCAACCTTCACTTGAGTTCTTAACTCAAATGCTGCAAGTATACTATGGAGCTCATATTTTTTCAACTTATCCAAATCTTTAGCTTCCTCAATAGCAGAAATATTTTCACTAAATCTATTAGGAAGAGATCTTAAAATCTTATCACAAACATCATTTTCAGCAAGCTCAAGACCTAAGTCTTTCATGGAGTTAACAACTTCATCCATACGAAGCATGTAGTCACTAATATTTTCATCATCATTCATCTTGAGTTGTTCAAACATACCTTTGAAGTGTCTCAACTTGGCCTTTCTAACATTTGTATCACCTGTATGAACCACCTTCAACCGATTCCACATTTCACTAGTTGTCTTGCGGTGAATCACTTTGGTGAGATCTGCTTTCTGTAAGCCTTTCAAGATTGCATTCATTGCTTTTGAATTGCTGTGATGTAGGAGCCTCTCTTCTTTAGTATTAAGACCATGTTCAAGAATAGTGTACTCATCTTCAATTACTTCCCAAACCTCATTCCCAAGTGCCATTAGATGAACCTTCATCCTTGCACTCCAAAGACCAAAATCTGACCCATCAAGAATAGGTGCTGCATTGCCACTTGAATGATCCATTGTGTTCTTTACTAGCTTTTCCTTCAAGTCGTTAAACTTTTTGAAGGCACCCGCTCTGATACCAATTGAAGAACACAAGCTTATACTGAGAGGGGGGTGAACAGTATAAGACCACTTTTTACTTTTCCTTTATACTTCAAAACAATAAAGCAACATATCCAAAGCAATATCAAAACAATGCACAAGATCATCCACAAAGTGACACAACAATTTCAACGTGGTTCATCCACAAAACTTTTCTCTAAAAGTTATCTCAAAGTTCTTTGGGAAACCTTCCCAATTACAATGTTTATGAGCCTCGGCTCAAAGGAGATACCTTCCCCCAATCTGAATTTATGAGCCTCTGCTCAAAGGAGATACCTTCCCCTACCTCCGCTCTGGTCGGTGATCCTCTAGAAGACTTCTGCCTTCGCTGCCCTTAGCAAATGGAACTCTATCCATAGAAGACACCTGTCTTCCCTACTCTGCTGGAGACCTCTGTCCTCAACTCTATCACCTCAAAGCTGGTCCTCGAATTTGCACTAAACACAATCCTTCGGTCTAGCACAAATGTCCTCTTCCTCTTTCTTTGATCTGCACCAAACACAAGTCCTTCGATCAGGCACAAATCTGTCCTCAGGTTCTTCTCATAGAACCAATGCACCTCTATCCTCAAGTTCTCTGATAGAACTATCAAACTCAGCTTCACAAGTCCTCTGCTAGGACCTGTCCAAATCTGCTCACAAGTCCCCAATGGAACCTGTCCAAAACCTGCTCACAAGTCCCCAACAGAACCTATCCAAAACCTGCTCACAAGTCCCCAACGGAACCTGTCCAAAACCTGCTCACAAGTTCATCAAGAAAAACTTGCTTGGCATGAACCCACAAAGAGAATTGTTAGAGACCCAATGTGATTCATCAACCTCATAGAAGCATAAAGAGAATTGTTAGAGACTCAATATGTTCTATACTTAACTCCCAATCTCAATCTCAACTCAATCTCAATAGAATAAGATAGATGTAGTATGCTTTTCTCAAGAACATGAAACACAACCCAACAATTGCCAACCAAGCAATATCTCATATAACAATGATACTCATGTTCTTTCCAACAACCAATATCTTTTCTCAACCAATTAGGGCTTCAACAACAATGCTCAAAGACAAGGTTTAACCAACATCATTCAACTCAACATTAACCTTGAAGCATTCAACCAATCATCACAAGAAAAGGAAACAAGTAGAAATCCTTTTCCCTCCAAATATATTTGAACAAAACATCCACCCACACAATATCACCAAATGCAAAGAATAACTTGTTCAAATCAACTCAATGGAGTAAGCCCAATATCATGAATCAAGTAAAAGCAATAACTTGATCAAACAACCTCTATGGAAGCAACTCAACCATCAACCTCAAAACAACCAACCAAGGGTTTCACCAACTCAAAGCAAGTAGCAAGACTCACAAACATAAACCCTAGTGCACAATGCTTCCACTACCTCAAACCAGAATTATGCATTCACCAAAACTCTCATCAATGATAACAATGCATAAGTAGTCTTCAACAAACCAGAAAATAGGATTTACACCCAACCAAAGGAAACCTTGTTGTATACCTTTTCACTCCAATCTTATTTCAGGAAAACATACACCAATCATACTCATAAGAAGAATGTGCCCATACCTTATTGAAGTGAAGAAACCCCTTTGGAAATCTGCCACAATCACAAAATTCTTTTGCCAATCTTCACAAGGGTTAGTAGATCACAAAATAATCAACATTACTCCACTTTTCAATAATCATCACCAAAGCCTTTAATTGCACAACTTCCTTATCTCTCCTAAAACCACTTGTACCATAAAATAAAATAAATCACAACATTGCATAACCTTATAACTCCCAAAACCACTTATACCATAAAAGTAAAATAAAATATTTTATATCATTCATAAACATTCCACACTCTAGTTATGACTCCCCTAAACCTTTGATGTCCACTATACTCTTCAAACATTCAAATAAAAAATATATTTTATTTCCCTTCACCTTATAACTCCTCTAAAAGGATATTCAATAATAAAACCTTTATTGCATACCTTAAAAATGTATCTTTGACCAGAAGGAAGGTCAAACCAACAACGCTTTAGAAATCCGCAAATACTGCGATTAGGACTTCCACCAATCCATCAAGCTCCAATCAATGCACATGGTCGAAAAGAGGATTTGCAATAAAAACACTTCGCGGGGACTTGAACGTGGGACCTCCCGCTTAGAAGTGCCCTAACCACCTTCGCTGCCACCAATACACCACATCACCCGTTGATAGTATGGCTCAACTAACTTGCGTAATATACAATCAAAAAGTGCACGAGGGTCGATGAAACAGTGCTTACGCCCTTCAAAATAATTCATGATTCGCAACACTTATATACTGTCACACTTCCAATACCATAAAACCATATGCTGTTGTCCAATCGTATTATTTCAAAACACATTTGCTTTTGCATTGAATTTTGCACACCTCGCTTTTTGTAACTTCCTCTCGCTTATCGTGCCTTTCAAAAATTCCGTGTCGTAGGGTATTACTCGCATCATCACAACATGTTCATCTTTCTCATTTCGACATACGAATAAGTGTACAAAGATCAATTTCATATCTCTGTCGATTAATATCAAACACCCTTTTATTTCCTCTTTTAATATGAACTTTGATGCAAAATACGTCAGCCCTTTTAATTTAATTTAAAATTTTAATTTAAATTTTAAATAAATAAAATTTAAACTAAATATTTAAAATTAAATATCTTCATCATCGGGGCACCTTTTTCAACGAAACAAAGAGCCAACTTGGGTTTTAAGAAAAACCCATTTCAAATATGTTGTCCATGGTTTTAAATAAATCCTTTTATTTTGTCTGCCTTGGTTTTCACAAAAACCTTTCCGCTTCTTGACATCAATGACAACATCAACACTTGAGCAAAGGCAATGTACCCAATGTACCCAAAATTGCCAACATTCCTTATTGAAATTTCCATTGTCGAACTCATCCTCATAAGTCTCACTCTCTCTTACACTTTCTTCTTTTGTAGTTTCTTCTTCCCTATTCAAATCCAAGTCCTATTTTGTTTGATGACCATATTTGTACCTTGATCATATTATATACAATTTTTGAGCTCTTTCTAAACTTGTGTATCTTGTCCTTAGAATATTTTACTTCCTTCCTTAGTGAAGCTACTTCATGCTCTAGTTTTTCACATTCTAAAACCTTAGCCTCTAAATTCTCTTTGAATCTCCTTGTCTTAGCCATTGAATTATTTATATCCTCTATAAGATTTTCCTTCTCTTCATCACATTCTTGAAATTTATGTTTGAGACTTGAGTTTTGCTTTCTTACCTCCTTTAATGCATCAAGGGCATGAATAAGCTCACCCTCAAGATAAAATTACCGATTCTCTAAATATTCCTCTATTTGTTTACCTTTGAAAATATCTTTATTCTTTTTTTACTCATTTTTTATAAGATCACCTCCTTCTTCCTCTAATGTCATAAGTAGATTCTCTTCTGGTACTTCAAGCGTATCTTCATATTCATCATCACTGAAACTGAAACCACTTCTTGTATAACTATCTTCAATATGACCAAAGTTATGACATCTAAAACACTTGAGAATTACTAGTGACATTTTCCTAGCCACTTCTTTTTCTTTTGCTATAAATAGAACTTCATATTTATCATTATCTGAGGAACTATTATCAGTATCACTTGATTATGTACTTGCCTTATTTGCGTAGAAACTATTTTTCTATATTTGAAAGAACTTCTTTCCTTGCTTGCATTGACCATACCTACTTTTCTTTTGATACCTATATTTTTCTTATTCCCTATTCTTATGATCATGTTTTTCTTCATCATTGCTATTTCTAGCTTCTTGACAGTCAAATACATAGTGACCATATTTTCCACAATTGAAACATCTAATAGATTTTGCATATTTAAATCTTCTTGGATCCTCGTTCCTTCTGCCATAATTTGCTTCTTCATCACTGGATAACTCATTGCTTGAATCTGAATTCTTACTCTTTGCATTCTTAGTAGCTTTGAAGGTTGCATCTTTCTAGATATTAGTCTCCTCTTTTACTCTCATCTCGAAAGTTGTAATAATACCAAGTAATTCATCCCTTGTCAAAATATCACTATCTTTTGATTTCTCTATAGCTAAAATATTTTTACTAAACCTTTTTGGGAGTGACCTTAAAATATTATCACAAACATCAAATTCTTGAACTTCAAGTCCAAGTCCTTGCATGGAGTTAACAACCTAATATACATGAAGTAGATAAGCACTAATGTTTTCCACATCCTTCATTTTTAGATATTCAAATTATTTTCTAATATTTCACAAATTTAAATTTTTGACCTTTTATCTCCTTCACATATGCTTTGCAACTTATCTCTAATTCCTTTTGTTGATTTGCAATGCATAACCTTTATGAAATTTATTCTGTGCAAACCTTTAAAAATTGTATTTAGTGCTTTTAAATTGTAATTATGGAGAATCTTACCATATTTATTTATAGGTGGAGTGGTTGGTGGTATGAATCCATTTTCAGCTACTTCCAATATTTCATTTCCAAGTGCCATCAAGTGAATATTCTTTCTCATACTCCAAAATACATAATCGCTTCCATAAAATACTAGTGTTGAATTATCTAAGGATCCACTCTTAGAATCCATCTATATTCTTGTGAGATTTTCCTTAAAGCTATTAAACTCTTCTAAAGGAACCCGCTTTGATACTAATTGAAGAACACAAACTTATACTGAGAGGGGGGTGAATAGTATAAGACCACTTTTTACTTTTTCTTTCCCAATCAATATTATGTAATGTATCGATAGCAATATCAATAGCAGTAATCAAAGTAATGCATAAATCACCACATATAATAGAGACACCAATTTAATTTGGTTCACCCAATGTGGGATTCTTCACGAAGAAAATATTTCACTAAAATTTTCTCAATAATTCTCTTAGAAAACCTTTACCTATTACAATATTTATGGAACTCTATCCAAAGGAGACACAAATACCCTAATCAAAGTTATGGATCTCTATCCACAGGATACACCAATATCCTTATATGGTTCAAGGATTTTTATCCAAAGGATAAATCCTTCTCCTTTGCTCTGGTCGGTGATCTTCTAGAAGAACTAATACCTCCACTACACTAGCTAATAGATGTCTATCCACTAAAGACTCCTACCCTCACTCGATAGACATATCTTCACTACCCTAGCTAATGGACCTATATCCACTAGATACTATCATCCCCTATACTCTCTCACCTCCAAATACTACACTCATATCTCCCTCAAATTTACACTAAACATAGTTCTTCATCTAGCACAAATTTGCTCAATATTTATCTCTGATCGGCACTAAACACAGTACTTCGATCTAACACAAATTTTCTCAATCTCTATCTCTAATATAAAATAAACACAATCCTTTGTTCTAGCACAAATCTACTCAATCTCTATCTTTGGTCTGATACGAACCTATCCTCAAATATATCCTCAAGCCTTAACACAAACATTAACTCAATCACAAATCAAATATTCTATATATGCTCCAAACCTTAACTCAAGGTTTGAACAAATCAATCAATCAACTCTACTCACAAGTCTTGTCAAAGACTTGCATTAATTCTATCCACAAGTCCTATCAAGGAATTATACAATATGCTCTCAATCTATATTCAAATTTGTATTGTAATATTAGATAAAAGCTCACACCAATCTATCCACAACTCTTCTCCAAGACTTACCTTAAATATTCTCAATAAGTTCTCATTGGCACTTGTCTAATATGCTCAACAAGTCTTCACCAAGACTTACCTCAAATATGCTCAATAAATCCTCACTAGAACTTGTCCAATCTTCTCAACAAGTCCTCACTAGAACTTGTTCAATCTACTCAACAATTCTTCACCAAGACTTACCTCAAATCTATCCATAAGTTATCACTATAATGTGTCCAATATACTCAACAAGCCTTTACCAAGACTTACCTCAAATTTACATTGTAAGCTTCTACAAAATCTTACTCAACTCAACTCAGTTTTAACATAGAAAACTTCTTAAAACACTCAAATAAGCTTCACAAATAATATTATTCAATATCACATAAACATATAGGTAATTATTAGAGATGCAATATGCTTCACAAATACTCAATTACTTTCAAAGTGTTCTTCAAATCAATCCAAAAATAAAGAATAATTTATTTTACAAAACTAGAACTATCACTTCAACACTTCCACTTGAATAGGCTCAATCAACTCCACTCAATAAATTGCTCAATGAAATACTCCTTGCTTACAAAACCTAGTCCAATCATATGAATACTCACTCAATTATTTCCACTAATGCTTCTCAAATAATCTCACATAACAATAATACTGTTATTCTTGCACAAACTCTAATCATGGATATGACGGTTCATTCAATATTTCTAGCAATGCTTATCAAATAAGGTTCTTATCATCAAATCTCACTGAGAAAAACCTTTAACAATCAAATTCAATGCTTATCGAACAACCATTTTCTCTCCAAATTAGCATTCACAACATTCAATAATCAATCACAAGGAAGATGTGTCCATACGTATTGTTTGATGAAGAATTGACCTTATTAAACCTATCTTAATCACAATTACTCTTTTACCAATTTTAAAGGTTAGATAGCAAAAACCTTGTCAAAAATTTAATCAATAATTTCCTCAAAAATTATTCTCACAATAAAAAAGCATTAGATCTCAATTACACCTTATTACTCCTTTCAACTATAAAACCCAATAACACTTTATTTTTAAAATAACATTCAAACACCTCTAAAGCCTTATTTCTCATTTAAACTATTAATCCCATTAAGACTTTATTTTAAAATAATATTTAAATTTCTCTAAAGCCTTATTACTCCTTTCACCACTTTAATCACAAAATTCACAATATAAAACTTATTTCCATAAACCTTATACCTCCCTAAATTTTTATGCCACATAACCTTAGGATGATAAAATTAAATATTAAAAATTAAATACATTCTACCCTTAGTGGAAATAAAACCCACGTTGCACTTCCACCAGTTCCCTAGCCACAACTTCAACTGCCATGTAATCTAGATGATCATGTGGGACCTAAGTGTACCAATGCACACTTATTTTCAAGCTATTGCCTAAGCTTTTAAAATATAAAAGCTTCCTCCTTTCACTATCATAGAGTCTCGAACCTAAGACCTCCCCTATACTACAACTTAGTACCCAAGCCAATCACCATCTGGGCTAGCCACCTAGACAATGTTACAATCTTGGCATTGCTTCACTTTATATGTTCCTCTCCTCGGTGTTAGTAATGCGCATATTTTTCCTTCCCTTCCTCGTTCGATCGATGAGCAAACAAAGCATATTATTTTCAAATTCTTCACACTTAAGACTTTGATTTAGGCTTTATTAATATACCTTTCAAGGTATTTGGCTTAACGTCAGTGGATAGGAAATTTGACTTTGAATTTCAAAAATAATATTTATTTATAATTATTTAAATTCAAAATTAATTTAAATATTACAGATTAAATATTTAAATTTCCTTTGGGTTATTTTATTTAAAATAAAATATAAACTTCCTTAGATTTTTAGGGAAACCTTTTGCCATTATATTTTTTTTGATAGGTAAAATATTATATTTATAGATCAGGTTAAAGGATCCCATCCCTATTACAGTGGGCAAGAATAGTTTCCAGTAGTACAAAATTGATAAAGTCTGATAAAAATAGTCTAGGCATCTGACCCGTATAAACTAACCAAAGCATGGGCACAATTATTACAAATAAAATTGATATGAAATCAAAATAAATAGAGGTAATCCAACTTCCTGTAGTCACCTTCCTAGAGCTAGTAGGATTCCTTTTTGTCTTCTTGCTCAACATTATTTTTCTGATCATTATTCCAAAGGACCTTGAGCATAGCAGGGAGCTCCTGTATTTTAGTAATGGCACTGGATAGGAAGGAACCGACCTCCCAGATAATATTGGTGATGGACTTCAAGTGTTCTACCACTTTTTTGATGTGATTAAGGGTGTAAGTGTGCAACATATCTTCAACATTAATGATTATTACCTCAAATTCATTATTGATGGCCTCAGGTGATTGGCATTGAGAAATCACATTTGGAGACTTTAGCCTATGGTATTTCCTACTCTTTTGGGATGGGTAGACAACTTTATGCTTAATTCTCAGAGGCTTTCCAGGAGGGCAGGGGTCCTAACGGATAGAGTCCTTGGGAGTCAGGGCAGAGGAGGATTTTTTCTTGCCACTATTTTTGACAAGGTTGGGCTTGATTAGGGGGGACTGATAGGAGTCTCAGATAGTCGAGATGTTCTTAGCCGAAGAGGAGGAATAGGAGGATCTCACCTCGATATTACGAGTGGATGCAGATGAGGGCTCAGGGCTGGGGGAGTGGGTAGGTAGACCACAGGAAATATTTTGCTTTTATCACCTTAGAAAAATAACCTTATTATTTTCTTTCAATCACCATGGAACGGAGATATCTTTTCAACCCTTTTATTTTACCTAAATATTATGATATTGCTATCCTTCTTGCTTCTCTTTTGCTTCTTCGACCATATAATATTTAAATTAAATATTATATCCTTACCTCTTAGAAAATCAATCATGAACCATTTACTTCACATTCCTTTGGTATTTGTTTAGTATTCCTTTGACATCAATGATAACAAATCTTGCTCATATTTCCAATATTGATTGGTCAATACTTATCCACAGGTGATTTGCCACAAGAGCTGATGATAACACAGAAGAAGAAGGTAATCATAAAGTTGAACACCTTTTTAGTTGATAGCAATATTGTTGTATAAAAGGGTATTTATGGTATTATACAAATATGTGTGATAGACGAGGAAGTTAAAGAAAAATTGAGAGATTATCATGAGGGGTTGGTAGGAGGATACATGGGGCTAGACACAACTTCTCAAAAAGTACTATTAGTAGGATTATGGTATCCCACGTTATACAATAATAGAAAGGAATATGTACAAGCATATAACACTTACCAGAGAGAAAAGAAACTAGTATGGTGATACTTTATGCCCTTACATCCATCACAATCATAGGAGTTATTTGAGATATGGGTATTAGAATTTATCAAACCATTAAAAACTAACCGTAGGAAGAAGTGTCGATACATCATGATAGCTACTGAATACTTGACAAAATGGGTCAAAGCAAGAGAGCTACTAGATAACAAGATAAAGAGTACAACTTGATTCTTATATGAACAATGAATTAAAAGATTCGATATCCCACTACAAATAATAAGTGATCAAGAAGGTAACTTTGTGAATGAGATTAGAAAAAATATGGCAATAGATTTTAGAATTTTTTCATTCATTGTCTAGTTTGTATTACCATAAAGCCAATGGGTAGGTGGAGGTAACTAACAAAGTCCTAGTGTTAACATTGTACAAAATTTGTGGGATAGAAGAAGTAGATTGTGAGGAAATATTACCATCTATTCTTTGGGTGTATCGAAATGCATTTAACCAAAATTATACCATACACTATTTCAGCTAATGTATTATTAGGATTGAGTAGTGCTAGTGAAGTTCTTGGTACCACATTTATAGGTAGTTGTGGAGCATCACTTAGGTGATAAAGAATATCTAGAGGAAATATTTGTGACAATAATAAATTAGGATGAAAGAAAATTCATGGCACAATAGGTGATCGAAGTGGCCTTAAAGATAAGGAAGTTGTAGCATGATAAGAACTTTTGAAAATTAGAACTTAAGTAAGGTGATTTAGTTCTAAAATAATAGGAAACATGAAATCAATCCAGGAAATATGAAGACCCTATGGATTGGTACCTTTCAAGTTGTAGAAGTAATGGATAATGGGGTAGTCAAACTGCAAAACTTGAATGGAACTGAGGTGTCAAAAACTATGAATGGTTTGAATATGAAGCCATATAAAGTGTAGTGTTTATTTATTTCCTTAGAGGAAATTAAAATAAGACAGAGAGGAAGCTCATTCCAATGAAATGCAGAGAGGAATCCAATATATATTACGGGAGGAACCAAACATGGGACTTGCATTCTAATTTGTAGAAGGAGAGGAAACAAGGCCAATAATCCAACAACAAGAATTGGTATCTCAATCTGAAGAGAGAAGAAGGATGTGAGTACATGTAAGGTTCATAGATAATACTAAAAAAATAAAAGGAGAAGATAAATAATTAATTACACTAAATAAGAGAAGGAACCAGGAAATAGTATCGTTGACAACCCAATTAGATTAAGGAATCGTGTACCCACAGTTGGAGTTTAGATAACTACCTCAACTAATAGAAGGTCGAAGAAGGATACGATTAATGGTACAGTACGAAGATATGATGGATAACTTTGATATGGAAGCACATAAGTGGAATACAAATAAAACCATGGATAAATATCTTATTGAACTTACTTTGTTATATTATATAGGATTATTATAGTAAAGGATGTGATATCAGATCCAATAGCTACAAGAGGACTACGAAAAATTGCAAGGTCATACTGCAAGACTCCATAAATAAACTATCTAATATTTGGATATGACATTGCAAATATTGAATGAGTAAATAATAGCATCGTTATGATAATTAGAAGTCTCAAGTGAAGCACATGATATGACATTGTAAGTAAGTGGTACACACCATGAGGATGCAAGGACTAATGAGGGAAGAGGATCACATATAGCACCACATGACATGTTAAATGACCTGACAATGATAGAATACGATGAAGAGATACTTTGGTAAGAAATAAAAGAAGATATAACATCACCTAAACCTCAAGGTAATGTAGATGAGGATTATAGTGAATCCAGTGATGGATATTTATCTTTGTTAGTAAGGGACAATAGTTTAGATAGTAACGATGATAATTTATTAAAGACACCACAACTACCTCATGCTCAACCTGATATTGAGATCTATGCAATAGTCCATAGATAGTTGAGATGAAAAGAAAGAGAAGTACGAAGACTTCAAAGCATAATGAATTTACCAGCAAATTGGTCAAAACAAATGGATGATGATCGTAATGGTTTTAATTTTGAGTTTAAATTTTTGGAAGCATATAGGGAAACCCTAGAAACCTTGTCTCAATAATTATAATTTGAGGAAATATTATGGACATACTTGTTATTATGTGCAGATCTTTAAATGCGAACACTGCAATAGTTATCACCCAGATCATAAATAAATGAATGTCACTTAGCCAACATAGAGTTGGTGGATATAATTTTTGGTATTTGAGAGAGGGGAGAAATGAACCAACAAGGATCTTTGAGGCAGTAGCAAGGTCGAGGAGGTTTACATCCAATGAATATTGGTAGGAGTAGTTGGAATGTCTCACCTAGAGGGGGTAGAGAAAAATGGAGGATCTGACCCCCTACTCCTATATGGGTGAGAGATACACCTTTGGCCTATTTGAAATGTACTAGAAAACTACAAGGTATCCCTTTGTTGAGAGGGTATGCACCAAACCTTATTAATATATACCCACTTGGATGACCTCCATTAATTCGATAAGGACCTAGAAGAATCAAAGCTAGAAGAGGATTGCTTTAGGGTAGATAAACCCCATTTAATGGTAAAAGAGGTTCTATTTTTAGAGGATAAGGTCATGGAAGACATATGTAAATAAGAGGACTCGTTGGTAGGGGAAGAGTATGCTTTGTAAATAAAGGAAGTTAAGAATAATAAAGGATTAGTTCACCAAGATTGCAATATAATCTGATCTAAGGAGATAGGTTGATGAGTTGCTAAAAATATAGTAGAACAATAAGAGCACCTCTACCTCACATTCAATCACCTAAATTATGTAATGAAGTATCTCCAACAGGAAGTCCTATAGTTTGTAATCCCAAATTGTATACATGGCAATGAGAGGATAGTCAATAACACAACCCTGACAATAAGAATGGATAATTCAAATTATCGGTTGGCACATAATGATGTGATTACTCACAATGTAGAAGTGATACCCCCAACCGATGAGGCAATGAAATGGATCATACAAATGAATGCGACTATATGATTCCCACGATGGTAAGTGTTAGGATATTAGAAAAATATAGAATAATATATTAATTTTGAAAATACCTCGAGATGCAATTAAGATGGATGGTGGTTGAAAATTGGAAACAACGACCCCTTTTGAAAAAAACAAAAATTAAAGAAAAAAATAAAAGAAAAAGAAAATAATAATGAAAAATAAATAAATAAAAATAAAATATTTAAAATAAGCAAAAAAATAAGAAAAAGTTAAAATCGCATGCACAAGGAATACAAGTTGTCAATCATCCTTATAAAATATAAAATTACATGCAAAGGTGGCACAGTTTCATACATTGATACGTTAGGGTTTCAAAATTTTAAAAAGCAAGGTGGAATGCAAAAAAAAATTCCTACTTGTAAATCATATACATGCAAAACTCAAATTTGGAGGATTCAAAATGAGAGAAGGTGTAAATGTAGATATTTTTCCACATGGATATTTTAAATTCACCATGTTACCACAATTTTCATGACCCATTTAATATTTTCACCACAAGGATTTTTTATCTCGAAAAAACACCCATATTGGGAAAACAAAGGATTTTACTCGAGAAAAGTTAGGTTGTTTTCAGAAATTGTGTTGCAGGTGGAGAAAATTGGCTATAAAATGAGATTTTGAAGTAGGGAGGCACCCAAGGAAAACCTTATTACAAAAAAATAGGGCTAGGATTTAATTTTTTGGAAATAGTGAAGTGTAGGAATTGCAAGGAGTTAAACGGTAAACCCTAATGCAAGAAATTAGTCATAAAAGCACAAAAAATGATTTCTTGAATTTGCATGTGTGGAAAATAAAAATAAAAATGAGTACAATATTACCACATTATCCAATAAATTCACTTTACAAATAAATTGCACCAATTGAAGAAGGAAATTGCACAACTACATCAAAATTGCACTGATAACGATGATTGTACACTTCTAGCAAATGGGTTTCCCAAAAATCATACCAATTTGAAAAAAAAAAAATTAGCCAAGGGAAGTTTTCCATGGCTTTCTATACAATTTGGAAATGATATTATACAATTTTAAGGTGGATTGTACAATTTCAAGGCTTCAAAGGACTTGATTTATGCAATTTGGAAACAATCGTATGATTTTTTTTAGTTGCATAAATTCTTTGTACAATTTGGGATCTGATAATACAATTTCATATTGAGATTGTATGAATTCAAGCTCCAATTGTATGATTTGGTGAATATGTACGAAATCGGGTGTAGTTGAATGATTTCGATTGGATTTGTACGAATTAGAAGTGGTTGGACAATTTCAAAATGTACATGTATAATTTGTTGAGGTATTGTATGATTTTTGGTAGCCCTTGTATATTTTAGAAGTGACTATATGGATTTTGGAAGAGTTTTATGTTGAGTTGTCTTGATTTTCCAAATTAAATAAAGAATGTGCAAATGTGGTTTCCACTTCATGATGGTTTAAGTATAAGCTCTAGGTGAGAATTTCAAACTCATTTGATTTTATTGCAATAACTAGGATGGAAATATCACTAGGACCATTAAACTAAAGAGATTCATGGTATAGGTGATTTAAGATAATTTACCCCATTCAAAACCTAGTGAGAGATAACCTTTGGCCTGTTTGAACTAGACTAGAAAAATACAAGGTATCCCCTAGTTGAGAGGGTATGCACCAAATGTTATTAATATATACCCACTTGGATGACCTCAATTAATCCAATAAGTACCAAGAAGAATTAAAGCTAGAAGAGGATTGCTTTAGGGTAGATAAACCCCATTTAATGGTCAAAATGGTCCTATTTTGAGAGGATAATGTCATGGAAGACATATCCAAATAAGAGGACGCGTTGATAGGGGAAGAGTATGCTTTGTAAATAAAGAAAGTTAAGAATAACAAAGGATTCATTCACCAAGTTTGCAAGCTAATTTTATCTAAGGATATAGGTGGAGGAGTTGCTCACAAGATAGTAGAAGAATAAGAACACCTCCACCTCACATTCAATCACCTATATTATGGAATGAAGTATCTCCAATAGGAAGTCCCACAGTTTGTAACTATATAATCCCAAATTGTATACATGGCAATGATAGGATAGTCAATAGCACAACCCTTACAACACAAAGAGACCATTCAAATGATCGGTTGGCACCTAATGATGCGATTACTCACAATGTATAAGTGATACTCCCAACCGATGAGTCAACAAAGAGGATCATAAAAATGAATGCTACTATATGATTCTCGTGATGGTAAGTGTTAGGATATTAGAAAAAAATAGAAAAATATCTTAATTGTGAAAATTCCTTGAGACACAATTAATACAGAAGGTGGTTGAACACTGGAAACAATGACCCCTTCTGAAAAAAAAAATAAAAGAAAAAAAAATAAATAAATAAATATTTGAAGAAAGCAAAATAAAGAACAAAAATAAGAAAAAGATAAATCGCATGCACAAGGAATACATGTTATCAATCATCCTTACAAAAAGATAAAATTACATGCATAGGTGGCACAATTTCATACATTGAGACGTTAGGGTTTAAAAATTTTAAAAAGCAAGGTGCCATGCACAATTTCTTTTTCTGGTTGCAAATCGTAGACATGCAACACTTAAATTTGGAGGATTTGGAAGTAAAGAATGTGTAAATGTAGATATTTTTGCACATGGATATTTGAAATTCATCACGTTACCACAATTTTTCATGACCCATTTCAGATTTGCACCACAAGGATTTGTTATCTGGAAAAAACAACCAGATTGGGAAAAAGAAGGATTTTGCTCGAGAAAAGTTAGGTTGTTTTCAGAAATTGTGTTGTAGGTGGAGAAAATTGGCTAGAAAACGAGGTTTTGAAATAGGGAGGCACCCAAGGATAATCTTGTTACAAAAAAATAGAGCTAGGATTTAATTTTCCAAAAATAGTGAAGTGTAGGAATTGCAAGGAGGTAAACGGTAAACCCTAATGCAAGAAATTAGTCATAAAAGCACAAAAAATGATTTCTTGAATTTGCATGTGTGGAAAATAACAAAAAAATGTTCCTACAATATTGCCATATTATCCAATAAATTCACCTTACAAATAAATTTCACCGATTGAAGGAAGAAATTGCACAACTACATCGAAATTGCACCGACAAGGAATATTGCACACTTTCAGCAAATTGGTTTCCCAAAAATCATACCAATTTGAAAAAAAAAATTATCCAAGTGAAGTTTTCCATGGCTTCCTATATGATTTAGAAAGATCACTAGGACCATTACACCAAAGAGATTCATGGTCTAGGTGATTTAACATAATTTATCCCATTCAAAACCAGGTGAGAGATACACCTTTGGCCTGTTTAAACTAGACTATAAAACTATAAGGTATCCCCTAGTTGAGAGGGTATGCACCAAACCTTATCAATATATACCCACTAGGATGACCTCCATTAATCGAACAAGGACTGAGAATAATCAAAGCTAGAAGAGGATTTCTTTAGGGTAGAGACCCCATTTAATGGTCAAAGAGGTCATGTTTTGAGAGTTACTCAAAATATAGTAGAACAATATGAGCACCTCTACCTCAAATTCAATCACCTAAATTATGGAATGAAGTATCTCCAATAGGAAGTCCCACAATTTGTAACTATATAATCACAAATTGTATGCATACCAATGAGAGGATAGTTAATAGCACAACTCTAACAATAATAAGGGATCATTAAAATGATCATTTTGCACCAAATGATGCAATTTATCATAATATAGAAGTGATACCCCAACCGATGAGTCAACGAAGGGGATCATACAAATGAATGTCACTATGTGATTTCCGTGATGATAAGTGTTATAATAATATAAAAATATAGAATAATATCTTAACTATGAAAATCTGTTGAGACGTAATTAAGATAGAGGGTGGCTAAAAACTGGAAATAGTGGCCCCTTCCGAAAAAAAAAAAAAAAAAAAAAAAATGAAAAAATATGTGAAAAAACCAAAAAAAAGGACAAAAATAAAAAAAAGACAAAATCACATGCACAAGGAAGATAATTTGTCAATCATCCTTACAAAAAAATAAAATTACATGCAAAGGTGGCACAATTTTGTACATTGAGATGTTAGGGTTTCAAAATTACAAAAAACAAGGTGCCATGTAGAATTTCTTTTCCTGTTTGCAAATCATACACATGCAACACTAAAATTTGGAGGATTCAGAAGCAAAGAAGGTGTAACTGTAGATATTTTTCCACATGGTTATTTGAAATTCACCAGGTTACCATAAATTTTCATGACCTATTTCATATTTGCACCACAAGGGTTTGTTATCTCGAAAATGCAACCAAATTGGAAAAAAGAAGGATTTTACTCAAGAAAAGTTAGGCTATTTTCAGAAATCGTGTTGCGGATGGAGAATATTGGCTAGAAAATTAGGGTTTGAAGTAGGTAGGCACCCAAGGAAAATATTATTATAAAAACAGCAAGGCTAGGATTTTATTTTCCATAAATAGTGAAGTGTAGGAATTGCAAGGAGATAAATGGTAAACCCTAATGCAAGATATCAATAATAAAGCACAAAAAATGATTTCATGACTTTTCATATGTGGAAAATAATAAAAATTTATTTGTACAATTCTACCACATTATCCAAGAAATATACCTTACAAATAAATTACACCGCTTGAAGGAGGAAATTGCACAACTATATCAAAATTGCACCGATAAGGAATATTGCACACTTCCAGCAAATGGGTTTCCCAAAAATCATATCAATTTGAACAAAAATAAGGGCTTTTTAGCCAAGTGAAGTTTTCCATTGTTGTATATATGATTTGGAGGTAATATTGTACAATTTTAAGGTGTATTTTACAATTTCAAGGCTTTAAGGGACCTGATTTGTGTAATTTGGAAACAATCTTATGATTTTTTTTTCATTTGTATGAATTCTTTGTACAATCTAGGAGTTACTCATACGATTTCATATTTATATTGTATGAATTAAATCTCCAATTGTATGATTTGGTGAATCTGTATGGAATTGGGTGCAATTGAATGATTTCTATTGGATTTGTATGAATTGGAAGTGGTTGTACAATTTTGAAATGTACATGTATAATTTTTTGAGGTATTGTATGATTTTTGATAGCCCTTTTATGTTTTGGAAGTGACTATATGGATTTTGGAGCAGTTTATGTTGAGTTGTCCTGATTTACCAAATTGACCAAAGAGTGTGCAAATGTGGTTTCCACTCGATGATGGCAGAAGCATAAGCTCTAGGTGAGAATTTTGAACTCATTTTAACTGTATTACAGTAACTAGGATGGAAATGTCACTAGGACCATTACACCAAAGAGATTCATGGTCTAGGTGATTTAACACAATTTACCCCATTTAAGATGGGCAAATTTTAGTCACACGAAAGGCATGGTAATCATCCTTGGATACGGAGAGGGTATAGGTCATGGAGGGGTCAAATATATTAATGTGGTGGTAGAGGTAATGCATCACTATAGTTTTTAAGTGAGGATATAGAACCACCAAGGGTACATCGAAGGGAGCTTAATACTGAAATTCATAGTGAAGATACCTAAAAATATAGGATGAATTACTCAGTGAACTAGAGGAAGAGCAAGTGGATATCAATGATATCACATTTGGACAACCAACAATTTTTTTATAGTAAATGGTGGAAAAATAATAAGGTAAAAAATCCGTTAAAGCTTATGCTAAAGAAGACCAAAGTAAGCATCATTGCACAAATCCTGCCATAAGATAAAGTAATCTTCAATGATTACATGCTGTAAATTCTTTAGTGCTACAAATCTGTTGAAAATCAAATCTTCATGAGAGTAGGAAATCAACACATCAAGGTGGAGTTTCTAGTGGAGGTATTTCAAAGAACATTTGGATTGCCCAAGGAGGGAGCTCCAGTTTTTAAGAAGATGGTAGATCCAATTGAGGCTTATAGGTTTATTATGATACTCACATCTATGAAGTCACCTATTGTAGCTAATATTTCTAGTTCTAGAACTCTTGGAATAAAGTAGAGTCATTTGAAGACTGATGAATTAGAATGTGTAATGAATATTATCATAGCTCACTCATTAGGAGAATCAAGAGCTTCATATATACCGATCTGTATGGCCCTGTATGTAGAAGGTATCTACCAGGGAGTGAAGTATGATTAGGAAACCTATTTGGAGGAACAAATGTGAAAGTTATTAATAACTAGGATGAAGAATTTTGCCATGATTTTTTATCTTATTGATATTTTTATAGAAAATATTGTACCTCTATTAAAGGCAACTCCAAAAAAATCCAAGGATAATAAGGTCACAAAAAAACCAATATATTCGATGCAAGAAGAGGTCAAGACTGAATCTGATAAATATGTTCATCCTACGAGGAAAAGAAGAAGATAATTGGAACATCCCTTTGAATAGTAGACATGAGACCGATAGTTTTAGGAGTGGCTAACCTCCTCTGCAGATGAGGAGAGAGTGGAACAAAAATATAATCCTATAAATATACAAACACACATAAAATGGAAAAGATAAATAAATGTGAAGAGCCCCATGCAAAAAGAGCAACCTGATATGGTTCCAAAGGAAGGATACTCAGACTCAAAAGGTTTTTGGGTTTGATAAATTTTAATATACCTATCATGGAAGTGGGAGGAGCAATTGGATCTTCAACTTTACTTCACACCATGGATTTCAATTTTTTAGACTCATCCAAATATTTGGAAAAAGTAAGGATAATACCACTAGCCTTGAAAATAAAATTGGTGGTGGAATTTTCATTCAAGGAACCCAAGGGAATGAATAAAATAAAGATTATCATGAGAGGTGACAACAGTCAACTGAACCAGGTAAGTACACAACCATCATAGGAAGAGTTTACTCCAAATCAAAAAAATTTAGCACTAAGGGGAGTGCAACTAAACCTGGAAGAGGAAGGGTTGATATAAATGTAATAAGAGGACTTACCTAACCCACAATCACTAGTAATAGAGCATCAGTCTCTATAGGAGATCATTAATGTTGAGGAGATCATATCACCTAAAGAATGAGAGACAAATAAGATAGTACTACACATTCTACTACAAGAAAAGAAAGGAGTTGGTGCGATCGAAGAAGTTGAAGGAATTTTAAATCCACAGAAAGAGGAAGAAGAAGAAAATACCCCACCACAATATAATATTGTAGAGCTTCATACAATATTTTTAGTTGAAGCACCTCGATTTTGTATTGTGGGGGATGGGGGTGAAAAAACTAATGAGCAAGTGGAGCACTTTCTCTAACAAGCTAGCAAAATGTTTACCAGTGCTAGGTTGTAATTCTATGTTGGTGGTATTGGATAGTTGAAATAGTAGATGGATCAAAACTTCACTAAATTGGAGAACATTTTGGAGTGGGTGTGCAATAAATATCGTACCAGGAATATAATGCACATTTATACACAAAACCCATGGATGTTATCCAGGGGAGAGGTAACTATGATGTTAGGAAGAGATGATTTATTAGAGGGATCGAAGACAAATTACCATGAGTATCCACATGTATACCTTGATAAGGCAACCTGTCATACTTATCCAATGAATACACAAAGTATAGAATTTCAAAGAGTACCTTCAAAATTGGCCTTCACCTTGAGAAAATTAAATTTCTTGATATATTGGATCGAGTGGCTTAACTTGGGTCTTGAATAGATTTATCAAGCCAAGGAAGCACAAAGGGAAGAAGTAGAGGCTACTCGAAATGAAATGGCTGTGATGGAAGAAGAACTAGTATGCAAAAAGATCAAGATCAAGAAAATATTAAATAATATGGAAGCAAAAGGGAATGAAATCAAGAAGGATTATAAATACAAGCTTCACTAACAAGAGGAGGAAAAGTAGCATGTGATTCAACAAGCAAAAGAGCATGTGAAATAGTTAGAAGTACAACTAGTAACATAAAATGAACAATTTGCCAAACAAGCGAATCAATTGAAGGTATTGAAGGAACAACTACAAGTGAAAGATCATAAGATCAAGGATATTGCAAAGGATACCAAATGCTACAATGAGCTAATAATGGATCATAATATTTGACTTAAGGTTAAGGATGAGCATATTGCAGCTTATAAAGCAGATATTCATTAAAATTTGTAGGTCATTACAAAAAATAATGAGGAGTTGTTTGTAATAGCCCAGATGAAAGCCATGTTGATAGAGAAGTTACATAAGGGGGCATATGAGTTCATTAAGGAGCTAGTTGCACTTCTATCTACTACAAAATAAAAGGCTAATGACTATGAGTTAAAATCCTTGGAAGTCAATCAATACACAACTCGATTGAAGGATGAGTGTGCTGCTCTTCATCGATCCAATATTCTTGGTCTTATCCAATGATTATAGGTGATATTAATCAAGCTGAATATGGACACCACCTAATTTAAAGGAGAGGGTAGATATAGGCAGCAAATCCACCTCCTAGAAGAAAAATAAATGATTTTTGGATTTGGACAATTTTGTTTAGTTTTTTCAATTTTAATTAAAATGTACAAGTGGTCAAAATGTACAAGTAAGATAAAAATATGATGTTTAAAAATGTACAATTTTAAATTTCAATGAAATTATGTGAAATATGCATTTGGAATGAATTTGATAAAAATCAAATAAGACTTAGTAAAACCTTATAATTAATTATTTTGAGATAATTCAAAATGGAAGTTATAAGTAATACGATGTCTCGAAAATCACTTTGGAATAACCTGTGCATGCATTATATAACCTCCCATTCAATTTTTTAGGTTGTTTGTTCATTCATGGAGATATTGATTGTTCATGATAGGAATTGCATATTGTTCACTATTGATGTCTGTTATTGTTGATCCCATTATGATTAGTAATGATGGATGTATTGTACATAAATGATTATAATATGAATATATCAGAAAACCATTTGATTCTATGTATCTATGAATTCCAGTGTATGTTTTGGTTACTGCAAGTTGTGTAATTGATGTTTTAATGCATAACTTATTATGTTAATTTGATGGAATTGCATTATAAATAGCTCTGATCATCCCATAAATATTACGTGAGGACATGAAATGATTACATAATAAATTATGGCTATACATATATGTTTCCAATAAGTTGTATGATCTTTGGAAATTCCATTGATGATTATAATTTGTTGCCATTGAATTAGGGTTTACATGTTGAAAGGAAAGTGAGCAATTATCATAAGAAAATATTCCAAAACTTGTCTTGAATAGGATGGTTGTGCAGATTGATGAATCTAAGTATAAGGTATAGTAATATTTTATACAAACCATACACAGGCTATACCAAATCGTACAAGTGGTTCTTTACCCGATTTGGTAATAAAACTACAAGATAAAAACTGCCAAATAAGGAAAATTTGTTATTCTAGAGAAATCGATTACAAAACTAATAAATTTGAGTTATAAAACTACTCATTATGGATTGGCTATGTGTTAAATCATACAAACTATAGTTTTTTATTATTTGTATTGTACAACTATACGATTTGGTGACCATACAAGCTATTTTTAGTAAATTGACATATTGCACAAGATAAACCGTACAAGTTGTACGATTTGGGTAAGTTGGTTTTTATTCTTTGGGAATAATCTCTAGAACTTCTAAATAACCTCCTCCTCTAGGAATACTACACCCCTATGCTACACTCTTTGCATCCAAAATAAATCTACTCAATCCTTTAGCAATCAATAAAAAAATTACAGATAAAGGACATCCCTTTCTCAGTACGCACAAGGGTATAAATAATTTTGAAGTTGATACATTAATAATAATAATAAAATATAGAATAAATGTATCCTATAATCCACTTTACTACTAGTTCCATATGTAAGAGCATAAATCTAAGATAGACCCACCTAGTTCTATCATAAGCTTTGGATAGATCTACTTTAAGGATCATTGTGAGATGATTTTTAGTTTTAAAAAAGTGAAGGGTCTCTTGTGCAGCTTGTATGGCTTCAAAAGTTTGTCTACCTACTATAAATCAAAACTTCTTTTGGAAAATAACTTTAGAAAAAATATTTTTCAATCTAACAACCAAAATCATTGTAATAATTTTATAGATAGAGTTATATAATAAAATAGGTATAAATTCATTAAAGTTTTTATGCTTCTTATTTTTGGGAATCAAAGATAAAAAAGTGGAGTTAAAATCCCTAAAAACCTAACCACTCAACATAACTTCCTCCATTACTATGAGAAGATCATCCTTTAAAATATCACAGAAAACTAGGAAAAACTCCATAGGCCATCCATTAGGTCCCATATTTTTATCCTTTTTTAAAGAATTCAGTGCAAATTTTAATTCTTCCTTTGTGACCTCCTTCACCCTCTATCACAAAACTAGGGAATAAATTAGTTAACTTTAATTTTCCCTAATATTAAATCTAACATGTTCTTTGTATATATATTAAAAATATATTACTTCCATAGCTGTAAACTTAAAAAAACTCCTAACGAGGATTACTTTTTCATTTTGCATCTCCAACACAGTATTACCCTTCTTAATATGATTAGCAAAATTATGAAAAATTTGGTATTTCCATTCTCTTTTTTAACCATACAACTCTTCTTTTCATACTCCATTAAAATTCCCTTCACTATAAGAATGTGTTCCTCTTAACTTCTAGTTCAACTACTCTTATTTTCTTCTTCTATTTAAACAAACCAACCACATTATTTTTATAAGTTTCTAAAATTTTCTTCTTCACCAACTTAAGATTTCTATCCATACTCTCCTTTTTAACTACAATCCGAGATGCCACAACTCCTTTTATTTTTTAAAGTAACAACAAATTGAAAATTTATTGATAACCTAGAACATTGGTCATAACCAATCCAATATTTTTAATCTAGCTAAAATTCTTTTTCTTCTAACCAAAGTATATAGAGCTTAAAAGGATTACCAAGTTCTGCCTCTTGAATTTCCATTTGAATAAGTATAGGAGAATGATTTGAGTCACCTTTAGTCTCAATCCATGATTATTTTTTATCTATTTCATTGTATAATGACTCTAAGATAAAAAATATGTCCAACATCTTTGAGATCCCAACTTCTCCAACTCTATTATTTCTCCACATAGGCAACAACTTTATTAGTTCTAAATCAATTAGACTAACTTCTTCTATATTATATATGTAGTAATCTATAAGTCTATCATGTCTTGAAAATTCTTTACATACCCCACTTAACTTCATAGTAAAATTTGATTCCCCACCAATGATAAATCTTTCATTCCTAGAAAGATCTCATAGAAAAATTATTATAAAAACCTATCTATCTTCATAGGAACCATAACAATTAATAATTAATAATTTCAAATCCAAGTCTTTAAAAAAAAAAAAAATTATAAGCCTGAAATTATAAACGGATAATTAAGCTATAGCTATATAAAATTTTTAAATTAAATCCAACACTATTTTATAATATTTTTAGTTAATACTCTTTCACTTACAAAAAATAATGATACTAGCTATGTAAGAGATCCAATTAAAGCTTGGCACTATTTTAAGGGATTTTATTTAAGAACAATAATAGATCAATTATTTTAAAATAATATCTCATAAAATTTTTTAATTTGAACTAAAATTTACAAAACATAATAATATAATATCATAAAAAATAAAGACTCTTGAATTTGCATCAAACAAAAACATTAAAATATATATATATATTTAACAATTATAACTATTGATACTTCAAATCTTTATGTAATATCTCAATTCAAAGATTTTAAATTTCCATATTTCTTAAATTGTTTCATTGATATTTTAACCAATTTTAACATGAAATAATACTGGTTTAAGTAATGTAATACCAATATTTGATTGTAATGCAATAAAAAAACACCCATTTCAATCTCATATAACCTAATACCAAAATTTTACATAAACCATAAACAAAAAGAATAAAACCTCTTTCAACCCTACATAAAAAAACTAACCAATTTTTACATAAACTGCAAACTATATAAAACCCATTCAATCTCATATAAATGATTAACTAATTTTTACACAAATGATTAACTAATTTTTAATTAAGCAAACATGTAAGACCCATTCAATCGCATATAAAACAATTTTACATAAACACCAACGAAACATGTACATAGTTGTTCTATCTGCACAATGTTGGCAGGACATTACCGAGAAGACCAAGATGAAAATTCGTCGTCACTAAGCAAAATTAATCCTTACCATCTCCAATACATTCCTTAAAAGAAGGACCAAGATGAAAATTCGTTATCACTCACAAATTAATCCTTACCATCTCCAATACATTTATAAAAAAATAAAAACCATCAAAAACATATCGGCTAAATTTATATAGCCGAACAACAAATTTTCCCAAACCTTAAGCAAACATGTAATTCATATACATAATGGTGCTATTTGTACAATGTTTACAGGAAATTACTAAAGGACCAGGATGAAAACTCATCGTCACCAAAGGACCAGGATGAAAACTCATCGTCACCGAGACAAATTAACCCTTTCCATCTCATGTGTAGGGAGAAAACTTCAAGGTCATACAAAAGAGCTTCGTCACCGAGACAAATTAACCCTTTCCATGTCATGTGTAGGGATAAAACTTCAAGGTCATACAAAAGAGCTTCGAGAAATTAGTTATGACATTGTTCTTTGAAGGCCATTCCCACAGTAGAGTTTTACGGGCATCCAGATCTACTAACATTATTCGATCGTTACCAAAGGTAGTCTTCATCATTGTCTCCACCGTAAGTCACAAAAAAATTCTTTGAGAGCCGAAATTGTATTATGGAAAGATCACTCAACGTTACCTTAAAACAATACCTCCACAGAGGAGTGTATATAGTCTCATCTAAAACAAAAATAGCATATTGAGTAGAACTTTGCAACTCAAACTTCATAATTCTATCCTTGCACACAAATAGCGCTCTATTAAGCGCATCCGCATCCCCGTCCTGATCTGAAAAATGTACAATACGTAGTCTTTCCCCTTCATGAATGTTGTAAGACGCCAAGATGTGAAGCTCTCAGAAAAGCAATAGACCTTTTCTTTGTGTACCAAGATTTTTGAAAATTTCTTTAAAGAGACACTGTTTTGTCGAACTCTTAACTCCCATAATTTGTTGGTCAAACTATATATCAGCAAATGCCATCTTTTGTAAGTGAAATTTCCAACAACAATTACCTCACAGGACTTGGTTCTTAAATCTTCCCTGAGCTCAACACCAATTTCTTTTGGGTGCTTCTTCATGTAAAAAGAAAGCCCAAATCTTGAATTCACCTCTACATCTGGAATCTGATGAGTTTTCTTTGTCAGAAGATTATTCACGGCTTTAAGCTTTCCCTCTTGCTCATTAATGAAAACAAGGAAACCTCCTGCTGCAGCCCTAAGACTCCAAATGGAATTGTTTATCCACTCATGTTGTATATCCTCACACCATATCCAGTCGCTGATCTTGACCATAGAAACATATGGTTTAGAACAAGGCACATATCCAGTCGCTGACCATGACCATAGAAACATATGGTTTAAAACAAGGCACATATCCTTGTTGCGCTCGTCCCATTCATTTTGAAAATGTGCAGAAGTCCAAACAATGTCACTCAGCAAACCAAGATGACACTGCATTCCAAAGAGTCTAGGAAGAGGCAACAATGTCAATATATCTTGAATACAGTCATTAGGCAGAGATTGAATGAAGTTTTTTACCTTTTCCTTGTCATGAGACCCTCGAGTAAATGCTGGTGAGAGACTAAACGGGCATTGATACAATTGTTTATCTTTCTCATCTTTGGCATTGCTAGCGGCCCTTCTGTTCCGATTGTTCACCATAGTCTCTCTCTCCTATTTTAGCGGATCAGACCTGCGGAAAGATGCTAAAAGAAAAGCTTGATTTGCAAGAACGCAAAGACAAAAGTAAGGGAAAGAAAAGCTTGATTTGCAATAATGCAAAGACAAAAGTAAGCGATCATTTATAGTTTATACAATAGCTTGATGGCGATTATTAGGGTTTAGTGTTGGTCTCATGAGATTCCTCGTCGACCCAGCCGATTCCTCCTCGACCGACCCAGCCGTGGGCCCATGGTATTAGTCTACGAATTTTTTTTCGATTGTGTATGGGATTCAATCTTTAATTTGTTCCGAGTTCTGGTAAAGTATTTTAGTGATCTTTTGTTTAGAATTAACATCCTTCGAAATTTATAATATCAAAAATTATTAGGCCTGTGATATTTGCTATAAAAAAAAATATGAAGAGGGTATGCAAATCCTATAATAGTGATAAGGTTTGGAACAAATGCCGTGGAGCTGGGCAACACTATGGGATATTCAGATTTATTTTGTTATTTTATATTTTAACATGTAAATTTTGTCAAGAGTGAGTGTGGGTTGGGAGTGCAGTACAAAGTGCGAATGAGGGGGAGTGTGGGTTGGGAGTGCAGTACAAAGTGCGAATGAGGGGGAGTGGGAGTAAGTGCACCAGGGAGTGCTATACAAAGTAAGAGTGAGTGGGGAGCATAGAGTGTGTTTTGTTAGAGTAAATCACTATATAAAATATATTTATATAGAAAAACAATTATAGTGTTTCAAACTTTAAAAGCAGAATTAACAAAATAAGACAAACGCACACAGAAGAAGAGACAATGATTTTAACGTGGTTCACCCAATGTGGATTACATCTACCGAGAATTTTCAGTCCTTTCTTTCTCAATCCAAGCAATAGAGGGTTACAACCTACAGCCAACATCTGCTGTAATTTTCTCTCTATTTTTCCAAGGAATCAACATAGTAATTTTCATTGTCATAGTCATCTTTATTTTTCCTCACAACTATATATAAGAAAAAAATAGAAAAAACAAACTACTTTTCTTATTACATTCCAAGAATGAGTTCCCAGCATCTAATTTTGGGATAAAAACAAAAAAAACTTTCCTTGGCTATCCTGTTGTAAATCCGGAAACTTTCTCTGGTAGACTAACAAACTGTAAATCTGGAAACTTTCCTTGCCCATCCTATAGTAAATCCAAAAACTTTCTCTGTTTAGCCTCCTCATAATTAGGCTCCATTCCTAACAATCTCCCACTTGGAGACTAATTCCATTACACCATACCGCAACCAAGGACTGGAAAAATTCTCATCATGGCCTCTTATTCCTTAAGGCCAACTGAAGTTGAGCAAAAGCTCAACTTTTCTCTTGACACCACTTTTGTAAGCATGTCAGCAGGATTTTGTGATGTGTGAACCTTCCCTAATTTCAAAGATCCATCTTCCACTACTGATCTAATGAAATGATACCTGAGTTTGATGTGTTTAGTTTTTGAATGGAATGTCGAATTCTTCGCAAGGTGTATAGCACTCTGGCTATCACTCCACAACCTATTATCCTCTTGCTTCTTCCCCGGTTCTTCCATTAGTCTTTGCAACCAAACCATCTCTTTGCTTGCTTCTATAGCAGCAACATATTCAGCTTCAGTGGTTGAAAGGGCAACTACGTGTTGGAGTTTAGAAATCCAACTAACCGCTCCTCCTCCTATAGTAAATATGTAGCCAGTAGTGCTCCTTCCACAGATCAAGATCACCTCGCCATATCGGAATCTAAAAACCTTTCAAGCATATATTAGAGCCTCCAAAATTCAAAGAATAATTTGAAGTTCCTCTCAAGTACTTGAGTATCCATTTTACCGCTTGCCAATGTCCTTTTCCTGGATTACTCATAAATCTACTCACTACTCCCACTACATGGACAATATTTGGTCTTGTACAAACCATTGCATACATCAAGCTTCCAACCGCTGATGCATATGGAACCTTAGCCATATGCTCTTGTTCCTTTTGTGTCTTGGGACACAAATCTTTGGTGAGTTTGAAATGCTTTACCAATGGAGTAGCAATAGACTTTGCATTGTTCATGTTGAATCTCTTAAGCACTTTTTCAATGTATTTTGCTTGTGATAATTTCAGAGTGTGACTCTCCTTGTCTCTTGTTATCCTCATACCAAGGATTTTTTTGGCTTCTCCCAAATCCTTCATGGCAAAGGATTTAGCCAACTTCTTCTTGAGCATGTTTATATCTTGCATATTTGTTCCTACAACTAACATGTCATCCACATACAATAGAAAAATAACATAGTTACCATTTCCAGTTTGCTTAAAATATACACAGTGATCACATTGACATCTTTCAAACCTTTGATTAGCCATGAACTTATCAAATTTTAAATACCACTGTCTAGGAGCTTGTTTTAACCCATACAAGCTCTTTTTCAGTTTACATACCCAATCCTCTTTACCTTTCACCTGAAAGCATTCCGGTTGGTGCATATAAATTTCCTCCTCCAAATCACCATGAAGAAATGCTGTCTTCACATCCAATTGCTCCAGATACAAATTTTCTATAGCTATGACTTAAAATAGCTCTAATAGAGGTCATTTTTACAACTGGAGAAAAAATCTCATCAAAATCAATAACTTTTTTTCTGAGCGAATCCCTTAACCACTAGTCTTGCTTTGTATCTCTTATGCCCTTCATTCTCCTCTTTAATCCCATACACCCATTTATTGGTCAAAGCTCTTTTACCTTTGGGTAGCTCAACCAAATCCCAAGTTTGGTTGTGAAATAAAGAGTCCATTTCTTCATTCATTGCAAGCTCCCACTTATTCCTGGTATCCATCTATAATGCTTCCTGAAAACATTCCCGCTCACCAAAGATCGTATACAAAACATAATTAGAGAAATGTTGAGGATTTTACTTATCCTGGTAGATCGTCTAACAACACTTTCTGGAGATTGAGGTGCTTTTTGCTGCTGCTGTACATTTTGATCTTCTACCACTTTTGGAGTTACCTTTTCTATGTGTTCATCAAGGTCTATGTATTCAGTAATTTCCTCTTTCTATTTATTTCACTGCAACCAATCTTTATACAAGTTTTTTTCATTAAATATGACATCCCTACTTCTAATGACTTTTCGGTTATCACAATCCCATAATCTGTAACCCAAGCCATCAATACCGTAACCAATAAAATAGCACTTTTGGGCCTTAGCATCTAAATTTTTTTGTTCTCTTTATTTATATGCATAAAAGCCTCACATCCAAATACCTTAAGGAAAGAATAATTTACTGGTTTACCTATCCAAAGCTCTTTCAAAATTCCTCCATCCAAGGCACTAGACGGTCCTCTATTAATCAAATATATTGCAGTATCAACAACATGAGCCCATAAAAATAATGGTAAGCCTACATGTATTCTCATGCTCCTAGCACACTCCATGATGGTTCTATTCATTCTTTCTGCAACCCCATTTTCTTGAGGTGTTTTTGGAACTACCTTGATTCTTCTAATTCCATTTTTAGAACAAAACACATCAAATTCTCTACTGCAATATTCTCCACCATTATCCGAGTTTAGACACTTTAACCTTTTTCCAGTTTCATTTTCAACTAATGCTTTTCAATTATTGAAGGTATTAAAAACATCACTTTTATTCTTAATGCAATATATCCATGTTTTCCTTGTTGCATCATCAATAAAAAGTACATAGTAAGAGGAACCTCCAAGAGAAGTTACCTAAGTTGGGCCCCAAACATCTGAGTGCACAAGCTCCAATTTCTCTTTCTTCCTTTCCTTGCCATCCTTGAGAAATCTAACTCTCTTTGCTTTACCATAAACACAATCCTCAAAGAATTCCAAATCAATCTCTTTTAACTTAGGCAATAACTTTCTTGAATGTAAAATTTCCATACATTTTCCACTCATATGGCCAAGTATTTGGTGCCACATAGATGCACTCTCACCTGTAGAAACTAAATTCTTGGAGTAGTGAAAAAAATCAGTAAGTAAATAAAGAGTACCCACCAATTTACCTCTAGCTACTATCAATGAACCTTTAGTAACTTTCCAAGCATTTCCTCCGAATGTAACCGTGTATCCTTCACCATCAAGCTTACTTGTCGATATAATATTTCTCTATAAATCTGGCATGTATCTCACCTCTTTAAGAGCCCATTGACATCCATTTGGGGATTTAATCAAAATCTTTCCAATACCCATGATTTTATATGGTTGGTCATTTCCCAATAGAACCTGTCCATAATCTCTAGAAACATAATCTATGAAGTATTCCTTATGTGAGGTAGCATGGAATGAAGCACCACTATCAATTACCCAATAATCACTATTTCTATCAAGAGATAAAATTAAAGCATCTTGTAGAATTTGTCCAATAATATTGGCTTCTAAAGTGTTACCATTATTATCATTACCTTCATTTCCATCACCCTTTCTTTGCCAATAGTCCTTCTTGAGATGACCTTTTTTGTCACAATGCCAACACTATAGCTTTCCTTTTCCACATGATTTGGATCTGCCTTTGGATTTGCCATGATGTGAACTCTTACCTCTTTCTCTTCCTCTTCCTCTATTATCAACAGTTAAGGTGGTGCTAGATGATTCTCCTGTGGTTTTTCTTCTCATGTCCTCACTGAGTATCACACCAACCACATCATCAAATTCTAATTTATTTGAACTCGAAGCATAGTTACTTACCGCCATTACCAAACTATTCCAACTTTCTAGAAGAGAGCATAAGATTAATAAGGCCCTAATCTCATCATCAAAATCCAATCCTACTGAATGCAATTGATTAGTGACAATATTAAATTTATTTAAATGATCATGCATAGATCCTCCTTCACTCATTTTTATGTTAAATAACCTTTTCATTAAGAATACCTTATTTGATGCTGATGGTTTCTCATACATCTTGGCCAACTTATCCATGACTCCCTTGGTAGTCTTTTCATCGGAGATGTTGAAGGCTACGATGGCTCCCAAGCACAACCTCACAGTACCCAATGCCTTTCTATCAAGGAGACTCCACTCCTCATTAGACATAGATGAAGGTCTCTCTGTTTTCCCCTCAAGAGGTAAGTAAAGATCCTTCTGGTACAAGTAATCCTCCATCTGCATCTTCCAGAATTGAAAGTTCTGACCATTGAATTTTTGAACTCTAAACCTCCCTTCGTTAGCGTACTATAACCACTTTGTCTCTATTGCATTGTTAAGCGTACTGTTACGCTTACTGTTACACTGTTGTAACAGTGCTGTTTCAGTCGTGACTATTTCCGACAAGTGTTGTGTTATTTAAACTCGGCTGATTAATACAATTCAAGTTCGCACATTTACATGGCATCAGAGCCAGTGGCGTGAAGGGAGCAGCGCAGCGGCAGCAGAGAAGCGTGGACAACAAACGGATTTTTTTAATTAGCCAGACGGGAATTTTTTTTTTCTCCGGGTTTGTTGTAGCAGAGGATTCCTCCAGCGAGAAAAAAAAAAGACGCGCAGAGCTGTGCGCGTCGTGACACGGGCCCCGTGCGCAGACGACCGGGAGTCCGGTCGACGGCCAGGACGTCACGCAGACGTCCATTGGCGCTGCGTCCGAGGAGGTGCATCCCCTAGGCAGGACGCGTCGGCAGGAGGAGAGAGCGCCCGCGCGGGATTTTTTTTAAATCCCCGCCGCGCAGGAGGTGGCCCCCCCTCCCCGTGCGACGTGCGCGCTCCCCGAGGGCACCACCCCCCTCTCCCGGTCGGCGGAGCGGGAATTCAAATTCCCGCCGACGCGGGAAATCGGAGGGGGTATAAACCCCCCCCCCCGCGGGTCGCGTTTGCGCGGCCCTCCCCCCCGCGGGCCGCGTTTGCGCACGGCCGCGCGAGCCCTCCCCCCTCCCCCGCGAGCCGCGTTTGCGCACAGTCGCGCAGGCCCTCGCCCTCGAAGAAAAAAAAAAAAATAATAATTTTGCCAGTTTTTTTTTAAATCGCCGGAAAAATCGAACGCCCTCTCTGGAACGAAAAAAAAAAAAATACAAAGTTCGGCTCTCTTTTTTTTTCGAGTGCCGATCCGGTCTGGAAAAGCAGGCAGCGGTGATTTTTTTTTCGAAAACGCCGGGAGCAGTGGGAGCAGGGCTGTGGTCGCAAGCCGAGGCCGAATTTTTTTTCGAGCAGTGCTGCGGTCGCAAGCCGAGGCCGTTGCAGAGGAGGAGACAGAAGGAGGGGTTGAAAGAGGAGCAGGTCCACTGTTCCTTTCGGATCAGCCCGCTGGCTCACGTGGTCGTGAGCCGTGCGGTAAGGCTCAGGGAGCCTGCAGGTTGGGGGTTCAAATCCCGCCGACCCCCCCAAGGTATATTTTTTTTTCAAAGTTTTTTTTTATAATTATTAATTTTTAATTAAAATTTTTAATTTTAATTTATTTTTAATAGTTTTAAACTTTATAAATTAAAATTTAATTTTAATTTATTTTTCCTAAAGTTTTAAAACTATATAAATTAAAATTATTTATTTTAATTTTAAATATATAATAGTTATTAAAAATGCTTTGTTAAAAGAATTTTTTTAAGGGGGGATATTTTTTTCAAAAAATCAAAGGGGGATGTTGAGTAATTTTTTGAAATAGCAATTTGGCATTGTAAAAGGTGCATTTTCGGCTGTGACCGACACCTTGTGGGTTATTCTAGTGGGCATTTTTTTTGTTGTATGTTGCATATTTCATTTTTGCACTATAACATTAAAAATTAAAATCAAACACTCCCTAAAGTCCCCGGAATATAAAACCCATCTGTGCAATTTATTTGCACTGCAGCGTTCGGTATTTGCGATACCTCTGGCCAGCACTTACAGGTAAAGCCGTCGTGATTTGGCTACTGTATCCGCCGCCTAACATAGCTGCTATAACGACGTCTGAGCTTGTTCTCTATAAATCGTCGGGGAGGAATAAGTACGCCATTTTTGCATTTTTTACTCCATCCACTACCCTTTATCGCACTTGTGTTTAGGCGTAAATCCTGACGAAGTATTCTTCATAGTGTTTAGGGGAAGTTACGCCCCACGCATGAGAAGAATCTTCTATGGTAGGTGCCATCAACAAGGCGATTCCCTTTCCGTACCGCTTATGTTCCACGTATCGTATGATCTCTAAAATTCACCTATAGTCTCCCTCACGTAAGGGCGGGTGATTTTTGTTGATCTTTCTAAATACCTATAGTTTCCCTCACGTAAGGGCGGGTATTTTGTACGGTATATTGGCCTAGCAAAAGGTATATCGAAAGGGGGACCAATTTGGTGATATAAGGAACCTTCACTATGGCCGCTGTTGCAAAATTGATGACTGATCCGCATCAGTTATTGAAAGGTCCAAATTATACACCATGGAAACATAAGATGAAGGCTATTCTCCAAATGGAAGATTTGTGGGATATTGTTACTGGAGTAGCAACAAGGCCTTCACCAACAGCAGGATCCACAGGTCCTTCAGCAGATCAGATTGCTTTTGACAAGAAAGACAGTAGAGCAAAGGTGCTCATTTTGTTTGCTGTTTCAGATGAAGTGCAACCTCATATAGCTGATAAAGCAAGTGGTAAAGAGGCATGGGATGCCCTTAGAACCATCTATGAGGGGAAGAATGAATCCACCATTCTTCATCTTCAACAACAACTTCATAACCTGAGTTTGAGACAGGGTGAAACAGTTGAACTCTTTCTGTGCAGAGTGTCTGAGTTGAAAGAGAAATTGAGTTCTCTAGGAGATATTGTGGATGAAAAGCTTCTCATTTCACTTGTGATGAGAGCTTTACCTTCTTCATTTGACATGTTGATAACCTCCATCCAGGTGTCCCAACGACAAATTACCTACATCGAGTTGGTCAATCTGCTTCAACAACAGGAGGCACGCCAACTTCACAAGGATGATTCTTCCAATACAGCCCTATACACCAACAGGCGGGGTTCTAGGAAGAAAGGTAATGGGCAAAAAGGAGGCAACTTTCCGAAAGGAGGAAATTCTCAACAGGATACGAAAGGAAAAGGCAAGCAACCTCAACAGAAGAAGAGGTGGTGCAAGATCTGTGAGAAAGACAACCATGACACCAACAGGTGTTGGCATAAGAACAAGCAAAAAGGCCAAAACAAACCACAAAATAAAAACAAGCAACCCCAAGCGAATGTTGCTGTTGAAGAATCTGACTCAGATTCTGAATGGGCACACAAGGTGCTCATGACTACCACAGATTCCACTCAGAGGGATCCTATTTGGTATGTCGATTCCGGAGCTAGTAAACATATGATCGGCGATGGATCGTGGTTTGAATCATTTGTGGCCAAGGAGGGCAAACCTGTCACCATTGTTGATGATAAAACCTACAGGGTTCAGGGAGAGGGTACAGTTTCAGTCACTCTTCCTGATGGCAAGTGTCAGATTGACAAGGTCCTCTATGTTCCGGGATTGGCCAACAATTTGTTGTCAATGACACAAATCCTGGACAGAAATATGGTTGTCAACTTTCGTGTTGAGAATGGAAAGAAGTGTTGTACAATTACCAGGAAGGGTAAGCGATTGCAACAGACTTCATATAAGCATGGCTTATTTGCACTAGATGCTATCTCTACTCCACATGTTGCCATGACTTGTCTCTACCAAGGAGGCAACTTCCCTATGGCACAAGAGATATGGGCATCTTAGTTCGGCTACTTACTTGAGCTCGGCAAGTATGAGATGGTAAAGGGTCTTCCTTCCCTTTCCGCCACATTGCCAGTGTGCTCGATTGCTTGGCAGGAAAGCGACATAGAGTACCATTTGAGAAGAGCTCTACAAGAGCACGAAAACCTCTGGAGCTAATTCACACCGATCTATGCGGTCCTTTCACACCCAACAGTGTTGGAGGGAAGAGGTACTTTCAGTTATTCGTAGATGACTACTCACGAAAGATGTGGGTTTTCTTTCTCAAACTGAAATCTGAAGCTTTCGCATTCTTCCAACAGTTCAAGAAATCTGTTGAGAAGGAGTCAGGGGCTTCTATTAAAACCCTCCGCTCAGATCGAGGGGGAGAGTTTACCTCTAATGAATTTTCTGCATTCCTAGATAAACATGGGATCAAGAGACAGTTAACAACTGCCTATACTCCTCAGCAGAATGGAGTTGCTGAGAGAAGGAACCGTTCTATCATGGAAATGGTTCGTTGTATGCTCACAGGTGCAACTCTTGGGCAACAATATTGGGCAGAAGCTGTCACCACTGCAGTGTATCTTTTGAATAGGGCACCCACAAAGGCCCTAAAAGGAATGACTCCACAGGAAGCATGGAGTGGTCGAAAACCCTCCATATCTCATCTACGTATTTTCGGGTGTCAAGCTTTCATGCACATACCGAAAGAGAAAAGGAAGAAGCTAGATGAGAAAACACTGAGATGTATTTTTCTTGGATATTCCGAGCACTCTAAAGGATATCGGTTGATAGATCCTTTGACCAAGAAAATTCATATCAGCGGAGATGTTGTCTTTGATGAAGCTTTCACATCACAGAGCACATCTACAGTACACCAGGATATTGTGGAACCAAAGGAAGAGGAGATTCCTTCGTCAACACAGACAGGAGGTCCTTCTACATCTTCTTCACCACCACTAAAGCAGAATCCTAAATGGTGTACAAATACAATCAGAGATGCAAATTTATCCACTCCTCCCAATTTGAATTTGGATAGACCTCGTACACGCAGTATGGCTCAAAAGGAAAGAGAAGCCAGAGAAACTGGTGAGGTTGATGATCTTTGTCAATCTTTTGAGGAACTTTCTGTGACTCCAAGTAGAGAAGTTGAGGATATGGATATTGATGATGACAGGGCATTCATGTCTACCATAGATAGTCTTGAACCTGCATCAGTGCAAGATGCTCTTAGTGAGCCTCAGTGGAAGGCCGCTATGGATACAGAGTATGAGTCTCTGATGAAGAATAAAACTTGGAAGCTTGTTGATCCGCCGCATGGAAAGAAACCTATTGGCTGCAAATGGGTATACAAAGTCAAGTACAAGGCGAGATGGAACAATTGATAAGCATAAGGCCCGTCTTGTTGCAAAGGGCTATGCTCAAAAGGAAGGCATCGACTATGAAGAAACTTTTGCACCTACTTGCTCGGATGACCACAATTCGGGTTATGTGTGCTATGGCAGCACAATATGGGTGGAAAGTTCACCAAATGGATGTCAAAAGTGCCTTTCTTAATGGTGATCTCCAAGAAGAAGTCTATATGACTCAGCCTGAAGGATTTGAAGTGGAAGGCCAACAGCAGAAAGTTTGCAAATTGGTTAAATCCTTGTATGGTTTGAAACAAGCTCCTCGAGCTTGGTATATAAAAATGGACAATCACCTAATGCAGCATGGATTTAAGAGATGTCCGTCAGATGCAAACCTCTATTTCAAGAAACAGGGTTCTGAGATAGTGTTGCTTGTACTCTATGTGGATGATCTGCTCATTACAGGGAGTTCAGAAGATATGATCTCTACTGTCAAAAGAAACTTGTGCAAATCTTTTGAGATGACAGATCTCGGACTTCTCCATTACTGTCTTGGTCTGGAATTCAGCCAGAAGGAGCACACCATCAAAGTGTCTCAAAAAAAGTATGCCAAGACATTGCTCGATAAATATCGCATGATCGATCGCAAGCCAATGGCAACTCCTATGGAGAATGGACTTCAGTTATCGCGATATGATGACTCACCTCAGGTAGATGGCACTCTCTATCGACAGTTGATTGGGAGTCTCATATATCTGACCAATACTAGGCCAGATCTCGTATTTGCTGTAAACTATCTTTCGAGGTTCATGCAGGAGCCTAAGATTACTCATTGGAAAGCAGCAAAACGTGTTCTTCACTATGTCCGTGGTACTATAGAATATGGCCTAGAATACAAGAGGAACAACAAATTCTTCTTGCAAGGATACACGGACTCCGACTATGCCGGATCATTTGATGATCGCAAGTCAACTTCTGGATACATTTTTCATCTGGGATCCGGTCCTGTCTCTTGGCACAGCAAGAAGCAACAGGTGGTTGCTATTTCTTCAACAGAGGCAGAATATCGCGCCGCACGTGAAGCTGTGTGCGAAGTGATATGGTTACGTCGCATTCTGACAAGTATGGGCCATCCATCAAAATCTCCAATACACTTGTTTTGCGACAATCAGGGTGTTTTGAACCTCGTCAAGAATCCAGTCCATCATGAAAAAACAAAGCACATTGACACACAATGTCATTTCATTCGAGAGGAAGTTCCAAAGCACCGAATTCAGCTTCAGCACATTCCCACCGATGCTCAAGTTGCAGACATTTTCACTAAGGCACTTGGACGTGTCAAATTTGAATTGTTTCGCAGCTCACTTTGTATTGCAAAATAATGTAAGGGGATGTTAGTAGTCTAGTATAGCTATTAGTTATTACATTACCCAAATAATGTAATAAAGGGGGATGTTAGCGTACTATAACCACTTTGTCTCTATTGCATTGTTAAGCGTACTGTTACGCTTACTGTTACACTGTTGTAACAGTGTTGTTTCAGTCGTGACTATTTCCGACAAGTGTTGTGTTATTTAAACTCGGCTGATTAATACAATTCAAGTTCGCACATTTACACCTTCTTCTGCCATTGCTCCCACTTGATCCAAAAATTCTCCTTCTGTCAAGTGCACCCAAAAAAACAACCGCTCTGATACCACTTGTTAGAGTAAATCACTATATAAAATATATTTATATAGAAAAACAATTATAGTGTTTCAAACTTTAATAGCAGAATTAACAAAATAAGACAAACACACACAGAAGAAGAGACAACGATTTTAACGTGGTTCACCCAATGTGGGTTACATCCACCAAGAATTTTTAGTCCTTTCTTTCTCAATCCAAGCAATAGAGGGTTACAACCTACAACCAACGTCTGCTGTAATTTCCTCTCTATTTTTCCAAGGAATCAACATAGTAATTTTCATTGTCATAGTCATCTCTGTTTTTCCTCACAACTATATATAAGAAAAAAATAGAAAAAACAAACTGCTTTTCTTAATACATTCCAAGATTAACATTGAGTTCCCAGCATCTAATTTTGGGATAAAAACAAAAAAAACTTTCCTTGGCTATCCTATTGTAAATCTGAAAACTTTCTCTGGTAGACTAACGGAATGTAAATCTGGAAACTTTCCCTGCCCGTCCTGTAGTAAATCTAGAAACTTTCTCTATTTAGCCTCCTCATAATTAGGCTCCATTCCTAACATGTTTTGGTGTTTAGAAGGAATAATTAACAAATGAGGAAATTAGGGAATAAAAATAAAGTATAAAACAAAATTGAGTATTGTAATTTTTGTTGTAATTATATTACATTAAAATAGCCGATAACAAAACATGGCAGAAATTACTGTTACAATTTTATTATTACATTGTACCTATTACATTGACCTTAAACAAAGAAGGACCTCTTCACTCATGAAAGAGGAAAAGTCTGTATTTATAGACCTAGTATGATAGTTACAAGAAGCTTCTAGATGGTTGGTAGTGCTAGAATAGTCTAGAAAGTCAGTAATCTCAAAATTATGTTGAGTTTGAATATTCTCGAATGTTAAGCTAGAATGATCAATGCTAAAACATTTTGAAAGATCAAAAACCTCTTTGGTTGACCAAAATGAATTTATCTTCAACACTCCTCCATAAATTTATTTTGTCTAATCCATCTAGAAAACACAAGAAAATATGGGTCTTGCTTGTCTCTTAAAGACATGGAAGATTACTTACCCATTTACAACAAGGTTTTTATAGATTGTAGCCATTGTTATGGTCTCTCTCAACTACTCAATCAAACAGGACTTTATAGTCATTATCAATCAATACAATGTAACACTACTTTTATATCTTATCCTATGCTTTTGAGAACAATACATCCTCCTATAAAATCTATTCAACATTTTTTTCACTTTGCTCCATTTTATCACATCTAGCCATCCAAAATAAACATATACTTCGTTGTTTATTTCGTATTTGTACCGATAATAATTCTTAGAGTGATTATTTACACCACAAATTTCCCATGGATGCAAATTCCAATATCGAGTAACCTCATATCCTGATCAACTACAATGACTACAATAATTTATTTTGAAAGGATCATTCACCACATAGGTTTATCCTTTCACAAACTTGGTTTCACCACTTTGGGTTTGGCCGACATAACCAAGGCCTTCTTGCTTTGGCCTTATGGTTGCATCTATGGGATTTATTATGCCTTGCCTATTCCTTCCCAAACCTTTGCCATAGGGTTATGCATAAGAGGTAGTAGCAAAAAAGTATTTATAAATTTAGGGCAAATCAAGGTGAATCATGTATAAGCTATGCGGCAATTTTTTCAAAATTTTATAAAAACATTATCAAAATATGGCAACAATTTGCACATAAATTATAAGCATCTTTGGGACCATGTTTGACCTATTAAATCATCTTAAAAATTTATAAAACTACCACCATTATATCGGCCCTGAAAAAGAGATTCCAACGAGTACAAATATGCCTATATTTAGATATATTTTGATGCCTAAAATTGTTAAATGATTTTCAATCGCCATCTGCCACTCGTCATCTTACACTCATCATATGCCACTCGCCTTGTGCCACTCACCATGTGCCACTTGCCATCTGCCACTCGCCATATGCCACTCGCCATATGCCACTCGCCATATGCCACTCGCCATCTTCTAGTCACCACATGGCGACCGACAAAAGGCGACTGGTAGATGGATATTGTGAGATGGTGATTGATAATAATTTTATAATTTTAGGTATCAAAATATATTCAAATATAGGTAATTTGTACTCATTGGAAAGCTCGTTTCGATACTGTCTAATGGTGGTATTTTTATGAAGTTTTGAGATGATTTAGTAGGTCAAAATCTACCTTAAATGACATTATCTCCTTATCACTATATTTGGGACCATGTTCAACCTATTATATCATCTTCAAAGTTAATAAAAATACCACCATTAGATGTGGCTTGAAAAGATCTTTCCAATGAGTACAAATATGCCTATGTTTGGATATATTTTGATGCCTAAAATTATAAAATAATTGTCAGTCACCATATTCCAGTCACCATCTGCCACTCACCATATGTCACTCGCCTTGTGCCACTCGCCATATGCCACTCACCATATGTCAATCACCATCTTCCAGTCGCCACATGGTGATTGGAAGAAGGTGATTGACATAAGGTGACTAGCAGATGGTGATTGATAGATGGTGATTGATAATAATTTTATAATTTTAGGCATCAAAATATATCAAAAAATAGGCATATTTATGATTGTTGGAAAGCTCTTTTTGAGCTTGATCTAATGGTGATATTTTTATGAAGTTTTGAGATGATTTAGTAGGTCAAAATCTACCTTAAAATGAAATTAACTCCTTTATCACCATTTTTGGAACTATGTTTGGCCTAGTAATTCATTTTCAAACTTCATAAAAATATCACCATGAGATCGGGCTTGGAAAGATATTTCCAATGAGTAAAAATATACCTATGTTTGGATATATTTTAATGCCTAAAATTGTAAAATGATTGTCAGTCACCATTTGCTAGTTGCCATATGCCAGTCACCATATGCCACTCACCTTGTACCACTTGCCATGTGCCACTTGCCTTTTGCCACTCACCATCTGCCAGTAGCCTTATGCCAGTCACCTTCTACTAGTTGCCACATGGCAACTAGCAAAAGGTGACTAGTAGATGGCGATTGATAATTATTTTACAATTTTAGACATCAAAATATTTTTAAACATAGGTATATTTGTACTCGTTGGAAATCTCTTTTTGATCCTGATATAATGGTGGTATTTTAATGAAGTTTTGAGATGATTTAGTAGGTAAAAATCTACCTTAAATGACATTATATCCTTATCACCATATTTGGGACCATGTTCAACCTATTAAATCATCTTCAAAATTAATAAAAATACCATCATTAGATGTGGCTTGAAATGATATTTTCAACGAGTACAAATATGCCTATGTTTGGATATATTTTGATGCCTAAAATTATAAAATGATTGTTAATCACCATATGTGAGTCTCCATCTACCACTCGCATTGTGGCTTGAAATGATATTTCCAACAAGTACAAATATGCCTATGTTTGGATATATTTTGATGCCTAAAATTATAAAATGATTTTTAATCACCATATGCGAGTCTCCATCTACCACTCGCCTTGTACCACTCACCATGTGCCACTAGCCATATATCAGTTGCCATCTACCAGTCTCCATCTATTAGTCACCTTATGTCAGTCGTCTTCTACCAGTCGCCAAATGGCAACTAGTAGAAGGCGACTTGCATAAGGCGATTGGCAGAATTTGACTGGTAGATGGCAACTGGCAGATGGTGATTGATAATAATTTTATAATTTTAGGCATCAAAATATATCCAAACATAGGCATATTTATACTCATTGGAAAGCTCTTTTCAAGCCTAATATAATGGTGGTATTTTTATGAAGTTTTGAGATGATTTAGTAGGTCAAAATCTACCTTAAAGTGATATTAAATTCTTATCAGCATTTTTGGAACCATGTTTGGCCTAGTAAATCATATTCAAACTTCATAAAAATACAACCATTAGATTGTGCTAAAAAATATCTTTCCAACGAGTACAAATATACCTATGTTTGAATATATTTTGATGCTTAAAATTATAAAATGATTTTCAGTCACCATTTTCTAGTTACCATCTACCAGTCACCATATGCCACTTGCCTTGTGCCACTCGCCATGTGCCACTCACCTTGTGCCACTCACCATCTTCCAATTGCCTTATGCCAGTCACCTTCTGCCAGTCGCCACATGGTGACTGGTAGAAGGCGACTAGCAGAAGGTGACTGGAAAATGGTGACTGGTAGATGGCGATTGGCAAATGGTAATTGATAATTAGTTTACAATTTTAGATATCAAAATATTTTCAAACATAGGTATATTTATACTTGTTGGAAAGCTCTTTTCGATCCTGATATAATGGTGGTATTTTTATGAAGTTTTGAGGTGATTTAGTAGGTAAAAATATACATAAAAATGATATTACCTCCTTATCATAATTTTTAGAACCATTTTTGACCTAGGAAATCATCTTCAAACTTTATAAAAATACCACCATTAGATCGGGATTCAAAATATCTTTGCAATGAGTATAAATATGCCTATGTTTAGATATATTTTGATGCTTAAAACTATAAAATGATTGTCAGTAACCATCTTCCAGTCGCCATCTACCACTCGCCATATGCCACTCACCTTGTATCAATTGCTACGTGCCACTCGCCATATGCCACTTGCCTTGTGCCACTCGCCATATACCACTCGCCATCTGCGAGTCGCCTTATGTTAGTCGCATTTTATCATTCACCACATGGTGACTAACCGAAGATGACTAGTAGATGGTGACTAATAGTATGAGAGTTGTTATTGTTAACTATATATGATGGGGTACAAGGGGTGAATTAGGCAGGATAATTTTTATTTTTAATAAATTTAGGGCAAAAATTAGGTGGGAAACCTTATGAAAACGGGGTGAATTTATCCTTAAAAAAATTGGATCCCGAAATATTCTGGTGAACGGGCAGACCTTTATGGTCCCAAAATTCATAAAATTAACATTTTAAAATTCGAATATTCGTGCTAAATTATGAAATTTGCCACTATGAAAAACCCTAATTTGCCATAATATCCCATTATTTTCATTATTTTTGACCCAATACCTTTGGTGTACTTTTCAAATCACCCAATATCTTCATCTACTAACTTTAGGTTAAAATACTCCTACTGCTCCTCCTACTGCTCCAATTCCTTCTTAACCTGTTCAGTATCATTAAGCTTTTTCAATGTATCTGGGTTGTGGAGTTCTACCAAGGCTTTTTGTTATACCTCAATTACTAGGTCAAAGTATTTAGAGTACTTAACCATATTAACATATTAAGTTCCTTTTCTAGTCAATGCTCCAGCAATGATTTTATAATCTTCTACAAGTTCTCTTCCTTTAGCTTTATCACACTCATTGATACATTTATCATACTATATTATTCTAAATAAATAAATGCTTTATTTGTGAGGTAGGAAATATCCTCATAATTTAGATCCATTGCTCTTGTATAATTCTCAATGGTAGTCTCAAAATATTTCTTCTTGTAAGCTACATTTTTAGCTTCTTTTTCCTTATGTGCTTCAGCCTTACGGGCTTGTTTCTCTTTCTCTTCATCAAGGATTAGGTCACTTGTATCACAAGCAATGTTTACCACCATAGGCTTTACCTTCAACCTTTTACACTCTTCTTTAAGCACATCATGAGTGATTAATACCTTGTATAAGGTCTTTACAACATCAACATGAAAGATAACTCCATTCTTGAAGTGATATTCACAAGCTTTGAGAATTGTTTGTAAGTTGCACTTAAGTGATGATAAATCTCCATCTTCACTTCCTACTGGAAAATAAAGAATTTTATCTGGCATCATATTCTTTTGATCTTCAACTTTTTTTACTATTTTGTTTCGTCCTTGACCTTTCCATGATGTAATTATTTTATTTTATTTTTATGACCATTAAAATTTTACTTTCTCAACATAATAACAAAGGTGTCGAGTACCACCGATCATGCACCCCAAATAAAACAATTACATTAAAAAAAAAAAAATTTAAAAAATAAATCCCCCATTTTATAGCAAATATTCAAACATATTTCACTCAATAATTTTTTCAATAATATGCCATTATTCAAACCCTAAAGGAAACCAAGGAGCAAAAAATTCTTCCAAACCCCTTAAAAGTATTGGTCCTCTTTACCAACCCAAAGACATGTCCTTCATAACTCTTCTCCAAATGTCTTCAATGTACAACTTAAAAATAATAAAATATTATAATCAACTCCTCAAGCCTGTAGCATAAATGGATGGTCCTATCTATGGATCCACTACACAAGAAATTGGCCATGACTACATATTGAATTGTGCATGATATCCATACATTAATGTTTCCCTCAAACTAGATCAAACCTCATTTCAACCAGGTTTCTCCTTTCTCACAATAGATCTTTCAGACCACAAAAAAATAGAACAGAACACAGAACATGCATAAAAGAACAAGGATTTTAAAAAATAGAATTGCTCCACTATCACTCCACCATATCAGTCAAAAGTTAGGGTATTATTACAAAAAATGCCTTGTTCCCTCACACTTGAAACAACCTTTGTTATCCCCTCCTCCGTGGTCATGCTTATATGGAATCCAATATTCCATAAAATTTAAGCTTCATGGATCAAGGGTTCTATTGCCCCTTATTCAGATAGTAAATGATGAAATAAATCATGATAGAAAAATAAGCTTTGGATAGCTTCTACAACTTGAGTTGCAATTACACCAATTCCTTCACAAGCTCACACACGATTAACAAACCCTACAAAAAGTACAATAGATACATTCATACCCAGACAACCATAGGCTTTGATACTAAATATTTATTTTTAGAGGAAACCAATTAACAAATCAGGGTTTAAATGTCACAACCCAAAAAAAAACACACACTAAAATTTTTGTTTAACTCAACCATACATTGCTTGATTTCCCATGTGAAGGTTAGATATGGCATACATATACAATGCACTTCAAGATTATTCACTCCTGCAACTAGTGTCTTAAGTGCTCAAAATTGGCCAAATTTTATGGGTCACCTTACCGGATTTGGCTCTTAGGAATCTGGCATAGGGTTATCTATTTAGGGTCCATATCACCTGAATGGGGTACAATATGCCCCTTGTCCAAGGTTGTAAGTTTCCCAACATTTTAAGTGATCTCAACTCGATGCCTTGGAACCAGTGTTTGTATGTCGGTGTTATCCATTGACCATCTATTAAAGTTTGTCTAGAGTCCACCTTCATAAGGCTGAGGGACTAGATATCCATATTCTTCCTCGGGCTGATGACAATGCTACCCATAACCATCTGTTGTTGGATCTTCCAACATCACGAGTAGCTCTCACATCATGCTTTATGTTGTCTCCTCCCCAGCCCTAGTGGAATGATGGATATCACCACACCAAGTGACTGACCACCTAGAGTGACGTCCAATTCCATCACTCGTTACACTCCTAAGTTTGATCCCTACTGTCCCATAGAGCTGGAGTACGATGGTGTAGCCCCCGCTAAGTTAACGTGTGAGTTAGCAGCATTGGTATAGAAAGTCTCCTTGAACTTCTCTTGTCAAGCAAAGTTGATTCCCAGTTAAGACACTGTGTAACTTAGTGTTATAAATGGAGATAACCTCCCTCAATAGACAAGATTCAAATTTTAAGTTTAAGCTGTGGGTACTTAATATCTTCCAGCTTTTTGGTATATCATTGAAAGCTTAGTCGGGATAATAGAACTATAACAAAGATACCATGACACATAGGCGTAAGAAGGTTTCACACATCTATTATCTTGTATGATTTCAATCACTTATATTTTGAATATCGGTTACTCCCCTTCCTAAGGTCTATAACTTAGGTCTTCTTTTATCTTCAATTTTAAGTTCCTTCATATAAAACACGGACTATTAATCATGAATTTATCTTTATAAAACTCTACACATTCATATATGTCATATTTTAAAAGACATCATTCATCACCATATGCGAATAAATATAATCAAATCCTAACACAAATCTCATATCAAAGAAAACAAGATATTTCTTCTTCATATAAAAATTACAACAAAATTACTATTTCATTAACCCCACATGCTTAAACATACCTCATTATTTTATCTAATAATGGCACACGTGACAAGTAAAACATCTTATACAGCTTAAAATGTTTTCTATGAGCTTTATTTAATTATATAACATCTCTGTGCACATGCTGTATTTTTACCTATTACATAAATTCAAAAGTATGACTTTTTTTTCATATTGGGCTAAGATTTTTTAAATAAATTCCAATATCTTATCATACGGCATTCTGGAGATGCGTCTTCAAAGGCATATACACCCCACCAACTTTTAAAAACCTATACATATCAATTCTAAGGCTTGAAAAATAATTTCCTAATTCCTTCGATAAAACATCAAGCCAGAGCCTTAGTAATAAGAAGGAAATGACTTTCAATGATTATTCTCTACACCATAAAATAATTAAAAATAAATTTATTATATAGTTATAATAAAACACAAAACCCATATCACCAAACAAGGATATCTCTTCCTTTTATAAAGGAAAAGGAAACCAATCATGCTAAGTTTTCGGTCAGGGCATACTTGAAAGAGAAGTAAAAGTTAGAGCTGGAAACATTTCAATTATAAATAGCTTATACCTTATATATTTTGATAAATCTGGCTATGCCGCATATACAATATCCTTAGGATGTAAAATGTTTGATATCAATTATAAATTCTTTTGCGAAGAGCTTTAACCAAAATAAACTAAAATTTAAACCATAGACGTCAATTACATTTAGAATAGTAAGATTAAAGGCTTTCTCAAGTCCGGTTCGCATGGCGTCGGTCAGAAAACACCTTCCTGGAAAGACCATGCACCCAAGCGTTTGTCAATGTAGATGTTACCGCTCCCAGCGCTCACCCACAATGATCGGGCGAGTACAGATACTAAGGGTTGGCTTAGACTTTGCCCTTATGTAGCTATATGACACACCCAAGTATTTCAACCATGCATCAATGCAGCAATTTCACAGTCATACATAAAGTAAATAAGAAAATAATTTCATTATGCCTTAGCCCACACACCAGCCACAACAGCGTTCCACAAAAAATATTGGAAAGGTTTTTAATATGCAATTTCACACATCACATGCAGTAGCATTTGCAAACAAACTTAGCTAAAATGATTCCAAAATTATGAAAATAATCATAGAATCAACAATTCTTAACCAGGCAATAATAAGGGTAATAATAGCGTTGTTCTAGAGAATCATAAACAATCCCAAATTTTAGTTTATATTCTTATTTGAAGTTTTCTAATTCATATACAAAAACTTTCTTTCTTAACACACCTATATAAGTTTTAATATCAACTATAGACGTCAATGGTTCAGATTTGTTTATCTCTATATATATTCAAAAAAAAATTAATTAGACTGTCTTTAAATTAAAATATTGAATTATTAGACTAAACTAGTTACCAATCACAGCCTCTTCGAAAAACAGTTTTAAATTTTTTATAGCTTGAGCAATCAAATAAATAGGTATATTAAGATAATATATGCGTTCTTAAACTTTAACAAATTTTACTCAATAAGAAAACAGATATCTTCCCAGGAGTTGAATCCAAAAATCTGACCTGTATCTCGTAGCTTTCCTTCCGCAGATGTAATTAGCCTCCGCTTAAATCAGTGAGAAACTTCTCCCATCCACACTTTCAGACATCTCGTCATCTTTTATAAGGAAAGGCGATAGACGAAATGGGGACACCTCATAAATTTTTCTAGATAAAATATATGAGTGACTTCCACGTATTGGTGAATGGCCACTCCAGATTTATTAATTATTATATATTTTAATTAAACTCTTAGCTTACAATTCATAGTCTATTCTTACCTTCACCTCCATTGTGCGAAGGACACGTATTTTTATATATTTTATATTTATTTATCTTTGTTTATTTTATTTTATTTCCTTTTATTATTATATTTTTTTTTACTTTGTTCTCTGTTTTTAAGATTTATGTAATTTCCTATAAAAAATATACATAGATTTTAATCCTGTGGAAATATTCATTTACTACTCACAAACTCAAAAATTATATATATTTAATAGCGCATTCGTATCACAAAACAAAAATAGCTACTTGGTTATGTAACATGAAAAGAAAAAGCATTCCAGTAACATATGTATAATTCAATCAACCAGCGAAAAATATTTCTCAGAATTATTTTAGAACAACACAACACTTAATATTTAAGAAGGCTCTGACCTATTACTTTATGCAACTCCTCCTAAACTGATGTACTCCATCTTTCAGCTTGGTTTTGTGAGGCTCCACACCTCTCCCTCAGACAAGCTCATCTTAATTTATGGGAGAAGGTAATTAACAAAAGGAGAACACATCATGGACTTTTGCCAGTAAAACATGCAGTAGGAGAAGGTAATTAAAAAAAAAAGGACACATCATGGACTTCTGCCAGGTAGAACTTGCAGTTATTCTCCACGTATGAGGATTAGGCCTATATTAATTTTATTATTTCATTTAAGCTTGAATCATACTTGGTTAAATTGACTTAAAGTTTTGTTAGTGGTCTTTTAATAGTTTTATCCCTTTTATACAAATAGCTCTTAGGAGAAATCTCCATAATGTAAAAGTAAAAAGGCTTAATAGCACTTAGGTGTATTCTCCATAACATAGAAATAAAAGGTTGTTGATATCTTATTTGATTTATATATTCGTATGTACTTTATTTTATTAGTATTCATATGTATTATTATATTTATTTTTATTTTTTATTTTTACAAATATTATTATTTTAATAAATAAAGCCATGGTTATGGATTTTTATATAATTATAATATTTTGTTTTAAATTTACTTCTAAACAAGTATATCCATATACATTATTATTTTTAGTGTATATATTTGTAAAAATTATCAATTTAAAATATAGCAGTCAAATATAGCAAACCGGCGGACACAAACACTAAGTCAATATGAAAGGTAAAATATAATGCAATGCAACCTACGATGGGCTTCCATGTATCCACGAACCAAGGTGCACGAAGCACAATATCATAATCACTTACCCGACGTTTTTGTTCTGATGCATCGGTCAATGGGGTGGGTGCTCTCTTCCTCGAATCCTACACTTGCATAAAAAAAAACTAACCGCAAAATCATATTCTTCCAAGAAAATTAATCACTAGCAATGGGGATGTGACATACTTCCCCCCTTAGAATTAACACAGGGACAGTCCCTATGTTAGCTTCATAGTTTTAAGTAAATACACAACATCACAATGTTTCCATCAATATTCATTTTAGTGAAAATGATACAACAACCAAATCTTCATACATAATTATATTATAAAATAGTTTATTTTCAAATGTAATAGTATTTTTTATTTTAACATGTTTCAAACAAGTGAGGATATTGGTTTCTCATAATGGAGATATCTTCCCAAGAAGCATTCCTTTCGGTATTCTGATCTCGTTGTACTCTTTAATGATCTATAGTTATTTTCCAAAGTGGCTAGCCCTAAACCCAAAATTTGAACTGGTCATACCTCCATCAGTTGTGGATCTGACAAATCTAGGGCTCAATTAGGTGGTTCTAATGAAACTTTTATCACCTAAGGTAAATTCTCGGGGTGTTCACTTAATTTTAGCATAGCTCTTTTGACAGTTTGTGGCTTCACAAGCCATTGGTAGATTGAATCCCAATAATTAGGACCGATCTCTTTTCGGTCATCCAAATTTTACCAAGATAATGGTGCCACGCACCTATATCCCGATACAAGGCCTCAAAAGGGGCCATGCCTAATGCAATAATTTCTATTAGTAAGTGATAATATTTCAATTACTTTGGTAATGCATATCCACCAATACCAAATTGTACTTCATCATCCTGTCCATCTATATCAAGATGATAGGTTGTTTTAAGCCGTGTGTCCTGTCTTTGGTGCAAAGCTTGCTAGTATTTATAGAGGAATCTCGAATCTCTATTCGAGATAATTATTCTAGGGAAAATTTATGCAATTTCTTACGATTTCTCAAGCATACTTTTGTGCTTTTCTAACTTACTTGTCTGCAACTACAAAATTTGCATCTTGTTGGAAACAAATATTGGGAAGGCCAACTTCGTATTTTAATTTTAGAATAGAATTAACCTTATAAGTAGGGCATGTCGAGGTATATTCACAACTTTATATATATATATATATATATTGCATTATCAAGTATCCCAGATAGAGCAATCTATCAGTGTGAGCAGTAATATAGTTGCTATGATTAATTTTACTCACAAAACCAAAAGATATTCATTATACTTGTATTAAAAATTGTATAACATCATTTTAAATATATATTACTATTCTCTTGAGTTTAGTAGGAAAATTATAAAAAGGACCTTCATGTCTATTCGATGTCCTGATAACTTTCTTTCCCTTAGATTTTCCTAAAAGGGCATTCATATGTATGCTAAGGTTCTCCACAAGTACATCATCTCAGCTTTTGTGCCTGAGGGTTTACACTCGAGGTTTCACTTTCATGTTTTTTGATGTTCCTTTCCTTGTCTTGCTTGATAAAAGCTTCAATTTTCCTTTGCTGATGTTCTATTTGTTATGTTAATATCTTAATTACTGACACTAATTACTCCATCTATCCTTGGAATGATTTAATTATTGATACAAGCTCATCCATTTCTCCTAATTTCAAGAAAAACATATGATTTTATAAGTTAATCTGATATTTATAATGAAATGTACAATTTGGGTTCTTTATAATCTAAGGCTTTTATCATATCTTGATGAATAGAATATGGTGCACAATAATTATTTTCTTTACTCCTTCCTCATCAGGTTCTTATTAACCATTTGCCAAAAATACATCAGATCTTGTTTGACATAATTTGAGAATCCATAATTTACCTCATTATTTCCAAAACTGTGGAATCATTCTCTTATGAGGATTTAGATCTATTTTTGTTTGAGATTATCCTTATTCTATTTTTGTTTGCTCCTTAACACATCTTAATTTTTGAAGTATTTTTTTTAATAATCCCATACCTTGCCAAGTGGAAATCCTTACCATAATAAGGGTTCTATTGGGTGCAAAGTGAGTTATGCAGAGAATACATGGAATGTGTTGCAAATAATTGGATGAAGTTATGGATGAAAACATAAAAATATCAAAATTTCTTTATATTTCATAGATATGACATAAACTGGTATCATCAGTCTGGATACCATATACATGACATAAATTCTGGATGAAAACCCACTATTCTTTCAGTAGATCATTATCTTTATTCTTGGCTCACCCTTTTATATTTCCCAATCTCAATTTTCTTTTCGTGGAGCGGTTCCTCAACTATTACTGGAGGTTGATTCTTAAGTTTTTCCTCATTATTCACTCTTAATGGGCAATTTCTAGCATAATGTTCCCCTTCATAGGTAAAACACCCTTTTTTCTTTCTATTTAATCTTAACGGGCACCTTTCTACATAGTGGGATTTTTCACAGCTGAAACATCCTATTATCAGTGCACTAGTTCGACATCCTTGTCCCATTCTTTCTTTATGCTCAGTTTCCTTGACGTGCTTAAAGTCCCTTTTGTATTTTTAAATTTCCTTGCAAATTTTGCTATTTTCCTCCACCTAGATTCTTCTTTTTGTTGCATTATGAAAGATTACAAAATTTCTTTTTTAATTCCAAGCCTATCCATAAGTAGCTTCATCATTTATGAGATATAATCCATCTGGTATTGGAATTGTTCAAACTTTGTCATAAGATCCTCCATAAGTTTCCTTGACGTGCTTAAAGTCCCTTTTTGTAGTTTTAAATTTCCTTGCAAATTTTGCTATTTTCCTCCACCTGGATTCTTCTTTTTGTTGCATTATGAAAGATTACAAAATTTCTTTCTGAATTCCAAGCCTATCCATAAGTAGCTTCATCATTTATGAGATTTAATCCATATGGTATTGGAATGGTTCAAACTTTGTCATAAGATCCTCCATCTGTTATACAAAAGGAGTAAATATTAATTTTTCTTGAGAAATATTATCAAGAATAAAAATAGCTATGTCACATTTAATCATGTGACCTAGGGCTTCATAACCTAGGCTCCGATACCAACTATCACAACCTAAAAAAAACACACACACTAAAAATTTTGTTTAACTCAACCATACATTGCTTGATTTCCCATGTGAAGGTTAGATATGGTATACATATGTAATGCACTTCGATATTATTCACTTCTGCAACTAGTCTCTTAAGTGCTCAGAATTGGCTAGATTCTATTGGTCAACTTACTAGATTTGGCTCTTAAAAATATGACGGAGGGTTATCCATTCAAGGCCCATATCACCTGAATGGGGTATGCTATGCCCCTTGTCCAAGGTTGTAATATTTGCAACCTTTTAAGAGATCTGAACTCGATGCCTTGGAACCAGCATTTGTATACCGATGTTAGCCATTGACCATCTACTAAGGTTTAGCTAGAGTCTTCCTTCGCAAGGTTGAGAGACTATATATCCATATTTTTCCTCGATATGATGACATTTCTACCAATAACCATCTACCGTTGGATCTTCCAACAACATAAGTAGCTCTCACATCATGATTTAATTTGGCTCCTCCCCAACCCGAGTGGAATGATGGATATCACCACACTAACTGATTGACCACCTAGAGTGACGTCCCATTCCATCACTCGTTACACTCCTCAACTCAGTCCATACTATCCCATAGAGTTTGAGTACGATGGTGTAGTCCCCACTAAGTTATTGTGTGACTGAGTGACATGGGTAGAGAAAGTCTCCTTGACATTCTCTTGTCAATCAAAGTTCAATCCCACTTAATACACCGCGTGACTTACTGGTATAAACGGAGACAACCTCCATCAATAGGCAAGATTCGATTTTTAAGTTTAAGCTATGGGTACTTAATATCTTGCGACTTTTCAGTATATCATTAAAAGCTTAGTTAGGTTAATAGAACTATAATAAATATACCATGACACGTAGACATAAGAAGGTTTCAGACTTCTATTATCTTGTAGGATTTCAAACACTTATATTTTGAATATCGGTTACTCCCCTTCCTAAGGTCTACAACCTAAGTCTTCTTTTATCTTCCCTTTTAAGTTCCTTCATATAAAACATGGACTATTAATCATGAATTTATCTTTATAACTCTCTATACATTCATAGTTTAAATACGTCGTTCATCACCATATGCAAATAAATATAATCAAATCCTAACACAAATCTCATATCAAAGAAAGCAAGATATTTCTTCTTCATATAAAAATTACAACAAAATTACTATTTCATTAACCCCACATGCTTAAAACTACCTTATTATTTTGTCTAATAATGGCACACATGAAAATTAAAATATCTTATTAAAATGTTTTGTATGAGCTTTATTTAATTATATAACATCTCTGTGCACATGCTATATTTTTAACTATGACATAAATTCAAAAGAATGACTTTTTTTCCAGATTGGGCTAAGCCTTTTCAAATAAATTCCAATATCTTATCATAGGGCATTCTGGATACACGTCTTCAAAGGCATATACACCCCACCAATTTTTAAAAACCTATACATATCAATCTTAAGGCTTGAAAAATACTTTCCTAATTCCTTCTATAAAACATCAAGCAAGAGCCTTAGTAATAATAAGGAAATGAATTTCAATGATTATTCTCTACACCATAAAATATTTAAAAATAAATTCATTATATAGCTATAATAAAGCACAAAACCCATATCACCAAACAAGGATATCTCTTCCTTTTATAAAATAAAAATTATAATATGCCTTCAATCTTAACTTATAAAATATAGTTTTTCAAGGGTTTAGTAGGGCTTCTTACTAAATATCATTTAAATAAAACTTAACCATTACACATTCAGCAAATTACATTTCCATGTTAATATAACCAACGATATAATACGAATAACCTCATATGCTTTTATGAAATATTAAAGTATAGATAAAATATATCAATTGTCTCTAAACACCTTATTCCAACATTCATGACAAGCAAACTAGAAGGTGTTTCAAAAGAGAAAACAATCTCCAGCCATGCAAAACAAAACCAATCATGCTCAGTTTTCGATCAAGGCATACTTGAAAGAGAAGTAACAGTTAGAGCTGGAAACATTTCAATTATAAATAGCTTATACCTTATATACTTTGATAAATATGACTATGTCGCATGTACAGTATTATTAGGATGTAAAATTTTTGATATCAATTATAAATTCTTTTGCGAATAGCTTTAACCAAAATAAACTGAAATTTAAACCACAGACGTCAATTGCTTTCTGAATAGTAAGATTAATGGCTTTCTCAAATCCGGTTAGCATGGTACCAGTCAAAAAACACCTTCCTGGAAAGACCATACTCCCAAGCGTTCATCAATGTAGATGTTACCACGCCCAGCGTTCATCCACAATGATCGGGAGAGTACAAAGACTAAGGGTTGGCTCAGAATTGGCCCTTATGCAGCTATATGACACACCCAAGCATTTCAACCATGCATCAATGCAGCAATTTCACACAGTACTACATGAAGTAAATAAGAAAATAATTTCATCATGCCTTAGCCCACACACCAGCCACAGTAATGTTCCACAAACAATATTGGAAATATTTTCAATATGCAATTTCGCACATCACACGCAACAACTTTTGCAAACAAAGTTAGCTAAAATGATTCCAACATTATGAAAATAATCCTAGAATCAAGAATTCTTAACCACACAATAATAAGGGTAATAACAATGTTGTTCCACGACTTCATAAACAATGCTGAATTTTAGTTTATATTCTAATTTGAAGTTTTCTAGTTCATATAAACAAACTTGTTCTTGCTTAACACACGTATATAAGTTTTAATATAAACTATAGACGTCCTAGGTTCAGATTTGTTTATCTCTATAAATATTAAAAACAATTAATTAGATTGTCTTTAAATTAAAAGATTGAATTATTAGACTAAACTGGTTACCAATCACAACATCTTCGAAAAAATAGTTTTAAAATTTTTATAGCTTGAGCAATCGAATGAATAGGTATATTAAGATAAAATATGTGTTCTTAAAATTTAACAAATTTTACTCAATAAGAAAACATATATCTTCCTAGGATTTAAATCCAAAAATATGACCTCTATCTCGTAGCTTTCCTTCCGCAGATGTAATTAGCCTCCGCTTAACTCATTGAGAAACTTCTCCCATCCCCACTTTTGGACATCTCATCATATTTTATAACGAAAGGTGATAGACGAAATGGGACACCTCATGCATTTTGCTAGATAAAACATATGAGTGACTTCCACGTTTGGTGAATGGCCACTCAATATTTAGTAATTATTATATATTTTAATTAAACTCTTAGATTACAATTCAAAGTCTATTCTTACCTTCACCTTAATTGTACGAAAGATATGCAGTTCTATATATTTTATATTTATTTACCTTTGTTTATTTTATTTTATTTCCTTTTATTATTATTTCTTTATTATTATATTTTTTTACTTCGTTCTCTGTTTTTAAGATTTATGTAATTTCCTATAAGAAATATACGTAGATTTTAATCCTTCAGAAACCTTCATTTACTACTCACAGACTCATAAATAATATATATTTAACAATGCATTTGGATCATAGAAAAAATATAGCTACTTGGTTATGGAATAGGAAAAGAAAAAGCATTCCAATAACATATATATAATTCAATCAACCAGCGAAGAATATTTCTAAATTATTTTAGAACAACACATCACTTAATATTTAAGAAGGCTCTGACCTATTACTTTAGCTAACTCCTCCTCAACCAACATACTCCGTATTTCAGCTTGGCTTAGTGAGGCTCCACACCCCTTCCTCAAACCAGCTCGCCTTAATTTATAGGAGAAGGTAATTAACAAAAAGAGGACATATCATTGACTTTTTCCAAGTAAAACATGGAGTAGGAGAAGGTAATTAACAAAAAGAGGACACGTCATGAACTTTTGCTAGGTAAAACATGTAGTCGTCCTCCATGTATGAGGATTAGGCCTAATTTAATTTTATTTATTCATTTAAGCTTGGATCATACTTGGTTAAATTGACTTAAAGTTTTTTAGTGGTCTTTTAATAGTTTCATCCCTTTTATATGAATAGCACTTAGGAGCAATGTCCATAATGTAAAAGTAAAAAGGCTTAATAGCACTTAGGTGTATTCTCCATAATGTAGAAATAAAAGGCTGTTAATATCTTATTTGATTTATATAATTGTATGTACTTTATTTTTTTAGTATTCATATGTATTATTATTATTATTATTTTTATCTTTACAAATATTATTATTTTAATAGATAAAGCCATGGTTATGGATTTTTAAATAATTCTAATAATTTTTTTAAAATTTACTTCTAAACAAGTATATCCATATACATTATTATTTTTAGTGTATATATTTTTAAATATTATCATTTTAAAATATAGCAGTCAAATAGTAGCAAACCAGTGGACACAAACATTCAGTCAATATGACAGGTAAAATGCTATTTAATGCAACCTACGATGGGCTTGCATGTACCCAAGGACCAAGGTGCACGAAGCACAACATCATAACCACTTACCCAACGTTTTTGTTCTACTACCTCGGTCAATGGGGTGGGTGCTCTCTACCTCGAATCCTTCATGTGCACCACAAACACTAACTGCAGAATCACATTCTTCCAAGAAAATTAATCACTAGCGTTGGGGATGTGACATTAAAAATAAAGCATAAAATAAAATAGTGTACATTAATTGTTGCTGCAATTATATTATATTAAAATATAGGATAACAGAACAAGGCAAAAACTGTTGCTACAATTTTATCATTATATTACATTGCCCTTGAATAAAGGAGAATTCACTCATGATATTTATTTATAGACCCAATATGATAGTTACAAGAAGCTTCTATATGGTTGGTAGTTCTAGAACAATCTAGAAAGTTAGAAATCTAAAATTTTTATTGTGTGGAAATATTCTGGAATGTTAAACTAGAAGGTTCAATGCTAGAACATTTTGGAAGATCAACAACCTATTCTATTGATAAAAATGAATTTATCTTCAACAGTGTGAGCGTGAGTAAGGAGTGGGAGAAGATATTATTCTTACTTCAAATTTGTAGATATTATTAAGTGCATTCTTTAAGAGTTATTAGTGCATTGAAGGAATAATAAGGTAAGTCTACTATTACACTATTCTAGACTGATTAACTCATTTACACTTAAAAATCATTATATGTATTCATTATTAGCTTGAGGAGAAAATCGAAAGAGCGTAAAATATGCAAATATCAATTTGTCTAAAGACACTAGTTAGTACTCAATATCTATAATCTATGTGGCCTATAGAAGACATAAAGTAGATAAAAATTTCTCCAAAGAGTGGAGAAGAAGAAGGCAGCCATTAAAACATTGAAATAAATTACAAATAGAGACTTAGAGAGTCTCAGATCTATGGTACACTAAAGGTAGTGTAGAAATCATTCACTCAAAAACTTACTATCTACATGATTATTAGCTTAGATTCATTACATATTAACCAAGCGAAGGAGAGATTTATCTAAAAAATAAGACATAAAATCATCCTATATCTACAGGAAATAGTACAAAGGAGCCATCATCAGAACCAATATAAAATAAACTTATAAAAAAGTTTTAGATATTTTAGGTAAAGGTACAAAATCAAAGTATTTTATTCTAATAATTGTAAAAATATTTACATGAGTATCTTGCACCATTCTACGTAGTAAGAAAGGATAAGGATTAAGTGCCTCAATAACACATTAAGTGCCTCAAGAAAGTGTTAGACCAACCACACATTATCCAAGGTACACATGCCACTTGGAAACCATCAAGAAAAGCTCATAGCTATTAAAGCACCAATTTTCTAAGAGGAGAACAAAACAAAACCCACAAAAAAGTAGAATGAAGCCTACAAAAAAGTAGAATGAAGCTTACAACTAGGAAGAGAGAATCTTTAGAGTCAAACTATAATAGATATCAACAATGAAGAAAAGCATTAAATGCTCATGGTCATAAGTACCTTTTGAAAAAAAGACCAAGCCAAAATAGCATTGGGAGGCACAAAATTCAGTGGTCAAACTATAAACTGGTCAAACTATATATCAGTATATGAAATCTTTTGTAAGTAAAATTTCCAATAACAATTACCTCACAAGACTTGGTTTTTGAAACTTCCCTGAGCTCAACACAAACTTCTTTTGGGTGCTTCTTGATGTAAAAATAAAGTTGAAATCTTGAATTCACCACTACATCTGGAATCTGATGAGCTTTCATTGTTAGTAGATTCACGGCTTGAAGCTTTCATTAATGAAAACAAAGAAACATCATATTGCAGCTCTAAGACTCCAAATGGAATTGTTTATCCACTCATGTAGGATATCCAGTCGCTGAACTTGAGAATGGAAACCACATCACTATGGTTTAAAATAAGGCACATATCACCCTATTCTAAACCATATTCCAAAGAGTCTAGAAAGTGGCATAAATATCAATATATCTTGAATACAGTCATTAGGCGGAGATTGAATGAAATTTTCTACCTTTTCCTTGTCATAAGACCCTGCTGAAGTAAATGCTAGTGAGCGAGGAATGGGTATGGATTCTTCTCAGAGGCATCATTTCTTGGGTTCTTATCTTCCACAATTGTTTTTCTTTCTCATCTTTGGCATTGCTACCGACCCTTCTATTCCTGTTGTTGAGGATAGTCTCTCCCCTAATTTAGCGGAACATCAGATGTGCGAAAATATGATAAAAGAAAAGCTTGATTTGGAAAAATACAAAAAGAAAAGTGAGCGATCATTTATAGTTTATAAAATAGCTTTATGGGAAATTATTAGGGTTTAGTGTTAATGTCGTGAGATTCCTCCTCGAGTCAGACATGGGCCCATGGTAGTAGTCTATGATTTTCTTTTTTTCTATTGTGTATGGGATTCAATCTTTAATTTCTTCCGAGTTCTGGTAAAGTATTGTAGTGATACTTTTGTTTAGAGTTAACATCCTATTTATTACATTGTTAGGACTTCGAAATTTATAATATCAAAAATTATTAGTCCTATGATACTTGCTATAAAAAAAAATATGAAGAGGGTATGGACATACAATAATAGTGATAAGGTTAGGAATAAATGCCGCGGAGCTGGGTAACACTATAGGGTTTTCAAATTTATTTTTTTATTTTATATTTTAACACGTAAATTTTGTCAAGTGACAGAGTGGGCTGGCAGTGCATTACAAAGTGTGAGTGAGTGGGGAGTGGGAGTAAGTGGAGGAAGGAGTGCCAATGTAAGAAGTACGATTAAGTGTTGTAGAGAGGGTGAGTGGAGAGTAAGTCTAGTAGTGAGTGCGAGTATGAGACTGGAGAAAGTCCAATGAGAAGGAGAATGACTGCAACCAGAAGCAAATATGAGTAAGTTTACATAGAATTAAGTGTTGAGTGAGGAGGAAGTATGAGTAGGAAGTAGAAAGTAAAGTAATCAAGGAAAATTACACTTCTTAAGTGCCTTGGAACAAACAAAAATTCAAATAAAATAAATTATTGGGAGTTAAATATAATTACAATCATACATATCAAAGAGGAAAATCCATATTTAAATTAACATGAAGATAAAAAATATAAAAATCCTTATATATCAATATGTAATCATCAAAATAACCTGCATGTCCATAATTTGGATAGAAAATAGGAAAAGAAAATAGGAAAAAATAAGAAAATATTAGAAAGAAAAGAAATAATTAAAATATGCTATAAAGCTCTAATCAATGGATAAAACCATAGCAAAAACCTAGAGTTAGCATAGAAACTAGGGGTAAGATATGTCAATGAAAGAACAAACTCCATCCTTAATCTCTTGCATTTGCATGAATTCTTTTAGAACCTGTTGACCTTCTTTTGATAACCTATTTACTTCTTCATTTAATTCCTTTTGAACATGAGTAAAAGAGATATTTAAAAAAAAGGAAATTACCTTCAACAATTCATCTCACATTAGTCTATGAAGATTATTTTTTAATTGAGTAGATTCATTAATCTTGTTGATGACTGTAGTAGAATATCTAAAAAATTTAATATTTTCACATAGGCATACTTCATTAGTAATCTCAACACCTAAAACTTTACAAAATGTTTGAAACTCATCCCAATACCTACTTTAAATTTGATATAGTGGGTATCTAAGAAGTACAAAATATCTCTTGCACTACTAAAAGCCAAAAAAAAACACTATGGTTGAGACTTTTCAATGAACAAATTGTCTACTTGTCTAGGTTTCTTATGTTTGCAAGTCCCTTTTATGATTAATACCAATGTTCTCATCTAAAATATGACTTAAAATAGGATTATTAACTTTCCTTCGAAAATAGTTGTCTTTCATGTCAACCATATACCCCAACATATAAGACATGGTAAAGAAAAAAACTATTTCCGATATTTTTTTCAAAAACCATTGTCTTAAGTATACCTCCACTACTTCTCCTTACGAAATATTTTGAATTTTAGTTATCTATTCAACTTATAACCAAACCTATTGAGAAAAAATGCATTTGATTAAAAAATGTGTGATATTTTACTCCTCTAACCAACACAACATACAAATACTTAGACCTTATCTACTCCTTTATAAAAATTCCCAAGTCAAAGTTTTATTTCTCAAATCTAACCACATAAAAGTAATTGGCTTTTTGGGGACTGATAATTTCCAAATTTGCTTCCACCACCAAGCAAGCCCTTGGGTATTAAGGTCAAAACTTGCTTTGTACCAAATTTTATCCCTATAATGACCCATAGATTTGTTGTATGCTCAATAAATAGTATTTGGTTAGCTCTTAGATTTATATGACTCTTATTAAGACTATCAGTATAAGCCTTGCATAAAATAACCTACTCAACAAAAATATCAAAGACCCTAGTTTCAACTTATGGTCCAAAAACTAGAAGAATCAGATTCCCCCACTTGATGAAGAAAGTAAAAATCCTTGTCTTGTAAAGAACCTATCATAGTTTCTAACAAAAAAATGTTATTTTCATAATCCAAAATAGAATTATCCTTTATTTTAACTTGTTCACCATTGTCCACTTTCCAAACTAAATGTTTTCCAATCACAGGAAATATCCGTACTAGTGCCTTCTATTAAATGGAAATATTTTTTTTACTTTTTTGTGGACTTTTGATCTAATCCATAAAGGTTACCAAATGAAAAACTTTTTTTTAATAATCATATTATATAATCCTTCTCTACTCAAAATCCTCCATAATCTATTTGCTACCAAAGAAGAACAAAAAATAATTTTAATTTGAAGTACCTAGTCACCTTCCTCCTTTGGCATAGTAATACTCAACCACTTAAATAAAGGAATACCTTCATGTTCCTTGTGTCTAGTCCAAATAAATATGAAGTAGTATTTTCTTATTTTCTATAGAAATCCTTTTAGGAATGAAGGCCAATAAGTGTCAAAGCATAAGAATTTCCTCAAGAACAAACTTTACAAGTTTTAATATCCTATTAATAGATAACCAACTATTACACCAATGGTTAATCCTAACTTTAATATTCTCTAAAAGACATACCCAATATCTCTTCCTATAGCTATTTGAATTTATTACAAAATTCAAATACTTAAAGCCTTCCTAAAAGTCTAAGTTATTAGAAAGAAAAAATATGATCAAAACTTATTTAGTATCCTACTCTAGACTATTAAAGCAAATACTAGATTTTTAAAAATTAATCTCTATATCAATAGCAATAATTTAAGTGTCAAAGTTTTTCTTTAACTTTCTAGCTTCCCTTAAAATACCAGTTGTGAATAACAACACATCATGAAAAAGAATAAATGATATAAATAAAGGACCCCCACTTTGATCCTAGACATGGATTATGCCCTCTCTGTAGGCAACAAATCCACTTCCTAGAAGAAGAAGAAATGATAGTTGGATTTGCACAATTGTTTTTCAGTTTTATCAATTTTGATTAAAAATTACAACTTGTCAAAACATACAAGTAAGGTAAGTGTACAAGGTTTATAAATGTACAATTTTAAATATAAATGAAATTAAGTGAAATGTGCATTTGGAATGTATTTGATAAAAATAAAATTAGACCTAGTAAAACCTTGTAATTAATTGTTTTGAGATAATTCAAGATGGAAGTTATAAGTAATGTGATGTCTAAATAACCACTTTGGAATGGCATAGGTATGCATTATATAGCCTCATATTCAATTATTTATATTTTTCATTTAGTAATGGAGTTATTGATTTTTTGTGATAAGAATTGCATACTATTTACTATTAATGTCCATTGTTTTTGAGACCATTGTGATTAGTAATGATGGATGTATTATACATAAATGCTTATAATATGAATATATAAAAAAAACCATTTGATTCTATGTCCTTTTGAATTCCATTGTACATTTTGGTTATTACATATTGTGTAATTGATATTTGGATGAATAACTTGTTATGTTAATTTAATGGAATTGCATTAGAAATAACTCTAATCATCCCAAAAACATAGTGTGAGGACATGAAATTATTGTATAATAAATTATGGCTATACAGATACATTTCTAGGTAATTATATAAGTTTTGGAAATACCCTTAATGATTATAATTCATTGCCATCGAACTAGAGTTTGCATGTTGGAAGAAAAATGAGCAATTATTATAATAAAACATCCCAAAAATTGTCTTGAAGAGAATGGTTGTGCAGGTTGGTGAATCTGAGTATAATTTGTAGTAAGGGTTTGTACAAACCATACATAACCTGTACAGACTTGTACATGTGGTCGTTTACCTAACTTGGTAATAAAGCAAGACAAAACCTACAAAATAAGGAAAATTTGTTGTTTCAAAGAAATAAATTACAAACTAATTGATTTGAGTTATAAAAATACTTCTAATGAATTTTCTTCATGAAAAATTATATAATTGTATGATTTGGTGACCATACAAGCTATTTTAGCAAATAGACCTATTGGACAAGACAAACCGTACAAGCTCTAAGATTTGGGAAAATTGATTTTGAGACTCTAGGAATCATCTCTAGGCCTTCTAAATTACCTCCCCATCTAGGAATACTACATTCCTATGCTACATTTAGCATCATTACCTTATCAAACTTTGGTATTTTTGTTAAAAATGGGTTAAAATTATTGTAGTGAAAAATATACTACAAGCGATAAATTGTGAGTGCTACTAAATTGGAGGTGAATGACATACACAAGTGTGCAAAGTCATAATATATTGGATCAAAAATAATATATCCTAGTTAGGAGGAGCACAAGAATTTCTCAAATAATATGTGTGAATAGTGTTGAACATAATACACATGAACCAGTGATAGAGCAAGTATGGAATTCTAATAAGAAATTCCAAGGTTGGATAAATTATTGATCAATACAAAATAAGAAGAGAAAGAAGAACATATAGTCAAGGATAATGTTGAAATAAGTGAAGACGTTAACAAGGAAACTATGTAAATTTGAGGTAAGTGGATGGTGACACCTAAGAAAGTTGTAGATATGTTGCAAAGGAATGCAGTGGATGGGAGTCATGCACCAAAGTAATAGTGCATGAGGTCTTAGGAGGATAGAACAAGGCCACAAACTACATATAAATGAAGGAGGTTATAGAGTGAATATGTACAGGTAATTACAAGATACCTTGAGTAGACACTTTAACGAGGGCCATCATAGTGAGTCACCTACAAGGAGGAATCGATTAAGGATTCTAGGATATACTTCATCAAGTGAGGACGAAGAAGCACAAATAATGGCCAATTTATGCAAACAACCAGGAAAGCATACATGTCCACCCTTTACGGGTGAAGGAATGGAAGACTTGATAAGACACATCAAAACATGCATAACCATTTGGAAATAAAATTGTGTGGACTAACCAAATGAATGGTTGTGACTATTTCCTACAATGTTATGGGGAATCACCATAGATTGGTATTTGAAACACCCAAATACATAAAATTTTCACATCTAGAACACAATGAAGTATGAATTCATTGAGAATTTTCACCCTTTGAAGGATTATGGAGATATTGTAACTAAACTTTGTTCCACTAAGAAAAGAGCTAATGAAGACGTAAAGACATATAATCATCAATTAAAGAAGTTGGTGGACAATATGCAAATGTCCTTAAAATATGTACTGGTGAAAATATGGTTTGTAGATGGGTTGCTACCTAGATATAAGAAAAATATGAAGGCAGTTCCATCTTCCATATATGAAGAAGTGATGCAGGAGCATCCGGTGGCAACAGAGCAACCTCGCATCAACCGAAACTTAAAACAAGGGGGAAGTTTAAGTTTGGTAAAGCAAGTTTTTTTCCCAAGGCAAAAGTTGGGGGGGGGTCACGAAATCACGACCCCAAAGGCTATGACAAGGAGAAGGCAGGGTTCGTCGTGATATCGTGATGTCGCAATATCGCGACGTCACGATGTCGTGACGTTTTCGAGAGCTAAGGAATGGAGGGGTTTTTTTTCACGATATCGTGACGTCACGATATCACAACATTTTTGAAAATGAATGCGAAGTTGATGAAGGGTTCAAAGAAAAGCGAATGTGGAGTTGACAAAGGGCTCAAAAGGTGAAGGCGGAGAAGAACTAAGGTAAGGCAGAAATCAGTCGCGATATCACGACGTCACGATGTCGCGACAACAAAAGGGAAAACCGAAGTGCAGGAGGAAATGGTCATGATATCGTGACATGTCACGATATCACAACACAAGCTGAGACAAGGGGCTCACAGATAGAAATGGTCATGATGTCATGACATGTCACGATATCATGACACAAACTGAGACAAGGGGCTCGCAGGCGGAAATGGTTGCGATATCACGACATGTCGCGATGTCGTGACCGGTTGAAGGTGAATCAAAATTGGACACGTGGACAGGCCATGCACGAGGGAAAAGTGACAATGGGCATGGTTAAATGTTCTGACAAGGCAATAGTTCCCGAGGGACAGTCTAGCAAATGATGGTTGCAGGTCAAGGTTAATGCATGCTTTCATGGCGGATCGGGGGTGGTTGCCCATTGATGGAAGAAATTTTGAAAACGTAGCAGAGGAAGCGAACTTTCATTTTAATTTCATGAATTCGCACTGGTGGGCATTAATTGCATAGAGGGCCGAGACCTCGATAAAAACTCGAATTTTGTAATAGTTGGAGGTGGCGGATTACAGAGGTGGAGACAGAGTGTAGGGGGAGAAGACAAAAATTTTAGCTTGGTCATTTGTATAGCCTGCGGGCTATTTTATTTTTCTGTATGTATTTTTGTTTGCAAATTTTAATGAAAATCCGAATTTGAGAATGTGTGATCTCTTATCTGCTGTCAGTGGTATCAGAGCCGAAAGTTCCTGAGTGTGTAACAGATCACCGGATGTGAGGCAGTTACACCAGGATCTGTGGGAAGGCTCGTGAAAAGTGAGTAGAATGCCTCTAAGAAGAAACCCTGTTGGTGTGGGAGGCATGATGGCAGCAGGAGATTTATGAGCTTTACAGCAGCAACTTCAGGCCCTGCAAGAAGAACTACATAGAGGACACAAACCAAGAAGAGATGCAGACAGTGAAGACGAAGTAGGTGAAGAAGAAAATCAGTCTGAAGAAGAGGAAGAGGCTGTGGATCCGGCACAAGCCAGACTATACAAAGCCATATCCCAGATTGGGAAGAGGCCGAAGATGGAAGTTTCCACGTATTCTGGGAACCTGGATCCGAAGGAATTGATCGACTGGATCAATGATCTGGAAGAATACTTCAAGTATGAAGAAGTTGAAGATCCTGAGAGGGTCAGATTTTCCAAGACCAAACTGAAAGGTCATGCCAGCTTATGGTGGAAGGGGGTACAGCTGGAATGGAACTAAAAAGGAAAAGAACGGATAACAAGATGGGAACGGATGGTAGAAAAATTAAAAATATAGTTTATTCCGGTAGATTATGAGTTGGATCTGCTAAGAAAAATGCAGAGTTTAAGATAGATGAATAAAACTATCCAAGAATACATGGAGGAGTTTTATAAAATCTCCATCAGAACTGGCCATTTATAAGCAAGTAAGGAGAAGGTGGCCCATTATATCAATGGGCTGAGGCCCAGTATCCAGGAAGAGTTGAGCTTATTTGGGGTGAGCACCATTGAAGATGCTTACCAGTTTGCTCTGAAAGTTGAAGAAAAACTGAACAAAAGGTTTGAGAGCAAGCAAAGAGGAAGAGGGAATGGAGGAAAGGCCGGTGGAAGAAAAGACGAAGGAAAAGAGGAGAAGAAAGAAGAGGTTAGCAACAACCAAGATCAGAAGGAAGATGAGGAACCCAAACCCCAAGTTTAGAACAATGGCTACCCAAGGGGAAGAGGTAGATCTGGACGTGGGTATGGAAGAGGAGTGTTTTGGGGAACATGTTTCCACTATGGAGAAGAGGGACATCGGGCATATGAGTGTCCCCAACACCCCGAGAGGGTGAACAAGAAACATGTGGGTCCTACCAGAGCTGTTGTGGCAGAGGAAGATGCTGAATCAGAACATTCTGAAGAAGCTAAGAAAGGAGAAGCAATGATCATGAGGAGAACCATGCTGATTGAGGAAGACAAACCAGAGCAGAGGAGAAGCCTGTTCCACACACGATGCAAAAGTGCGGGCAAAGTCTGTAATGTTATTATAGACAATGGGAGTACATATAACTTAGTCTTCGATGAGATGGTTGCTAAGTTACATCTGGAGAGAAGGAGACACCCACATCCATACCGGATTGCATGGTTGTCGAAGGACCACAGAGCATGGTTTCGTGAACAGTGCTTAGTCACGTTCAATATTGGGAAGTACCAGGATGAGGTCCTGTGTGATGTTTTTCCCATGGATGCTTGCCATTTGTTGTTAGGGAGGCCATGGTAGTTTGATCGGAGTGCAGTGCATGATGGTCATGCAAATACATACTCCTTGATGAAATATGGAGTGCGCCACAAATTAAAGCCATTACAGACAGTGGATGAGAAGGTGTGCAGCAATGCCAAAATTTTTCTGGTAGAGGGCATAAATTATTTTTGCCAGGAGACAGGATTTGAGCAGGTTGCAAAGGCAGATGAGTGTTTGGAGGTGTTACAGAAGACGCGGACCGAACAACATAGAAGTGAAGGTCACTTCTCCATTTACCCCGGGTGTCTGATGCAGGAGCATCCGACGACAGTAGAGCAACCTCACATCAACCGGAACTTAAAACAAGGGGGAAGTTTAAGTTTGGTAAATCAAGTTTTTTTTCCAAGGCAAAAGTTGGGGGGGGGTCGCGAAATTGTGACATATCACGATTTCATGACATGTCACGAAATCGTGACCCCAAATGCTGCGACAAGGTAAATGCAGGTTTTGTCATGATATCGCAACGTTGCGATATCGCGACATTGCGATATCATGACATTTTTGAGAGCTAAGGCGTGGAGGGGTTTTTTGTCATGATATCGCGACGTCACAATATCGTGATGTCGCGATGTCATGACATTTTCAAGAGCTAAGGTGTGGAGGGGTTTTTCGTAGCGATATCGTGATGTCGTGATATCACAACGTTTTTGAAAATGAAGGCAGAGTTGACGAAGGGTTCAAATAAAAGCAAAGGTAGAGTTGACGAAGGGCTCAAAAGGCGAAGGTGGAGAAGAACTAAGGTAAAGCAAAAATCTGTCGTGATATCATGACGTCGTGATATCGTGACGTCACGATGTCGTGACAACAAAAGGGAAAACCAAGGCGCATGAGGAAATTGTCGTGATATCGTGACATGTCACAATATCGTGACACAAACCGAGACAAGGGGCTCGTAGATGGAAATGGTCACGATATCGTGACATGTCGCGATATCGTGACATAAACTGAGACAAGGGGCTTGTAGGAAGAAATGGTCATGATATCGCGACATGTCATGATGTTGCGATCGATTGAAGGTGAATCAAAATTGGACACGTGGATAGGCCACGCATGTAGGAAAAGTGACAGTGGGCATGGTTAAATGTTCTGACAAGGCAACAGTTCCCGAGGGACAGTCTGGAAAATGACGGTTGTAGGTCAAGGTTAATGCGTGCTTTCATGGCGGATCGGGGGTGGTTGCCCATTGATGAAGAAATTTTGAAAATGTAGCAGAGGAAGCAAACTTTCATTTTAATTTCATGAATTCACGTTGGTGGGCATTAATTGCATAGAGGGCCGAGACCTCGATAAAAACTCAGAATTTTGTAATAGTTGGAGGTGGCGGATTAGAGAGGTGGAGACAAAGTGCAGGGGGAGAAGACCAAAATTCGAGCTTGGTCATTTGTATAGCCTGCGGGCTGTTTTATTTTTCTGTATGTATTTTTTTTTGCAGATTTTAATGAAAATTCAAATTTGAGAATGTGTGACCTCTTGTCCACCGTCAATAAGCCTTGGAGAATGCAAATAATTTTTAATCATGGTAAAATAAATAATCATAGGAATAATATCACATTCTAAGCATGATGATTCAAACAATGATGAAGATGATACAATATAGTAGACAATACAATCATTTCGAAAGGAATTTGATAAGATAATAAAAGAGGTCAAGGACTGATTTCAACAAGATAGGAAGGATATTTGGTACACAAAATGCAAGTCTGAAGGCCACATGAATATGAATTGTCCTTGGAATGACTATTATCAGATTTATAATGTGCTTGGATATGAAGTGGTACAATATCTATTTAATGTAAAGGTGCACCCATAGATCCTCTTAATCGAAGAGAAGGAGGAGAAACCAAAACCTTAAGGGAGTGGTCAACAGAATACCAATGGTGGTTATAGGAATAACCAAAGAATGGGAAGGCAATACCAAGGCAACAAGAAGGAAGGGAAAATACACCTGTAGTATGATTCAAAAGGAACACTAATCATACAATGTTGCAATTGCTAGAAGTAGGAGCATTTTGAGAAGAATTGCTCTTCACCCTAAAAATAAGAGATACAATAGACCAATTTTACACACATGTGTATATGGTGTGGTCCAGGAAACCATAAAGAAACAAATCATCCAAAGCAAGTGAGCTCTAGTAACTTGTAGAATATGAACTTTTTAGACATCGAGTTAGAGAAGAAATTGAAGAAGTCTTAGCCATGACAAGAAATCAGTCTAAGAAATACAATTACCTCAAACCTACCAAATAAAAGAAATGATGAAAAGTGGTAAAAAAGATAGTTGAGGAAGAAGCACAGAAGGCAAAGCAATTGAGACTAGCAGGAGAAAAAGAGTTAAAAAAACCATTGAAATATAGAGTAGTTGTGCAAAATATGGTAGTACAAGTAATGAATACAACTATTGCAATTAAGGTGATAAATTTTTTAGAAGCCATCCCATCATTGCACTTAAGGTGATGGATTTCTAAATCCAATCAGTAAAGGAAGTAATACAAAATAATTGTTTTATAAATCCAACCATATTGATGATTAATGTTAGGAAGAAACGCGCATTAGTCCATATGGAAATATTGGGGCACAAGTTGACACAAGACATTGTGGATGGAGGATCCAGTGTTAATGTGTTACCCAAGAATACTTGATAAGTTCTTGGATTAATCTTAGTATGGGAATCTAGATTTTGATTGTATGGTGCTAACTAGTATAATATCAAGTCAAAGGATGTCTTGACAACACAATTTATAATAGTTGACTAAGAATTCATATTGTATTTCATTGTGATTACATGCAAAATCTAGCATATTATGATTTGTTAAGAAGAGTTTGGCTATAAATAGCAAAATTTAATCACAACTGTGGAAAATGTTATATCACCTTCAAGAAAGGATAGCAAAATTACATGATCAACTTGAATAACCAAAGGATCAATGAGGATGTGGCCATGATCGATGAATCAAGCAGTTCTTTTGGCGAAGAGGAGTACAAGTGTAATGAAGAGGGGATGCTATACTTGGATTATTGTAGTAAATATGAAGCTTGATATGATAGTGGGCTAGTTCATTGGAATATGGATGAGTACAAGTTTTTTTAGTCCATGTACCTCTGTATTAATGCATAGGAGACCACAAAAAATAATATGATACTAAGGTTAGTTTGGAATCGAAGAAAGAAGAAGAGGAAAAATGGACATTCTCTAAATGTTTTACAGAATACACTATTGGAGATGTTGAAATTGATGCAAGGCCAACACATCCAATGAATACGAAAAATTTAGTAACAAATTCCAGGAATATTAAGTACGAAGAACCTTGGATAATGGATATAAATCAAGCAATAGAAGAATAACCTAGAATGATACACCGTGGTGATTATTGGAACCCAATATTGAAAGCAACAACTTTCAAAATATTCTTGGAATACAAGAATGTATTTTCTTGGGTATATAAGGACTTGAAAGGATTACTACTCGAGTTATATTTCCACAAGATCATGCTAATACTGAAGAACATAAGCTTATATTGAGAGGGTGGTGAACAATATAAGATAAAAAAAATTCTTCGAAATGATAACATTAATAATATGAATGCAATAATAAATAAATGCACAAATTCCATACACATAAGAGATAATGATTTTACATGGAAATATCCTTTTGGTAGAAAACCATGACAAACTATTGCTTCTATTTTTCTTTAAGAAATTTCATGGGCAACAACCCACAAGAGACACCAATCCCCTATACAATTTCATGGGTATTAACCCATAGGAGACACCAATACCCTATACAAGTTTGTCGACACCAATCCACATGAGACACCAATATCCTTGTCCAAGTTCATGGAAACCAATCCACAAGAGACACCAATCCCTATATAAGTTTATGGACACCAATCCACAAGAGATACCAATCCCATTTTTCAAGTTCATGGGCACCAACCCACAAGATACACCAATCCCCTATACAAGTTAATGGGCACCAATCCATAGGAGATAACAATCCCCTTATTTAGGTTCATGGACATCCCTTATACAAGTTCATGGACACCAATCCACAGGAGAAACCAATCCCCTATACAAGTTTGTGGATACTAATCCACTTTTGCAAGTTCATGGACCCCAACCCATAGGACTTAAGGCACCACCCTTGATCAAAAAATAGATAATGATATATTGGTGTTGGAAACTTCAAATGGCCAAAATGTCCTTCACATTCATTAAATATATTGCTTCTACATGTCTCACATTTATTACATTTTAAGGGTAGACTTAGTCTATCCAAACTTGATGATAGTAGAACAACTAACCTTCACGTTGCACTATATCTCTACTTAAGTTTGTTGTAAAACATGATCACAAACACTACTTAAATCTACTCTTAAATCTGATCACAAAGATTGCTCAAATTTTCTCCCAAATCAAATCACAACTAACATACAAGGTTGCACATAATTTTGCTCAAAACATCTTCCTGGATTTACACTCTAACACATTATCATCGCTCTTGTATCTTTCTTTATCTCAAAATTCAATTGATTATGTGATATATGGAAAATATACAAACCCAAAGTATTCAATGCATATGTAGAAAAGTGCACCTTTTGCTAAAAAAAACACCTTTCTTTTGTCCTATAAGTCCATTATGTTACAACATCCCAAATATTGCTCAGGTCTACTTCCACATCTGATTAAAAACACTCTTTTATTTGTTCCCATGTATACTTCAAAATAAAAAATACTTTTCTAACTCATTTAAATTTTATATATATTATAATTCCTTATACCTCCCACTTTATAAAACAAAAATATTTTCCTCAAATAATTTAAACCACCTTGAGAAAGAAATTAATTCACTATACCTCCAAATTTGCCTCAACAATGATGATCTTCCTTTTGTATGTTCCCTTCAAATCTACCTCAACAAAATTCCTTGTGTGCAGTCAACTCATAGCAAGTCAATAACAAACTCACAATAGGTCAATGATGAACTATGTAAGAAAAATTCCAATCAACGGTACTACCAAGAGACTTTTAGATTTCTACCATGTGGTCAACAAAGTGTCAGCACCCTTCAACTGGGTGTACTTACATACAACAGGGCATCATGGGCACCATGATGTGCTCACAATAAACTGATTGCATGAAGGCTTTGTTATTTTTTCCCACGCCCTTTATATGCCATATGTGGGAATAATACTTCCACAAAAATACAAACCACTGGTAATAATTCTTTGTTGTATGAAGAACACAAGCTTATACTTATAGGGGGTGAAAAGTATAAGATAGAAAATTTTACTTTTTAATATGAATGATAACAACAATAATATCAAGGTAGTAAGCAATTCATAAATCATCACACACATGAGAGACATGGATTTAATTTAGTTCACCCAATGTGGGGTACGTCCATGAAGAAACTATTTCTTATAATTTTTCTCAACAAAATCTCTTGGAAATCAAATCCCTATTACAATGTTTATGGATATCTATCCAAAGGAGACATTAAACCCTATGCTTTAGTTGGTGGACCTCTATCCATAGGAAAACTCTGCTCCCATTGCTTTGGTTTGTAGACCTCTATCCATAGGAGAAATATATCCTCTTTGACCATGTTAAATCCAAATCCTAATCTCAAATATGCTCAACTCTGATCAAATATGCTCATAATTTTAATCAAATTTTCTTAATTGCTTGTACTAATCTATCTCACACCAGCACATAATTCTACCTCAAATATTCTTACAAATTTCTCTCAATCATGATCACTATCTCTACTCAAATATACTCTAACACATGCTCAAAACTACTCATAATACATGCCCAACACTGCTCATAACATATATTCAATACTGCTCATAACATATGCTCAAAATTTCTCATAACATATGTTCAATATTGTTCATAACTTGTCCTAAGCATTGCTCATAGCATATGGTCAACAATGCTCATAACATATTATGAACACTGCTCATAACACATGCTCAACATTGCTCCTAACACTTGCTTTGATAAAAGTACTTCAAATATATTCTACCCAGTTTTCTACATTCAAGGACACATAGAGAATGATATGCAATATAATTCTACAATATTTTATTTCCCAATATCACTAAAATATTATGTACAAATTGCTTCACAAAACTGGTTTCTAAAACTTTGTCATTCACATTCAATGTCACACAAATCAATGTCCAAATGCTTCACAAATTCATTCAAAAATGCTACACAATTTGTTCTCAAACCCTAGCACATGTGGTTCCAATTTTACTAATCAATGATGCACAAATTATTCTCAAACCCTATCTCAAATATTTCCAACAATGCACACTAATAAAAACCTTTTATCTCCACCTTAAAATATTTCCTCAAAGTACAATCACCTAGAGAGGGAGTTATATCACCATACCTCAAAATTGCTTTTATGAAGATGTGCCCTCAAAACCTATCTCAAAAAAATTTCCTTTTCAAAGTGCCACTTCAAAACTGGTTAGTAGATTTCTCTTTTCAAACCATCAGTATTAAATTTCTTCTCAAAAGGATGTGCACAATAGAATCTAAAAGATAATGCTCTATGACTCTCCTTTTTATTTCATAAGAATAAATCTTTCAAACCATTTTCATTGTTCTCCATATCACACAAATACAAAAGAATTCAAATCCTAATAACACATTATGACTCCATTATTTTTAAGAAAAAACCATGTCACAATATTTAATTTTCTAAAGCACACATCACAATATCAATAAGTCTTTATACACCTTATTTCTCCTATCTTCCAAAAATTACAAATCACAAATAAAATTTATAAAACCTTATTTCTCCTATACTTGATAAAATATTTATCCCTATCCAACACAGCAAATGATTTTCCTTTTATCAACTTTATAATACCATAAATTTATCCTCATACCTTTGATTAAACTACCACATGAACAAGTGTTCCTTTATGCCTTGTAAAAATAGTGATCACAAGATTCAAACCCATGACTCTATACCTATTAGTGCCTTAGCACTAGCCTAGCAACCATCTAGGCTAGCCACTCGCTTGGAATATGGTATACAACACTTTCTCTTTATTTCCTTACTTGCCCAAAATAAATTTTGTATTCTACCTTGCAAAAGAGTACCTGTGAGAGTCGATCCTGCAACTTCTTGCCTTACAACGCCTTAATACTATCCTAGTGACCAACTGGGCTAGCTACCACCATGGGATTATAAAATTACCACTTTGTCCTTTTGTCCCTTTATCTACCTACATTATCTTTTCCCTCTTTCAATGCATGAAATTTTAAACTTCGCTCACCAATCGAATGCCCTCGCATATGAAATAAATTAAACACTTTTATATATGCTTTGATGGGCATGAAATACTGTCTGCATTTTGATGGGGTAGGGCATATTATTTCCTTCAAAATTTAAACTTTGACCCCTTTGTATTATAATATTAAAATATTATAATGTTAATATTTGAAACCTTGAATTATAGAAATAATTTTATCTTCTAAATATTTTTGCCTCCTTTATAATATTTAAATTTTCATTTAAATATTATAACCTCTCTTAGAAAAATATCTTTGAGATATATAATGTCTTGAAAACTTTTGTACCTTTGACACTGCCTTAATTTTTCAACCTTAAGTATAATTCTCAACCTTTTTACCTTTAGCATCAATGAAAACCAATATTCTTAATATTTCCAACAATCTCCCCCTTTGTTATTGATAGTAACCCTTTCACAAAATAATTCTAATTGTTGTAGCTGAATATCAAAATTACTCTTCTTCAGAAGCTGATCCCCTTCATTGATTTCTCTCCCCCTTATTGAAACTCTCTCCCTTTGTCATCAATGGCAAAGGGCTCCTTTGGGTCTAAAAATAATACTCTTAGCTCAACCCCCTCACCACCTCGTTTCCTTGAGGTGATCAATTTTGGGGTGGGAGTAATATTACTCCCAAATTTCTTCTAAGATACTCTAAAGTTTCCATTAGAAGTGGCTTGGTAAATATGTCGGTGATTTGTTTGTTTGTAGTAACATATTACAATTTAAATTGCTATTCTATCACCTGCTCTCTCAAGAAATGATATTTTATTGGAATGTGCTTGGTCCATGAGTACATTAATGGATTTTGAGATACTTATGGCACTTCTAATATCACATAGTATGGAGATTGGATGATCATGCCCTATTTTAAAATATTTTAAATTTTACTTCATCCATGACACTTGTGTACAACAAGCAACTACCGTAATGTACTCTACCTTTGCCATGGATAAGGATATCGATGTTTTTTTCATGCTTAGAAAAGATACTAAAAAATATCCAAGAAATAATGCTCCTCCACTTGTGCTCTTCCTATCATTAATATTGCCTATCCAATCTGCATCTATATATGCTATGAGAGTGAAATTATTACTTCTAGGATACCATAGTCCAAATTCCATAGATTTTTTAAATACCTGATAATTCTTTTTACTGCTTGTACATGTGTTTCCTTTGGTGCTACTTGAAATCTTACCGCTAACCCAACTGCTTGCATTATATCTGGCCTTGTAGTTGTAACATATAGTAGACTTCCAATCATCGATCTATACAATATCTGATTTGCCTCAGGAGACTCATCATATTTGCTTAACTTGCATCCTATATCCATGGGGGTACTCACTGGTTTGCAATCCTCCATTCAAATTTTTTTCAATATTTCTTTTATATACTTGGTTTGTGAGAGAAATATATCTTTTTCTACTTGTGAATCTGCAATTCAAGGAAGAAAGACAACTCACCAAACATTGATATTACAAATTCAATTTGCATACTCTTTTTAAATTTTTGACACATCTTATGATTACTACCTCCAAAAATGATATCATCCACATAGACCACCACAATCAACAAATCATTTCCCTCATTTTTTATGTTTAAATTGTTGTCATCTATTATTTTTCTAAAACCCTATTCTTGAAGATACTTATCAAACCTTGAATACTAAGCCCTAGGGGATTTATTTAATCCATAAAGTGCCTTATTTAATATGCATACATAATATGGCTTATCTGTAATGTTGAAACCCTAAATTTTATCAATGTAGACCTCTTCTTCTAAGAAACCATTGAGAAAAGATGATTTTACATCTATTTAATATACTTTGAATTTTTTGAAACTTGAGAATACCAAAAATATTCTTATGGCCTCAAGACATCCAACTGGAGCAAATGTATCATCAAAATCAATCCCTTCAACCTATGTATAGCCTTTGCATACCAGTCTTGCTTTGTTTCTGACTACTTGACCATCTTTATTTAACTTATTTCTGTAAACCCATTTAGTCCCAATTACATTCTTTTTTTTTGGTCATGGGACAAGTTCCCAAGTCTCACTCTTTTCTATTTGATACAACTCTTCATCCATTGCCTTGACCTAATATTCATCTTCTCTTGCATCATTGAAATTCTTGGTCTCGATTTTAGATAGCAAAGAAATATTTGCATGTTCACTTGCTCCTATTATCTTCCTCTTTATTTGTTTTTAATCTATATTTCTAATAATCAGATCTCTTGGATTATTCTTTTACACATACATGGATGGTGTCTTAGATGGTTTTATTTGTGCTTTATCTTATTGTAATTCTTCACCTAATTCTTCTTGGTAACTCTCTCCTTATTGGTATACAATTTCTTGATCTGGTTCTCTTGGTCCAATTTCTTCATCAACTATTACACTTATACTTTCCAAAATTGTATGTGTCCTTTTATTATAGTCTTTATAGGCTTTTGTCTTAGTGGAATAGCCAAGGAAGATACTCTCATTGCACCTTAAATCAAACTTATCAAAAAAATTCTCTTCTCATCTAATGTAGCATTTGCTTTCAAAAACTCTAAAATTCTTCACGATAGCTAGTATTCCATTCCAAATTTCATATGGATTTTTGTGATGATTTACTCTTACTTGAGCTCTAATGATGATATATATATTTGTATGAATTACCTATCTCCAAAAAACATCTAAAATCTTAGACTCATCTAGCATAGCTCTGATCATATTTTCAACAATTATATTATTTCTTTCAACAACTCTATTTTTTTGTGGGGTCCTTATTGTTGAGTATTCCATTTTGATTCCATGTCATTCTTATAATTCTACAAATTCACATAAAGTGAATTCCCCTCCTCTATCTAAACTTAGACACTTGATATTTTTGCCTGTTTCATTTTCTACTAAGAATACCTAGAAATTTTCAAAAACTTCTGATTTTTCTTTTAAGAATATCACCCAAGTCATTATGGATAAATCATCTATAAATATCATGAAGTAACTTTCACCTTGTAAAATATTTGTCCTTTTAGGACCACATAAATCAGTGTGAACTAATTTCAATGGTTTGAATGAAGAAAATTCTTTTGACATGAAACTTGTTCTTATTTGCTTACCATGTTGACATTGTGCATACATTGTACTTTGGGATCTTTTTATCTTGGGTAAATATGTGATTTCCTATTTTTTTCTTATTTTTACTATGTTCTCAAAGTTCATATAACCCATTATTCTATGTCATAACCAACTCTCATCCTCTTGTGATAAAAAATATTTTTATCCTTTAATTTCACTCAACATGTAGATATTGTTTGTAGTTCTAATGACATTTTCAATAATCTTTCCTATCTTAGATTTCATAATATCACATCTATTTGGGTGAAAAGTATATGTGTGCCCCTAATCACAAAGTTGACTTACACTTACTAAATTGTGCTTCAATCCCTTAACATACAATATATTTTGTCTTTGATTTTCCATTATCTAAACTCTAAGTCCCTTCTCCTACAATTTTTGTTGAAGCATTATCACCAAATTTTACTGATCCTCCATTGATTTATTTAAGTGAAATAAATTTACTTCTTATCACCTGTCATATGACTTGAACAAAAACTATCAACATTCCATTGATTTATGTTATCTGTATCAACATTGAATTTTCCTTTTCTTGTTCCTCCTTCCTTTTACAAACTTTTGAGGTTGTATTCTTCTGAACCTTCTTATCCTCCTTGTTGCTTGATTTAGGAAACACTATTTTGCACCATTTGGCCTCGTGCCCAAAATTATTACATTTGTAACAAATGACATTGTTATCCATGAGAGGTGCAAATGAATTAAAAATTTTATTAGCATTATTTCTCACATGGATCATGCAATGTACAACTTTCTGACCAAATTTTTTTCATGAAAAACAATAACCATGGAAGAAATTTTGTAACCTCTTAGATTTCCTTGAATGATATCATTGCATGATTCTTCCTTTGTTGTTTTTGTAATTGAAAATTTTCCATGATGTTTCTCTATTTTCTTCCTCATTGATACTTTTGCTTTTCAATATATCAACATAGGTCATGGGCTCTTTTATTTTTGATACCTTTTTTCTTTTGGATCTGGATTCCTCTTTATGTTTCCCTAACCTTGTATTTTGTTATAACTTATCATTAGACTTTTAAATTCTATTTCTAAGAGAGACAATTTTAAATTCCAATCTTTCACATTATAGCTCTTTTGTCTTTAATTAATCAACCATATATTTTTCAATTTTCTTTGCCTCTTCAACTTTTACCTTTAAGTCTATGAGATTTTATAGAATATTAGACTATGTTTCCTCATTTTCTTGAATTTGAGCCTTCAAAATTGCATTCTTCTCTCTGAATTTTTCCAATTTTCCAATAGTAGTAATAAGTTTTGTTTTCATTTCAATCATGCATTATTCTCCATTTTTGGATCTCTCTCTTTGATTTCAACCATAGGGATATATTTTTTCATTTCAGTGATCATGTGTGTTCTTGTAGGATCTTCCTTCAAAATGTTAGGCTTTTCATGAAGGAACATACTTTGATACCAATTGAAGAACACAATCTTATACTAAGAGGGGGGGTGAACAATATAAGATAAAAAAATTACTCTTTAATCCAAATGATAACAACAATAATATCAAGGTAGTAAACAATGCACAAATCATCACATACATGAGATACATGCATTTAACATGGTTCACCCAATGTGGGCTACACCCATGGAGAAAATATTTCTTATAAATTTTCTCAAAAAAATATCTTGGAAATCAAATCCTTATTACAATGTTTATGGACATCTATCCAAAGGAGACACCAATCCCCTATGCTTCAGTTCATGGACCTCTATCCAAAGGATATATTTATCCCCACTGATTTGGTTTGTGGATATCTATCCACAGGATACCAGTATCCCCTTTGCTTAGGTTAGATCCAAATCTTGCTCTCAAATCTGCTCAACTCTAATCGAATCTACTCATAATTCTGATCAAAATATGCTCAAATTATTGTACTTATAAATCTGCCTCAATCCTTCTCACTATCTCTACTTAAATCTACTCCAACACATGCTCAAAACTGCTCATAACACATGATCAATATTGTTGATAACATATACTCAATACTGCTCATAATATATGCTTAGAACTGCTCATAATATATGCTCATGCTGATAACATATACTCAATACTTCTCATAATATATGCTCAATACTACAAATAAGACATGCTCAAAACTTATCATAACATATACTCATCACTGCTCATAACATATGCTCAACATTGCTCATAACACATCCTCAACACTACACATAACACTTGCTTTAATAAAAGTACTTCAAACATATTCTACCTAGTTTTCTAGTTTCAAGGACATATAGAGAATGATATGTAATATAATTCCACAATATGTTATTTCCCAATATCACTCAAATATCATGCATAAATTGCTCCACAAACCTGGTTTCTAACACTTGCTCATTTACATTCAATGTAACACAAATAAATTTCCAAAAGCTTTACAAATTCATTCAACAATACTACATAATTTATTCTCAAACCCTAGATCAAATAGTTCCAACAGTGCACACTAATCAAAACCTTTTATCTCCACCTTAAAATGCTTTCTCAAAGTAAAACCACCTAGAGAGGGAGTTATATCACCATACCTCAAAATTGCTTTGATGAAGATATACCCTCAAAACCTATCTTAAAAGAATTTTCTTTTTGTGTGCCACTTCAAAACTTATTGGTATATTTCTCATTTCAAACCATCAGCATTAAATTTTTCTCAAAAGGATGTGTACAATAGAATATAAAAAATAATGCTCTATGACTCTCCTTTTAATTTCACAAGAATAAAGCTTTCAATTCATTTCCATTATTCTCCATATCACACAAAGTAAAACAAAAATCAAATCCTAATCATACCTTATGACTCTATTATTTTTAAGAAAAATCGATGTCACAATAGCTAATTTTCTCAAAAACACATCACAATGTCAATCAACTTTTATACACCTTATTTCTCCTAGATTTAACTTTCAAAAATTACAAATCACAATTAAAATTTATAATACTTTATTTCTCCTATGTTTGATAAAATATTTATCCCTATCCAACACAACAAATGATTTTCCTATTATCAAATTTATAATATTAAAAATTTGTCATCATACCTTTTATTAAACTACCACACAAACAAGTCTTCCTTTCTACCTAGCAAAAATAGTGACCGTGAGATTCAAACCCATGAATTCCTTCCTATGAGTGATTTAGCACTAGCCTAGTGACTAGCTGGGCTAGCCACCCACTTGGAATATTGTATACAACACTTTCTCTTTATTCCCTCCCTCGACCAAAATAAATTTCATGTTCTACCTTGTTAAAGAGCGTCTATGAGTGTCAAAATTACAACCTCTTCCATTCCAACACCTTAGCACTAGCCTAGTGACTAGTTGGGCTAGCTACCACAATGGGATTAGAAAATCACCACTTTTTTATTTTATCCCTTTATCTGTCTGTGTTTTCTTTTCCCTATTTCGATGCAAGAAATAGATTTTCAAACTTCGTTCACTAATTGAACACCCTCTCACATATGAAATAAATTAAACCCTTTTATATATGATTTGATGGGCATTAAATATTGTCTATATTATTTCCTTAAAAAATTTTGATACCTTTTTTAAACTTTGAACTCTTTATATTATAATATTAAAATTTTATAATGTTAATATTTGAAAACTTGAAGTATAGAAATAATTTTGTCTTTTAAATATTTTTTCTTCCTTTATAATATTTAAATTTTCATTTAAATATTATAACCTTTCTCTTAGCAAAATAACTTGGAGATACATATTGCCTTGACAAATTTTGTACCTTTAATACTTGCCTAATATTTCAACCTTGAGGATAATCCTCAACCTTTTTACCTTTGACATCAATGACAACCAATATTATTTATATTTCCAACACTAGAAATCTTTCAACTTTAGCACATTAAAAATATATTACTTGTCTGTCTTATTTTCTTATGCCCGTTGTGTTATCTTCTTTCATTTGTTGATTTCTTAGAACAAGCGTGTTTCTCCAAGAATGAATATGTCTCTTTGGGTTCCAATGTAATGTCTTCCTTTAGCATCAAATGAGAGATAGACTTCAACACAATGTGAATCACACTGCACTGCTTTGTCTCAAAAATTTGGCAACACACTATGCTTCTTCATCTTATAGCTCATTCACACTACCAAAACACTTTGATGCTTTACTTACACACTTCACATAGGGTTTTTGATCACTCAAGACTTAAATTACTTTCTTCCCACATCGTGTCTCCTGTACCACTTTGCTGCTCCAACCGGATATGTTCTCACATATGAATCTATTAAGTCTCATCTTATTAATGACAAATATGTAGGAATACCTTCATAAATAGTTTCACTTCATCTGGACCATATCTGGTTTTCACTCAATGTGTGGTCCTTCGAAATTCACTATTTCCTTCCATGCTTAGTTTCTATGTGTGCTATTTATCTGCTTCATCATGTACTTTGTATCTTTGTATGCTCTATGTTTTTCACTCTATGCTTGTTATCCGTGTGTGCACTCTTGCAAACATCTCAAAGGCATTCGATCATCACACTTGAACCTTTCAAAATAAATTATACCCCTTTATATATATGAAATGTTTCCCTTCTTGCTATTGGTGCTCAAATGGTCGGTCCATCTTGTGCTTCACAATAATAATTAAATATTTTGATTAAATATATCAAACCTTTATATCACTTTAATATTTAAATATTTAATTTAAATATTAAATCTTACTCCACCACTAATTTTAAAGCATACACCATTACTAATATTGAAACATACACCATCACTAATATTTTCCCAAGCACACCATGTTGGCCTTTGACATCAATGACTAATTATTTCTAACAAACTCCCCCTTTGTCATTGATGGTAACCTTGCAAATAAACTGTCCTTTATTAAAAAATGATCACAAATGTCTCTCCTTGACAAGCTGCTCCCCATTAATGAAATTATCTCCCTTTGATATCAATGGAAAAGGATCCTCCGGGATGAAAGATAATACACTAGACAATACCCCCTTACTACCTTATCTTCTTGATATGTTCAATGATGAGGTGGGAGTGAAACTCCCAAATTACTATGCTCTTTTGCTTATTCTATTTTCTATCTCCAAACTTTGGAGGTCATACCCTTTTAAACATTTTTACCATCCTCCTTCTTACTTGACTTTGGAAGTTCAGGTAACACTGTTCTACACCATTTAGGTTTATTCCAAAAATTATTACAATTGTAACAAATAATTTTGTAGTCCATAAAATGTGCAAAATAATTGGAATTTATCTTGCAATATACAACTTTATGACCAAATTTATTACATGAAAAACAATCATGTCGGAAGAAATATTGAAATTTGTTTGATTGCTTTGGAGGATATGGTTGCATGGTTCTCTCATTATTGTTTCTGTGATGGACTTTGGTGCATGATGATGCCTTGTTTTCTTTCTTATTAATTCTTTAACTTCTTAATACATCCTAATAGGTCTTAGTCTCTTGTTTACTTATTTTATTCGATGCCTATGTTCCTTTTGAGCTTGATTCCTCCTTTTGTTTATTTTGACCTTCTTCAAAAATAAGTCCAATATTTATAGTTGAATATATTTTTGATTTGATAACGTTATCCATGATTTATGTACTTTTCTCAAACATATGTAGCTTATCATTTGATTTTTCTACTTCCTTCCTTAGAGAGACTACCTCATATTCCAGTTTTTCACATTCTATATCTTTTTCCTTTAACTTCTCAGCCAAACCTTCTTCAATTCACTTTGCCTCTTCAATTACACTTTTAAGTTGGTGATATCTTGTGAAATATTTGCCTTTGTCTTCTCATTCTCTTGTACTTGAGTCTTCAATATTAATTTCTTCTTTCTAACCCTCTTTAATTCTTAAATAGCAACAACAAGTTCCTCTTCTATGTCAATTATGGCTTCCTCTTCATCTTCTAGATATTTATCTTCTTCTTGTTTTTTTGATAACAGAAGCATATTCGTCCTCTTCTATGGCCAAAAATAGGATATCTTATTTTTCACTATTGGAGAGACTTTAAGCATTGATGCTGGAAGAACTTATTTCTTCATCAACATAACAAATCTTCATGTGTCTTTGAAAGATGTTTTCATGCTTGCTTTTACCATGACTATTTTCATTTCATGATAAAATTTTCTTTCATTCTTGTGTTCTTTTCTTCTTCACTGCTACTACTTCTATCTTGTGGGAAATTAGATGCATAGTGACCAATGTTACCACAATTAAAATGTTTCACATATTGCATACCTTTGATTTTTCTTGAATCCTTCTTATTTCTTTGCACAAATTTAGCTTCTTATCTACTACTCGATTCTTCACTTGACTATGGATCTTTATTCTTTGTCTTCTTTGAATATTTAAATGTGACATCCCATTTGGATGTTTTATCTTTTTCAATCCTCATATCATAGGCTGTAAGAATTTTGTGTAGCTCATCCATGCTTAAGGTTTTAATATCTTTCATTTCCTCAATCGTTGAGACCTTTGCATCAAACCTCATGGTAAGTGACCTTAAGATTTTATGAAAAATATTAGATTTTTTAATACTTTATCCAAGTTCACAAATGTTGTGATAACTTCATCAATGTGGAGTAGATATTTGGCAATATTTTACTCATATTTCATCTTTAATTCTTCAAACTTCCTCTTGTGGGTTTGAAGTTTTACCATTTTAACCTTGTCATCTCTTTCATATGTTCTTTGTAACTTGTCCAATATTTATTTTGCTGAGGTGCATTGCATGAATCTCACAAAATCTGATTCGCATAACCCACTTAATATCGCATTCATAGCCTTGGCATTGTTTTCAAATGGTCTCTTAGCATTTTGAGCTATGGGAGGCATTTTAGGTGGTGTGAACCCATTCTTAATGGATTGCCATATATCATAGCTATGTGCTATCAAATAATTCCACATTCTCACACTCTACAAAGCATAGTTAGTTCCATAAAATAATGGAGCCCTATTTGATGAAAAACCTTCTTGGTGAGCCATGTGTGTTCCTGTAAGATCTTCCTTAAAGTGGTTAGGATTTCATGAAGGAACCTACTATGATACCAATTGAATAACATAATATTATACTAATACGGGGGTTAAACAACATAAGATAAAAAATTTCCTTCCAAATGATAACAATAATAATATGAATGCAATAATAAGTCAATGCATAATTTCTATACACAAGAGGATGCTTTTATGTAAACACCCTTTCGGGATAAAATATTGAAAAACTATTTATTATATTTTTCTTCAATAAATTTTATGGGCACCAACCTACATAAGATACCAATCCCCTATACAAGTTTGTGGGCACTAACCCATAGGAGACACCAATTCCCTATACAATTTTATGGATACCAATCCATAGGATACACCAATGCCCTTATCCAAATTCATGGACACCAATCCAAAGGATACACCAATACCCTATACAATTTCATGGACATCTATCCACAGGAGACACCAACCCCCTTCTGCAAGTTTGTGGGCACCAACCCACAAGAGACAACAATCTCCTATACAAGTTCATGGACACCAATCCATAGGAGATACAAATTCCCTTATCTAAGTTCATTGACACAAACCCATAGCAGAAACCAATCCCCTATACAAGTTCATGTACACCAATCCATAGGAGATGCAAATTCCCTATACAAGTTCATGGACACCAATATAATTCTACATGTTCATGGGCACCAACCCATAGGACTGAAGGTACCAACATTGATCAATAAGTAGAGAATAATATACTAGTATTGGAATCTAAAAATGTCCAAAATATCCTTCACATTCATTAAATCTATTGCTTCCACATGTCTCATATTTATTACATTTTAAAGGTACGCTTACTCTATACATATATGATGATAGTAGAACAACTAAACTTCACACTGCACTATATATTTTTTTAAGTCTACTCCAAAATTTTATCATAAATACTGCTCAAATCTGCTCTTAAATCTAATCATGAACACCCGTCAAATTTATTAACAAATCAGATCACAACTCACATACAAGACTACACATAATTTTTTTAAAATCTCGTCTTGTATTTACACTCTAACACAATATCATACCTGCTATATATTGCTTTATATCAGTCTTCAATTGATTATATGATAGATGGAAAATATACAAAAATAATGTCACCAATGCATATATAGAAAAGTGCACCTTTTGCTAAAAACAAATCACCTTTATTTTGTCTTATGAGTCTAATAATTTATAATCAACATTCTAAATATTGCTCATATCTACTTCCATATCTGATTAAAAACACTCTTTTATTTGTTCCCATGTATACTTCAAAACAACAAATACTTTTCTAACACATTATAATTTATATATCTTATAATTTCTTATACCTCCCACTTTATAAAACAAAAATATTTTCCTCAAATAATTTAAACCACCTTGAGAAAGGAATTAATTCACTATACCTTCAAATCTACCTCAACAATGATGATCTTCCTTTTGTATGTTCCCTTTAAATCTACCTCAATAAAATTCCTTGTGTGTGTGGTTAACTAATTGTAGGTCAACACAAAACTTACAATAGGTCAACGACGAAATACGCATGACAAATTCCAATCATTGGTAACTACCAAGAGACTTTATATTTATGCCACACTGTCCACAAAGCACCAACACCCTCCAATTGGGTGTGCCTATGTACAACAGGGCATTGTGGGTACCATGAGGTGCTCATAAAAAAATTATTTTATGAAGCCTTTATTATGTTATCCCATAATGTGTAGGGTAGATGTGGGATTAATGCTTCCACAAAAATGTAAATCATTAGAAATAATTCTTTGTTGCTAGAAATATTTCAATTTTACTACATTAAAAATATCTTACTTGTCTGTATTATTTCCTTTGCTAGCTCTATTATCTCCTCATATTTGTTGGTTTCTTCAAACAAACATGCTTGTCCAAGAATGAATACATCTCTTTAGGTTCCAATGTAACATCTTCCTTTAGCATCAAATGAGAGATAGACTTCAATACAATATGAATCACACTGCATTGCTTTGTCTCACAACTCTACCAACATACTGCATTGTCAATGCACTTTGATTCTTTACTTCCACGTTGCAAGGGTTTTTGATCACTCATGACTTTAATTCATTTCTTTACATGTTTTGTCTCTTGTGCCACTTCACTGCTCCAGTCGGACATGTTCTCACATCCAAATCTTAGAATTCCCATCTTATAAAATTTAAACACACATGAAAGCCTTCATCAACAACATCACTACATATGGACCATATCTGGTTTTTGCTCGATGTGTGATCCTCCATAATCATCTATTTACTTCTACACTTATTTTTTGTGTGTGCTCTTTATCTACTTTATCCTACACTTGGTATTCATGTGTTCTCTATCTAATTCACTTTGAACTTCGTCTCCATGTGTGCACTCTTCCAAACATCTTGAAGGTATTTGATCATCACACTTGATCCTTTCAAAATAAATTTTATCCCTTTATATATATGAAATGTTTTCCTTATTTCTATTGACACTCAAATGGTTGGCCCATCTTGTGCTTCACAATAATAATTAAATTTTTTGATTAAATATATCAAACTTTGATATCACTTTAATATTTAAATGTTAAATCTTACTCCACCACTAATTTTAAAGCATACATAATTACTAACATTTAAACATACACCATCACTAATATTTTTTCAAGCACACCATGTTGACCATTGACATCAATGCCAACTCATTATTTTTAATAAATACCAAGGTTAAAGTTAGTGAGAAGAAGACCTTGTAGAATGAACCCTAAGTATGTCACATTTGTAAATGCAGAAATAAAAAATATGGTAGATGCAGGCATCATTTTTGGAGTCATTACTAGTGACTGGGATTCACCTATTATGGTTACCCTAAATAAATAAGTGGATAAGATCTGAATATGCATATATTTTAGGAATTCGAATACAGTGACAATCAAATATCCCTTCCTGATTCCTTTTAAATATTATTTTCTGAAAGAGATCACATGAGATAAAATTTACTCATTCCTGGATGAATTTTATGGGTATAATCAGATAAGTATAATCGAGGAAGATAAGTTGAAGATCACATTTATTATGAAAAATGGTATCTATGCATACAATAGAATGCTATTTGGGCTATGTAACACCCCAGCCATATTTTAGTACATTATTCTATATATCTTTGATCAATTGGCAACAGGGAATTTCAAGCTATTTTTGGATGATTGGTCAATTTATGGTAAGATCAAGGATCATCTACTTGGTCTCAATGAATGTATGAGTAGGTGTAGGAATGCACAAATCTCCATAAATATTTTTTTATGGTACCTTATGGGAAAATTTTAGGGCATATAGTGTGCATTGAAGGGTTGAATATTGATCCTAATAAAATTTGTATTCGACAGTAGCAATTATAGATATTTATAATTCTCTACAATATTACTATACTTTTCAATGAAATTTTTTTGGTCTCTCATTTGGTGGTCTTCCATCAATGATGATTTTTGCCTCAAAACTCTGGTGCTCTTCTATCGATGAAGCTCTAGCCTCAATGATGATCTGATAATGTGAACTGACCATGTTGCTCCATCACTCCTGATAAACTAAACATCCATAGATTGACTACTCTAATGCAATAGCCATATGAGCCTACAATTTTGAAGAACACAACTCTATACTGATGATGTCTATAGGTGATACATTATACATTTTTTGGTGAGAAGACTCAGGCCATTTTCGGCCAAGAAAATCCTCAAACGATGATAGCAAGTGCTCTACAACAAGCACAAAGCTTCCTACCAGTCCGTTATCATTGATGCCACACCAACTGATAACTGATAACCCTTTCTAAGTAATTCACATAATTTTCCAATAGTTTGATGCATTTAGCAGATTTTATAATGGGGTTTGTAGGAATTTCCATTGGAATTCTTTGTTTTTCAATATTTTAATCTCAAATAGTCCCACATTCAAGATGTGGGTGAAATTATCATTATTTATTAGCATTTTCCTACATGTAGGAAATCATCCAGTACATGCTATAAAAGTCTTGGTCCCTTGGCCTTGATAGCTACAATGAATACTCCACAGAAACATGGTACAATCCCTTTGATAGGCACAATTTTTTTTATTATTTCATGCATGTAGTAACATAGTCCCACATTGATGGGATGGAGGCTTTTTTATTATTTAAACTATACAACGTGCCATTCTATGGTAACCAACCCACTGGGCAGGCTAGCGCGCACCATTGGATAACGGTCCATTTGCGTGTAATTAATTCAAAGATTCATTGACTGCTCTATTTTTGAATTCATAGCAAAAGATGCCAAAGAGGCCGTTGACTTGCTCTAAGAAGCCAATATTTTTGGTTCAAAAAATAAAATTTTATTTGGTTAAATTATCAATTAATCAATTTTTTTTTTTAAATTAATTAATTTTGTTATGCCAAATTATTTTTATTTATTTCCCAAATTTGTAAAATTAAAATCAAAATTTATTTTTGCTTGTGAAATTAGGCACAACATTGTAAAGAGGGAGATTATTTTTACACTCATTGACAAATATCTTTGTAATCCCTCTTGTAGAAGGTAAAATAAGTTGAAGACCACATTTATTGTGAAAAATGGTATTTATGCATACAATAGAATGTTATTTAGGCTATGTAACACCCCAACCATATTTTAGCACATTATTCTATATATCTTTGATCAATTGGCAATAGGAAAATTCAAGGTATTTTTGGATGATTGGTCCATTTATGGTAAGATCAAGGATCATCTACTTGGTCTCAGTGAATGTATGAGTAGGTGTAGGAATGCACAAATATCCCTAAATGTTTTTTAAGGTACATTATGGGAAATATTTAGGGCATATAGTGTGCATTGAAGGGTTGAATATGCATCCTGATAAAATTCGTATTCAACAGTAGCAATTATAGATATTTCTGATGCTAAAAAATGTACCTATACTTTTTAATGAATTTTTTTTGGCCTTTCATTTGGTGGTCTTCCATCAATGATGATTTGTACATTGAAACTCTAGTGCTATGTTCCCGATGAAGCTGTAGCCTCAATGACAATTTGATGATGTGAACTGACCACTTTGCTCCATCGCTCCTGATAAACTAAAATTTGATAGCTTAACTACTCTAATGTAATATTCAGATGAACCTGTAATTCTAAAGAACAGAGCTCTATACTGACGATGTCTATAGGTGATATGTTCTACATTTTCTAGTGAGAAGACTCAGGCCATTGTCATCTAAGCAAAAACTCAACCAATGATAGAAGTGCTCTCCAACGAGCACAAAGCTTCCCTATGAGTCCATATCGATGATGCCACATCAAATGATAACTGATAATCCTTGCTGATTAATACACATAATTTTCCAATAGTTTGATGCATTTAGCAAATTTTCTGATGAGATTTGCAGGAATTTCCATTGGAATTCATTTTTTTTCTAAAATTTTTATCTCAAATAGCCCCACATTCAGGATGTGTGTCAAATTCTCATGATTTATTAATGTTTTCCAGCACATAGGAAATCATCTAGTACATGCTAGCAAAGGCTTGGTCCCTTGGCCTAGACAGCTCCAACAAATACTCCGTAGAAAAGTGGTGCGATCCCTATGATAGACACCATTTTTTTTATTTCATGCATGTAATAACATAGTCACACATTGATGGTATGGAGGCCATTTTATTGTTTAAACTATACAACATGTCATTCTATCATAACTAGCCCAAAGGGCGAGCTAGCGCACACCATTGGATAGCGGTCCATTTACGTGTCGTTGATTCAAAGATCCATTGACTACTCTACTATTGAATTCATAGCGGTCCATTTGTGTGTCATTGATTCAAAGATCCATTGAATCCTCTATTGTTGAATTCATAGCAAAAGTTGCCAAAGTGGTCGTTGACTTGCCCTAAGAAGCCAATATTTTTGGTTCAAAAAATAAAAATTTATTTGGTTAAATTATCAATTAATTTATTTATTTTTTAAAAATTAATTAATTTTTTTATGCCAAAGTATTTTTATTTATTTCCTAAATTTGTAAAATCAAAATCAAAATTTATTTTTGCTTGGGAAATTAGGCACAATATTGTAAGTAGGAAGATTATTTTTATACTCATTGAAAAATATCTTTGTAATCCCTCTTGTAGAAGGCACAATAAGTTTAAGACCACATTTATTGTGAAAAATGGTATCTATGCATACAATAGAATGCTATTTTGGCTATGTAACACCCCAACCAATTTTAGCACATTATTCTATATATATTTGATCAATTGGCAACAAGGAATTTCAAGGTATTTTTGGATGATTGGTCCATTTATGGTAATATCAAGGACCATCTACTTGGTGTCAGTGAATGTATGAGTAGGTGTAGGAATGCACAAATCTTCCTAAATGTTTTTTTATGGTACCTTATGGGAAAATTTTAGGGCATATAGTGTGCATTGAAGTGTTGAATATGGATCTTGATAAAAATCATATTATATTACACATGGAGGAGCCATATGATGTGATCTCATTAAAAACCTTTGTTATATCCACAATATACTATCAGAGGTTTATCATGAACTATGCACATGTGTTTTATCCACTGGATTATTTGACTAAGAATAATATCCATTCTATATGGATGGAGGAGCACCAAGGAGATTTTGAAGAATTGAAAGCTAAACTTGTTAGTAGTCCCATTTTTTTACTTCTTAATTGGGATAATAAATTCCATGTCCATATCAATGCCTCAAAATTTATGACTGGATGTGCATTAGCTCAAGAAGGACAATTTAGGGTAGACCAACCTACGTTTTTTGCAAGGTGCCTATTATCACGCGTAGAGAGGAATTACAGTATAATGGAGTGAGAAGCTTTAGGGATGGTATATGATATATAGAAATTTTAGCATTATCTATTGGTACAATCCTTTGGTTTCTATGTGGATCATCAGGATTTGTTGTACCTGATAAATAAGCCAATTATACAAGGATGAGTCAGTAGGTGGCTTGTCACCTTACAAAAATTTATATTTCGAGTAGTAGTTCAATCTGGTAAGAAGCATGTGATTGCAAACTAGTTATCTTATATATGATCAGGAGAGCCTTCAAGGATGGATTTCCATATGAATAATAGATAAGAATATGGTAATCAAGAAGTCAACACCTTTTTAGTTGATAGTAGTATTTTTGTGCAAAATAGGTATTTATGGTATCCTACGAAGATGTGTGATGGACAATGAAGTTAAAGAAACATTGAGAGAAGCTAATGAGGGATTATAAGGAGGATAGATGGGCTAGACACCATTGCTTAAAAAGTACTATTAGCAATATTATAGTAGACATTGTTGTACAATGGTACAAAGGAATATGTACAAGTATGTACACTTACCAAAGAGCAGGGAAACTAGTATGATGAGACTTTATGCCCTTACATCTATAACAATCATAGGAGTTATTCAAGATATGAGGGTTGGACTTTATTGAACCTTTAAAAACTACCTGTAGGTACAAGTATCGATACATCATGGTAGCTATTGAATACCTGATAAAATAGGTCAAACCAAAAGAACTACCAAATAACACAATAAAGAGTATAACTCGATTCATGTATGAACAAGTAATTACAAGGTTCGGTATTCCACTAAAAATAACAAATGATCGATGAGTTCAATTTGTGAACAAAATTATCAAAAAGCTAACAATATATTTTAGGATATTGTATTCGTTTTCTAGTTCGTATTACCCTATATCCAATGGGTAGGTGGATGTAATTAACAAAAATCTAGTGTTAACCTTGTATAAAACCTGTGGGATAGAAGGAGAAAATTGGGAGGAAAGGTTACTATAGACCAAAAATGGTACATACTTCACAATTTTTTGTAAAATTGCTAACTGTTCAAAAGAGGTGCAAAAGTAGTGCTAATCTCTACTAAGGTGTAGAATCAACAGTCATTGCAATCAAACCCAGCTAAGAAAAATTTGAATTTGCAAAATACATAAGGAGTGATATCACCACATGATAATTTCAATGGTGGAAGATCATGAGCATGTAATTTTTGACAAAAGTATGACTAAGTACTAGAGAAGTGTAAGTCCAATGAAAATAATAATTCATAATCAAAGTAGCCAAATCTAGCTCAATAGAATTGAAATTTATGGAATACATAAGGAACGACATACCCACATGGTAATTTCTATGATAAAAAATTACGAGCATGTAAGTTTTGGCAAAAAGGGTGACTAAGAGTTTGATGTTTACCTCTAAATTCTTATCTTCATCAATTGTGAGTTTATTATGTGAATGCATTTTTGTTACTGCTTTTATGATTAGTCAAATCTGTTGATATTGTATTACTAATTGCCTAAAAAAATGTTTTAGAAGACTTCTATTTATGTCAGTTTAAGTGTTGATATAATTTTTCTATTTGTATTATTATCATTTTAGATGTTTGAAAAAGTTATATGAGTATTTCATCATTTTAATAGTGAGGGTATTAATTTTTAATTGTTGATAGTCTCAAGTGTGGCATACTTGAAATGTTATTGATCAACGCATTGTTGATATTTATCAATGTTGTTAGCTCCATATGACCATTATTTTCTCAACTATTTTCTAACACTTATCTCCTATTCTATCCCTAAACTTATACATTTAGTTGAGCTTAATTGAGTCAACATCTTAAATAGCTGATAAGGTATACCAGCCTACTTTAGGGTTTGGATTGAAGTAAATATCCAATCTATTCAATATTAGGGTTTGAGGTATGATTAGTAGGTATGCACCTCACGGAAGTTATAATATTCATAGTCATAGTTTAATTTTTCCATGATTTTAATTCAAACCCTAATAGTTTTGATACACCTAGTGGAACTCTATCTACAAGGACATTGGTAATCCATATATTTTTATTTTTTTAAATTTCCCCCAAAGGAATCAATATTTGGTGATTTTTTCTTGGCCTCATCTAGTGGAGAAAGTAAATTCACCTAGCGACTATGTTGGGGAGGGTAAATTTAAATTTCATGATTGTTTGCCTAGTAAATCCACATTATAAAATATTGTCCCTTCCTTTTCTTAAGCCCTAAAGGTTTTTACGTCAAATGGATAATCACCATTGCCCCCCATGGTATGACTTTGGCCCCTTAGACATCTCAATTTTACATGAGATTCCTAAAATTACCCTTAAAAACTTGCCCAATTATCAAGGGAAGAAGAAGACTACACAAGAGTACTGCCAAGACATAGCTTCCTTGTCATTTGTCTACAACATCAAGTTCGAGGATGTTATGTTAAGGTTATTGGTCTTATATTTAGAGGGTAGAGCACTATTATGGTATAAAACCTTGGACAGAGGGGGTATCAAAAATTGGGATGATTTAGTAAAAGCACTTATAGATGAGTTTGATGATCTTGGAGACCCATTTTTCTCCTCACGTAGTTCTCATTCATAAAGATGTCCCTTCAAGAAATTATTTTAGATTTTAATGTTCATTTCAAAATAATGTGGAATAGGATTTCACACAAGTACCAACCCTCCCACCCTTAGGCATACATGTATTACATTTATGCATTGCATTATGATTTGAGTCTCCTAATCTAGAAGTTCAAAGTTAAGGTGCTCCCACAGGTGTTTCAAAAAGCCATGGGTTTTAAAAATATATTAATTACTATAGGAAAATTCTCTACCATAAATATGGATCCCTCTTTCTATAGTCCTCTATTATCCCCATCAAAAAGTAAAAATGTTTCACAAGCAAAATTGTGTTTCAAATAAATAACCAGCCATGAGTGGAATTCAAGTCAATGGATTAACCCAGTCGATCTTGATAGAAGGTCAGGATAAGTTTTGTAGTACCCCCATAACTATGGGGAAGTAAACGAATGGCTCATTTGTAAGGCAATACAAATAAACCTTGACCTCTAATTTTATTTTAGTAGAGGCTCATTTAAGGAAACACCAAGAAAGAAGACACGGAAAGACAATGCTCAAAATATGGAGTGATTAATAATGCTAGTCCACTCTTGAACATGTTTTCTTAATTTGGTTTTGAGCAAACAATAGTCATGAACTATAGTTATATGAATGGTGAAACTCTCTACAGTGTGGGAACATGCTATTTAAAATATCCTACTGATATTTTTTCCAACACATTATAGAGCCCTGACTAATATAGAGGTGGACAAGTGCTAACAATGAACCAAAAACTAACTAAAATATCATTGAAGGTAAGGATATCTAAAGCCTTAAGGGATATTTATTTTCCTTTAGTAAATTTGGAATAATGAAAGGAAAATTTGCATCATGAATAGACCAAGGTTTTAGAAAATATTTGTTGGTAGATGCACCAGTAGATTTTGCTAATATTTCTTTGGAAATTTTAACTATAGAAAGCACATAGACCCCTATGAGCAATGCTTTGGGATTCTATGAAAAATAGCGTGACCCATGCTATGTATCAATCACTATTGAAAAGAGAATTGAGCACAATTTCTTGCTAAGTTCGGTAGCAAAAGCATTGGTAATGCCCTTTACAGTATGTAAAGAATTGGATATAATGATTGAAAAGGTGGAACTCAAATACCTGTAGTTTATAGGTAAGACTGTTGAAGTTCTATGTATTGTAAAAAACTTGATTATGATGTTATGGAGGCTGTTGGAATTATTCATGATACTAGATATCATGATTATCAAAGTGCCTCCATTATTTGGTATTTGTATTTCTAAAGCTTCAATTGAACCTTTTGGGTTTTGGCTCCAAGAAGGATCTAATAGCAATGGAATTTTTTAAAAGAGGGTAGTCTTGAAGTTGCCATACATAACCTTCACCCCTTTTTGATTGAATACTATCAATAATTATGCACCAGTCTACCATCCACAATGTACATACGTGTGAGAATGGATACTCTCCTTTAGAGGCATCAATTCAAAAGTTTCCAGTATAATAAAATATGAGAATTAGAATTCCTTCCATTGTTAGCAACAAGAAATTCAATGAATAGTTTTCTTGGGCCCAATAACCATACCTATGAGAAGGTCATAAGTAGGGAAGCAAATGGTTCATGCCACCAGGGCATGAGTATCCCAAAATGAACCATATGAATTTGATCCAACAATAGGGAAGACATTTCCAAAGAATAAAATTGATAGAAGTGATAAGGGGTCCTAACAGCATAAGATACAAAATACCAGATTATCATCACAATCAAGAAAGTGAGATCTATTAGTCACATGGAATATTTTTAAGGAAAAATACAAATTTAGGGTAATTTGGTCTGGCCATTGTAGGTTCATAGGATAAATATATGAGGAAGACTTAAATCTAGGTGTAGGTACACAGACCAAATTTTTGTGTACATAGCTGGAAGATAAATAAAATGGATGACTACAACAATCATAGTAAAGTAGGACAAAGGATATAGAATTAACCTCTAGATAGGTTGATGGTATGAACTCATGAAGATATTTTGCTGACTCTATTACCCAAAAGATGCTTAGGATTTAGACCAAATAATTGGTAAGGACATCCTGCATGAGTAGAATGTGCAAAACAACCTAACTTGGCTTGAGGAAAGGGATGAAATGAGAGTAGAATTTGTAGAAGAATTTGGTTGAGTACTTTTCATATCTAAAGCTAAGGTCTTATTATCATCAATTGATATTATGCCTTCTCAGATCTATCAAAGGAGAATCGCTAGTTTGAATATGGTTCAAGGTCTAAGTTGGGCCAAAGTAGGTAGGCTAGAGACGATAAGAGAATTCTTAACCAAATTAAGGAGTTTATGTTCATTCTCATGGAACATCACAAGAAAAATAAAAAAGAAAAAGAGGTGACCAAGTTTGGTAATCTATTTGCCTTGGAAGTAGCCTTGCACCTCGATGTAATATGCATATCGTGTTTACACCTCGATGCAGTATGCATACACATGTATAGGTGGTGCATGACTCTCTATTGTTGTGTAAATACAAATATTTTTGTTTAGTTTTCTTTTTTTATCACCTTAGTATTCTAGTGCCAATTCCTCTTACCAACCTATAATATTTACATTTTTTCCTTTATTTTAGCTTATTTTGTTGTGTATAGGTGTTTACCGTATTGCATTTTATTCTTATCTTTGTCGAGTATCCACCATTTCATGTGTATTATGAGGGATTTTTTACATCACTCTAATGAGTTTGGATCAAATACCATGTTGTTTTTTACCCATTTTTTGTTCCCTCTCGATCTTCTCAATACAAGTCTATTGTGCTTCCTCATCCTTCTGGTCTATCCTTTCCTTATTTCAAAATTATATCATTACTTACCTCAAATTCTACTAGGATTACTAAGTGTATAAGGTTTTGAGTTCCTTACCTTTGCAGGAAAAATTCCCTGAGAGGAACCAAAATGTAGACCAAAAATGGTACATGGCAAAAAATTTGTAAAATTGTTGTGTTAAAAAGAGAACAAGGAGTTGAGTACAAGAACAAGCCTTCTTTTTGTTTGGAATGCAACACCCAGGGTCACTTGGCTTCTCAATGCCCTTCTCAGAAAAAAGATATTCCCAGTGATTTTGGCAGGAAGAAGGATTCCCAGATTCCCAATGTTTAGAAAAAGGCTCCTGGCCGGGGCCGAGGCCGTTCTACAAGGCCCCCTAAATCAGTTTCTCCCAACAACGTAAGTGCTCTGCCTTCTCACACCAATAATTTTGCTCCTTTAACTAATCTTCCAACTAATGAGGACATCTCCAATGACCCTCCCATAGATCCAATCATCTCATCCACACCCACTGCGTTTCAGTCTCCCTTGTCCAAGGGTAAGGCTACAATGACCTCCCCACACTCACCCTCAGATTCTGGTCCCTCTCACCTTCCTCTTCCCTTCCCACCCCTTCCCTCGACTCAAAACCATCCTCTTACCCTCTCCCCTGCGCTAGTCTCCCCGCTCTCCATCCCCCCATAGGCCCATTCCTGGGACCAACACCATCGTAATTCTTCAATCTTCTAGCCCTCTAAAATCTCCCATTTCTACCCCAAAATCTGATGTCAACAAAGAAAAGAGAAGGGGAAGACCGTCCAATGTAGAAAAGCTGGCCAAAGAAGCTAAGCTTGAAGTGGCTGATGGATCAGTGCCTACCTCCTTGGGCCCTAATTTCGAACAACCCATCCATCAAGATTTGGATGAGGTTACACCTAAAATTACTCCGTCTCAAGGGAGAGGAAGAGGTCACAAAGCAAATACCAAGTCAAATCGATGAAGTTTGTCTCATGGAATGTTAAAGGCCTCAATGGATCTGCCAAACAGAGGATTGTCAAGTCTGTGAGAAAAAACCTCAAACCAAATATCAAGTTTCTTCAAGAATCAAAACTGGATGAGAACAGCAGCAATCAAGTTTGCAAACTTATATGGGAAAATAACAATTTCCTCTCTTGCCCCTCCTCAGGGGCCTCCGGGGGTCTCCTGTGTTTGTGGGATCCAAAAACTATTGAAGGGAGAGTCTTTTCAGTCTCTGATAGAACCATCAACATTTTGTTCACTAGCAAAGCCACCAACCTTCAATGGATTGCCACCAATGTCTATGAACCAAACAGTCCTATCAACAGAAGATTATTGTGTGATAACATTACCGCAATGCGCAACAACTTTCCTAATTTTCCTTGGATGCTCTGTGGCGACTTCAGTTCTCCCCTTCACCTGTTTGATAAGCAAGGAGGCAATCCGATCACTAGCCGCTGCATTGAAGATTTCAGCGATTTGGTCAACCTTAATGAGCTTATGGACTTACCGCTCCAAGGATCCAACTATACATGGAGCAACAGACGGGTGGGCATTCATCACATCCAAATTTTGCTTGACAGATTTCTCTTGTCCAAAGAACTCATTCCTATTTTTGGTGATGCCAGGCTACATAGCCACCCAAAAATTGGATCTGATCACAACCCTTTAATTATGGATTATTCCCGACCCTAGAAAACCTTTAAAACCCCTTTCAGGTTTGAAAATATGTGGCTCACTCATCCAAATTTAGGCCGGTGTATTCGACAATGGTGGCAGCAAAACCTTTGTCCAAACCCCCTCTTGAATCTGTTCCTCAAACTCAAAGCAGTCAAACTCAAGCTAAAATGTTGGAACAGGGAGGTTTTCGGCAACCTTTTTAGTGAAAAAAATATTCTGCTGGATGAGCTCAAAAGGGTGGAAAATCTGATTCAGGAAGGGGATTAGAGGGTCGAAACTTTCATGGAAGAAAAATGCCTCCTTTCAAACCTTCACAATGTTCTGGCTAAGGAAGAGTCCTAATGGAGACAAAAATCCAGAAGCCTATGGCTCAAAGAAGGAGACACCAACACAAAGTTTTTCCATGCTTCTACCCTATGCCACAGAGGTTCTAATAAAATCTCTGAGTTGACCAAGGCTAATGGTACCATTGTCTCTGATATCCATGCCATCAGACAGGAAGTTGTGCAACACTTCCAAGAAATCTTAGGTCCAAGTGTTGACTGCCACCCCTGCACAGCAAGTTCTCTGCTTCAAAACATTCCAACGTTGGTGTCTAACGATGATAATGAGAAACTACTCCAATCCTACACTGAAGAGGATATCAAATATGCTCTGTTTGCAATGGAACCTGACAAGCCTCCTGGTCCTGATGGCTTTCCACCCTGATTTTTTCAACACTTTTGGGATGTTGTGGGCCTTGATGTTGTTGCTGCGGTTAAATTCTTCCAGAGAGCCAAAAATATGCTGAGAGAAGCCAATTCCACCTTCATTGTTTTAATTCCCAAGTCTAATGAGCGTGCTTCCCTCTCCGACTTCAGACCTATAAGTCTATGCAGTTTCATCTACAAACTTATCACCAAAGTCATGGCAAACAGGCTGAAAGACATCATTCCATCCATCATTGACCAGTGCCAAGGCAGCTCGGTCAAAGGCAGATTCATTGCTAATGGAGTGATAACCATCCATGAGTTGGCTCATTCAGCTTATAAAAACAAAAAACCCAGTATGTTCCTTAAGCTTGACATGAACAAGGCTTTTGATCGGGTTTCATGGAAATTCCTGTTTGAGGTCCTTGAGAAGTTTGGTTTCCACAAATAATGGGTTAATATGGTTCAAGAATGTATTTCTACTGCTTGGTTCTCTGTTCTTATCAATGGTTCACCTGTCGGCTTCTTCCCAAGTTTTAAAGGCATCCATCAAGGGGACCCCCTGTCACCCTTCCTCTTCATCATTTTGGCTGAAACTCTTGGTAGAACCCTTATTGTTGCTTGCAAAAATGGACTCGTCTCTGAGATCAAACCTACCTCAACTACCAAGGCCATTTCGCATCAACATTTTGTAGATGATACTATTCTTTCCTCTCTAGCTTCTATCCCCGAAGAAAAAATCATTAAGAACATACTTGACTCTTATGAAGAGGCGGTAGGCCAGAAAGTCAATTGCCACAAAAGCAAGCTATACTTCCTCAATACTCCCATCCACAGGCAAAACAGGATTGCTGAGATCCTTGGGTGTATCATTGGGAGCCTTCCAACTACTTATCTCGGATTACGTCTTTTCCATGGCAAATCGATCTCGGCTATGTGGAACCCTGTTCTAGATCGTCTCAACAAGAAACTTGTAGGCTGGAAAATTTCATTGCTCAGTCAAGCAACCAAAGACACTCTGGTCCAGGCTTGTATGCAAAGTATTCCTATTTGTTTCTTATCTATATTCAAAGCTCCAGCTTCCATCTGCCAAAGAATTGAACAAATTCAACATAGATTCCTTTGGGTGGGAAACGAAAACAAGAAAAAAATTTCCCTTGTTGCCTGGGACAAGGTTTGTTCCAAGAAAAAGGATGGAGGTCTTGGCTTCAGGGACATCAAGCAGATGAACATGGCTCTGATTGACAAACAGTCCTGGAGACTTACCATCAATGAAAAAGACACATATATTGACATCATCAAAGCTAAGTACCTTCATCAGGTTCCCTTTCTTGGAGAGCACAACCTTCCTGGTGGATCTCATTTCTAGAATGGTGTCACTAAATCAAGGAAGATCATCATGGAAGGTTTAAGGTGGTGTCTTAGAAATGGATTGACCATTCATTTCTGGGACGATCCTTGGATCCGTTACAAACATCTTAGTCAAGATCCTCATCTTGCTTTTCTCAAGACGGTGACTGAAGCTACCTTTGGAGATAAGGTGTGTCATTTCATCAACCCAGGTACTACAAGACCCGAATGGAAACAATTGGGTTTGAATGGGCCTAGACTTATCACCGAGGCGCTTAGACGGCTTCAAAATTTATTGAGGAGCTACATAATCCCTAGCTCTCACAAAGAAGACTCCATGGTTTGGAACCTTGAATATTCTGGGTAATTCACTATTAAATCTGCCTACTACAGCCAAGAAGCTCCTAGTGATGGCCGTGACTCCACTTATCTGGTCTGGGTTCCCAAGATCATTCCCAAGGTCAAATTATTTTGCTAGTTGGCCATCCAAAATAGAATCCTCACCACGGACAATCTGATAAACATAGGGCTTCGCATCCCTAATTGGTGCATCCTATGTAAAAATGCCTGTGAGTCTATTGCGCATGTTTTTCTGGAATGTCCCTTCTCCCTTGCAGTGCTCAACCAAGTTTTCAACACTTTTGCCATCTCCGTAGCCCTCCCTCATTCCATTCCCCTCATTTTTCAACAGTTGCCCCGGCATTTCAAAAGCAGTCAACTCAAATTCATGTGGCAAGCGTGTCTTCACATTTTCCTATGGCAGATTTGGCTTGAGAGGAATGCTAGAATTTTTCAAAACCTTGCCAAGGATAAGAAGATTGTTGTTGCCAAAATCTTGGCCCTTGCCATGGAGAATGCCTCTCTCATCTCATCGTCCAAACCTCCCCCTCTCGGACTTGAATTGGATCTAGCAAATCACTTCAATCTTCTCAATTTTTCTACAACACCCTGCACTTCTATTGATAGGTTTTTTATCAAGTGGGTCTTACCTGCTTCTAGGTGGCTTAAGCTCAACTTCGATGGCATAGCAAAAGGCAATCCTAGAGTGGCTGGCGGAGGTGGAATTCTCAAAAATCAGAGAGGAGAAATAATTTTGGCCTTTGCTTAGAACTTAGGAATTCAGTCCAACAATATGGTCGAGGCTCGGGCCTTGTTCCAAAGCTTGATTCTCTTGGAAGGCTTGGCTATCAATAAACTCATCATAGAAGGAGACTCTTTGCATTGCATCAACTGGCTCAAAGGAACCTCCGTGCCTCCCTGGGCCCTTGTTTCCATCTTCGACGAATGCAAGACACTAATTGGTGTCTATCCAGAATTAATCATTCAACATCAATACCGAGAAGGAAACAAAGCTGCGGACTGGCTTGCTAATAAGGGAGTTGACGCAATAGACATCTAGGTTTGGAGAGATTCCTTTCCAATCAACCTAAGGGACGTGTCTTCAAGTTCCAATGTTTGCACAATGTGACAGGGTTTCTGGTCTTCAGGTTTTTCGGCTACGTTTTGGCATTTTGGAGCGTTTTTGCATCATTTTTCTAAGTTGGTTGCAAATGCTCAGCTTGCTGCGGTATCATTTTTGCCTAGACCGCGAGGTTGCTTTTTGTCACGATATCGCGACACCTTTCTCTCCCTCTAGTGCAGCCTTCCAACTTGTCGCGATATCGTGACACCTTTTCTCTCCGGGTGCTTTTCTGCAAACTTGTCGCGATATCATGACACCTTTTCCCTTCGGGTTCCTTTTTGCAAACTTGTCACGATATCGCGACACATTTTCCCTTCGGGTGCTTTTTCGCAAACTTGTTGCAATATCATGACACTTTTGGCCTTCAGGCGCGGTCTTGCTTTTTGTCACGTTATCGCGACACCTTTTCTCTCCAACGATGGTCTTCCATTGGGTCGCGATATCGCGACAGGTTTTCTCTTCAATGGCGGTCTTCCATTCTATCGTGATATCGCGACACATTTTCTCTCTAGGTGCCTTTGTGCAAACTTGTCACGACACTTTTTCTCTCCGTGATATCGCGACACTTTTTCTCTCCGGGTGCCTCTACGCAAACTTGTCGCGATATCACGACATTTTTTTCTCTTCAAAGGTGGTCTTCATTTTTGTCGTGATTTCATGACGCTTTTTCTCTCTACATCGGTGGGCTTCCAGGTTGTCGCGATATCGCGACCTTTTTTCTCTCCAACGGCGGACTTTCATTTTTGTCGCGATATTGCGACATTTTTTCTCTCCAACAGTGGTCTTCCTTTTTGGCGCGATTTCGTGACACTATTGACTCTTGGCAGCAGACTTCCACTTTCCTCATGATTTCGGGGCTCATTTTCTATTGGCTGCGGTCTCCATTCTTGTCACGATTTCGTGACACCTTTTCTCTTCGGCATCATTTTCAATTCTTGTAGCGATTTTGCGACTCCATTTTCTCGTCGTAATTTCGTGACTCTTCTTATTGACCGGCTCCAACCCTACAACTTGTCGCGATATCGCGACACTTTGCAACATGTCGCGATATCGTGACTTCTTCCCTTCTTCGGCTTCGATGGCGATTCTTGTCATGATTTCGTGACTTCTTTTCTTCCTTCGGCTTCAACGGTGCTTCTTGTCGCGATTTCGCGACATCACCATTTTGGTCGCGATTTCGCGACACCTTCCCTAAGGTGGAGGTTTGCAAGCATTCTTTTCCTTTCTTCTTGGACCACCTCGGTCGATTTGGATTTATTGTAATCTCTCTTGTACAAGGTTTAGGGACCTTTCAAAACCCTTTCTACCAATCAAAAAAAAAAAGAGGTACAAAAATAGTGCTAAACTCTGCTAAGGTGTAGAATCCATGATCAACATAGTCAAACCTAACTAAGAAGAATTTGAATTTATAGAATGTGGAAGAAGCGGCATCACCAGACATTAATTTTCATGATGGAAGATCACGAGTGTGTAAATTTTAGTAAAAGGATGACTAAGTGCTGGAGAAGTTTAAATCTACTAGAAAGCGAAATTCATGGTCAGAGTAGTCAAACCTGACTCAATAAACTTCAAATTTGTGGAATATAGAAGGAGCAACATATCCACATGGTAATTTCCATGATGAAAAATTATGAGCAGGTAAGTTTTGGTAAAAGGGTGACTAAGAGTTTGTCTACTGGAAGACAAAATCCATGGCCAACGTGGTCAAACAACACAAAGTGAAATTAAAATTTATGAATTATAAAAGAAAAAATACATGAACCTTAGTTAAAATACTTCAAAGGCTAATGCATAATAACAATTACACAGTCAACATAGTCAAACCCATCTAGTGGAAAATGATGTAGCGGATTCTAGAAAAGGGTGTCGATCACTATGAAATCCTCCTTTTGTAGTCAACACAATCAAACTAACCCTGGAAGAAACTGAATTAGTAGATTCTAAATATGTAAGAGAGCAGCATAACTGAAGGAAAGTAGTGGGACCTAATGAATGCATGAAAAAAATTGATAAGATTAAACATCACCAAAATCAAAACTTGCCTGCATTTTCAGTTATAGATCTACGATAGAGAGTCATATCAAGAACAAATATGGGATGAGCATATAACCATTCCAATCATGTAATTTAGTTGGGATTTGAATGATTTACAAAGCTCAAGGGTGTAACATTAATGGATTGTAACTTAGACCTTTTTTCTTGAATATCCATGAGAGGTCTTCACCTCAGTATTCTACTAATCTAGTAAGAAAATTCTTGTAATATTCTAGTTCTCTACTACCATTGTGAAATCTATATAAAGAGGTTGAACCCTCATGCTTAAGGGTCAGCTCTAGAGTGTTTTTCTGATATATTACTATAATTACTATAAAATCAATAGAAGGAGCATTACTTAGATGTTTACCTCTAACTTTTTATCTTCATCAATTGTGATTTTATTTTGTGAATGCATTTTTGTTACTACTGTTATGATTAATCAGTTTTGCTAATATTGGATTGTTAATTTGAGGTACCTTGTAAAGATTTATGCCTAAAAAAACATTGCATAAGACTTATATTTCTGTTAGTCTAAGTGTTGATCTGATTCTGCATTTTGGAGTATTAGCATTTTAGATGTTTGTAATAGTTTTCTAAGTGTTTCATAATTTTAGCGATGAGGATATTTGACAAGGAAATTATAAAAAACACACTAAATAATCTTATTTCTAAGGTGTGCTTAAATATCACTATTTACAACAAGAATCCCCCAAATAAGGAAGATGCCTAACCATAACTATGACTAAGGATTCAAAATAATTTTTTTAACTCTAACTAAGCTAACAAATTCAATCCAAAGTCTATGTCATCCCAATGTGCCGATATTTACAAATAGGATTTGGAAATTTATTAAATCATTCCTATAATTAGGACTTAATTAAATAAGTAAACCTAACATCTAGTCTAGAAATCACACATTCTAATTTAGAATTAGGAATTTAGGCTTAAGTAAATGATAAAATAAACTAAGCCTAATAAACATTAGCCTAGATCTAAAGATGCCACATCATCCCTCTCCACCATAGAAGCATTGGACTGAAATTCTTTTACAATAGGGGTGAAGGGGTGAGATACAACATGCTGAAAAAAGTTGATTGAGATGTTGAACAAGATCATGTGGGCCATGATTCACAGTCGAATATGGAGTAGAATGTCGTGGTACATCTCGGTAACTAATCCATGTAGGATATCGATGAGGCAATGAAGAGGCACCAATAGTGTATTGCAGATCCACTGAAGCTTGCTAAAAAATAAGAACTGATAAATATGGAAATGATGGCCACTCTAAAATAGATGGAAGAAGTACTGAATCAATAGGGGGAGGTGCCAATGAAGAAATTGCCTTTGTATGAGGAGGCAATGCAGGAGAAGATTATGATGATGATGATGCCATTGTGGAAGGATGCAGTACAACGAAATCAAATGTGTCACGAGACCTATTGAAGACAAGGGCTATCTTCTTTGGTAGATAACAATTACATATAAGTGTGATATGGGTCTGGAAATGAAGATAATATTGCCTATGTTTATGATGCAAGATATAGGTCTGATGGTATGCATCATAAATAACCCTATTATCAAAATGATAGGGCTACCCAAAAATAAAACCATAGTAGTCTATGGGAGTCACATCACATGTGAATCGATCTACATAATGAGGCCTAAAAGCAAATGATACAATGCAAGTCTTTGTGATGTAGGAGTTGGATTTCGTATCCTTCCATCCCAATGGGTAAGGGCAAGAATGTGATTTTGTAGGCAATTTGAGCCTATCAATAATATATTGTGCAATCATATTTTTTTAGGATCCATTATTGATAATACAATCCACAAAGAAGTCATGTGTGAGGTGGCCTTTGGTTACAAACAAACGATCATGCCCACCTTTTTGATGTAGTAGTGTAAAATTTTTTAGTTTTCCTCTCAATTCATGATATGTTCTCTCTTCTCCCATAACCATAATTGGGGTATTTGGGGTATGGGCCTTTGGGTGCTCCTCCACTATATTTTGTACAAGTAAGTTCTTTTGTTTCCTAAAACACTCACATTCTAAGTGTCCTTATCTCTTAAAATGATTACAATATTTGTTTTCATTATAAGACTTTGGAGAAGAAGGTAAGGAAGAAGAACTAGAAGAAGAAGGAGAAGAATTGGAAGGTATATTTGCCTTCGAATATTGCTATTTATTTTGAGAGTGAGAAGTTTCTTGTGCTTAAGTGGTGAACTTCTCTTCGGCCAATTGTGTGTGATTGAAGATCGCATCAATGGTATCCAAGGGAGTATATTTGATTCCCCTATACAAGTGCTCTTGAAGGCCACTTATAAATTTTACAATCAACTCTGTTGTAGTATATTTTACACTTAACAAAATGTGTAACCTATTGAAAGAAGAGATATAATCCTATACAAACATATTATAATATTGGTGCAATCTAAACCATTTCACTTTCAATTCTTGTGCATAAATAGCAGGATAAAAATAATCCTTCAAAGATTTAACTAACTCATACCAAAAGATAATGGGATTTTGTTCATCTTGCCAATCTAAGATGACTAGTTTTGGTAACCCACTCAATTTGAGTTTAGCAAAAGGAACATTATCATTTAATGGAACTTCTGTATAAGAAAATCAGGTTTTCGTATCTATGATCTAGTTATTGAGCACATCAGGATTTTGTGAACCATCGTAGATCTTGACATCACATTTGAGATAAGGTTTATTATCTCTAGGGGTTTTTTCTTTAGGAGCATATTGAATTGAAATATCATCTACTTTATTGGCCAAATTACAAACAATTTGGGCTAACGCAAACATTTGGTCAACCATGTTTGATGCCATTTGTGATCTAGTGTAAGCCAAATCACTTACAAAAGAATAGCCTCTCCTAGGCTTTAACAAAAAATTTGAAAATTTTATCTTCTACAAGAGGTATTACAAAGATATTTGTCAATGAGTGCAAAAATAATCTTCCTCTTTACAATATTGTGCCTAATTTCCCAAGCAAAAATAAATTTTGATTTTTCTTTTACAAATTTGGAAAATAAATAAAATAATTTGGCATAAAAAACTAGGGGCTTTTTCTTCAAGAGCATACTGAATTGAAATACCATCTACTTTGTTGGCCAAATTACCAATAGTTTGGGCTAACGCAAACATTTGGTCAACCAAGTCGGATGCCATTTGTGATCTAGTGTAATCCAAATCACTTACAAAAGAATAGCCTCTCGTAGGCTATAACAAAAATTCAAAAAAATTTGCCTTCTACAAGAGAGATTACAAAGATATTTGTCAGAGTGTAAAAATAATCTCCCTCTTTACAATGTTGTGCCTAATTTCCCAAGCAAAAATAAATTTTGATTTTGATTTAAAAATTTTGGAAAATAAATAAAAATAATTTGGCATACCAAAATTAATTAATTTTTAAAAAATAAATTAATTAATTGATAATTTAACCAAATAAAGCTTCGGCGACTTTAGCAGTTTTTGAACGAAAAAATGTTAGCTTTCGTAATTTAAGTCAACGGCCGTTTTGGCAGTGAATTCAATAGTAGAGCGGTCAATGGATCTTTGAATCAACGACACGCAAATGAACCGCTATCCAATTGTGTGCGCTGGCCCGCCCAGTGGGCTGGTTCCGTAAGAATGGCACGCTGTATAATTTAAACAATTAAAAATCCTTCCTCCCATCAATGTGGGACTATGTTACTACATGCATTAAATAATAAAAAATATGGTGCCTATTACAGAGATCGCACCACACTTCTGCGGAGTATTCGCTGGAACTATCTAGCCCAAGGGACCAAGCCTTTGCTAGCATCTGCTAGATAATTTCCTACTTGCAGGCAGGCGTTAATAAATCATGAGAATTACATCCACAGCCTGAATGTGGGACTATTTGAGATTAAAATGATGAAAAACAATGAATTCCAATGGAAATCCTACAAACCCCATCAGAAAATCTGCTAAATGCATCAAACTGTTGAAAGATTATGTGGATTACTCAGGAAGGGTTATCAGTTATCGGTTGATATGGCATCATTGATAATGGACTCGCAGGAAATCTTTTTGCTCGTTGGAGAGCACCTGCTATCATCGATTGAGGATTTGCTTGGCCGACAACGGTCTGAGTCTTCCCACCATAAAAGGTAGAACTTATCACCTATAGACATCGTCAGTATAGAGCTATGTTCTTCATAATTGTAAGTTCATCTGGCTATTGCATTAGATTAGTTAAGCTATGGACGTTTAGTTTATCGGGAGCGATGGAGCAACGCGGTCGGTTCACATCATCAGATCATCATCGAGGCTAGAGCTTCATCGAGAGCAGAGCACCAGAGTTTTGATGGAAGACCACAAAATGAGAGGTCAAAAAATTTCCATTGAAAAAGTATAGTAACATTGTCGAGCATCAGAAATATCTACAATTGCTACTGTCAAACCATAGGAAAAGTGATCTCAATTGCATCAACTTCGGATGGTGAATTCTGTGCTGCACTGCATCACGGGAAACTACACTTGGAGGAGATCATTTGGTAGGGAGCAAGACAAAAGTGGTCGTCGATTCACTATGTTAGAAAATACATAGGATACTCAGGATAAGAATGATGTAATCACCAGTGAAACAGGGACAATATCGTAAGAAGTCATCGAAATGAGATTGTTGATCTGCAGGTGGCACTAGTGATGAAGAGAACTGAAAGTGCAAGCTACCGGTGGTTGGCTTGTATTGGGATGTCACTGTTGGTTTGGCCACCAATTAAGAAATTTGTCACCAGTAGAAGTTGGTTGGTGAGCGATGGTTGTGGTCATTGTACTGCAATTGGAGTGGGGATCGTGGTAATAGATCAAGCATTGAGAATAATCAGCACCGATAGTAGAAGTTTGATTGAAAATGGACCAGTCAGACGACGTGTACCAGGGAATGTCGATGTTCATGGAGAAAAATCGTAGCGTTAGGATGTGACAATGAAAAACATCGAGCTGCAGGTAACTTGCGGTGCAATTTTGAGAAGTAGCAATGTCGAAAAAACTACGTTGTCGAGGCCAAATGTCGTGGCCACCGGAAAAGAAAATATGTCGGTGCTCTTGTGAGCTACCGTTAGAAGTAGCCACCGATGGTTGGTCACCGGTGCTAGTAACTGACAGCCAGCGATGGAACTAGACGCTTTCTGCATGCAATTAGGTAAAATAATGCCCTCTCCTTCCCAAATGACGAAATTAAATTTGAAACTTCTCTTTAAAAAAAATTAATTAATTAATATTAACTAAACCTTCTTTCAATGCAAAAGAATGATGCTTGAACTTGGAGTAAACATGCAATTTGCATTAAAATAATTTTTGCTCAATCTTTCAAGTGAAGACAAGTAGGGGAAGACCAATTTTAATTCTAAAATTGGAATTTTAAACAAAATTTTGCAAAGGGATTTAACACCTACTTGTTATGCAACTAAAGATTCTTAGCTAACTAAGATCCTAACTATCACAAGCCTAATCACAGTCTCTGATACCAGTGACCAAAAAATTAAAAACAAAAAAAATACTAAATAATATTATTTCCAAGTTGTGCTTAAATAGCACTATTTACAACAAGAATCTCCCAAATAAGGAATATGCTTAACCATAACTATGACTAAGCATTCAAAATATTTTTTTAACTCTAACTAAGCTAACAAATACAATCCAAAGACTATGTCATCCAAATGTGCCAACATTTACAAATAGGATTTGGATATTTATTAAATAATTCCTAGACTTAGGACTTAATACTTAATTAAATAAGTAAAGCTAACACCTAGTCTATAACTCACACATTCTAAATTAGAATTAGTAATTTAAGCTTAAGTAAATGATAAAATAAACTAAGACTAATAAAAATTAGCCTAGATCTAAATATGTCCATATCAATATTAAATTTTTAATTGTTGTTAGTCTCAGGTGTGGCATACTGGAAATGTGATTGATCAGCACATTCTTCATATTTGTAAATTATGTTAGCTCCATCCAACCATTATTTTCTCAATTGTTTTCTAACTCTTATCCCATTTTCCATCCCTAAACTTATATACATAGTTGAGCTTAATTATGTCAATATCTAAAATAGTTGACAAGGTATATTAACCTACTCTAGAGGTTGGATTGAATTAAATCTATAATCGATCCAATATTAGGGTTTGAGATATGATTAGTGGGTATGCGCCTCCAATAAGTCATAAGATTCATAGTCATAGTTCAAGTTTTTCTTGGTGTCAATTCAAACCCCAACAATTACCATATGTTTTTTAGGTATATTAGACTACCTTTAAACAAACAACATACCATACAACATTTTAGCTAATGTATGGTCAAGAGGTAGTAGTGCTAGTGGAGTTCTTGGTACCAAGTTTATAGGTAGTTGTGGAGCATAACTTAGGTGACAAAGAAATTCTAAGGGAAATAATAGAAACACTAATCAATATGGATGAAAGAATAGTCATTGTACAATGGGAAATCAAAGAGGCCCATAAGAGAAGGAAGTTGTGTCATGATAAGCACCTTCAAAAATTAGAACTTAAGCAAGGTTATTTAGTTGTAAAATTTAATGGGAAATGGGAAATCAAGCCAAGAAATTTGAATACCTTGTGGCTTGGTCCCTTTCAAGTTGTAGAAGTGATGGATAATGTGGTAGTTAAACTGCAAAATATGAATGGAACTGATGTACCAAAAACTATGAATGGTTTGAAGTTGAAGCCATACAAAGTGTATTGTTGGCTTATTTATTTAGAGGAAATTAAAAGAATATGAGGGGAGGAAGCTCAATTCGATAAAATGTAGAGATGAATCTAATACCTATTACAAGAGGACCCTGACATGGGATATCCATGCTTATTTACATAATGAGAGAAAACAAGACCAATCGTCAAACAAAAATAATTAGTACCTCAATCTAGAGAGAGAAGAAGGATTTAAGTACATGTATGGTTCATAGATAAGACTGAATAGATCAAATAAAAAGATAAATAATGGATTCTCCAAATTAAAGAAAGAAATAAGAAATAGTACCATTGTAAATCCAATTAGAATAGGTAAATTATACACCCACATTTAGAGAATAGATAACTACATCAACCAACACAAGGTCGATGATATATACAACTAAAATTATGGTATGAAGATAGGATGGATACCTTTGATATAGAAGCATAAAAAAAGAATGCAAATGAAACTATAGATGAAGAGCTCATCAAACTTACTTCATTATCTTAGATAGTATTATTACAATAAAGGATGTAACATCAAATCCAACATATACAAAAGGAGTATGAAATATTGAAAGATCATACTACAAGACTTCGTGAAAAAACTATCCAAGATTTGGATATGATAATGCAAATTTTGGTTTAGAAAAAAATAGCATGGTTACAAGAATTAAAAGTATCAAGAGAAGAACATGATATGACACTGCAAATAAGGGGTATACACCATGAGGGTACAAGCACTACTAAAGGGAGATGATCATATATAGCACCATGTGGTATGTTGAATGATCTACCAATGATAGAAGAAGATGCAAAGATACTTTAGTGAGAAATTGAAGAAGATATTACATCACTTGAACCTCAAGGTAATGTACATAAGAACTCTAGAAAATATAGTGATGAACAGTTGCCTTGGTTAGTAAGAGATAACAATTTAGATAGCATTAGTGATGATTTCTTAAAGCAACCACAGGTACCTCATACTCATCCTAACCTTGAGATCTATACAACAGCCTATCGACAACTGAAATAACAAAAAAGAGAAGTGTGAAGATTTTAAAGGATAATAAATTCATTAAAATTTGGTCAAAACAAAGGGATGATGATCGTAATAATTCTAGTTTTGAGTCTAACTTTTTAAAAGCATCTAGGGAAACCCTGAAAACCGTGTCTTGACAATGATTATTTGAGAAAATATGATGGACATATCGACTATTACGTGTAAATCATCAAATGCAAGTACTAAGATAGTTATCACCGATAATACAAATAAATGAAGGTCACTTGGCAAACATATAGTTGGTGGATATAACTTCTAGTACTTGAGAGAGGGGAGGAATGAACCAATAAGGATTCCCAAATTAGTAGCGAGGCCAAGGAGGAGGATTACATCAATTAAATATTGGTAGAAGTAGTTGGAATTTATCACCTAGAGGAGGTAGAGGACGAGGAAGGATATGATATCTTACTCCTAGATGATCGAGAGATACACCTTTGGCTTATTTGAACTAGACGAAAAATCTACAAGGTATTCCCTAATTGAGAGGGTATGCACCAAATCTTAGAGAAAGATACCCACTTGGATGACCTCCATTAATCCGATAAAAACCAAGAAGAATCAAATCTAGAAGAGGATTGCTTTAGGATAGAGAAACATTATTTAATGGTCAAATATATCTTGTATCGAGAGGATTCGATCATGGAAGACATATGTAAAGAAGAGGACATTCCAATAGGGGAATAGTACACTTTACAAATGAAGGAAGTCAATGATAGTAAATGATTCATTCACCAAGTTTTGAAGCTAATATGATCTATGGATATAGATGGACGAGTCACTCAAATTATAGTAGACCAGTAAGAGAACCTCAACCTCATGATCAATCACCTAAATTATGGAATGAAGTATCTTTGATAGGAAGTCCTATAGTTTGTAATTGTACAATCCCAAATTGTACACATGACAATGAGAGGAAAATCAATAGCACAACCTCTGTAGCAGGAAGGAATTATTCAAATGATTAGTTGGCACCTAATGATATGATTACTCACAATGTAGAAATGATATCCATAACCTATGAGTCAATGAAAGGGATCATAAAAGTGAATGTCACTGTATAATTCGTACCATGGTAAGTGTTAGAATATTAAAAAATAGAAATATATCGTAATTGTGAAAACACCTCGAGATGTAGGTAATATAGATGGTGGTTAAAAATAAGAAATGGAGGTCCCTTCTAAAAGAAATAATAAGCAAACCAAAAAAAGAAAAAGAAAAAAATAAAAATAAAAGAAAATAAAATATTTTAAAAAAGCAAAGAAAGGACAAAAATGTAAAACAAAAAGACAAGATTGCATGCACTAGGAAGACAAGTTATCAATAATCCATACAAAAAGATAAAATTACATGTAAAGGTGGCAAAATCTTGTACATTCAGACATTGGGGTTTTAAAATTATAAAAAAAATGCATCATGCAAAATTTATTTTCTTGCTTGCAAATCATACACATGCAACCCTAAAATTTAGAGGATTTGGAAACAAATAAGGTGTAACTATAGATATTTTTCCACATGGGCATTTAAAATTCACCATGTTACCATAATTTTTTATGACACATTTCATATTTGCACCACAAGAATTTTTTATTTCAAAAAAACAACTAGATTCGGAAAAAGTAGGGTTTTACTCTAGAAAAGTTAGGCTATTTTCATAAATTGTATTGTAGGTGGAGAAAATAGGTTCAAAAACTAGGGTTTAAATTAGGGAGGCATTCAAGGAAACCCTTATTACCAAATAAATAAGGCTATGGTTTTATTTTCTAGAAATAGTGAAGTGTGGGAATTGCAAGGAGGCAAAGGGTAAACCCTAGTGCAAGAAATCAGCCATAAGAGCATAAAAATAATTTCTTGACTTTGCATGTGTGGAAAATAATAAAAATATGGTCGTACAACACTACCACATTGTCTAATAAATTTTCCTTCCAAATAAATTACATCAATTGAAGGATGAAATTGCACAACTACATCAAAATTGCATCGAAAAGGAATATTGCACACTTTTAGTAAATAGGTTTCCCAAAAATCATACTATTTTGGCAAAAATAAGGTTTTTTATCCAAGTGAAGTTTTCCATAGCTATAAGTATAATTTAGAGGTGATATTGAATGATTTCAGGGTAGATTATACATTTTCAAGTCTTCCAAGGACCTTATTTGTGCAATTTGAAAACAATCATACAAAATGTTTTTTAGTTGTATATATTCTAACATAATTGTATGGAAGGGAGATGGCCTTGTACAATTTTGTATTTGATTGTATGGTTTCATATTGAGATTGTATAATTTCAAACTCCAATTGTATAATTTGGTGAATATGCATGAAATCGTTGAATAATTTAGATTGGAGTTGTACGAATTGGTAGTAGTTGTATGATTTTAAAATATACATGTACAATTTGCTAAGGTATTGTATAATTTCTAGAAACCCTTGTATGTTTTGGAAGCAACTATGTAGATTTTAGAGTAGATTTGTGCTGAGTTGTCTTGATTTGCTAAATTGACCAAAGAGTGTGCAAACGTAGTTTCCACTCGATGATGATAGAAGTATAATATCTAGGTGAGCTTTCTAATCTCATTTTGACCATATTATAGTAACTAGGATGGAAATATCACTAGGACCATTACACCAAAGAGATTCACAACCCAGGCGATTTAACATAGTTTAACCCATTCAATACCAAGGGAAATGATTTTAGTTACATGGGAGGTATTGTAATCATCCTTCAAGAGGGAGAGGGTATAATCCATGGAGGGATTAAATATATTAATGTGGTGATATAGGTAGTGCATAAATATAATTTCTAAGAGAGGATATGGAACCACAAAGAGTATATCGAAGGGATCTTCACAAAAAAATTCATAGGGAAGATACCCCAAAAAAATAGGATGAATTGCTTAGTGAACTAGAGTAAGAGCAAGTGGATATTGATGATTTTATATTTGGACAAGCAAAAATAAAATTTTACAAAAAATGGTGGAAAAATAATGATGTAAAAAGTCCATTAAAGCTTACGGTGAAGAAGGCCAGAGTGAGAATCATTGTGCAAATCTGACCACAAGTTAAAATATTCTTCAATGAGTACTTGCTATAAATTATTTAGTCCTACGAACTAGTTGAGAATCAAACCTTCATAATATTATGTAATTGGTACATCAAGGTGGAGTTTTTGATGGAGGCATTTCGAAGAAGCTTTGGATTGCCCAAGGAGGAAGATCTAAATTTGAAGAAGATGGTAGATCCAATTAAGACTCATAGGTTGATTACGACACTCACATATATAAAGTTACTTGTTGCAGCTAAGATTTCTAGTTCTGTAACTCATGGAATAAAGTAAAATTTATTGAATACTGATGAATTAGCATGTACAATGAAAATTATCATGGCTCGCTTTTCAGGAAAATTATGAGCTTCAATATGTAGAATGTATATACAATGGAGTGATGTATGATTTGAGAAACTATTTGAAGGAATATATGTGGAAGTTATTGACAACTAGGACAAAGACCTTCACCATGATTTTCATACCATTGCTCTTTTATTATATGAAATATTTTGAATGGGCATTTATTTTCTTGGTATAACATAGCCTTAGAATTTGCCACCAGACCAACCTACCATAGCGCAATGGGCAAATATTGTGCCTCTACCAAAGGAAAATTAAAAAAATCCAAGGACAAGAAGGTCACAAAGCAATCAATATCTCTAATGCAGGAAGAGGTCGAGATTGCATCTGATGAAGATGTTCATCATAGGAAGACAAGAAGAAGAAATTTATAACCTAACTTGGAACAATAAATACAAGACCAAAAATTGGAGTAGCCAACCTCTTGTGGAGAGGAGGAGAGAGTAGAATGACAATCTAGTCTTGTAAAGATTCAAACATACAGGCAATGGGAGAGACAGATGAATGTGAAAAACTCTATGCAAAAAGTATAACCTAAGTTGGTGCCATAGGAAGGATCATCAGACTCGAAAGGGTTTGAATTGCTAAATTTTTATATACCTAGCATGGAAGAAGTGGGAGGAGCAATGGTATATCCAAAATTGCTTCAGAACATGGATTTCAATTTTTTGAATTCATACAAATATATGCCCAGAAAGAATGACAATACCACCAACCTTGAAAGTAAAAGCAGTGGTGGAAGTTCCATTCGAGGAACCAAAGAGAATGAAGAAAATAAATATTATCATGGGAGGTATAAATAGTTAATATAACCAAGCAAGTACAAAACCACCACAAGAAGAGTTTACTTCAAATTAGATAGTTGCAGCACTAAGGGGAGTGCAACCAAACCCACAAGATGAAGGTTTGATAGAAATACAACAAGAGAACATACCTAACCCACAAGAGGAAGTCCAAGCAATAGCAATAAAGCATCAATCTCTATAGGAGATCATTAATGTTGAGAATATCAAATCACCTAAAGAAGGAGAGATAAACAAAACAATAGCACACATTATGCTACAAGAAGAGAAAGGAGTTAGTGTGATCAAAGAAGTTGGAGGAAGTTCAAATCTATAGGAAGAGGAAGAAGAAGAATAGATCCCACCATAATATAATACTGTAGGGATTCATACAAGATTTTTAGTTGAAGTACCTTGATTTGCTATTGTGGAGGGTGAGGGTGAAAATACTAATGAGCAAGTGGAGTGCTTTTTCTAAAAATATAGTGAAATATTTTCAATATTATGTTGCAATTTTTGTATTGGTGGTGTTGATTAGTTAAAATAGTAAATGAATCAAACCATTGGAGAGTATTATGGAGTGGGTGTGTAGTAAATATTTTACCAAGCAGATTGTACACATTCATGCACAACACCCATGATTGTTTTCCAAGGGAGAGGTAACTCTGATGTTAGGAAGAGATTATTTATTGAAGGGAGTGAAGACAAATTACCGTGAGTATCCACATGTATACCTAGATAAGGCAACCTACTAGAATTATCCATTGAATACACTGGGTACAAAATTTCAAAGAGTACCTTCAGAATTGGCCTTCACCCTAAGAAAATAGAATTTACTAATATATTGGATTGAGTGGCTTAGCTTGGGCCTTGAACATATTTATCAATCCCAGGAAGCACAAATGGAAGAAGTAGAGGTTACTATAAAGGAAATGGATACAATGGAAGAAGATCTAGTACTTAGCAAGACCAAGGCTGATAAAATATTAAAGAATATGGAAGCAAAATGGAATGATATCAAGCAGAATTATGAAAACAAGCTTTGCTCATAGTAGAAGGAAAAGTAGCATGTGATTTAACAAGTGGAAGAGCATGTGAAATATTTAGAAGTACAGTTGGTAGCAAAAAATAAATAATTGGCCAAAGAAGTGAATCAGTTGAAGGTAGTAGAGGAACAAATTCAAGTGATATATCATAAGACCAAGAATATGGTAAAGGATAGTAAGTGCTACAATGAGCTAATAATGGATCATAAAACTTAACTTAAGGTTAAGGATGAGCATATTGCAGCTTGTGAAGTGGATATTCATCAAAATTTGTAGGTCATTACAAAAATGAATGAGGACTTATTTGTATTAGCCCCAAAAAAACCCATGTTGATAGAGAAGTTGTGCAAGGGAGTATTCAAGTGTGAGAAGGAGCTAGTTTCACTCCTAGGCACTATAGAATAAAATACCAATGCATATGGTTTAAAAGCCTTCGAAGTTAGTCAATACATAATCTTATTGAAGTATGAGTGTGCTGCTTTTTATCTTCAACTTGATGAATATCACCTAGAATAATAGGATGAGACCCAAAATACTGAGTTAATGAGGACACCACTTAATTTAAATGGGAGGGTAAAGATAGGTATCAAATCCACCACCTAGAAGAAGACAACATAATTTTGGATTTGCACAATTTTATTTAGTTTTGTCAATTTTGATTAAAATGTACAAGTGGTAAAAATGTACAAGTAAGATAAACATAAAAGGTTTACAAATGTACAATTTGAAATACCAATGAAATTAGAGGAAATGTGCATTTTGGATGAATTTAATAAAAATTAAATTTGACTTAGTAAAACCTTGTAATTATTTTTTGATATAATTTAGGATGGCAATTGTAAGTAATGCAATGTCTTAGGAATAAATTTAGAATGGAATGAGCATGCATTATATAGCCCCAAACTTAATTTTTTATGTTGGTTGTTCGTTCATGGAGTTATTGATTGTTTGTGATCAGAATTGCATATTTTTCACTATTGATGTCTATTGTTATTGAAAAATTGTGATCAGTAATGATGGATGTATTATAAAAGAATGATTATAATATGTATATATCAGTAAACCCCTTTCATTATATGTACCTATTAATTCCATTGTACATTTTGGTTATAGCAAGTTATGTAATTGGTGTTTTAAATAATTAATTATGGATGTATAGATACATTTCTAGGTAGTTGTATGATTTTTGGAAATACCCTTGATGATTATAATCCATTTCCATTGAACTAGGGTTTGCATGTTGAAATAAAAGTGAGCAATTGCTATAAGAAAACATCCCAAAACTTGTCTTGAAGAGAATAGTTTGTGCAGGTTGGTGAATCTAAGCATAAATTGTAGCAAAGGTTTGTACAAACTATATAAGGCTGTTCAAAATTGTACAACTGATCATTTACCTGATTTTTTAAAAAAATTACAAGACAAAACCTACCAAATAAGGAAAATTTATTATTTTAGAGAAATTGATTACAAAAATGATCGATTTGAGTTAAAAAACTGCTTTTAATGGATTGACTATATCAAAAATTGTACAAGCTATAGTGTTGTATGATATGGATCCTACAACTGTATGGTTTGGTGACTGTATAAACAATTTTTGGCAAATTGACATATTGCACAAGAAAAATCGTACAAGTTGTACAATTTGGGCAAGTTGGTTTTGAGCCTTTGGGAATAATCTCTAGGTCTTATAAATCACCTCCCCTCCAAGAAGACTACACCCCTATGCTACACTCTTTGCATCCAAAATAACTCTACTCAATCCTTCAATAATCAACAAAACAATTAGAGATAAAGGACATCCCTATCTCAGTCCTCTCAAGGGGACATCCTTGATAAATGATATCCCTATCTCATCCCATTACTCTAAGAATATCCTCCTCAATAATATCATAGAAAACTAGGAAAAACTCTGCAGGCCATCCATTAGGTCCCATATTTTTTTAAAAGAATTTGGTACAAATTTTAATTCTTCCTTTGTGACCTCCTTCATAAGTAACTAATTATCTTCATATATCAGAAAACTAGGGAATAAAGTAGTTAAATTTACACTTTCCTAATATTAACACTATCAGGTTCTTTGTACATAGATTGAAAATATTTTACTCCCAAATCTGTAAACTCAAAGAAACTCCTAACAAGGATCCATTTTTTATTTTGCATCTCCTAGATAGTGTTACCCTTATTCCTATGATTAGAAAAATTATGAAATTTTTGATATTTCTATCCCCTTTTTTTAACCATACAACTGTTCTTTTCATACTCCATTTTACTTCCCTCCACTCTAAGAATTTTTTCCTCTTAGCTTCTAGTTCAACTAGTCATGTTTTCTTCTCCTATTTAAACAAACCAACCACATTTTTTTTATAAATTTCTAAAATTTTCTTCTCCACCAACTTAAGATCTCTCTTTATAATATCCTTTTTAACTATAATCAAGATGCCACAACTCCTTTTATTTTTTTAAGTAACAAAAAATTGAAAACTTATCGATAACATTAAAATTTGGTCATAACCAGTCCATTCTTTTTTAATAAATTGCTAAAATCATTTTTTCTCCAACCAAATTGAATAGAGCTTAAAAGGATTTCCATGTTTTGCCTCTTGAATTTCCAATTAAAGAAGTATGGGAGAATTATCTGCCACCTCCAGTCTTAATCCATGATTATTTTTTGTCAATTTCATTGTACATTGACTCAAAGATAAAAAATATTTCTAACCTCTTTGAGATCCCAACTTCTTCAACTCTATTATTTCTTCACATAGGCAACAAATTTATTAGTTCTAAATAAATTATACTAATTTCTTCTATATTATGTATGTAGTAATATATAAGTCTATCGAGTCTTGTAAATTCTTCACATACGTCACTTATGTTCATAGTAAATTTTAAGTCCCCACCAATGATAAATCTTTCATTCCTAACACATCAGAGAAAAATCATTCAAAAAAACCTTTAATAATGTCAAACCCAAGTATTTAAGAAACAATTTTATCCATAAGCCTGAAACCATAAAAAAATAATTAAGCTATAGCTACATAAAATATTAAATTAAATCTAATATTTTTAGTTAATACTCTTCCACTTACAAAAATAATGATACTAGCTATGTAAGAGATCTAATTAAAACTTGACACTATTTTAAAGGATTTTATATTAACATTCTTTCACTCGTAAGAAAATAATAATAGATCAATTATTTTAAAATAATATATCATAATATTTTTTAATTTGATCTAAAATTTAAAAAACATAATAATATAATATCATAAAAAATAAAAAGTCATACATTTGCATAAAAAAACATTTAAAAACATTATATTTAACAATTATAACTATTGATACTTAAATTCTTTATATAATATCTCAATTCAAAGATTTTAAATTTCCATATTCTTTAAATTGTTTCATTAATATTTTAACCAATTTTCACATGAAATTTCCTAAAATTTGAGGAAGAAGATAAAGGATAAATTTTGTTTACGTGATTTAATACCATTTGGTCATAAATTAATAAAAGTAGGACCCATTTCAATCCAATATAACCTAATAACAAAATTTCACATAAACCACAACCAAAAACCTCTTTCAATCCTACATAAAAGTTTGACAAATTTTTAGAATAAGCAAAATATATAAGACCCATTCAATCTCATATAAAATATTAACACATAAACAATGTAAGACCTATTCTATTGCATAACAATTTTTTACATAAACCACAAGTAAACCAAGAAAAAAAACATGCAAATCATGCACATAGGTGTTCCATATGCACAATGTCGGCAGGACATAAATAAAAAAAAAAAAACACCATGATGAAAACTCGTCATCACTAACACAAATTAATCCTTATCATCTCCAGTACATTTATTAAGAAAAAAAATGTAAAATCTATATAGCCCAACAACAAATTTTCCCATAAACCTTAAGCAAACATGTAAGTCATATACATAATAGTTCTATTTGTACAATGTTTGCAAGACAAATTAGCCCTTTCCATCTCAAGCGTAGGGAGAAATCTTCAAGGCCATACAAAACAGCTTGGAGATTTTACAGTCATTTTTGGTGGGATCCTTCATTGAAGGCCAATACCGTAGTAGAGTTTTACAGTCATCCAGATCTACCGACATTATTCGATCGTTACCTTCAAAATATACCCAAAGGTAGTCTGCATCATTGTCTCCACCGCAAGTCACCAAAAAATTCTTTGAGAACCGAAATTGTAATATAGAAAGATTACAAAACGTTACCTTAAAACGATACTTCCAGAGAGGAGTGTACATATTCTCATCTAAAACAAATATGGTATATTGATTATAACTTTTCAACTCAAACTTCATAATTCTATCCTTGCACACAAATAGTGCTCTATTAAGGGCATCCGCATCCCCGTCTTGACCTGAAAATGGTACATTACGCCCTCTCCCCACTTCATGAATGCCGTAAGACACCCAAGTTCTGGTGTAGTGAGAAAAGCAATAGAACTTTCCATTGTGTACTAAATGTTTTGGAAAATACTTTAGGGAGACACTGTATTCTGGAATTTTTATCTCCCATGATTTGGTGGCCAAACTATATATCAGTATATGCAATATTTTGTAAGTAAAATTTCCAATAACAATTAGCTCACAAGACTTGGTTCTCGAAACTTCCCTAAGCTCAACACGAACATCTTTTGGGTGCTTCTTGATGTAAAAAGAAAGCCCAAATCTTCAATTCACTGCTACATCAGATGAGGTTTCTTTGTCAGCAGATTCATGGCCTTAAGCTCTCCCTTTTGCTCATTAATGAAAACAAGGAAACCTCCTGCTGCAGCTCTAAGACTCCAAATGGAATTATCTATCCACTCAGACCATATCCAGTCGCTGAACTTGACCATGCAAACATATCTAGTCGCTGACTGTTTAGACATATGGTTTACAAGGAGGCACATCTCCTTGTTGCGCTCGTCCCATTCGTTTTGAAACTGTGGAGAAGTCCAAACAATTTGGCTGAGCATACCAAGATGACACAACATTCCAAAGAGCTGAGAAAGAGGCATCCATGTCAATATATCTTGAATACAGTCATTAGGCATAGTTTGGATGAAGTTTTTTACCTTTTCCCTGTCATAAGACCCTCGAGTAAATGCTGGTGAGCGACTAAACGGGCATTGATACAATTGTTTTTCCTTCTCATCTTTGGCATTGCTAGCGGCCCTTCTCTTCTTCCCATTGTTCACCATAGTCTCTCACTCCAAATTTAGCGGATCAGACCTGCGGAAAGATGCTAAAACAAAAGCTTGATTTGCAAAAATGCAAAGACAAAAGTAAGCGAAAGAAAAGCTTGATTTGCAAGAACGCAAAGACAAAAGTAAGTGATCATTTATAGTTTATACAACAGCTTGATGGGCGATTATTAGGGTTTAGTGTTGGTCTCATTAGATTCCTCCTCGACCGACCCAGCCGATTCCTCCTCGACCGACCCAGCCGTGGGCCCATGGTATTAGTCTACGATTTTTTTTTCGATTGTGTATGGGATTCAATCTTTAATTTGTTCCGAGTTCTGGTAAGTATTGTAGTGATCTTTTGTTTAGAGTGGACATCCTATTTATTAGATTGTTAAGGCTTCGAAATTTATAATATCGAAAATTATTAGGGCTGTGAAAAATATATATATATATATATATAAAAAGAGAGTATGGAAATATTATAATAGTGATAAGGTTTGCAATAAATGCCTCGAAGCTGGGCAACACTAGCGGATATTCAGATTGATTTTCTTATTTTATATTTTAACATGTAATGTCAAGTGAGAACGTGGGTTGGGAGTGCGGTACAAATTGCGAGTGAGTGGGGAGTGGGAGTAAGTGTAGCACGGAGTGCTATACAAAGTGCGAGTGAGTGGGGAGTGGGAGTAAGTGTAGCACGGAGTGCTATACAAAGTGCGAGTGAGTGGGGAGTGGGAGTAAGTGTAGCACAGAGTGCTATACAAATTGCGAGTGAGTGGGGAGTTGGACTAAGTGTAGTAGGGAGTATTATACAAAGTGCGAGTGAGTGGGGAGTGGGAGTAAGTGCACCAAGGAGTGTGTTAGTTTTGAGAGGGAAGGACTTTAAAAACAGAGTATAAAATAAAATAGAGTATTGTAATTATTATTGCAATTATATTACATTAAAATAAAGGATAATAGAACAGGGTAGAAATTGTTACTTTAATTTTATCATTATATTGTACTCATTACATTGCTTTTGAATAAAGGAGGACCACTTCACTCATGTAAGATGACAAGTTTTTATTTATAGATTTAGTATGATAGTTACAAGAAGCTTCTAGATGGTTGGTAGTGCCACAATAGTCTAGAAAGTCAGCAATCTCGAAATTCTGTTGTACAGAAATATTCTGAAATGTTAAGCTAGAATGTTTGATGCTAGAGTATTTTGGAAGATCAGCACCCTCTTCCATTGACCAAAATGAACTTATCTTCAACATTCTCCTATAAATTAATTTTGTCTAATACCTTTATAAAACACAAGGACATATGGGTCTCACCTGCCTCTTAAGGACATGGCTGATTAGGTACCCATTTATAACAAGGTTTTTTAAATTGTAGCCATTGTTATGGTCTCTCTCAACTACTCAATCAAACAAGACTTTATAGTCATTATCAAACAAGACATGAGAACAAGACATCCTCCTATAAAATCCACTCAACGTTTGTTTCATTTTTCTCCATGTTATCATATCTAGCTATTCATAATCAACATATGTTTTTTTGGTTATTTCATATTTGTGCTAATAATAATTCTTAGAGGGATTATTTGCACCACAAATTATATATGGATGCAAATTCCAACAAGGAGTAACCTCATGTTCTGATCGACCACAATGACTACAATAATTTATTTTGAAAGGGTCATTCACCTCATAGGTTTCTCCTTTCATAAAATTAGTTTCACCACTTTTAGTTTAACCGATATAACTAAGGCCTTCATTCTTTGACCTTATGATTGGCTCTATGCGCTTTCTTATGCCTTGTTCATTCCTTTCTAAACCTTTGTCATAATATCCCATTCTTTTTATTATTTTAGACCCAATACCTCTAGTGTGCTTTTCAAAGCACCCAATCTCTTTATCTACTAACTTTAGCTTAAAATACTCCTGCTAAATGTAGGTTAAAATACTCCTATTGCTCCAATTTCTTCTTTGCATTTTCAGCATCATTAAGATTTTTCAATGTATCTGGGTTGTGGTGTTCTACCAAGGCTTTTTGGTATGCCTCAATTGCTAGCTCAAAGTCTTTAGAGCACTTAGCCATCTTAACATATGCAGTTCCTTTTCTAGTCAATGCTCAAGTAACCATTTTATAATTTACTGGAAGTTCTATTCCTTTTCAATAGCTTTATCACAATCAATGATACATTCATCATACTATCTCATTTCAAAATAAATAATTACTCTGTTTGTGAGGTAGGAAATATCCTCATCATTTAGCTCCATTGCCCTTGTATAATTCTCAATAGCAGTCTCAAAACATTTCTTCTTGTAAATTGTATTTCTAGCTTCTTTTTCCTTATGTACTTCAGACTTACGGTTTTGTTTCTCTTTCTCTTCATAAAGGATTAGGTCACATGTATCACAAGAAATTTTTACAACCATAGGCTTGAACTTCAACCTTTTACACTATTCTTTAAGAATATATAGAGTGATGAATACCTTGTATAAGGTCTTTACAACATCAACAGGAAATGTAACTATATTCTTCAAGTGATCTTCACAAGCTTTGAGAACTTTTTGTAACTTGCACTGAAGTGGTGATAAATATCCATCTTTACTTCTTACTAGAAAATAAAGAATTTTATCCGGCATCACATTCTTTTGATCTTAAACTTGTCTATTGTTTTATTTCTTCCTTGACTTTCCCATGATGTAATTATTTTATTTCATTTATATGACCTTTAAAATTTTACTTCCTCAACACAACAACAAAGGTGTGGGGTGCCATTGATCATGCACCCCATGTACAACAATTACATTTTTTTAAAACACCTTTAAAAATTAAATTCCTCCTTTTTAGAGTAAATATTCAAACATATTTCACTCATTAATTTTGTCAATAATATTCCATTATTCAAACTCTAAAGGAAACCAAGGAGTAAACAATTCCTCCAAAATCCTTAAAATTGTCGGTCCTCTTTACCAATCCACATACATGTCCTTCATAACACTCCAAATGTCTTCAATGCACAACTTAAAAATAATAAAACATTCTAATAAACTCCTCGAACCTGCACCATAAATGGATGGTCCTATCTATGGATCCGCTGCACAACAAATTGGTCATGACTACAGAGTAAATTGTGCATGAGATCTATACATTAATGTTTCCCTCAAATCATATCAAACATCATTTCAACTAGATTTCCCCTTTATCACAATAGATCTTTCAAACCAAAAAAAAAATAGAACAAAACACAGAACATGCATAAAAGAATAAAGGTTAAGAAAAAAAGAATTGCTCCACTATCGCTTCACCGTGTTAGTCAAAATATGGGGCACACTTGCAAAAAATGCTCTATTCCCCACACTTGAAACAACCTTCGTCACCACATCCTTCGTGGTCATGCTCGGATGGAGTCTAGTATTCCATAAAATTTAAGCTTTATGGATCAAGGGTTCTACTAACCCTTATTTAGATGACAAATGATGAAGTAAATCACACCAAGAAGAGAAGCTCTGGGTAGTTTCTACAACTCTAGTTTTAATCACACCAATTATTTCACAAGATCATACATGATGAAAAATCCCTACAATAGACACACCAAATATATTCATACCCAAAAAACCATGGGCTCTGATACCAAATATTTGTTTTTAGAGGAAACCAATTAAAAAAATAAGGGTATAAAAATAGAGTATAAAATAAAATAGAGTACTGTAATTGCTGCTACAATTATATTACATTAAAATAGAGGATAAGAGAACAGGGTAAAAATTGTTGCGACAATTTTATCATTATATTACATTGTACCCATTACATTTCCCTTGAACAAAGGAGGACCACTTCACTCATGCAAGAGGAAAGGTCTGTATTTATAGATCTAGTATGATAGTTATAAGAAGCTTCTAGATGGTCGGTAGTGCTAGAACAATCTAGAAATTTAGCAATCTAGAAATTCTATTGTGCAAAAATATTTTGGAATATTAAGCTAGAATATTTCATGCTAGAACATTTTGGAAGATCAACACACTCTTCCACTGACCAAAATGAATTTATATTTAATAGTGTGAGCATGAGTAAGGAGTGGGCGTAAGTGCAATAGGGAGTGTGAGGGTCAGTGGAGAGTAAGTATAGTAGTGAGTGCAAGTACGATACTAAAATGCAACCAAAGGCGAATATGAGTAAGTTTAGATAGAATTTAATGCAAGCTAAGAGATAAGAGGAAGTATGAGCAGGAATCAGGAACTAGAAAGATAAGAGAAAGGAGGAAGTATGAGCAAGAAGTAGGAAGTGGAAATCAAAGTAATCAAGGAAAATTACACTTCTCAAGTTCCTTGGCTAAAAAAAAAATACAAATCAAACAAATTACTAGGAGTCAAATATAATTACAATCAAATAGATCAAAGAGGAAACTACATATTTAAAATAACATAGAGATAAAAAAGATAAAAACCCTCATATATCAATATATAATCATTAAAATAACCTCTATGTCTATAATTAGGATAGAAACTATAAAAAAGAAACTAAGCAAAAATAAGAAATTATTATATAAAGATCTAATAAATGGATAAAACCATAAAAAAAACCTATAGGTAGAATAGAAAATAGTGGTATGATATGTGAGTTAAAGAACAAACTCTATCATTGATCTCATCTATTTGCAAAAAATATTGTAGAACTTGCTGACCTTATTTTGATAACCTACCTTCTTATCAATTTAATTCCTTGTAAACATGAGTAAAAGAAATATTTAAAAAAAAAAATTACCTCCAACAGTTCATCTCCTATAAGTCCGAGAAAACTATTTTTTAATTGAGTAGATTCATTAATCCAATTTATGATTGTAGTAGAATGTCTAAAAAAATGTAACCTTTTCACATAAGCATACTTCATTAGTAATCTCAACACCTAAAAATTTGAAAAATATTGAAACCCATCCCAATACCTACTTTAAATTTAATATAGTGAATATCTGAGAAGTACAAAATATCTCTTGCACTACTAAAAGCCAACTATCTCTAACTGGCCCCATAAAAAAACTCCATGGTTGAAGCTTTTCAATGAACAAATTGTCTACTTGTCAAGGTTTCTTATGTTTGTAAGGCCCTTTGATTATTAAGACCAAATTCCTCATTTGAAATATGACTTGAAATAGGAGTATTAACTTCCCTTCAAAAATTGTTGTATTTTGTGCCAACTATATATCTCAACATATAAGACATGGTAAAGAAAGAAATAATTTCAGATATTTTTTCAAAAATCACTATCTTAAGCATACCTCCACTACTTCTCCTTCCCAAATATTTTGAATTTTAGTTATCTATTCAACTTCTAACCAAACCTATTGAGAAAAAGGGCATTTGTTTAACAATGTGGTGTTTTACTTATCTAACCAACACAACATACAAATACTTAGATCTTATCTACTTCTCCATTATAAAAATTCCCAAGTCAAATATTTATTTATCAAAGCTAACTACATAAAATTAGTTGGTTTTTTGGGACTGATAAATTCCAAATCTACTTCCACCACCAAACAAGCCCTTGGGGATTAAGGTCAAAACTTGCTTTGTAGCAAATTTTATCCATATACTGATCCCTAGATTCGTTGTATACCTAATAAATAGTATTTGGTTTAGCTCTTATATTTATATGACCCTTATTAAGACTATCACTATAAACCTTCCATAAAATAATCCACTCACCAAAAATATCAAAGAGACTACTTTCAACTTTTGATCCAAGGACTAGAAGAATTAGATTCCCCCACATGATGAAGAAAGTAAAAACCCTTGTCTTGTAAAGAACCTATCATAGCTTCTAACAAAAAAATATTTTTTCACAATATAAAATAGAATTAGCCCCTCTTCAAACTTGTTCCCCGTTGTCCACTTTTCAAACCATTCCAATCATAGAAATTGTTTGTACTAGTGGCTTGCATTAATTGGAAATATTTTTTACACTTATTCATGGAATTTTGATCTAATCCATAAAATTTCCGAGATGAATAAACTTTTGTTCAATAATATTCTTCTATAATATTTTTCTACTCAAAATCCTCCATAAGCTATTTGCTAAAAAATAATGGTAATTTTAAGTCCCTAGACACCTTCCTTCTCTCGCATATCAATACTCAACCACTTATCTAAAGGAATGCCTTCATGTTCCTTATGTCTAGTCTAAATAAATATGAAGTAGTGTTTTCTTATTTTTCTAGAACTCCTTTTGGAAATGAAGGCAAAGGAGTGTTAAATTAAAATAATTTCCTCAAGAACAAACATTACATGTGTTCGTCTCCTATCAATAGATAACCATCTATTACACCTATAATTAATCCTAACTTTAATATTATCTAAAATTAATCCCCAATATCTATTCCTATAACTATTTGAAATTACTACAAAGCCCAAATACTTAAATCCTTCCTAAAAGTTAAAGATATTAAAAGAAAAAAACCTGATAAAACCATATTCAGTCTCCTACTCAGACGATTAAAGCAAATACAACATTTTTAAAAATTAATATCCATACTAGTATAAATACTTTAAGTGGCCATGTTTTCTTTTAACTTTCTAGATTCTATTAAACTACCATTAGTGGATAATAATACATCATGAAAAAAGAATAAATAAGAAAAATAAAGGACCCCCACTTTTATCCTAGACATGGATCATGCCCTCTTTGTAGGCAGTAAATACACCTCCCATAAGAAGAAGAAATGCTTTTTGGATTTACACAATTTTGTCTAGTTTTTTCAATTTTATTAAAATGTACAAGTGATCAAAACATACAAGTAAGGTAAACGTATAATTTTTACAGATGTACAATTTAAAATGTCAATGAAATTAGGTGAAATGTGTATTTGGGATGAATTTGATAATATTTAAATTAGACTTGGTAAAACCTTGTAATTAATTATTTTGAGATAATTCACGATAGCAGTTTTAAGTAATGTGATGTCTCATAAACCACTTTAGAATGGCCTAGGTATGCATTATATAGTCCCCCATTCAATTTTCCTGGTTGTTCATTCATTCATGGAGTTATTTATTGTTCATGATAGGAATTGCATACTTTTCACCATTGATGTCTATTGTTGTTGAGCCAATTATGATCAGTAATGATGGATGTATTATTGTAATATGAATATATAAAACAAATCCCTTTGATTTTATGAACCTGTGAATTCCATTGTATATTTTGGTTGCATGTTGTATAATTGATGTTTAGATGCACAACTTGTTATGTTAATTTTATGGAATTGCATTATAAATAACTCTGATCATCCCAAAAACCTAGTGTGAGGATATGAAATGATTACATAGTAAATTATGGCTGTATAGATACATTTCTAGGTAGTTGTAATATTTTTGTATATGCCCTTGACTATTATAATTCATTGCCATCGAACTAGGGTTTGCATGTTGGAAGGAAAGTGAGAAATTGTCATAATAAAACATCCAAAAACTTCTCTTGAAGATAATAATTGTATAGGTTTGTAAATATGTGTATATTTTGCAGCAAGGGTTCATATAAACCATACACATGTTGTACCAAATCATACAAGTGGTCATTTACCCGATTTGGTAATAAAGCAAGATAAAACCTGCCATATAAGGATATTGTTTAAGAGAAATTGATTACAAAACTAATTGATTTGAGTTAAAAAACTACTTATGATGGATTTCCTATGTGGAAAATCATACAATTGTATGATTTGGTGATCGTACAATCTATTTTTTGCAAATTAACATACTACACAAGAAAAACTGTACAAGCTATACAATTTGGATAATTGGATTTTGAGCCTTTGGGAATCATATATAGGCATTCAAAATCACCTCTCCCTCTTGGAATAATACATCCCTATGCTACATTTGGTATTTTTGCTTTATCAAAATTTGGTATTCAAAAAAAATAAATCAAAATTATTGCAGTCAAAAATATCCTACAAAGTGACAAATTGTGAGTACTACTAAATTGGAGGTGAATGACAAACATAAGTGTGCAAATGCATAATATAAGAGATCAAATAGAATATATCCTTGTTAGGAGAAGCATGAGAATTTCTCAAAGAATGTATGTGAATAGTTTTGAACACAATATGCATGAACTAGTGATAAAACAAGCATGGATGTCTGATGAAGGAGATATTAAGAGGTTGGATACATTGCTGATCAAAATATAAGAAGAGGAGAAAGAGGAACCTAGAGTCAAGGAGAATATTGGTATAAGTGAAGATGTTAACAAGGGAACTATGGAAGGTCGAGATGAATGGATGGTGACACTTGAGAAAGTGGTAGATAGGTTGCAAAGGAGTGTCATGGATGGAAGTCAGGAACCAAAGCAACAATGCTTGAGGTCTTATGAGGATAGACCAAGGACACAATATCCACAATATTGAAGTATATTGTGTAATGAATATGCATAGGAGGTTGGCATATGATTGTTTGGTGAGTACAATATATCTTGAGTAAACACTTCCAATGAGGACCATCATAGTGAGTATCCTATAAGGAGGAATCAATTAAGGATTCTAGGAGATACTTCATCAAGTAAAAATGAAGAATGTAATAACCAAATTTTACCCATTATAAAACCAACCATTTTTTTGTTATTTCATTGAGAGAATCATGCTAGCAACTACTATATTTGAGTAACCATTGAGTGTTTTAGGCAAGCACCACACCAAAATCGACTTTATTAGAGTGTATCCTAGTGTATAAGAGTGGAAAAATCCTCCATAATGATCACGGGATTTTACCAGTCTATTTCAACCAGAATGATTTTTTCTCAACAAGTTCAACCCATGTTAAACTCTTTGTTATAGCTTTAGGTATTACACAACCTAATCAGTGAGCGTGAGCCTTGTTAACTACACTACATATTGGATAACGTAATCAAATTTAATATGCAATTATTAACATTTCTAATCATATCAATAATGGTTTGTTAAGGAATAAACCATGGATTCACATAGGTCTGCTAGCACCTACCATTTTAACTCAAGGTTTACTTCATGTTGCTAGATCTACTTATCCATGTTTATTTCACTAATAGTTTTCATATTTCCTTGTCATTAACATGCCCATTAATCCTTTCAAAGTCATAAACGTAACATTTCAAATACAACATAAATAATAAATTGTAGTATTACATTTCAATTTAACTCTATTATACACATCAACAATTGGCACATTGTACAATGAAATCCTTTAAGTATTTACAAAACTACAACGAAATCATTACAACATTTGCTCAACACCTATTATCTAAACAAAATATTCTACTCATAATCAATCCTTGTTGTTACAAAGTAATTATAGTATACTTGAGGTAAAATTATAGCAAAAATAACGCTTCAACTTACTTTCAGGTTCAGTAGGAGCATCTGGTTTGTTTGTCTCTAGTTGCCAGTACTAGAAGATTGGCTACTCAAGTTTAGTACAATATAGCACATGATATATGCCTAATTATCATAATGCACTTTAACTATTGTATCAAATATATGTAGGCAAATCATGCAGATAACAATATCATTTCAAAAAACAATCATTCATTTCATCCAACAGTATGAAAAACCCATAAATTTGAATTTTTTTCTATTCCATTAATTCCATGTTCTTATCCACAAAGAAACATGCATTTTTCTATGCAAAATATAAATATCAACTTGGCTACGAGGAATGCCCATAAGTTCCTGAGAAATTTTAATCTTTTTACCAATTTCCCCATCCAAAAATCATTACAACACAACCATATTGCGAAAATAAATTAAGCAATATTATTTCATAGTACCTAATAATCCACAAGCAACATATCCTTAGGTAATTAAACATAATATGATATTTTACGAAAGTCACAATGTAGTAGATAATTCCTTTTTAGAAGCATTATCTATATAGATACATATTTAATATCTAACTTTTTCAGGATCCTTTTTAAGCTTGATAGTCAATTTACAACTACCAACTATTTAAGTCTCAAGATACCCATTATCCTAGCCCTTTATACAAATTTAAACCCCTTTTTTTACTTCACATAGACATAAAAATTTTGGTAAAATTGGGGCCATCAATGGGCCATAGTAATATTTCCTTCCTAATACCTTTTAAATTCATATTACTATATCTATAATATAGTTCTTTAGGTAACTATTGTCATCTTTAGCTTTTAGAGACTTTTTATTTTAAACACACACAAAAGTACTATTTTTATCGCTTCTTACTATTTTATAAAATTTATCTGAGTTCCTAAAGACCTAGGGTAATGTATAATTTAACATTTCCCCTAACACTTTTCCAACCCATTATCTAAGAAATTTTCCGTACAAAGAAATTGCTCAAATACATCAAAATTACATCGAAAAGGAATATTGCACACTTCTGGAAAATAGGTTTCTCAAAAATCATACCAGTTTGACAAAAACAAGTTTTTTTAGCCAAGTGAAGTTTTCCAGATTGTACAATTTTTGGGTAGATTGTACAATTTCCAAGGACTTTATTTGTGAAATCTAGAAACAATAATATAATTTTTTTTAGTTGTACAGATTATGATATGATTGTATGGAAGGGAGATGGCCTTGTATGATTTGGGAGCTGATTGTACAATTTTATATTGAGATTATATGTTTTCAATATCCAATTGTACAATTTGATGAATCTGCATGGAATCGGGTGTAGTTGAACGATTTTGATTAGAGTTGTATGAATTGGTAGTAGTTGTATTATTTTTAAATATATGTGCAAATTTTTTTGAGGTATTGTATAATTTATAAAAACCCTTGTATGTTTTGAAAGCAACTGTGCAGATTTTGGAGTAGTTTTGTGTTTAGTTGTCATGATTTATCAAATTGACCAAAAAGTGTGTAAACATAGTTTCCACTTGATGATGGTAGAATCATAAGCTCTAGGTAGTATTTATAATCTTATTTTGACCGTATTTAAACAAATAGGATGGAAATATCACTAGGACCATTACACTAGAGAGATTCACAACGCAAGCGATTTAATATAGTTTACCCCATTCAAGACCAAGGGCAATAATTTTAGTCATACGAGAGGGATGATAACCATCCTTAGAGAGGGAGAGGGTATAAGCAATGGAGGAATCAAATATATTAATATGGTTGTAGAGGTAGTGCATCGCTATAATTTATAAGAGAGGATGTAGAACCACCAAGGGTACACCGAAGGAAGCTTTGCATTGAAATTCATAGGGAAGCTACCCCCAAAATATTGGATGAATTGCTCAGTTAACTAGAGGAAGAGCAAGTAGATATCAATGATTTCGCATTTGGACAACCAATTTTTTTTTTTTTTGTAAAAAATGGTGGGAAAATAATGAGGTAAAACATCCATTAAATCTTACACTGAAGAAGGCTAGAGTGAGAATCATTGTTCAAATTCCACCATAAGATAAAATATTATTCAATGAGTACCTGCTATAAATTATTTAGTCCTACGAACCAGTTGAGAATCACACCTCTATGAGAGTAGATAATTAGTACATCAAGGTGGAGTTTTTGGTGGAGGTATTTCGTAGAACATTTGGATTGCCCAAGGAGGGAGCTCTAATTTTGAAGAAGATGGTAAATCCAATTGAGGCTTATAGGTTGATTACGACACTCACATATATAAATTCACCTATTGTAGCTAATATTTATAGTTATATAACTCATGGAATAAAGTAAAAATGGTTGAATACTGATGAATTGGCATGTGCAATGAATATTATCATGGCTCAATTATTAGGAGAATAACAAGCTTAAAATATACCAATATGGATGGCCTAGTATGTAGAACGTATCTACAAGAGAGTGATGTATTATTGGGAAACCTATTTGGAGTAAGGAATGTGGAATTTATTGACTCTAGGATGAAGACATTCACCATGAATTTTCATGTCATTGCTATTTTGTTAGATGCAATATCTAGAATGAGTATTTCTTTTATTGGTAGGATACAACCTTAGGATTTGCCATCATACCAACCTACCATAATGTGATGGGAAAATATTATGGCTCTACCAAAGGAAAATCCAAAAAAACCCAAGGAGTCACAAAATAACCAATACCTTTGTTGCAATAAGAGGTCGATACTACATCTGATGAAGATGTTCATCATAGGAGTAAAATAAGAAGATTTTGGAAAGAAGGAATATGGTTTTACTAAGAGAAACTTAAAATATGGATATCTCTTTCAAGGGTATTGCTATTCTTGTAATAATTTTGGTCATAAAGCAAATTATTGTAGGGTTCATGAAAAAAATGGGTATGGCTTCACCAGGAGGAACTTCAAGGTATTTGCACCTTCTAGGAACCACAAAATTAAGTATTATAAGTGCAATAATATTAGGCATAAGGCCAAGTGGTGTAGAATAGAATTTCCAGAGATAAGCAAGAATAGGGACACTCAAAATAATCAAAAGGGTATGATGAAAAAGAAGATGGATAAAGAAAAGGAGCATTGTATATTGGTAGTAGAGATAATACCACCCCAAAATTAATCATCTTAAGGACTGGAGGTGGGGAGGGGGCTGAGGTAAGAGTCTTATATTTAGCCCCAAAGGAGTTCATTTACCATTGATATCAAATAGGGAGATATTTGAGTTAGGAAAAGAGCATTTAGTCATGGGAGTAGTTTCTCAAGGGGAGAAAAATTGGAGAAAGGAAAAAAGAATGGTTAAAAAAAAGGGGTTCCCATCAATGACAAAGGGGAATATTGTTGAAAATTTGAGCATGTTTTGTTGATATTGATTTCAAGAGGTTTGATATTCTAAGTTGATGTAATTAATGTTCTATGAAAGCAATACAATGTTCTTGTCAAAGTACTTAGGACCATGGGTTCCAAGTTAATGAATAAGAGGTTTGAAGGAGTCTTGAAGTCTCAAGTTTAAGGCTATGTGCAAGAAGGCAACTAAAAAAGGGTAATATTATAATATTTTAATATTATAATATTTTGGTCATCACAACCTTTCAAATAGGAGATTTGATAATGCATGGGATAAAGAGTTTGTCAAAGAGCTATGTATATTTTTTAATTAATTAATATTTAACCATAAGGTTAAATAATATAATTAATTAATATTTAACCCTAAGGTTAAATATTAATAAAAATAATAATTAAAATTCGAAGTGCCAAATTTGAATTACAAAGAGAGTCGACATAAAATATAAGAGAGCATGTGTATTAATAGGCTAAGGTTTAGCCTAAGTCACAATGCATTTGAATTATTGACCTCTAAATTAATTGCCTTGTTCGTGCAATGCGGTTAAAGAGAAACAAAAATCACATCTCGTATTTTTTAGAGCATTCACTAGTCAAAGGTAGGACGAAATGTTTCCCAACTCGAAGTGAGGTGGAAGCCAAGCTGGTAAGATAGGCTTACGCATCGTGTAGAGGACAGAATATGTAGGGTTCGATTCACACAAAGGACCTTTTAGCTTGCATGATCAATTTTTTTTTATGCCGAAGGTAAAGAATAAAAGGTAGATCATGATCCATTGTTTGTGTGTGGATGGCTAGCCCACGTGGTTCCCTAGCCATGGCTAGGATGCAGTTTCAACAAGAAGTGCAAGTTCAATTCCTGGTGGTAGGCGGTAGATGAAAGCAAAAGGAATTAATTTTTATTAAAATTAATTTATGCCCTAAGGGTTCCAAAGTTGCTAAGATATGTGCGATATAAGGAGTCTTGCATTGATTTTATTTTTGCATAAAAGGGGTTATGAAAAAAATTATTTTTCTTCAGTAAAAGATTAAAGTGGTTTCTTTTGTAGTGCATTGGGATAAAAATTGAAGTGGTGATTTATTTATCCTTTGAAAATGAATTAATGACAAGTAGGAGATATAATATGTAAATGAAAAAATTCTCTTATGTAATTGGTCAACTTTGTTTATGAAATTCTACTTGCAAAGTTAGGAGAAATAAGGTGTAAAAGTAATTTGATATTTCATTTTAAATATGAAATATATTTTGAGAAGAAAATTCATATGGATGCATTGAGAGAGTATTTTGATAACTAACCTTTGAAGTGGCACATAGAAATGTGGTTGGTTGTAAGACATGTTTTGAGGATATTTCTCCATCAAAGCAAATGAGAGGTATGGGCACATCATATTTTTTTTGAAGTGTTTTTTAGAATGAATTTGTGAAGCATAAAGTGGAGTGAGAAGGATTATTTAATAAGAATTGTTGGAAATATATGAACAAGTTTTATATGGTTCATTATTGAATGTTTTGGAAACATTTGGGATAGATTTTGAGAACAATATAAGATTTTATTTCTAAAAGAGTTTGGAAATTTTGGAGATAAAGTGTGTGAACCATTTGTGCTAGGGTTGAAAACAATTTAACCATCTTTATGAAATATTTTGAACATTGATTTGAGAGATATTGATAGCATTTGAAAAGGTGTTTTTAGATCAATTTGAATAAGGGAAATTGAGTAATATATCTTGAGAAGAAAATTGGAAAGTATAATTTATTTGAAGAGATTTTTTTTAAGATATTTGAGTGGTATTGTGTATGCAGGATTTGGAATTATTTGAGCAGGTTCTATAAACAAATTTTGAGTAGAATTGAGCCAAATTTTGTGAAGGCTTAAGGAAAAATTTGACTAAGATGTTATGAGGTCTTGAGGACATATTTGAGGAAGTCTTTGTGAAGGCTTGAGGAAATATTTGATCAAGTATCTAAGAAGTCTTGAAGGTAAATTTGAGAAAGTATTTGAGAAATTTTAAAGGTAGATTTGAGCAAGTCTTTGAGAGTACCTGAAGGTAGTTTTGAGCAATTCCTTGAGAGGACTTGAAGGCAGATTTGAACAAGTATTATGAAGACTTCGGACATCATTGAAAGCATATTTATGAGCAAAGTTAGAGTAGATTTGTGCTATAATTGAGATAGAGTTTGGTGTATATTTGAGACAGATTTTGGTGCATATTTTTGAACAAATTTAGAGCATATTTGTGCTAGAATTGGAACTGAGTTTGATGTAGATTTAAGACAAATTTGAGAGCAATATTTGGAGGTGATAGAGTACAGGACAATAGTATCCAGTGGATAGATATCCATTAGCTATTGTAGGAGGTACACAGGTATTCTATGGAGAGAGATACACAAGATAGAGTGGTGGGGGTAAAAGTCTTCTAGAAGATCATCAACCAGATTAGAGGGGATAGAGTTATCCCATGGCTAGAGATCCATGAATGAGAGCAGATGGGATAGAGTTATCCTATGGATATAGATCCATAAACCAGAGCAAATGGGATAAAGTTCTCCTGTGGATAGAGTTCCATGAACCAGAGCAAGGGGAATGAGTTCTCCTATAGAGTGTGATCCATGAACCAAATAGTAAGATAGATTTCTTCTATGGGGGGAGATCCAAAAACTAGTTGAGGGGATAGAGTTATATTGGCTCAAGTTACATGAACCAAAGAAAAGAGGAAACAATTCTCCTATGGAGAGATCCAAATATTAGATCTTAGGGGATTGGTGTCTCCTTTGCACAAAGGTCCATAAAAATTGTAATAAATAATTGATTCCTAAGAATATTTGTTGAGAAAATTTAGTAGAAATAATTTCTCTATGGATTAGCCCATATTGGGTGAACCACATTAAATTGGTGTCTCTCTTGTGTGTAATGATTTGTGCATTGCTTTGATTACTACTATTTATATTACCATTGATAATATTGGATAATATAGTTTGGGAAAGAAAAGTAAAGTTAGTCTTATATTGTTCAACCTCCCTCTCAATATAAGCCTATGTTATTCAACCTTTTTCTACTTGTGAAATCTACAATCTGAGGAAGAAATACAACTCACCAAGATTTAAAATTTCAAATTCATTTTGCATACACTTTACAAATTTCTTAAAAATCTTATCATTACTGCATCCAAAAATGATATCATCGACATACACCACCACAATCAACAAATAATTTACTTCATTTTTTATGTATAAATTGTTGTTAGTTATTTTTAATTATGAAACCCTATTGTTGAATATACTTATCTAACCTTTAATGCCAAGCCCTAGGGGATGTATTTAGTCCATAAAGAGACTTATTTAATATACATACATATTCTATCTTATCTGTAAGGGTCAAACCCTCAGGATGCTCAATGTAGACCTCTTCTTCTAAGAAACCATTGAGAAAAGCTAATTTTACATCCATTTGATATACTTTGAATTTTTTGAAATTTGAGAATGCCAAAAATATTCTTATGGCCTCATGACGTGCAATATGAGAAAATGTTTCATAAAAATAAATCCCTTCAACCTATGCATAGTTGCATACCAGTATTGCTTTGTTTTATACTACCTGATCATCTTCATTTAACTTATTTTTGTAAACCCATTTAGTCCCAATTACTTTCTTATTTTTATGTCATGGGACAATTTTCCATGTCTCAATTTTTTCTATTTGATCCAAATCTTCATCTGTTATCTTGACCCAATATTTATCTTCTCTTACCTCATTGAAATCCTTGGGCTCGATTTTCTACAACAAAGAAATATTTACATATTCACATATTCTTATTATCTTCATCATTTATCTTTCATCTGGAATTCCAATAATTATATCTTTTGGATAATTATTTTGCACATACTTGGATGGTGTCTTAGGTGATTTTCTTTGTGTTTCAACTTCTTCTAATTCTTCACCTAATTCTTCTTGGTAAATTTCTCCTTCTTCGTATACAATTTCTTGAGTTGGTTCTCTTGGCCATATTTCTTCTTTAACTGTTACATTTATACTTTCCACAATTGTATGTGTCTTTTTATTATAGCAATTATAGGCTTTGCTATTAGTGGAATACCCAAGGAAGATACCCTCTCACACGTTGAATACAACTTGCCTAAATTTTTCTCTTCTCATATAATGTAGCATTTGCTTCCAAAAACTTTGAAATGATTCACAATAGCTGGTCTTCCCTTCAAAAGTTAAAATGGGGTTTTGTGATGATTTAATATTATTTGAGCTCTATTTATGATATATTAATTTATATGAACTACCTCTCTCCAAAAAACCATATGAAATCTTAGACTTATATAGCATAGCTCTGACCATATTTTCAATAGTTATATTTTTTCTTTCAACTACTCCATTTTATTGTATAGTCCTTACTGCTAAGTATTCTCTTTTGATTCCATGTGATTCATAAAATTCTATGAATTTACCTAAAGTGAATTCCCCTCATCTATCTAATTTTAGATACTAAAGTCTTGAATGACTGGAACTTTTCAAAATATTCTAACTTTTTTTTTAAGAATGCCACCTAAGTCATTTTGGAGAAATAATATATAAATGGAATGAAGTAACTTTCACCTTATAAACTCTTTGTCCTTGTAGGACCACATAAATCAGTGTGAACTAGATTCAATGGTTCGAATGAAGAAAATTCTTTTGACTTGAAAATTGTTATTGTTTGCTTACCATGCTGACATTGTGCACAAATTGTGTTTTGGGATATTTTTATCTTGGGTAAATCTCTAACTACCTATTTGTTGCTTATTTTTACTATGTTTTCAATGTTTAGATGGCCCATTCTTATATGATACAACCAAATCTCTTTCTCTTGTGATAAAAATATTTTTCTCCTTTAATTTCACTCAACATGTAGAGATTATTTGTAGTTCTAATGGCATCTACAATAAACTTTTCTATCTTGGATTTCCTGATATAACATCTATTTGGGTGAAAAGTGACTATGTGCTCTTGATCACAAAGATGACTTACACCTAGTAAATTTTGCTTCAATCTCTTAACATAAAATACATTTTATATCTTTGATTTTCCATTATCTAAACTCGGAGTCCCTTTTCAAATACTTTTTGTTGAAGCATTATCATAAAATTTTACTAATACTCTATTGATTTATTTAAGTGAAATAAATTTACTTTTGTCACCTGTCATATGACTTGAACAACCACTATCAACATACCACTAATTTCCCTTCTCTTGTGCATGAAGAGCTATCTGTACAAACATTGACTTTTCCTTTTCTTCTTCCTCTTTCATTTTCCAAACTTTTGAGGTTATATTATTTTGAACCTTATGATCCTTCTTGTTGTTGCTTGATTCAAAAAACACTATTTTGCACCATTTGGCCTTGTGCCCAAAATTATTATATTTGTAACAAACGATATTGTTATCCATTAGAGGTGCAAATGAATTGAAATTTCTATCAACATTATTTATTGCATGGATCATGCAATGTACAACTTTATGACCAATTTTTTACATGAAAAATAATAACCATGGAAGAAATTTTGTAACCTGATAGATTTCCTTATATGATATGGTTGCATGATTCTTCCTTTGCTACTTTTGTAATTGACTTTTATCCATGATGTTTCTCTGTTTTCTTCCTCCTTGATACTTTTGCCTTTCAATATATCAACATAGTTCATGGGCTCCTGTTTTTTTATATATCTTTGTTCCTTTGGAGATTTATTCCTCTTTTTTTTTCTTAACTTTGTATTTTTATATAACCTATCGTTATAATTTTCAATTATCTTTCTCAGAGACACAATTTCAAGTTCGAATATTTCACATTCTAGCTCTTTTACCTTTAACTGTTCAGCAATATCTTTTTCAATATTCTTTGCCTATTCAACCTTTACCTTTAAGTCTGTGAGATTTTTTAGAATATTTGTCAAGTTTTCTTCATTTTCTTGAATTTGAGCCTTCAAAATTGAATTCTTCTCTTTGTCTTTTTCCAATTTTCCAAGAGCAACAATAAGTTATCATGACTTATCCATTTTCAAGATCTCTCTTTGTTTGATTTCAACCATAGAGACATCTTATTTTATTTCAGTGATCATGTGTGTTCTTATAGGATCTTCCTTCAAAATGTTAAGATTTTTACGAAGGAACCCATTCTGATATCAATTGAAGAACATATGCTTACACTGATAGGGGGTGAACAATATAAGATAAAAAATTTTACTTTTTAATGAAAATTATAACAACAATAATATTAAGGAGATAAATAATGCATAAATCATCACACACATTAGAGACATGGATTTAATGTGGTTCACTCAATATGGGCTATGTCCACAGATAAAATATTTCTTATAAATTTTCTCAACAAAATATTTTGGGAATCAAATCTCTATTATAATGTTCATGGACCTCTATCCAAAGGAGATACCAATCCCCTATGCTCGAGTTCCTATACCTCTATCCGTAGGAAACCTCTATACACACTACTCTAGTTTGTGGACCTCTATCCATAGGAGACCTCTATCCCATTTTCTTAGGTTAGCTTCAAAGCATGTTCTTAAAATTTCTCAACTCTGATCAAATTTGCTCATAATTTTGATCAAATCTGCTCAACTTCTTATACTGACATGTCTCACACCTGCTCACAAATATTCCTCAAATATTCTTACAAATCTGCCTCAACCCTGCTCACTATTTTTTCTTAACTCTACTCTAACACATGCTCAAAACTTCTCATAACACATGCTCAACACTGCTCATAATATATACTCAACACTTCTCATAACATATGCTCGATACTACTCATAATATATGCTTAATACTTCTCATAACACATGCTCAACACTTATCATAACATATACTTAACACTACTTATAACATATGCTCAACACTGCTCATAACACGTTCTCAACACTGATAGAAGTGCTTCAGACATATTCTACGTAGTTTTCTAGTCTTAAGGACACATAGAGAATGATATGCAATATAATTCCATGATATGTTATTTTCCAATATCACTCAAATATTATGCACAAATTGCTTTTCAAAACTTATTTCTAATACTTTATCATTTACATTCATTGTCATACAAATCAATGTCCAAATGCTTCACAAATTCTTTCAAAAATGCTACACAATTTGTTCTTAAAACCTAGAACATGTGATTCCAATTTCACTAATCAATCATGCACAATTTTTTCTCAAACTCTAGCTCAAACATTTCCAATAATGCACAATTATCAAAACATTTCATCTCCACCTTAAAATGTTTTCTCAAAGTACAACCACCTAGAGAGGGAGTTATATCACCATACCTCAAAATTGCTTTGATGAAGATGTACCCTCAAAACCTATATTAAAATAATTTCCTTTTCAAATTTCCACTTCAAAACTGGTTAGTAGATTTCTCTTTTCAAACCATCAACATTACATTTCTTCTCAAAAGGATGTGCACAATAGAATCTAAAAAATAATGCTTTATGAATCTCCTTTTAATTTCACAAGAATAAAGCTTTCAAACCATTTCCATTGTTCTCCATATCACACAAAATACAACAGAAATCAAATTCTAATCACACCTTATGACTCCATTATTTTTAAGCAAAACCCATGTTACAATAGCTATTTTTCTCAAAAACACATCACAATATCAATAAGCCTTTATACACTTTATTCTCCTAGATTTAACTTCTAGAAATTATAAATCACAAATAAAATTTATAATACCTTATTTCTCCTATGCTTGATAGAATATTCGTCCCTATCCAACACAACAAATTATTTTACTTTTATCAAATTTAAAATATCAAAAATTTGTCCTCATACCTTTGATTAAACTACCACACGAACAAGTATTCCTTTCTACCTTGCAAAAATAGTGATCACAAGATTCAAACCTATGAATTTCTGCCTACCAATTCCTTAGTGCTAGCCTAGTGACTATTTGGAAAAGCCACCCACTTGGAATATGGCATACAACACTTTATCTTTATTCCCTTCCTCGATTAAAAAAAAATTCATGTTTTGTATTACAAAAGAGCACCCGCAAGAGACGAACTTGCAACCTCTTCCCTTTGAATGCCTTAGCGCTAGCCTAGTGACCAATTGGGTTAGCTATCACCATGGGATTATAAAATCACCACTTTGTCCTTTTGTCCCTTTATCTATTTACATTGTATTCTCCCGCTTTTGATGCACAAAATGGATTTTTGAACTTCGCTTACCAATAAAACACCCTTGCATATGAAATAAATTAAACCCTTTTATATATGCTTTTATGGGCATGAGATAACATCAACATTTTGATGGGTAAGGGAAAATTATTCCTTTAAACATTTTGGTACATTTTTTAAAATTTGAACTCTTTGTATTATAATATTAAAATATTATAATGTTAATATTTAAAACCTTGCAGTATAGAAATAATTTTTTCTTTTAAATATTTTTGCCTCCTTTATAATATTTATATTTTCATTTAAATATTATAACCTTTCTCTTAGAAAAATATTTTGGATATATATAATGCCTTGACAAATTTCGTATAGTTGACACTACCTTAATATTTCAACCTTGATATAATTCTCAACCTATTCACCTTTCACATCAATGACAATCAATATTACTAATATTTCCGACACTAGAAATATTTCAACTTTAGCACATTAAAAATATCTTACTTGTCTATCTTATTTCCTTGTGCTCATTATGTTATATCTTTGTATTTGCTGGTTTCTTCAAACGAGTGTGCTTCTCCAAGAATGAAGATGTCTCTTCGGGTTCCAATGTACCATCTTACTTTAGCGTCAAATGAGATATAGAATTCAATACACTGCAAATCACATTGTACTTATTTGTCTCACAACTCTGCCAACACACTACGCTTATTTGTCTCACAACTCCTTCACATCACCAATGCACTTCAATACTTTGTCTACATGTTGCACTTAGGATTTTTGATCGCTCAAGACTTTAATTACTTTCTTCCTACATTGTGTCTCTTGTGCCACTTTGCTGCTTCAACTGGATATGTTCTCACATACTAATATGAGAAGTCTTGTCTTATCAATACCAAAAACATAGGAAATCCTTCATCAATAGTGTCACTTCATCTGGACCATGTATGGTTTTTCACCCAATAAGTGGTCCTCTGGAATCCACTATTTCCTTCTACGCTTAGTTTCTATGTGTGCTCTTTATCTGCTTCACCCTACACTTGGTCTCTCTATGCACTCTATGTTCTTAACTCTAAATTTGGTATCCATGTGTGCACTCTTCCAAACATCTTGAAGGCATTCAATCATCAAACTTGAACCTTTAAAAATAAATTCTACCTATTTATATATATGAAATGTTGTCAATATTTCTATTGGTGCTCAAATGATGGGCCCATCTTGTGTTTCACAATAATAACTAAATATTTTTATAAAATATATCAAATCTTCATAGCACTTTAATATTTAAATATTTAATTTAAATATAAAAGCATACTCCACCACTAATTTTAAAGCATACGCCTTTACTAATATTGAAACATACATCACTAATATTTGCCCAAGCACACCATGTTGGCCTTTGACATCAATGACAACTCATTATTTCTAACAAATTCCCCCTTTGTCATTGATGGTAACCTTGCAAAGAAACTATCCTTTATTGCAACATGATCACAAACTACTCCACTTGACAAGTTGCTCCCCTTACTAAAATTATATCCATTTGAAATCAATGGCAAAGGCTCCTCAGGGATAAAATACAAGACATTGGACAACGCCCCCTTACTACCTTCTCTTCTTGAGATGTTCAATAATGAGATGGGAGTGAAACTCCCAAATTACTATGCCATTTTTCTTGTTCTATTTTCTTTATCCAAACATTGGAGGTCATACACTTTTGAACATTTTGATCATCCTCCTTCTTACAAAATTTTAGAGAATACTATTCTATACCATTTAGCTTTATGCCAAAAATTGTTACAATTATAACAAATGATTTTGTAGTCCATGAAATATGTAAATGAATTAAAATTTCTCTTGCAATATACAACTTTATGACCAAATTGATTACATGAAAAAAAATAACCTTGAAATAAATATTAAAGCCTATTTGATTACTTTTGAGTATATGGCTACATGGTTCTCTCATTGTTGTTTTTGTGATGGACCTTGGTGCATGATGATGGATTGTTTTCTTTCTTATTGATGTTTTCACTTCTCAATACATTCGCATAGATCTTAGGCTCTTGTTTACTCATTTTATTTGATGACTCTGTTCCTTTTGAGCTTGATTTCTACTTTTATTTCTTTTAACCTTATTCAAAACCAAGTCTAATATTTATAGTTGAAGATCTATGTGCTTAGATAATGTTATCCACAATTTATGTGCTTTTCTCAAACCTATGTAGCTTAACATTTGATTTTTCCACTTTTTTCTTTAGAGAGACAACCTCATGTTCTAGTTTTTCACATTCTAACTCTTTTGCCTTTATCTTCTTAACCAAATATTCTTCAATTCACTTTTCCTCTTCAATTTTACTTTTAATTTGGTGAGATCTTGTGAAATATTTGCTTTTGTCTTCTCATTCTCTTGTACTTGAGCATTCAATATTAAGTTATTCTTTCTGAGCCTCTTCAATTATTCAAGAGCAATAATTTCCTCTTCTATGTCAACTATGGATTCCTATTCATCTTCAATATCTTTCTCTTCTTCTTGGTTTTCTATAACAGGAGCATCTTCTTCCTCTTCTATGGCCAAAAATAGGATTTCTTCTCTTTCACTATTGGAGAGACTTTAATCACTAATGTTGGAAGAACTGCTTGATTTTTCAACATAAAAAATATTCTTGTGTCTTTGAAAGATCTTATTCTGATGCTTGTTTTGACCATACCTATTTTTATTTTCATGATATTTTTTTTTTTTTTCTTGTATTCTTTTTCTTCTTCACTGCTACTAATTCTAACTTGTGGTAAATTATATGCATAATGACCAAAGATACCACAATGAAAATATTTCACATACTACATACCTTTGTGTTTTCTTGAACCCTTCTTATTTCTTTGCACAAAGTTAGCTTCTTCTTCGCTACTCGATTATTCACATGAATTTGGTTCTTTATTCTTTGTCTTATTTGAATATATAAATACAACATACTATTTGGATGTTTGATCTTCCTCAATCCTCATATCATAGGCTATAATAATTCCTTGTAGCTCATCCATGCTTAAGGTTTTAATATCCTTCATTTATTCAATTATTAAGACCTTTGCATCAAACCTCATGGGAAGTGACTTTAATATTTTTTGAACAATCTTAGAGTCATGAATGCTTTCTCCAAGTCCATGAATGGTGTTGACAACTTAATCAACATGGAGTAGATATTTTGCAATATATTCCTCATATTTCATCTTCAAGTATTCAAACTTCCTCATGTGGGTTTGAAATTTTTCCATTTTAACCTTGTCATATCTTTCATATGTTCTTTGTGACTTATCCCATATTTCTTTTGTTGAGGTGCATTGCATGATTTTCATAAAATCTGATTCACATTACCCACTTAATATTGCATTCATAGCCTTGGCATTTTTTTCAAATGGTTTCTTACCATTTTTATCCATGGAGTTGTAGGTGGTGTGATCCCTATTTTAACGGATTGTCATATATAATAGCCATGTACCATCAAATAAGTTTGCATCCTCACACTCCATAAATTATAGTTAGTTCCATCAAACAATGGATTTATATTTGATAAAAAACCTTCTTGGTGAGCCATATGTGTTCCTATAAGATCTTCCTTCAAGTGGTTAGGATTTCATGAAGGAACCTACTCTGATACCAATTGAGGAACATAATCTTATACTGAGAGAGGGGTGAAAAACATAATATAAAACATTTTCTTCCAAATTATAACAACAATAATATAAATGCAATAATAAATCAATTCATAACTTCAATACACATAAGAGACAATGTTTTTATGTAGAAAGACCCTTTTGGGAGAAAACTATGTCAAACGTTTGCTTATAATTTTCTTCAATAAAGTTTATGGGCACAAACCCACAGGAGATACCAATCCCCTATACAATTTTGTGGGCACCAACCCATAGAATACACCAATACCCTATACAATTTTATGGATACCAATCCATAGGAGACACCAATCCCCTTATCTAAGTTCATGGACACCAATCTATAGGAGACACCAATCCCATATACAAGTTTATGAACACCAATCCACAAGAGACACCAATCTCCTTCTACATGTTTGTGGGCACCAAACCACAAGAGAAATAATACCCTATACAATTTCATGGGCAAAAATCAACAAGAGACACAAATCCATAGTAGACAACAATCCCCTAGACAAGTTTATGGATACCAATACATAGAAGACACCAATCCCATATGCAATTTTGTGGAAACCAATCCACTTATGCAAGTTCATGGGCACAAACCTATAGGACTGAAGTTACCAACCTTTATCAAAAAATAGAGAATGATATATTGGTGTTAGAAGCTTAAAATAGCTAAAATATCCTTTACATTCATTAAATCTATTGCTTCCACATGTCTCACATTTATTACATTTTAAATGTAACCTTAGTCTAGATTGACTTGATGATAGTATAAAAACTGACCTTCACACTACACAATATCTTTGCTTATGTCTAATCTAAAATATGATCACAAACACTACTAAAATCTACTCTTAAATCTAATCACAAACATTACTCTAATTTGCTCCCAAATTAGATCACAACTAGCATACAAGGCTGCATATAATTTTGCTCAAAATCTCTTATTGGATTTACACACTAACACATTATCATCCCTGCTATATATTTCTTTATCTCAACCTTCAATTTATTATATGATATATGGAAAATATACAAAACCAATGTCTCCAATGCATATGTAAAAAAATACACCTTTTGCTCAAAATAAATCACCTTTCTTTTATATTACGAATCCACTAATTTATAATAAAAATCCCAAATATTGATTAGATCTACTTCCACATATGATTAAAAATACTCTTTTATCTCTTCCCATGTATACTTCAAAATAAAATATATTTTTCTAGGTCATTCCAATTTTATATATCTTATAATTCCTTATACCTTCCACTTAAAAAAAAAAACATTTTCCTCAAATAATTTAATCCACCTTGAGAAAGAAATTAATTTACTATACCTCCAAATATACCTCAACAATGATGATCTTTATTTTATATGTTTTCTTCAAATATGCCTCAACAAAATTCCCTGTATGTGCATCCAACTCACAATAGGTCAACATCAAACTCATAATAGGTCAATGACGAACTATGCAGGACAACTTCCAATCAACATTTACTACAAAGAGAATATTAGATTTTTGCCACGTGGTCATCAAAGAGACAACACCCTCCAACTGGATGTACCCATGTAAAATAGGGCATCATGGGAACCGTGAGGTGCTCATAATAAACTGATTGCATGAAGGCTTTCTTATGCTATCCCATGCCCTTCATAGGGTAGATGTGGGATTAATACTTCCACAAAAATGCAAACCATTGGAAATAATTCTTTGTTGCTAGAAATATTTCAAATTTAGCACATTAAAAATATCTTACTTGCCTGTATTATTTTATTGCACTATCTATGTTATCTTCTCGTATTTTCTAGTTTTTTCAAATGAGCAAGTTTCTCCAAGAATAAAGATATCTCTTTAGGTTCCAATGTAATGTCTTCATTTAGTGTCAAATGAGAGATAGACTTCAACACACTATGAATCACACTTTATTTCTTTGTCTTAGCTTTTCCAACACACTACATTTCTTTATATTACAACTCCTTCACACTACGAATGTACTTTGATGCTTTGCTTCCACACTACACTTAGGATTTTTGATCACTCAAGACTTTAATTACTTTCTTCCCATGTTGTGTCTATTGTGATACTTCACTACTCTAGCAAAAAATGATCTCACATCCAAATCTGATAAGTCTTATCTTATAAACATTGAACACATAGGAAAGCCTTCATAAACAATATCACTTCATCTAGACTATATCTAGTTTTCACCTAATGTGTGGTCCTCCAGAATCCACTATTTCCTTCTATGCTTAGTTTTTGTGTGTGTTGTTTATCTGCTTCACCCTACGCTTGGTCTCTGTGTGTGATCTATCTGCTTCACTTTGCACTTGGTTTTTGTGTGTGCACTCTTCTAAACATATTGAAGGTATTTGATCATCACACTTGAACCTTTAAAAATAAATTTTACCCCTTTATATATTTGAAATGTTTCTCTTCTTGCTATTGGAACTCAAATGGTTATCCCATATTCTGCTTCACAATAATAATTAAATATTTTGATTAAATATATCAAATATTTATATCACTTTAATATTTAAATATTTAATTTAAATATTAAATATTACTCCACCATTAATTTTAAAGCATACACCATTACTAATATTAAAACATACATCATCACTAATATTTTTCCAAGCACACCATGTTGACCTTTGACATGAATGAAAACTCATTATTTATGACAAATACCTAGGGCAAAACAAGTGCTTATAGGATGAACCCTAAGTATGTCATATTAGTAAATGCAGAAATTTAAAATATGCTAGATGCAAGCATCATTTTTAAAGTCACTAGTAGTGATTGGGATTCACCTATTATGATCACCCTGAAGAAGAAAGTGGATAAGATCTGAATATACATAGATTTTAGGAGGCTGAATGCAGTGACAATCAAATATCCCTTCCTGATTCGTTTCAAAGATTATGTTTTGGAAAATGTCACATGAGATGAAATTTATTCATTCCTGGATGGATTTTATGGGTATAATCAAATAATTATAACCGAGGAAGATAATTTTAAGACCATATTTATTATGGAAAATGGTATGTATGCATACAATTGAGTGCCATTTGGGCTATGTAATACACCAACCACATTTTAGTATATTATTCTATACATCTTTGATCAATTGGCAATAGGGAATTTCAAGGTATTTCTAGATGATTGGTCCTTTTGTGGCTGATCCACAACACACCCCAAAATTGGGGACCCACCATTTTTGCATGCTTTCAAAGTAGACCTCAGTGGCCCAGATGCCAAAAAAATCAAAGGAAGAGCAAAATATCACAAAAACTCCACGCGGCAGAAAAGAAAAGTTGTCATGATTTTGTGACATGTTGCTCCATCGCGGCCGGAAATAGAAATTTGTCATGATTTCACGATGTGTCGCGCTGTCGCTATCTAGAAATGAAAGTTGTCACAATTTCGTGACGTGTTGCACTGTCGCTACTCAAAAAATTAAAAATGTCGAGATATCGCGATGTGTTGTAGCAGTGAAACGGGAAAGTGTCACGATATCGCGACAGGTCACGTTTTCGCGGCTCAGAAAAGCAAAATGCAAAGAAAGAAAGAAACATCGCAATTTCATGACATGTCATGTTTTTGCAGCTATGATTAGTAGAATGCATCATGAAGGGAAAATATCGTGAAATAGCAACATGTTGTGAAATCGCGGGTCATAGAAGAGAGAGAAAGACAAACTGGAAAAGCTGTCGCGATTTCGTGACGTGTTGCTCCTGAGAAAAAGAAGGTGTCGCGATATCGTGACGTGTTGTTGCTGAGAAAAAGAAGGTGTCGTGATATCGTGACAGGTCACGTTTTCATGGCTCAAATGAGCGAAATGCAGTAGAATGGAAAATTGTCGCGATTTCGTGACATGTCGCGTTTTCACGACCAAGAGTAACAAAATGCAGCAGGCGCTAAAGTTGTCGCGATATCGCGACATGTCACGTTTTCACGACCTGAAGCAACAAGACATGCCAAATGAAAAGATGTCATGATTTCACGATAGAAAATAGCCAAGGGGTACAAAGATGAAAGATGTCGTGATTTCACGATAGAAAGCTGCCAAAGTGAACGGAATGAAAAGGTGTCACGATTTCGTGATAGAAAGCAGTGAGACAACCAAGAATGAAAAGGCGTCACGATTTCGTGACAGAAAGCTACCAAAGTGAACAGAATGAAAAAGTGTCACGATTTCGTGACATGTCGCATTTTCGCGGCTGAGTGCAACAAAGCCCAGCGATAGAGAAAAACGTCATGATTTCGCGACAGGTTGCACCTGCATAGCCCAAAGCAGAAAAGCATCGCGATTTCATGACAAGTTGCATTTGCACGGCCCGATAGCAAAAAAATGTCACGATATCGCGACATGTATCATTTTCGCGATGCATGAGGATGAACAAGGCTGTTGGCAGAAAAATGTCGCGATATCGCGACATGTCTCATTTTCGCGGTGTAGGTAGAGGAGCAAAGCTGCATGCATAAAAACGTCGCGATATCGCGACATGCTATTTTTGGTCACGATTTACAAGGGGCAGTTATGGAACATGCAGAGAAGCACGTAACACGTGGTGTACATGTGTAAGGGCTACAGAAGCATTACAATTCATAGAGAAGATCAAGCGTCTCGATGTCGAGCATAAAGCCAAAGCACACGCAGTCAAGGAAGGTGAAACGAGCAGCCACTGGAAGACGAAACGAACCATCATGGAAGGAGAAGCAATTTAACAACAAGTATAAAATGCAGAGGCACAGATTGGTATGAGGGTCAAAAATCGCTGTGAGCAGAGTTGCAGTGCCGAAGGCGAGAAGCCATTCTGGGCCTGCTTGGGAGTGTTTTTCTTCCCCTTTTTCTGGTTTTGAGAAAACTAGAAGTTCTGTTGTTGTATAATGACCCATTTTTAATACAAAAAATTCAGAGAGTTGCACCTCATTGGCAAGAAAGAAGGAGTTATTTTCTGCATGCAAGATTAAATGTTTATCTTTCCCCTTTTCAGATTTCTAGGCTTATAGGTGAAGTTTAATGCAAGTTCTCTTGGTTGCTTCATGCGAATGTCTAAATCTGAAATCACAGTCAAAACCCCAGAGACCAGCACTTAACTTATCTGGATTGTGCGTGTTTTGCAGGTTCAATAAGTTAGGTTGCATGCATGGAAACCTCATTAGCTTCGGTTTTGTCAGAATAGGATTGCATCACCCTGAACACATTTCATTTTTTTTATTCCCTGCATTTTATTTTCATTTTTTTTTGCATTTTACTTTCAGAAATAGTTACTTCATTTTAATTTGCAGTCATTAAAATAAAAAACTAAAAAATTTCCAAAGTACAAAAAAAAAAAAAGTTTCACAGTGCATAGGTTATATTGCAGATTTCGAATATGCATTTAGAGATTTCATTTTTCATATTTTTTAGTATTTTATAAATTCATTGAAGTTACAGCATGGTCACATAAGGACCAAATCACATTTGCTTTATTCGGGTTCAATGAACAATCATTAAAAGTTTCACAGTAAAATAAACCAACATTGCCCCTTGTTAACAGTTACTTGCAATCACTAAGGTGTTCCAAGCATTTAAGTTGAATATCTTTTATTTGAGATTACTAATACATATATGCAAAATGCTAACATAGCGGAACCTTGGAGAAGTTACTTGTTTAATTTCTTTGCAAGCAGAGGATTTAGAACCCAAATCCTATCGGAGAGTGTGTTTTCACAACTGGGTGAAAATACCACTCAACAGATTGGCGCTAGAAGGAGGGCCGGATGGGTTTATTTTAGTGAGATTTAAATTTTTTGTATATTTCATGCCCTACTGATTGTTATCTTTAGTCTTCTAACACCACTCAACAGATTGGTGCTAGAAGGAGGGCGGATGACGGTTTATTTCATTATGATTTTAAATGCTTAGAATGGCTTAAGAGCCTTGCAACACATTTTGATTGTTCATACAAAAATAAAGTGATTTGATTTAATTTTGAAAATTTTGGTCTTGACTAACGAAGTGTTGTTTCCATACAATTATTTTCATTTGATTTTAATGAATACATCTCTTAGTTGATGCTAACTTGATTTTGTTTATACATTGCAGGTTGAATATTCAACAGATTTGGTTCTAAAGTTACATTTTGAGTTTCACTAATGGCAACACTTGAGGAGCAAATGGTATCCTTGAGAAAAGAAATGATGTCTCTAAGAGAAAGAATGGTATTAATAATGGAGGATCATTATAAGGGTTTGTCTATACCTGTGGTACCCTATCAAATTCCTACAATGTTATTGGATTTTTTACGGTGTTTTAATCAAGAGGTGCCACTAGGATACTTGCAAAAACTGCATGTCTACAAGAATACATTATGTCAATTCCAGATTTTCTATGAGGAGGTAGCTTGTAAGTTATTTGCATACATTTTGGATGACAAACCATTCTTTTGGTACAGCCAACTACCCATGGAGGTTAGGACTTCTTGGATACAACTAGAAGCAGCCTATCTTTATCATTTTGGTAATCAGGTTGACTTAGAAATCCTGAAAAATCAGTTTACCTCCATATGTAAGGAGCCTAATGAATCCTTGAGTCAATTTAATGGAAGATTTCATGAGTTGCACTCCCAAATGTGGGAAAATTTTAACACATTAGAAGAGGAAGCCATGGAAGTATACTTGGGAGCCATACACCCCACACTTGCTTCACTCATTGAGGAAAAACTGAGTGGTTTGTCTTTAGAGAAAATCCATGAGATCTTGGAAGAGATAGAACGACAAGGTCTTGAAGAAGAAAAGGCACAACATGTTCATATGAGAGATTGTTCTTTTGATGCCAACCTACACCAACCATCAAACATAGCACCCTCCACTCCAATGATACCTAAGGTAAATGATCAAGGGGATGAATTTGAATATCCAAATCTTACAACCACCTTAGATGTAGTCCACGAGGAGGTGCAAATTGCTAAGACAACATCCACTAGTGAAGATTATGCAGAAGTGATCTCATTCATAGAGATACATGATTATTCGGATGAAGGGGTTCTAAATTCAACAATGTTTGATATATGTGATAGGACGGAACCCACCATAGAATTGAATGAAGTGGTTGAAAGTGAAATTGAAATAAAATCAATAAATAAATTTGAAGATATGATAGAATTTCACCACTTGTTCTTGGAAGATACTATTGATGAGATGCATAAAATTAATGATCAAGAAATTCTTCACCCTCAAAATTATGAAAAAATTGAATCATGGGTTACTAATTTGGACGATGATAGCCTTACAAATTTGAATTCAAGAAATAACCCACTTTTGGAAATAATTGAACCATCTAAGGAAGGTGAAGATGAATTTGATGAGAAGCATATTGATGAATTGGAAGATGTTGAAGAAGTAGTTGAACGTCACCACTTGATTTTGAAAGATGATTATTATGATGCTTGGAAGAAGTGGGAAGACTTCACTCATTCCAAAACTACTAATGAAACTTGTGTGCCCATTGATATACAGGACAACATAATCGCCTACTCAAAGGAAGACTTTACAACTCCTGTACAATTTGAGGATGTTTTGGAAGAGGGTTTCAAATCTCATCAAATTTTGGAAGATTATGATGATTCTATTACCAAGGACAAAGAAGAAAAAGAATTGACGAATGAATCAAGAGATCATGTCACAAATGCCATGGAGTTTCATCCCACAAATTTGGAAGATAATTTTTACAATGGTTGGGGAAGATATGATAATGCATTCTTTTCTCACACCCCTATAGATGAAACTCATATTTCACTTGATATGCAAGATGTTGAAACCTCTACATCACACGAAGATTCTCATATTCACAAGATTTGAGAATGTTGCAAAATTTGATCATGTTGAATATAAATTCATTGAAGGTGCGGATGCAAGTTTGCATGATGATTTTGAGGATTCAAATGAGGGGATACCATGGATAGTGAACAAAGAATTGGAACCAAACGATAAAGAGATTGATCAATTGGAAGCAACTCAAATGAAGGATCATCAAGATGAGTCATGGGACATACACTTTGACCAAAAACATTTGAGGGTTGAAAATTTGCATGACCATGTTTTGAATTTGATTGATGTTTATGATGAAATGTCGTTAAAGGTGAATGAAAAACAGGGTATGATTTCTAATTACACCTTTGATAACATTGTTTTAATGAATGAAAAGGAAGTTGATGCACTTGAATTGTTAAATAAAATTCATCAACAATTACTAATTGAATCTAGGATAAAAACTTTTAATGATCCTAATTTAGTAAATATCCTAGATGCTTGTAAATTGTTACACAAATTTGATTGGCCTACAAATTTGGAAAATGATTTGGCTTTGAAATTTGTAGAAATAGGCTCCTACTTACAAAATTGCATATTTGAAAAAGATAGCCTAATTCTAAATCAAGGAGGGAATTATGAAATTTACATTTTAAAGAATAGACATGATAAAATTGAAAATCAATCATTGTCTAATCAATTTGAAAATTTGAATCTCACCTATGAGAGTATTAATGGAACTAAATCTAATTGGTGGGGTGAGAGAGGAAAGTTGAAGTGGGTTGCATTGTTTGGTCTAGTCTTGTTTGTGTTGGATTCCCACAACATTTGGCATGCATATCACGTTATATTTTTGTTGAAATGTTCTAATCATGTTTGGGATCCAGGAAAGTGATAATCCAAGCTTTGCATCATCTTGTATTATATTGTACATTTGTATATAGATTTTGGTTTTTTGGGTTTTGGTTTGTGTTTTCAAGTTTCATTTTTGGGGTTACTTTTGGGTTTGGTTTGGTGTGGGTTTAATTTTTTGGGGGGGTTGGGTTTGGATTGAATAAGTTTTAATTTAAAGTTGTGTGCTTTATTTGACATGTTTTGTTTGTCTATAAAAAAAAAAAAAAATGATGAAAAAGTTGTCTTGAGATGCTAACTTATGTTCTAGATCAGGGAAATATGGAACATTGGAATTATGTGGTAGAAAGCTCCACAAGAAATACAAACAGTTTAATAGTATCGTTTGAAACTTGTGATGCATGAAGTAGTCGGTTTTATATGGCAATATTTCATCTCGCAATTCAAAAGACAATGCATTCATATTACATCTCACTTTGCACATACATGCCATCTTAGTTGCATATGCATTTCAAATACAAATCATTAAAGTGTGTCAAATCCTCTTAGGGTTATGCTATCACATAAATAAGAAGAAAATCCTAAGGTTGGGAACTGAGTCTTGAGATATCTAGAACCAAGCACATTTTATACACATTAAAAAGGATCTTGAGCAAAATGATCAAAACCTTGCTTGGAAGAAAAGGTTGGGCGAAAGAAGTATTTCATGTCTATCCTATTATGCAACATGATCCTTAAAACAGTGGTTTTGACCACTTCCATAAAGCTTAAAGCCTAAAATCGGAGTAGTAAGGATAGGGCTAAATCCTCATCGAACTTAGGTTGAGGATCCAACTCCCCAAAGCTTTGATTTGACCTACATGGAGTAGTAAGGATAGGGCATAAATTCTCATCTCGCTTAGGTTGAGAATCTGATTCCCCAAATCTCCTATGTCTCATTTCATCATAAGTATTGGATTGGAAGGATCGTACTACATGTCCTCTACAAAGGATGGGTAGTCATCCCCAAGGTCCAAGAAATAAAATTAATATTTCCCATTTTTCATCTAAATCTTGGATTGGAAGGATCGTACTACATGTCCCTAGCAAGGATGGGTAGTCATCCCCAAGGTCCAAGAAGTAAAAAAAAAAAAATTAATATTTCCCATTTCATCTCAATATTGGATTGGAAGGATCGTACTACATGTCCCTAGCAAGGATGGGTAGTCATCCCAAAGGTCCAAGAAATAAAAGAAAAAGAATGAATGAAGCTAAATCATGGATTATGGGGTTAAGTATGCCCATGCATGGCAACATGTCTTGTCTAAAAAACAAGACCACTGACTGTTCAAAGGGTTAGACTAGCATGACCATTTCTTCCATAATTGGTTAAATTATTTTGCTCAAAGTGAGGTAATGAATTCCAAATCAGAGTAGTAAGAATAGGGTTAAACTCCCATCTCGATTAGGTTGGGAGTCTGATTTCCCAAAGCTCTGATTTCACTTTCACTTACACATGGGTTCAAGATAGTAGTGACTCATAACCAACTTTGGGATCTAATAAAGCAATTCATTATACATATAGTTGATCCTAAGAGGGTTTGATAATCTTGAATGTTTGTGTATGATACTAGAAGGACTATGCCTTTTATAAAAGCAAAATCTCTTAGCATACTTATTAGGTTACACAAAGCATTCACAATCTCACATATGCATTCATGTAAAACTGACGATGGAATGTTGATCAATTTCAAATGATAGGGAATGAAACACATTGCACACACCGAGCTGATACTTAATGATTCTGATGATTCATGTATTTCTGATCTATGGGCATTTGTTTATGTTTCTTATGTGCTAACGCCTGTTTGCGAGTTGTATACTTCCAGGTTGGGTTCTCACCAAATGCTCAGGAGCATTTGACAGCAGAGTCGCCATTTGTTGTGGCTGATCCACAACACACCCCAAAATTGGGGACCCACCTTTTTTGCATGCTTTCAAAGAAGACCTCAGTGGCCCAGATGCTAAAAAAATCAAAGGAAGAGCAAAATATCACAAAAAGAGAAAAGAAAAGTTGTCGCGATTTCGTGACATGTTGCTCCGTCACGGCCAAAAATAGAAAGTTGTCACGATTTCACGACGTGTCGCGTTGTCACTGTCCAAAAATGAAAGTTGTCATGATTTCGCGACGTGTTGCACTGTCACTGCTCAGAAAATTAAAAGTGTCATGATATCGTGACGTGTTGCGGCAGTGAAACGGGAAAGTGTCATGATATCGCGATAGGTCGCGTTTTCGTGGCTCAGACAAGCAAAATGCAGAGAAAGAAAGAAACGTCACGATTTCGTGACATGTCGTTTTCGCGGCTATGAGTAGCAGAATGCATCATGAAGAGAAAATGTCACGATATCGTGACGTGTTGTGAAATCACGGGTCATAGAAGAGAGAGAAAGACAGAATGGAAAAGTTGTCACGATTTCGTGACGTGTTGCTGCTAAGAAAAAGAAAGCGTCGCGATATCGCGACATGTTGTTGCTGAGAAAAATAAGGTGTCGCGATATCGCGACAGGTCACGTTTTCACGGCTCAGACGAGCGAAATGCAGCAGAATGGAAAATTGTCATGATTTCGTGACATGTCACGTTTTCACGGCCAAGAGTAACAAAATGCAGCAGGCGCTAAAGTTGTCGTGATATCGCGACATGTCACATTTTTGCGACCTGAAGCAGCAAGACATGCCAAATGAAAATATGTCACGATTTCATGACAGAAAATAGCCAAGGGGTACAAAGATGAAAGATGTCGCGATTTCACGACAGAAAGCTGCCAAAGTGAACGGAATGAAAAGGTGTCACGATTTCGTGATAGAAAGCAGTGAGACAGCCAGGAATGAAAAGGCATCGCGATTTCATGACAGAAAGCTGGCAAAGTGAACAGAATGAAAAAGTGTCATGATTTCACGACATGTCACGATTTTGTGACATCGTTTTCATGGTTGAGTGCAACAAAGCCCAACGATAGAGAAAAACGTCGCGATTTCGTGACAGGTTGCACCTGCATAGCCCGAAGCAGAAAAGCATCACGATTTCGTGATAGGTTGCATTTGCATGGCCTGATAGCAAAAAAATGTCGCGATATCGTGACATGTATCATTTTCGCAATGCATGAGGACGAACAAGGCTGTTGGCAAAAAAATGTCGCGATATCGCGACATGTCTCATTTTCGCGGTGTAGGTAGAGGAGCAAAGCTGCATGCATAAAAACATCGCGATATCATGACATGCTATTTTTGGTCACGATTTACAAGGGGGCAGTTATGGAACATGCAGAGAAGCATGAAACACGTGGCGTACATGTGTAAGGGCTACAAAAGCGTTACAATTCACAGAGAAGATCAAGCGTCTCGATGTCGAGCATAAAGCCAAAGCACACGCAGTCAAGGAAGGTGAAACGAGCAGCCACTGGAAGATGAAACGAACCGTCATGGAAGGAGAAGCAATTTAACAGCAAGTATAAAATGCAGAGGCATAGATTGGTACGGGGGTCGAAAACCGCTGCGAGCAGAGTTGCAGTGCCGAAGGCGAGAAGCCATTCTGGGCCTGCTTGGGAGTGTTTTTCTTCCCCTTTTTTTGGTTTTGAGAAAACTAGAAGTTCTGTTGTTGTATAATGACCCATTTTTAATACAAAAAATTCAGAGAGTTGCACCTCATTGGCAAGAAATAAGGAGTTATTTTCTGCATGCAAGATTAAATGTTTATCTTTCCCCTTTTTAGATTTCTAGGCTTATAGGTGAAGTTTAATGCAAGTTCTCTTGGTTGCTTCATGCGAATGTCTAAATCTGAAATCACAGTCAAAACCCCAGAGACCAGCACTTAACTTATCAGGATTGTGCGTGTTTTGCAGGTTCAATAAGTTAGGTTGCATGCATGGAAACCTCATTAGCTTCGGTTTTGTCAGAATAGGATTGCATCACCCTGAACACATTTCATTTTTTTTATTCCCTGCATTTTATTTTCATTTTTTTTTTTGCATTTTACTTTCAGAAACAGTTACTTCATTTTAATTTGCAGTCATTAAAATAAAAAACTAAAAAATTTCCAAAATACAAAAAAAAAAGTTTCACAGTGCATAGGTTATACTGCAGATTTCAAATATGCATTTAGAGATTTCATTTTTCAGATTTGTTAGTATTTTATAAATTCATTGAAGTTACAGCATGGTCACATAAGGACCAAATCACATTTGCTTTATTCGGGTTCAATGAACAATCATTAAAAGTTTCACAGTAAAATAAACCAACATTGCCCCTTGTTAACAGTTACTTGCAATCACTAAGGTGTTCCCAGCATTTAAGTTGAATATCTTTTATTTGAGATTACTAATACATATATGCAAATGCTAACATAGCGGAACCTTGGAGAAGTTACTTGTTTAATTTCTTTGCAAGCAGAGGATTTAGAACCCAAATCCTATCGGAGAGTGTGTTTTCACAACTGGGTGAAAATACCACTCAACAGGTCCATTTATGATAATATTAAGGATCATCTACTTAGTCTTAGTGAATGTCTGATTAGGTTTAGGAATGCACAAATATCTCTAAATGTATTTTGATGGTACCTTATGGGAAATTTTAGGACACATAGTGTGCAGTGAAGGATTGAATATGGATCCTAATAAAATTTATATTATATTACACATGGAGGAGCCATATGATGTGAGCTCATTAAAAACCTTCCTTAGATCCGAAATATACTATCCTAGGTTTATCAGAAACAATACACATGTCTTTTACCCACTAGATTATTCGACTAAGAATAATATCCCTTCCAAATGGATGAAAGAGCACTAAGGAGATTTTGAAGAATTTAAAGCTAAAATTATCAATAGTCCCATTTTGGTATTCTTTAATTTGGATAAGAAATTCCATTTCCATATAGATGCCTCAAACTTTGTTATTGTATTTTAGATTAGCTCAATAAGGACAATTTACGCTAGACCAACCTATTTGTTTTGTAAGTCACCTATTGTTATGAGTTGAGAGAAATTATAGTATAATGGAGCGAGAAGCTTTAGGTATGGTATATGTTGTATAGAAATTTAGGCATTATCTATTGGTAAAACCCTTTGGTTTCTATGTGGATCATCATGCTTTGTTGTACCTTATAAATAATCCAATTATACAAGGATGGATCAGCAGGTGGCTCATCACCTTACAAAAATTTATATTTCGAGTAGTAGTTCGACCTAGTAAGAAGCATGTGATTGCAAACTAGTTATATTATATACGATTAGGAGAGCCTTCAAGGATGGGTTTCCATATGAATTAATTGATACACAATTATGTACAATCAATTTTGTTCCATCTTGGTACAAGTTTATTGGTCAATATTATCCACATCTGAGTTGCCACAAGAGTTGTCAATAATAGAGAAGAAGGTAATCATGATGTTAGCACCTTTTTATTTGATAGCAATATTTCTATACAAAGTTGGTATTGATGGTATCCTATGAATATGTGTGATGGAAAATGAAGTTAAAGCAAAATTGAGAGAAGCTAATGAGGGATTGGCAGGAGGACACATGGGGCTAGACACCATTGCTCAAAATGTACTATTAGCAGGATTATGGTAACCCATGCTATACAATGGTACAAAGGAATATGTACAAGCATGTAACACTTGCCAAAGAGCATGGAAACTATTACGATGATATTTTATTCTCTTACATCCATCACAACCATAGGATTTATTTGAGAGATGAGGGTTGGAATTTCTTAGACCATTAAAAACTAATCATAGGTAGAAGTTTTGATACATCATGGTAGCTGTTGAATACTTGACAAAATAGATCAAACCAAGAGAACTAACATATAACATGATAAATATTACAACTTGATTCTTGTATGAACAAGTAATTACAATATTTCATATTCCACTACAAATAACAAGTGATCAGGGAGGTCACTTTGTGAATGAGATTATCAAAAAGCTAACAATGGATTTTTGAATTTTGTATTCATTGTCTAGTCAATATTACCCTAAATCTAATGGGTAGGTGGAGGTAAATAAAAAATTCCTAGTGTTAACCTTGTACAAAATCTATGGGATAGAAGGAGCAAATTGGAATGAAATGTTACTATAGACCAAAAATGGTACATACTCAGCAAAATTTTTATAAATTTTCTAAGTGTTAAAAATAGGTGTAAAAATAGTGCTAAACACTATTAAGGTGTAGAATCCATGGTCAGTGTAGTCAAACCTAGCTAAGAATAATTTGAAGTTTCAAAATGTGGAGGAGTGACATCACCACACAATAATTTTGAAGAACACAAGCTTATATTGAGAGGGGGGTGAATAGTAGAAGACCACTTTTTACTTTTCTTTCCAAATCAATATTATGCAATGTATAGATAGCAATATCAACAACAATAATCAAGCAATGTATAAATCACCATACACAATAGAGACACCATAATTTATGTGGTTCACCCAATATGGGCTACTTCATGGAGAAAATATTTCATTAAAATTTTCACAAATAATATCTTAGGAATTATTTCCATTTTAAAATATTTGTGGACCTCTATTCGAAGGAGAAACCAATCCCCTAAATCAAGTTCATGGATCTCTATCCATAGGATAACTCTTCCTCATTTGCTCTGGTTGGTGATCCTTTAGAAGACTACTACCTCCACTGCACTGGCTTGTGGATATATCTCTATTGAATACTTTTATTCCCACTTAGAAGACCTATTCTCACTACCCTAGATAATGGATCTCTATCCACTAGAGACTACTGTCCTCTCTACTTTGTCATATTCAAATCTCTATCAAAAATCTACACTAAACAAAGTCCTTCAATCTAGCACGAATATGCTCAAACTCTATCTCTAGTTTGGCATAAAATTGTACTCAAATATGCACTAAAATATACTCTCAAATATGCACTAAACATAGTCCTTCGATCTAGCACAAATATGCTCAATATTTGTCCTCAAGCCTTAAATCAAGGCTTGAATCAATTCTTTTGGACATGCCCTAACCTTAACTCAAGGTTTGAATAAATCAATCAAATATGCTCTCAAGTCTTCTCAAATACTTATCTTAAATATGCCTTGTAAGCTTCCACAAAATATCACACTAATCCACTCATAAGTCCTCTCTAGAACTTGCTCAAATCTGCTCTACAAGTCCTTTCTATAACTTGCTTAAATCTGCTCTACAAGTCCTCTCTAGAACTTGTCCAATCTGCTCAATAAGTCCTGTCAACAACTTAACCAAATCTGCTCTCAATGTGTATTGTAAGCTTTCACAAAAGCTCACACAAAAACTAGTCCACCAATATCCTTAAAGACTTACCTCAAATCTACTAAACAAGTCCACACAAAACTTGTCCAATATCATAGAAACATAAATATAATTGTTAGAGACTCAATATATTCTATACTAATCACAATGCTAAATAACTTTCTCATCTCAAATTATAATATAGAATAGTTTATTTTATGGAACTTGAATAACCACTTCATACATCCACTTGACTAGGCTCAACCAACTTTAATCAACCAATCACTCAATGAAACACCCCTTTATCATAAACACTAGTCCAAGCATATAAACACAAACTCAAAATATTTCCAATAATGCTCAACAACAAATCTCACATAACAATGATACTCATGATCTTTGCAAATCCTAGTTCAATTTCTTCACTCAATAACTCACTTCAACAATAGTGCTTATAAAACAATCTTCACATATCAATGATACTCAAACCCTAGTTAAAGTTCTTCTCACAACCAATGGCTTCAACAAAAATCCTTATAAAACAAGTCTCACATAGCAATGATACTCAAACCCTATTTCAAGTTCTTTACACAACCAACAACTTCAACAACAACGCTTATAAAAAAATCTTTTATGAAAAAAAACATTGAAGTATTAACTCAACACACTCTATAGGAAATCCTAATCAAGTCCTTTTCACTCTAAAATTATTTTCCATAAAATCAACCAATCGACTCAACTATGGAAGAATGTGCTCATACCTTTTTCTTGATGATAAAGGGATCTCATAAATATTCCATAACAACAAACATTTATTTTCCAAGATCAAGAAGTTATAATATGATAAGATCCCTAAAAAATGCAATGTAAATATCAAAATATATAAACCTTATCACTCCATATTTAAGAAAACATTCTTCAACATTTACAAAAAATTAATTCACCAAATACACCTTATAATCTCCCAATGAAAATAATATTCAATGACAAGAATAATATTAATGCAATCTCCTTTCCAAAAACAACTATATGCAAGAAGTCCCTTTGATCCTTTAAATATTCAAAAAATCAATGTGAAAAAATACTTTATTCAAAAATAAATCTAACTCTTTATTCCTCCAATATACAAAAAATAGTAATCAAAATATAACTTTAATCAACCCTTTTATCTCCCTTAGATTTAATGTCAAACTTTAGGTACATAAAATATTAATCAAAATTTATTACCTTACCTTGGAAGGGATTCACACTCATGGCACTCCCTCAATTAGTGCTCTATCCATGACTCCAAATGTAGCACAAGCTAGGCGCTCACTTGGGGAGTAGAGAGGACCATGTGCTCCAAAAACTCCCCATCTTGCTTACCACAAAAAATGTGTGCCTTTCCTTTGCCTCTACCAACACCAATGCAACCACCGAGATGATGCCACCATGTTTTCAACATAGGTATCCTAGCTCCCAACACTCTAACAAATATCCTCTTGCCACTAGGCCACACTACTCAATTGGTGTTTGGAAAATTGACGTTGTTCCCCTTAAACTTTATTTTTTGGCACCAAAATACATAAGTAACTTCTTATTATGCACCAGTCGACACAATTTCACGCATACATTAATCAAACAAAATTATAATTTTTAATGCCTCTTAGGCATTGGTATTTATATTGATTTCCCTCCTTCATGGAAAATGTCAGTGCTTGAATTTCCTCCAATGTATTAGATATCGATGCTTGTTAATTCCCTTTGAACTTATTAATCTATAAAATATTTAAATGCATTTGAATTTAAATTTTATAAATTAATTCTTTAAAACCCTTTGGTTTTATTCAGGTCAACTTTCATTGTGTAACTTGGTATAAATAATATTTATTTATAAAATTTAAATTCATTTTGAATTTAAATATTTTATCAAATAAATATTAAACCTTCCTTTAGCTTTTCAATAATCTTCCTTGGGTTTTTATGAAAAATCTTTTAAATTATGCTTCTACATAATATAAAAAATATTATGGAGCCATTTTTCCTTTAACCTTGCCTATAACCTATGCATTGTATTATGGAGCCCTTTTTCCTTTAACCTTACATTTAATCTCTGCATTGTTTCTCTTGACCTATGACATCATCAGAAATTTCTTCCTGGAAATTAATGCCAATTTTGTTTCTTGACAAATTCCTTAACATCAATGACAACTTGACTTAATGACTGAAAATATCCAACAATCTCGCCATTTGTCATTTATGGCAACCCAAATCCCTTTTACTAAAAAACTTGGCTTTTCTTTTGTTCTGCTTCCCCTATGATATTTATCCCCTTGGATCAATGCTCTTTCCTTTTTACTGAAATACCAAATATCTCCCCATTTGAAATCAATGGTAAAGGGTCACATTTGGGTCTCGGGGCTACGAATGAGCCTCTTAGCTTAGCCCCTCCACCACCTTCTCTTGAGGTGGTTAATTCTAGGGTGGGAGTATTTCTACTCCCAGAAAGCACTGTTCTTTACCTTTATCCTATTTTTCTCTTATATGATCCTTATGATTCCTTTGACTATTTCTTTCAATGTCCATGTTCATGTTCATGTTTTAATTCTTGTTCATGTTCATATTCCAATTCATATCCATGTGTCAATTCTTGTTCCTGTTTCTATTCATATCCATGTTCCTGTTCCTATTCCCATTTCTGTTCATATATATGATCTTGTTCCTATTCTTGCTTATTTATATAATGTCTAATATACACCAATTTACTATGTGACCATAATTATTGCACTTATAACACTTAATGTTAGTATTCTTTGGATGTGCAAATATCTTAGGATTTATCCTAGTGAAGCCATATCCTCTTCTATCATGTACCCTATAATTCATTGCCTTGTGACCAAACTAATAACATGAGTAACAATACCTATGGAAAAGTTATTTGTTCCCATTTTCCTACCTTTCATCTATTATGCACTATGAATCCATTGTCGAAACGTGTGACATGAAAAACATTTTCCATTGAAGTTTCCTTATCTTAACCTCATTGGTCTCTTAGTATCTATTGACCTATTCTGATTGTTGTTCCATGTGTATCTTCTTTGTGCATTGTTCATGTTATTATTAAAATTTATGTTTTCCAAATCATCCTTAGATGTCTTGCTTTATTTTATACTGTCTTCTTCTGAAGTTTCTTCTTCTCCAAAACATGATGCTGACTTTTCTTCCAATTTATTTTGTTCATGTTCAAATCCAAGACCTTTTTTGCTTGTTTTAGTTTTTGTGTCTTGATGAAATTATCCAAGTTCTTTGAGCTATTTTTGAAACCTTTTAGCTTGACTTTGGAGTCTTCTAAATCTTATCTTAGTAGTTCCACTTCTTGTGCTAACTTTTCATATTCTAAGATATTTTCTTCTAACTTATCTTTGAACGTTTTTTCTTTAGAATTTTATTTTTTTAAATCCTCTATAAGCAATCTTCTTTATTCATCATATTATTGAAACTAAATTTCAAGTTTAGAGTGTTGCTTTCTTACCTTATTTATCATACCAAGAGCACAAATAAGTTCTTCCTTGAGATCGTAGCCATATTTCTCTGAATATTCCTCTATTTGTTTACCTTTGTCCACATCTTTATTTTATATTGGCTTGTCTTCTATAGAATCATCTACTCCTTATTGTAATACCATTAGAAGGTTTTCATCTGATCCTTCAAGTGTAACCTCATATTCATCATCACTGAAACTATAACCATCCCTTGTAAAACTATCATCGAGATGGTTAAATTTACCACATCTAAAACACTTGAGAATTATTGGAGTCCTTTTCTTAACTTGATCTTTTTCTTCAATCATAAAAAGGACTTTATCTCTATATTTTTCTGAAAAACTAGCATCACTATCACTTGAGTACTTACTTTCCTTATCTACATAGTATATCCTCGTTTGTATTTGAAATTTTTTTTTCCTTATATACTTTGTCCATACTTACTTTTATTTTGGTGCCTATATCTTTCTGATTCCCTATTCCAATGATCATGTTTTTCTTCACCATTGTTATTCATAGCTTCTTGACAATCTGTTGCAAACTGACCATACTTTCCATGATTGAAACATTTAACAAATTTTAGATCTCTAGATATTCTATAATCCTTATACCTTCTACCATAATTAGTTTCTTCATCACTGGATGACTCATTGATTCTAACTTCTTACCCTTTGTTTTATTGATTACTTTGAAATCTGCTTCCTTCTAAGGAATATGATATTTTTTTCTCATCTCAAATGTTGTAAGCATACCAAACAACATATCTATTATCAAGGAATCACCATTCATTGACACTTCTATAGTAGAAACCTTTTCACTGAATCATTTTGGAAGAGTTCTTAAGACTTTATCACAAATATCAGATTCATCAATTTTCATTCCAAGTCCTTGCATATCATTAACAACATCATCAATTCAAAGTAGATAAGTACTAATATTTTCCTCATCCTTCATTATTAATGCTTCAAATTGTCCTTTGAGATTTCATATATTTTCTTTGCTGACACTTTTATCTCCTTCAAATATTCCTTGCAGTTTATCCCACATTTTTTTTGCAATTTGACAATGCATAACTTTCATAGACTCTATTCTATGTAAACCTCTAAAAAGTGTATTTATTGCTTTTGAATTGTAATGTTGTAGGAGCTTACCTTCCTTATCTATAGGAGGGTGAATTAAAGGATCATATCTAATATCAACTAATTTACAAATTTTATTTCCAAGTTCCATCATGTATATCTACATTATCATACTCCAATATATAGTCACTTCCAACAAATAATGATGTTGAAATATATTGAGATACATTATTAGAATCCATTATGTTCTTGTTAGATTTTACTTCAAGCTATTAAAATATTATGAAGGAACTCGCTCTGATACAAATTTTAGAAACACAATCTTATACTGAGAGGGGGGTTGAACAGTATAAGAGCACTTTTTATTTTTATTTCAAAATCAGTATTATGTAATGTATAAATAGCAATATCAACAACAGTAATCAAGAAATGCACAAATCACCATACATAATAGAGACACCACAATTTATGTGGTTCACCCAATGTGGGCTACTCCATGAAGAAAATATTTTACTAAAATTTTCTCAAATAATCTCTTGGGAATTCTTTCCCTTTTACAATGTTTATGCAACTCTATCCAAAGGAGACACCAATCTCCTAAATCAAGTTCATGGATCTCTATACATAGGAGAACTCTTTCTCCTTTGCTCTGACTTGTGATTCTCTAGAAGACTAGTACCTCCACTACACTAGCTTGTGTATCTCTATCCACTTAAGACTCTTATCCCCACTTAGAAGAACTATCCTCATTGCCCTAGCTAATGTATCTCTATCCACTGGAGACTATTGTCCTATTTTATCTACTGTATTTAAAGGTTTGTATCAAATTTGCACTAAACATAACCCTTCAGTCTAGATTAATTATGCTCAAACTCTGTCTCTTGTCTAGCATAAACCTATCCTCAAATCTGCACCAAAATCTACTCTTTAATATACACTAAACATAGTCCTTCAATCTAGCATAAATATTCTCAATCCCTATCCTCAATAATTAACTCAAGGCTTGACTCAACTTTGCTGGATCTGACCTAAACCTTAAATCAAGGTTTGAAAAAATCAATCAACTCTACTCTCAAGTATTCTCAAAGACTTGTCTCAAATATACCTTGTAATATTCCATAAAAGCTCACACTAATATGCTCACAAGTCCTCTCTAGAACTTGTTCAAATCTGCTTTAAAAGATATTTCTAGAACTTGCTCAAATATTCTCTATAAGTACTCTCTAGAACTTGTCCAATCTACTCAATAAGTCCTCTCAAGAACTTAACCAAATATTCTCTCAATCTGTATTTTAAGCTTCCACAAAAGCTCACACAAAAACTAGTCCACAAGCCTCCTTAGATACTTACCTCAAATATGCTCAATAAGTCCACACATAACTTATCCAATATCATAGAAACATAAAGAGAATTGTTAGAGGCTCAATATGTTCTATACTAATCATAATTCTCAATTACTTTCTCAAATCAAATTATAATATAAAATAATTTATTTTATGTAACTTGAACAATCACTTCACACATCCACTTGACTAGGCTCAACCAAATCTACTCAACCAATCACTCAATGAAACACCCATTTATCACAAACCTTAGTCCAAACATATAAACACCAAATCAAAATATTTCCAATAATACTCAACAAAAAATATCACATAACAATGATACTCATGATATTTGCAAACCCCAGTTCACGTTCTTTGCTTAAAAACTCACTTCAACAAAAATGCTTATAAAATTATATTCACATATAAATGATACTCAAACCCTAGTTCAAGTTCTTCTCACAACCAATGGCTTCAACAACAATGCTTATAAAACAAGTCTCACATAACAATGATACTCAAATCCTAGTTCAAGTTCTTTGCACAACCAATAGCTTCAACAATAATACTTATAAAATAATCCTTTATTCCAGAAAACCTTGAAGCATTAACTCAAAACACTCAATAGGAAATCGTAATCAAGTCCTTTTCATTCCAAAATTATTTTGTAGAAAACCAATCAATCAACTCAACTATGGAAGAATGTGATCATACCTTTGATGATGAAGGGATCTCATAAATATACCACAATAAAAAAACACTTATTTTCCAAGCTCAAGAAGTTATAATATGATAAAATCCCTCAAAAATACAATTTAAATGTCAAAACACATACACCTTATCACTCCATATTTAATAAAACATTCTTCAACATTTACAAAAAATTAATTCACCAAATACATCTTATAATCTCCCAATGAAAATAATATTCAATGAAAAGAATAATATTAATGCAATATCCTTTCCCAAAAACAACGAAATGCAAGAAGACCCTTTTATCCTTTAAATATTCAACAAATCAATGTAACAAAACACTTTATTCAAAAATAAAGCTAACTCCTTATTCCTCCAATAGACATAAAAATAATAATAAAAATAAAATTTAACCAATAATTTTATCTCCCTAAGACCTCATGTCAAATTTTAGGAACATAAAATATTAATCAAAATTTGTTACCTTACCTTGGAAGGGATTCAAACTCATGGTGCTCCCTCAACCAATGCCCTAGATGTAGCTCCAATTTCCATGCGAGATAGGCACTCGCTTGGGGAGTAGAGAGCACCACATGATCCAAAAACTCCTTGCCTTGCTTAGCACAAAAAATGTGTGCCTTTACTTTGGTGCTTCCAACACCAATGCAACCACCAAAATACTGCTGCCACATTTCAAACATAGGTCTCCTAGCACCCAACACTCTAACTAATGTCCTCTTGCCACTAGGCCACGCTGCCCAATTGGTGCTAGGAAAATTGATATTGTTCCCTTTAAAATTTATTCGATGGTTCCAAAACACATAAGTCACTTCTTATTATTTTGTACGATTCAACACAATTGCACACATACATTAATAGAGAAAAAATATAAGGTTTAATGCATCTTAGGCATTGGTATTTATATTGATTTCCCTCCTTCATGCAAAATATTGGCGCTTGAATTTCCTCCAATGTATTAGATGTTGGTGCTTGTTAATTCCCTTTAAAATTATTAATTTATAAAATATTTAAATTCATTTGTATTTATATTTTATAAATTACTTCTTTAAAACATTTTGATTTTATTTAGGCCACCTTTCGTTGTGTAACTTGGTATAAATAATATTTATTTATAAAATTTAAATTCATTTTGAATTTAAATATTTTATCAAATAAGTATTAAATAATCCTTTAGCTTTGCAATAATCTTCCTTAGGTTTTTATGAAAAACCTTTTAACTTATGCTTCCACATAATATTAAAAATATTATGGATCCCTTTTGACTTTAACCTTACCTTTAACCTCTGCATTGTATTATGGAGCCCTTTTGCCTTTAACCTTACCTTTAACCTCTACATTGTATTATGGAGCCCTTTTGCCTTTAACCTTACCTTTAACCTCTGCATTGTTCCTCTTGACCTTTGACATCATCAGAAGTTTCTTCCTAGACATTAATGCCAACTTTATTTCTTGACAAATTCCTTGACGTCAATGACAACTTGAATTAATGACTCAAAATGTCCAACAAATTTCCACGGTGAAAGATCACAACCATGTAATTTTTGCCAAAAGGATGACTAAGTTCTAGAGAATTTTAAGTCCAACGAAAAGCAAAATTTATGGTCAGAGTAGTCGAATGTAGCTCAAAATAATTCAAATTTATGGAATACAAAAGGAGCAACATACCCACATGGTAATTTCTATGACAAAAAATTATGAGCAGGTATGTTTTGGTAAAAGTATGACTAAGAGTTTAAGTCTGTTGGAAGATAAAATCTGTTGTCAAACAATACAAAACATAATTTAGAGTTGCAGATTCTAAAATGGAAAAATGTAGGAACCTAAGTTGAAATCTACCAAAAATCGATGTAGAATAATAATTATGTGGTCAGCATAGTCAAACCCGACCTGACAAAAATAAAAATAGTTGATTCTAGAAAATGTTGTTGTTCATTGTGAAGTCCTCTTTCTATGGTCAACACATCAAACCTGACCTAGAGAAAACTGAAGTAGTGTATTCTAAACATGCTAGAGAGTATAATAACTTAATGATAGCAATGAGACCTGATTAATGCACCAAAAAACTTAAGAAGATAAAACATCACTAAAATCAAGACTCATCTACATTTTTAGTTATAGGTCTATGATGAAGAGTCATCTCAAGAACAAAGTATGATCCATATCAGCCTATAACCATTGCAACCACATAATTTATTTGACAGAAAAATGATTTACAAAGCTTAGCGATGTAATTTTAATGGAGTACAGTTCAGACCTTTTTATTTAATATCAATGAGATACCACCACCTCATTACTCTACTGATCTAGAAAAAAAAACCATGTAATGTTCTAGTTTTCTACTACCATTATGAAACCTATATAATTAGGTCAAATCCTTATGTTTAAGAGTCAAATTTGGAGTTTTTTCCTGATATATTACTATAATTGTTGTGAAATCAATAGGAGGAGCATTACTTTGATGTTTACCTCTAACTTCTTATCTTTATCAATTGTGAGTTTATTCTGTGAATGAATTTCTGTTAATGCTTTAATGATTAGTCAATTCTATTGATATTGGATTGCTAATTTGAGGTATCTTGGAATGGTTCATGCCTAAAAAAATATTGTAGAATACTTCTATTTATGTTATTTTAAGTGTTGATATAATTCTGCTATTTGTATTATTAGCATTTTAGATGTTTGAAATAGTTTTATAAGTATTTTATTATTTTAACAGTGAGGATATTAAGTTTTGGTTGTTGTTAGTCTCAAGTGTGGCATATTGGAACTGTGATTGATCAACACATTCTTGATATTTGTCAATGTTGTTAGCTCTATTCGACCATTTTTGTTTAAACAATTTTCTAATCCTTATCCGCTTTTCTATCACTAAACTTATGCATTTAGTTGAGCTTAATTGAGTCAACATCTAAAATATTTGACAAGGTATACCATCCTACTCTAGAGGTTGGATTGAAGTAAATATCTAATCCATCCAATGTTAGGTTTTGAGCTATGATTAGCAGGTATGCGTCTCCTAGAAGTTATAAGATTCATAGTCATAGTTTAAGTTTTCCATGATGTCAATTCAAACCCCAATAGTTCTAGCACACCCGATGAGACTCTATTTACAAGAACATTGGTAACCTACAAGTTTGTTTTTTTTAAATTACCCTCGAAGGAATAAATATTTGGTGATTTTTCTTAGCTTCATATAGTGGAGAAATTAAATTCATCTAATGACTCTTTTGGGGAGGGTAAATTTAAAATTTATGATTGTTTTCCTGGTAAAGCCATCTTAGAAAATATTTTCCCTTAAACCCTAAACATTTGTAGGCTAGATGGCTAATCACTATTACCCCTCATGGTATGTCTCTGGCCCATTAGACATCTCAATTTTAAATGAGATTCCTAAAATTGAGGAGAAGACTAAAAAAGAGCACTGCCAAGACATAGCTCCCTTGTCATCTGTCTACACCATCAAGTTTGAGGATGTTATGTTAAGGTTATTTTTCTTATCTTTAAAGGGTAGGGTACTATTATGGTATAAAACCTTGGACAGAGGGAGTATCATAATATGGGATGATTTAGTCAAAGCCCTTATATATGAATTTGATGATCCTCGAGACTCATATTTTATCCTCATGTAATTGTCATTCATAAATATGTTCCTTCAAGAAATTCTTTTAGATTTTAATATTTATTTTAAAATAGTTTAGAATAGGATTTCACACAAGTACCAATCCTCTCACCCTCAGGCATATCTGTATTATATTTATACATTGTGTTCTAATTTGATTCTCCTAATCCAGAAGTTCAAAGTTAAGGTATTCCCATGGGTGTTTAAAGAAGCCACAAGTGCAAAAAATATGTTAATTACTATAGTTAAATTCTCTTCCAAAAATATGAATCCCTCTTTTTGTAGTCCTCTATTATCTCCATAAAAAAGTGGAAATGTTTCACAAGCAAATTTGTGTGTCAAACAAAAAATGATCCATGAGTGGAAGTAAAGTCAATAGATTAACCTAGTCGATCTTGATAGAATTTTGGTAGAAGTTGTGGAGTACCCCCATAACTATGGTAAAGGGAAAAAATGGATCATTGGTAAGGCAATACCACTAAACCCTGATTCCTACTTCCATTTCAGTCCAAGTTTCATTGAAGGCAAGACCAAGAAAGAAGATGAGGAAAGACAATGCTTAGAATATGGAGTGATTAATAATGCTAGTCCACTCTTGAACATGTTTTCTTCATTTTGTTTTGATAAAATAATAGTTTCATCCTATAGTTATCTTAATGGTGAAAATTTCTACAGTGTGGGAACATGCACTTTAAACTATCCTATTGATATTTTTTCCAAAACATTGTCAAGCCCTACCAAAGATAGAGGAGTATAAGTGTTAGAAATAGACCAGATCCTAACTAAAATTTCATGGAAGCTAAGTAGATCTAAAGCCTTAAGGGATCTATATTTTACTTTAGTAACTTTTAAATAATGAAAGAAAAAGTTGCAATAATTCTAAGACTTGTTCAATGAGCCATTATGAATAGACCAAGGTTTCAGACAATATTTATTGGCAGATCAAGGAGTATATTTGGCTAATATTTCTTTGGAAGTTTTAACTAGATAAAGTACATAGATCCCTATGAAAAATGCTTTGGGATTCTATAAAAAAAAGGGTAACCCATGCTATGTATCAACCACTATCAAAAAGAGAATTGTTTACAATTTCTTGCTAAGTTTAGGAGTGGAAGCATCGGTAATACCCTTTCAAGTATGTAAAGAATTGGACATGATGATTAAAAATGTGGAACTCAAATACTTATAGTTTATAGGTAATACTGTTAAAGTTCTAGGTATTATAAAAACCTTGGTGATGATGTTGTGGAGGTTGTTGGAATTATTCATGATACTAGATGTCATTATTATCAAAGTGCTTCTATTATTTAATATTTGTATTTCAAAGGCTTCAATCGAATATTTTGGATTTTATCTCCAATAAGGTTCTAATAGCATTGGAATTTTTGTAAAAGAGGGTAGTCTTGAGGTTGCCAGCCAAAACCTTCATCCCTTTTTGATTGAATACTATAAAAAACCATGCACCAGTATACCACCCATAGGGTACAAATATGTGAGAATATAAACTCTCCTTTAGAGGCATCAATTGGAATGTTGCCAATTTAATAAAAGATAAGAATTGAAAGTCCTTATATTGTCATGAATAAGAAAATCAATGGATAGTTTTCTTGGGCCCAATAACCATATCTATGAGAAGGACATAAGTAGAAAAGCAAATATTTCATGCCACCAGGGGCACGAGTATTTCAAAATAAACCATATGAATTCAATCCAACAACGGGGAAGACATTTTCAAAGAAAATAATTCATAGAACTGATAAAGGGTTCTAATAACATAAGATATGAAATACTAGATTCTTATTACAATCAAGCAAGTTAGATCTATCAATCACATCAATTTTTTTTAAGGAAAAGTACAAATTTAGGGTTGTTCTAGCCATTGTCAGTAGCGTAAATACGTGATAAATACTTAAATCTAGGTGCAAACACACACACACCATATTTTTGTGTACATAGCTAGTAGATAAATAAAATTGATGACTAAAACCATCATAGTAAAGTATTAAGCTCTAGAATTAACCTCTAGGTAGGTTGATAGTTCGAATTCATGAAGATATTTTGACTCTATTTCCCAATGGATTCGTAGGATTTAGACTAGCTAATTGGTAAGGATGTCCTGCACGAATAGCATGTGCAAAATATCCTAACTTTGCTTGATGAAAGGGATAAAATGAGAGAATTTTTTTTAAATAAGTGGGTTGAGTACTTTCCATATATAAAGATAAGATATCCTTATCATCAGCTGATATTATGCCTTCTCAGATCTATAAAATGAGAATCTCTAGTTTGAATATGGTTCGAGGTCTAAGATGGGCCAAAGTAGGCAGTCTAGATATGATAAGAGAATTCTTAACCAAATAAAGGAGTTTATGTTCATTCTCATTGAACATCACCAATGAAATAGAAAAGAAAAAGGGGTTGTCATTTTTGGTAATCTATTTACCTTGGAAGCGACCTTGTGCCTCAATGGAATATATATGGAGTTTACACCTTGATGGAGTATGCATACACATGTATAGGTGGTGCATGGCTATTTGTTGTTGTCTAACTCCAACTCTTTTTATTTAGTTTCCCTTTTCTTTAATACCTTAGTATTCTAGTGCTAATTCTTCTTACCCACTTGTAATATTTACAGTTTTTTCCTTTCTTTTAGCTTGTTTTGTTGTGTATACATGGTTATCACAATGAATTTATTATTATATTTTTCTAGTATCAACCATTTCATCTATATTAGGAGGGTTGTTTTACCTCACTCTACTAAGTTTTGATCAAATAACATGTTAGTTTTTACCCATTTCTTGTTCCCTCTCAATATTTGCAATATAGGTCTATCGTGCTTCTCATCCTTATGGTCTATCCTTTCCTTCTTTCAAAATTGCATCATTACTTACCCCAAATTATACTAGGATTCCTAAGTGGATAAGGCTTCGAGTTATTTACCTTTGCAAGCAAAATTCCCTTAGAGGAACCAAAATATAGACAAAAATGGTATATACTTGGCAAAATTTTTGTAAAATTGCTAAGTGTTTAAAAAGGTACAAAAGCAGTGCTAAAATCTACTAAGGTGCAGAATCCACAATCAATATTGTCAAACCTATCTAAGAATAATTTTAATTTTTGGAATGCGAAAGGAGAAACATCACCACACAGTAATTTTCATGATGAAATAGCACGAGCATGTAAATTTTAGCAAAAGGATGACTAAGTGTTGGAGAAGTTTAAATCCATTGGAAAGAAAAATTCAAAATTAAATTAATCAAACCTAGCTCAATAGAATTTAAAGTTACGAAATACAGAAGGAGCAACATACCCACATGGTAATTTCCATTCCGGGGCCTCTGCGCAAACTTGTCGTGATATCGTGACATTTTTTTCTCTTCAAAGGCGGTCTCCATTTTTGTCGCAATATCACGACGCCTTTTCACCCTCCAATGGTGGTCTTCTAGGCTATCGTGATATCGTGACCTTTTTTGTCTCCAATGGCGGACTTTCATTTTTTTCGCGATATCGCGACATTTTTTCTCTCCAACGGTGGTCTTCCTTTTTGTCGCGATTTCATGACACTTTTTCTTCTTGGTAGCAGGATTCCACTTTCGTCGTGATTTCGGGGCTCATTTTCAATTTTGGCTATGGTCTTCATTCTTGTCATGATTTCGTGACACCTTTTCTCTCTGGCAGCGTTCTCACTTCTTGTAGCGATTTCACGACTCCTTTTTCTTGTCGCGATTTCACGACTCTTCTTCTCGACCGGCTCCATCCCTGCAACATGTCGCGATATCATGACACTTTGCAACATGTCGCGATATCGCGACTTCTTCCCTTCTTTGGATTCGACGACGATTCTTGTCACGATTTCATGACTTCTTTTCTTCCTATGGCTTCAATGGCATTTCTTGTCACGATTTCACGACATCACCACTTTGGTCGCGATTTCGTGACACCTTCCTTAGTGTGGAGGTTTGCCAGCATTCTTTTATTTTCTTCTTGGACCACCTCGGTCGATATGGATTTATTGTAATTTCTCTTGTACAAGGTTCAGGGACCTTTCAAAACCCTTTCTACCAATCAGAAAAAAAAAATTTCCATGATGGAAAATCATGAGCAAACAAGTTTTGGTAAAAGGGTAACTAAGAGTTTAATTTTGCTAGAAGATAAAATTTGTGGTCAACGTGATCAAACAATACAAAGCAAAATTCAAATTTATGGATTATACAAGAAAAAATGTATGAAACTGAGTTAAAATAATCTAAATACCAATGCATAATAACAATTACATGGTCAACATAGTCAAACCTAGCCTAGCAAAAATTGTAGTGAATTCCAAAAAAGGGTGTTGATCACTGTGAAATCCTCCTTTCGCAATCAACATAGTCAAAATCTATGTAGTGGAAATTGAAGTAGTAGATTCGAAATATGCAAGAGAGAAGCAAAACTTGAAGAAAGTAGTGGAACCTAATGAATACATAAAAAAAAATGAGAAGATCAGAATCAATACTTGCTTACATTTTTAGTTATAGATCTATGATAAAGAGTCATATCAAGAAAAAATGATGATTTGGATGAGCATGTAACTATTCCAACCATAGAATTTAATTGATAGTTGAATGATTTGCAAATCTCAAGGGCGCAACATTAATGGAGTACACCTTAGACCTTTTTTATTGAATATCCATGAGAGGCCACCACCTTAGTACTCTGCTGATCTAGCAAGAAAATCCTTGTAATATTCAAGTTCTCTACTACCATTATGAAATCTATATAAATAGGTCAAACCCTCATGTTTAATGGTCATATATGGAGTTTTTTTCTGATATATTACTTTAATTACTATGAAATAAATAGGAGGAGCATTACTTAGATGTTTACCTCTAAATTTTTATCTTCATCAATTGTGAGTTTATTTTGTCAATGCATTTTTGTTACTACCATCTTGATTAATCAATTATTCTGATATTGGATTGTTAATTTGAGGCACCTTGTAATGATTCATGCCTATAGAAATATTGTAGAAGACTTCTATTTCTATTAGTCTAAGTATTGATCTAATTTTTCTACTTGGATTATTAGCATTTTAGATGTTTGTAACAGTTTTATAAGTGTTTCATTATTTTAATGGGGATGATATTAAATTTTTAATTATTACTAGTATCAAGTGTGGCATATTGGAAATGTGATTGATCATCACATTCTTTATATTTTTCAATGTCGTTAGCTCCATCCAACCATTATTTCTTAACTTTTTTCTAACTATTATCCCATTTTCCATCTCTAAACTTATACATTTTGTCTAGCTTAATTAATTCAACATCTAAAATAGTTGACAAGATATAATAACATACTCTAGAGGTTGGATTGAACTAAATATCTAATCCATCCAATATTAGGATTTGATCTATGATTAGTGGGTATGCGCCTCCCATAGTCATAGTTTATATTTTTCTTGATGTCAATTCAAACTCCAATAGTTACCATTTATTATTTGGGTATATTGGACTACTTTTAAATCAACAATAAACCATACGCCATTTTACTTAATGTATGGTTAAGAGGTAGTAGTTCCAATAAATTTCTTGGTACCAATTTTACGGGTAGCTATAGAGAATTGCTTAAGTGACGAATAAATTCTAAGTGAAAGACTATAAATACTAATCAAGTTGCATGAAAGAAGAGTCATGGCATAGTGGGTGATTGAAGTGGTCCATAAGAGAAGGAAGTTGTGGCATGATAATCACATTCAAAAATTAGAACTTAATCAAGGTTATTTAGTTCTAAAATTAATAGGAAATAGGAAATTAAGCCAGCAAAGTTGAAGACCTTGTGGATTTGTCCCTTTCGAGTTGTAGAAGTGATGGATAATGTGGTAGACAAACTACAAAAATTTAATGGAATTGAGGTGCCAAATACTGTGAATGGTTTGAAGGTGAAGCAATACAAAGTGTAGTCTTGGTTTATTTATTTAGAGGAAATTAAAATAAGATGAGGGGAGGGAGCTCAGTTTGAAAAACTGTAGAGATGAATCCGAGATCCATTATAGGAGGACCCTAACATGGGACTTGCACGTCTATTTTTAGAAGGGAATAAAACAAGGCCAATCATCAAAAAACAAGAATTTGTACCTTGACCTAGAGAGAGAATAATGATACAAGTACATGTAATATTCATAGATGAAACTGAATAGATCAAAGAATAATATGAATAATAGATTCTCTAAATTAAAGAAGGAACCAATAAAATGTAGCAATGGAAATCCAATTAGAATAGGTAATTGTGTACCTGCATTTGGAGCATAGAGAACTACCTCAACCAAAAAAAGGTTGGTGAAGGATACAACTAACATTATGGTATGAATATAGGATGGATACCTTTGATATGAAAGCATAAAAAAGGAACACAAATGAAACCATGGATGAAGAGCTCATCGAACATACTTTGTTAGCTTAGATAGAATTATTATATAAAATGATGCAACATAAGATCCAAAATCTACATGAGGAGTATGAAATATTGCAAGGTCATACTGCAAGACTTCATGAACAATCTATCCAATATTTAGATATGATAATGCAAAGGTTGGATGAGCAAAGGATATCATAGTTACAAGAATTAGAAGTATCAAGAGAAGAACATGAGATGCCACTACAAGTAAGGGGTACACACCATGAGGGTGCAACCACTAGTGAGGGAAGAGGATTCTAGATAGCACCATGTGGCATGTTGAATGAGCCACCAATGATAGAAGAGGATGTAAAGATACTTTAGCAAGAAATCGAAGAATATATTAAATCACCTAAATCTCAAGGTAATGTAAACAGGGACTAAAGAAAATATAATGATGAAGATTTTTCTTGGTTAGTAAGAGATGATAGTTTAAATAGTTGTGGTGATAATTTCTTAAGGTAAAAACATGTACCTCATGCTCATCATAATATTGATACCTATGCAATAGCCTATCGATAGTTGAGATGACAAATAAGAGAAGTGTGAAGACTTCAAAGGATAATGAATTCACTAGTAAATTGGTCAAAAAAAAGGGATGATGATGATAGTGGTTATAGTTTTGAATCTGAATTTTTGAAAGCATCTATAGAAACCTTGGTAACCTTATCTTGACAATGATAATTTGAGGAAATATGATGGACATATTGACTATTATGTATAAATCACCAAATATGAGTGTTATGATAGTTATCATTGATAGCACAAATAAATGAAGCTCATCTATCGAATATAGAGATAATGGATATAACTATTGGTACTAAATAAAGGGGAGGAATTATCCAAAAAGGATTCCCAAAGTAGTAGCGAGGCCGATGAGGGAGAGTACATCCATTGAATATTGGCATAAGTAGTTGGAATGTATCACCTAGAGGAGGTATATGATGATGAAGGAGTTGAGCCCCTACTTCTATATGTTCAAGAGATACACCTTTGGCCTATTTGAACTAAACTAAAAACCTACAAGGTATCCCTTGGTTGATAGGGTATGCACCAAACCTTAGAGAAAGATACCCACTTGGACAACCTCCATTAATTTGATAATGACCAAGAAGAATCAAAGATAGCAAAGGATTTATTTAGGGTAGAGAAACCTCATTTAATGGCCAAAGAGATCTTGTGTTGAGAGGATTAGGTCATGAAATATATATGCAAAGAAGAGGACTTTCTAGTAGGGGAAGAGTACACTTTGTAAATGAAGGAATTCAGGGATAGCAAAGGATTTATTCAGCAAGTTTGGAAGCTAATTTGATCTAAGTAGATAGATGGAGGAGTCACTAAAATATAGTAGACTAGTAAGATAACCTCAACCCCATGATCAATCACCTGAATTATGGAATGAAGTATCTCCGATAGGAAGTCCCATAGTTTGTAATTGTACAATCCTAAATTGTACACATGGCAATGAGAGGACAGAAAATAACACAACCTTGCTAGCTATAAGGGATTGTTCAAATTATTGGTTGGCATCTAATGATGTGATTGCTCACAATATAGAAATGAGACCCATAACTGATGAGTCAATGAAGGAGATCATACAAGTGAATGTCACTCTATGATTCATGTGATGGTAAGTGCTAGGATATTAAAAAATAGAAAAATATCTTAATTATCAAAATACCTCAGGACAAAGGTAATATAGATGGTGGTTGAAAATTAGAAATTGATGCTACTTCTAAAAGAAAGAAAAAAAAAAGAAAAAATAAATAAAAGAAAAAAGAATATTAAAAAAAAGCAAAGAAATAACAAACAAAAAAGACAAAATTGCATGCACAAGGAAGACGATTTATCAATAATCCATACAAAAAAATTAAATTACATTCAAAGGTGGCAAAATTTCATACATTAAAATGTTAGGGTTTCAAATTTATAAAAAATAATGTACCATGCATAATTTATTTTCATGCTTGCAAATTGTACACATGCAACACTAAAATTTAGACGATTTAGAAGCAAAGAAGGTGTAACTGTATATATTTTTCCACATTTCCATTTAAAATTCACCATGTTACCATAATTTTTCATGAACCATTTCAAATTTACACCACAAGGATTTTTTATTTCAAAAAAACAACCAGATTGGGAAAAAGCAGGGTTTTACTTCAAGAAAGTTAGGCTATTTTCATAAATTGTATTGTAGGTGGAGAAAATTGGATAGAAAACAAGGGTTTGAAGTAGAGAGGCATCTAAGGAAACCCTTATTACAGAAAATATAGGGCTAGGGTTTTATTTTCCATAATAGTTAAGTGTGTGAATTGCAAGGAGGAAAACGGTAAATCCTAGTGCAGGAAATCATCCATAAAAGCACAAAAAATGATTTCTTGACTTTACATGTACAAAAAACAATAAAAATATGGTTTTAAAACACTATCTAATAAATTTTCCTTACAAATAAATTGCACAAATTGAAGGAGCAAATTGCACAACTACATCAAAATTGCATCAGAAAGGAAGATTACACACTTTTGGAAAATGGGTTTCTCAAAAATCATACTAGTTTGACAAAAACAAGGTTTTTTAGCCAAGTTAAAATTTCCATGGTGGTAATTATGCTTTGGAGGTGAGATTATATGATTTTAGGGTAGATTGTACAATTTCAAGTCTTCCAATGATCTTATTTGTGCAATTTGGAAATAATCATATGATTTTTTTTAGTTGTATAGATTCTGATATGATTGTATGGAAGGGATATGGCCTTGTATGATTTGGAAGCTGATTGTATGATTTCAAGCTCTAATTATATGATTTGGTAAATTTGCATGGAATCAAGTGTAGTTGAACGATTTCAATAGGGGTTGTACGAATTGGAAGTAGTTGTATAATTTGAAAATATACGTGTACAATTTGCTAAGGTATTGTATGATTTATAGAAATCCTTCTATAGTTTAGAAGAAACTTTGCAGATTTTGGAGTAGTTTTATGTTGAGTTGTCCTGATTTGTCAAATTGAGAAAAGAGTGTCCAAACATAGTTTCCACTCAATGATGGTAGAAGCATAAGCTCTAGGTAGATTTCTAATCTCATTTTTACTATATTGTAGCAATTAGTATGGAAATATCACCAAGACCATTACACTAGAGAGATTCACAACCCAGGTGATTTAACATAGGTTACCCCATTCAAGACCAAGGGAAACAATTTTAGTTACATGAGAGGTATGGTAATCATACTTAGAGAGGGAGAGGGTATAAACCATGGAGGAATCAAATATATTGATGTGGTTGTAGAGGTAGTGCATCTCTATAATTTCTAAGAGAGAATGTGGAACCACCAAGGGAAAACTGAAGGGAGCTTTGCATTGAACTTCATAGGGAAGCCACCCTCAAAAAATAGGATGAATTGCTTAGTGAACTAGAGGAAGAGAAAGTGGATATCAATGATTTTACATTTGGAAAACAAACAATAATTTTTTATAAAAAATAGTGGGAATATAATGAGTTAAAACACCCATTAAAGATTACACTGAATTAGGCTATAGTGAGAATCATTGTGCAAATACTACCTCAAGATAAAGTATTCTTCAATGAGTACTTGCTGCAAATTATTTAGTCCTACAAATTAGTTGAGAATCACACCTTCGTGAGAGTAGGTAATCAGCACGTCAAAGTGGAGTTTTTGATGGAGGTATTTCAAAGAACATTTGGATTGCTCAAGGATGGAGATCTGATTTTTAAGAATATTGTAGATCCAATTGAGTCTTATAGGTTGATTAAAACACTCACATATATAAATTCACTTGTTGTAGCTAATATTTCTAGTTCTATAACTCATGGAATAAATCAACATTGGTTGAATAATGATGGATTTGCATGTGCAATAAATATTATCATGGCTCACTTATTAGGAGAATCATGAGTTTCAAAGATGCCAATCTGTATGACCCGATATGTATAAGGTATCTACAAAGGAGTGATGTATTATTGGAAAACCAATTTGGAGGAAGGTATGTGGAAGTTATTGACACTAGGACAAAGACCTTTGCCATGGAGTTTCATGCCACTGCTATTTTGTTAGATGCAATATCTAGAATGGGAATTTGTTTTCTTGGTAGGATACAACCTTAGGATTTACCACCAGATCAACCTATCATATTGCTATGGGAAAATATTGTGCCTCTACCAAAGGAAAATCCAAAAAAATACAAGGACAAGAAGGTCATAAAACAACCAATACATTTGATACATGAAGAGGTCAAGACTACATCTGATGAAGATGTTATCATAGGAGGAAAAGAAAAATATATTTGGAACCTACCTTGGAAGAGTAGACACATGACCAATATTTTTAGGAGTATCCAACCTCTTGTGAAGTGGAGGAGAGAGTAGAATGACAATCTAGTCTTGTAAATATTCAAACATACATGCAATAAGAGAGATAGACAAATGTGAAGAACCCTATGTAAAAGGAGCAACCTGAGCTAGTTCTATAGGAAGGATACTCAGAGTCGAAAGGGTTCTATTTGTTAAATTTTGATATACCTAGGATGGAAGAAGTGGGAGGAGAAACGGGATCTCCAACATTGCTTCAGACCATGGATTTTAATTTTTTGAATTCATCCAAATATTTGGCAAAAATAACGATAATACCACCAGCCTCGAAATCAAAATCAGTGGTGGAAGTTCCATTCATGGAACCCAAGAGAATGAAGAAAATAAATATTATCATGGGAGGTGGCAACATTCAATAGAACCAAGTGAGTGCACAACCATCATAGGAAGAGTTTGCGTAAAATTAGATAGTTGTAGAACTAAGGAGAGTGCAACCAAACATGTAAGAGGAAGGGTTTATAGAAATGCAACAAGAGAACTTACATAAACCACAAGAGGAATTTCAAACATCGGTAATAGAGCATAAATATCTATAGGAGATCATTAACATTAAGGAGATCAAATTACCTAAAGAAGGAGAGATATATAAGATAGTAGCACACATTCTGACACAAGAGGAGAAAGGAGTTAGTGTGATTAGATAAGTTGGATGAAGTTCAAATCTATAGGAAGATGAAGAAGAAGAACATACCCTACCATAAGATAATATTGTAGGGCTTCGTACAAGATTTTTAGTTTAAGTAGCTCGATTTGGTATTATGGGGGATGAGGGTGAAAATACTAATGAACAAGTGGAGTGCTTTTTCTGAGAAGATAGTGAAATATTTCTAATCTTAGGTTACAATTTTGTATTGGTGGTGTTGAACAGTTAAAATAGTGTATGGAGAAAACCTTCATTAAATTAGAGAAGATTATGAAGTGGGTGTGTAATAAAGATTATACCATGCAGATAGTGCACATTCATGCACAACACCCATGGTTATTTTCTAGGGGAGAGGTAACTATTATGTTAGGAATAGATGAATTACCAGAGGGAGTGAAGATAAATTATCGTGAGCATCCATGTGTATACCTAGATAAGGCAACCTACTAGACTTATCCATTGAATATACTGGGTACATAATTTCAAAGATTACCTTTGAAATTAGCCTTCATTATGAGAAAATAGAATTTCCTAACATATTGGATTGAGTATCTTATCTTGGGTCTTGAAAATATTTATCAAGCCAAGGAACCACCAAGTGAATAAAGTAGAGGCTACTTAAACAGAAATGGCTACAATGGAAGAAGAGCTAGTATGTAGCAATACTAAGGCTGAGGAAATATTGAAGAAGCTAGAAGTAAAATTGAATGGTATCAAGCAAGATTATGAAGACAAGATCTTCTCATAGGAGGAGGAAAATTAGCATGCTATTCAACAAGTGGAAGAGCGTGTGAAATATTTAGAAGTATAACTGGTAGCAAAAAATGAATAATTAGCCAAACAAGTGAATCGGTTGAAGGTAGTGGAGGAACAAATACAAGTGAAATATCATAAGATCAATAAGATGGTAAGGGATACTAAGTGCTACAATGAGCTAATAATGGATTATAAGACTTTACTTAAGGCTAAGGATGAGCATATTGCAGCTTGTGAAGCGGATATTCATAAAATTTTGCAATTCATTACAAAAAAGTATGAGGACTTATTTGTAGTAGCCTGGAAAAAATCCATATTGATAGAGAATTTATGCAAGGGATAATTCAAGTGCAAGAAGAAGCTAGTTTCACTCCTAGCTCCTACAGAAGAAAATTCCAATGAGTATGGGTTAAAAACCTTGGAATTCAGTAAATACACAACTCGATTGAAAGGATGAGTGTGTTGCTCTTCATATTTAGCTTTATGAATATCACCTAGAATCAACGAACAAGACCAAGAATACCGATTCGGTGAGTACAACACTTAATTTAAAGGGAAGGATAAATATAGGCAAAAATACACCTCCTAGAATAAGAAGAAATGATTTTTGGATTTGCACAATTTTATTCAGTTTTGTCAATTTTGATTAAAATGTATAAGTGGTAAAAATATACAAGTAAGGTAAACATACAAGTATTATAAATGTACAATTTGAAGTGCCAATGAAATTATATGAAACGTGCATTTCGGATGAATTTGATCAAAATTAAATTAGACTTAGTAAAACCTTGTAATGAATAATTTTGGGATAATTCAGGATGGAAATTGTAATTAATACAATGTCTCAGGAACAACTTTAGAATGTCTTGGGCATGCATTATATAGCTCCTGATTCAAATTTTTAGGTTTGTTGTTCGTTCATGGAGTTATTGATTGTTCATGATAGGAATTGCATACTATTCACTATTGATGTCTATTGTTGTTGATCCCATTATGATAAATAATGATGGATGAATTATATAGGAATGCTTATAATATAAATATATGATCAAACACCTTTGATTCTATGTCTCTATGAATTCCATTGTACATTTTGGTTATAGCAGGTTGTGTAATTGGTTTGGATGCATAACTTGTTATGTTAATTTCATGGAATTGCATGACAGGAAATGATTGCATAATTAATTATGGCTATACAAATATATTTCTAGGTAGTTGTATGATTTTTGGAAATACCCTTGATGATTATAATTCATTGCCATCGAACTAGGGTTTGCATGTTAGAATAAAAGTGAGCAATTGCCATAAGAAAATATCCCTAAACTTGTCTCGAAGAGAATAGTTTGTGTAGGTTGATGAATATAAGTATAAATTGCAGAAAGTATTCATACAAAATATATACATATTGTACAAAATTGTTAAAGTGGTCATTTACCCGATTTGGTATCAAAAATACAAGACAAAACTTGCCAAATAAGGAAAATTTGTTGTTTCAGAGAAATCGATTACAAAAATGATTAATTTAAGTTACAAAACTATTTTTTATGGATTGGATTTGTGTAAATTGTACAATATATAGTTTTTTATGATTTGAATTATGCAACTGTATGATTTGGTGACCATATAAACTATTTTTGGCAAATTGACATATTATACAAGACAAATCGTACAAGTTGTACAATTTGGACAAGTTGGTTTTGAGACTTTGGGAATCATATCTAGGCCTTATAAATAACTTCCTCCTATAGTAATACTACACTCTTTTGCTAAAATATTTGCACCACAAATAGCCCTATTCAATCCTTCAACAATCAACAAAAAAATAGAGATAAAGGGCATCTCTATCTCATCCTCTCAAGGGGACATCCCTTATAAATGGCATCCTTGTCTCAATTCATTACTCTGAAAAAATCCTCCTCAATAAGATCATATAAAACTAGGAAAAACTCCATAGGCCATTCATGTGTAACATATTTTTATTCCTTTTAAAATAAGTTGGTACAAATTTTAATTCTTCCTTTATGACCTCCTTCATAAGTAACTAATTATCCTCCTCTACCACAAAACTATGGAATAAATTTCTTTGTAGATATATTGAAAACATTTTACTCCCAAATATACAAACTAAAAGAAACTCCTAACAAGGACCGCTTTTTCATTTTGCATCTCCTAGAAAGTATTGCCCTTCTTCATATGATTACCAAAATTTTGAAAAACTTGATATTTCTATCCCATTTTTTAACCATACAACTCTTCTTTTCATACTTCATTCAACTTCCCTCCACTCTAAGAATTTATTCTTCTTAGCTTTTAGTTCAACTAGTCTATTTCCTTCTTATCTTTAAACAAACCAACCACATTCTTTTTATAAATTTCTAAAATTTTCTTCTGCACCAACTTTTTTTTTTTTTTGTAAAAGAGGGTAAAAATTTATTAACTCAGCAAAACATTCATGATACAAAGAAAAAGCAGAAGCTATTCAGACATATCAGCTCTCAATAAAGAAGAGAGAGATTGAGAGCAATCAGAAGAAAGTTGAGACCAATTTTGAACATCCCAACCATCTTGAAACTTAGAAGCCCATTTAGCTAACAAATCCGCTACCCTATTCCACTCCCGAGGAATATGCACAAAAGAAATGAAGTCCAAGTGAGCAGAGATATTAAGAATTTTCCGAGCAACCCAACTCAACCGCCAACAACCATGAAGACTATCTCCAGAATTTAACAAATTTATAACAATATGAGAATCATATTCACAAACAATCCGACGCCAACCCAAAGCATACCCTTGCTCCAAAGCATATAAAATTGCGAGTGCTTCCATGAAGTTATTAGAATGATGTCCCTAGAGCTGAGGAAAAAATTATTTTAACTAATATGAATAGAGATTTTAACTAAATGAGAGTATGAATTTACATGAAATAAAGATCTAACTCATTTTTTCCTCCTAATAATATAATTATTTTTTCTCCACAAACTTAAGATCTCTATTCATACTCTCATTTTTAACTACAATCCAAGATGCCACAACTCATTTTATTTTTTAAAGAAATAACAAATTGAAAAATTATCGATAACTTGAAAATTTGGTCACAACCAATCCATTATATTTTAATCAATTACTAAAATCCTTTTTCCTCGAACCAAATTGAATAGAGCTTAAAAGGATTGCCATGTTTTATCTCTTGAATTTCCAATTGAATAATTATGGGAGAATAATATAAGCTACCTCCAGTCTCAATATATGATTGTTTTATATCTATTTCCATGTATGATTCAGGGTTATGCATAGTGGCGAATATTCACCAATTGGATAAATATTAGGATTTTTAAAATTAGAAATTTGCAAATATGAGGACCCTTGATGTCGGCCCATTCGCCTAAAATATTTAGGATAAATTTTTTATTAGGATTAATTTACCATAATATATATCTGAACATAGGCATATTTGTACTCGTTGGAAATCTCAGTTTTAGCCTAATATAATGGGGTGTTTTTATGAAGTTAAAAGGTGATTTAATATGTCAAAATTTACCCCAAATATGATATTATGTTTTAGGGCTTCAAATGCCTCAAATTTTTGTGTGAAGATGATTTATTTAATTTTCTTAGGATTCATGATGTTTCACCTTAATTTTTATTAGGATTCACCATTTTTTTACAAGTATATTTCGAGTCCAAATCCTTATGCGTAATCGTGAAAATAACTCTAAGATAAAGATATGTCCAACCTATTTGAGATACCAACTTCTCCAACTCTATTATTTCTCCACATAGGCAAAAAATTTATTAGTTCTAAATAAATTACACCAACTTCTTCTATATTATGTATGTAGTAATCTATAAGTCTACCAATTCTTGTAAATTGTCCACATACCTCACTTATGTTCATAGTAAAATTTAAATCCCCATCAATGATAACTTTTTCATTCCTAACACACCTCTAGAGGAAAATCATTCCAAAAAACCTTTTTATCTTCATAGGGACCATAATAATTAATAATTAATAATGTCAAATCCAATATTTAAAAAATCATTATATCCATAAGCCTATACCATAAAGGAAGAATTAAGCTATAGCTATATAAAATATTAAATTAAACCCAATACTATTTTATAAGGTTTTTAGTTAATACTCTTCCACTTACAAATATAATGATACTAGCTATGTAAGATATCCAATTAAAGCTTGGCACTATTTTATAGGATTTTATATTAACATTCTTTCACTCGTAAGAAAACAATAATAGATCAATTCTTTTAAAATAATATCTCATAATATTTTTTAATTTGAACTAAAATTTACAAAACATAATAATATAATATCATAAAAAATAAAGACTAATGAATTTACATAAAATAAAAACATTATATATATATATATATATATATATATATATATATATATATATATATATATATATATATATATATATATATATATATATATATATTTAACAATTATAACTATTCATACTTAAAATATTTATATAATATCTCTATTAAAAGATTTTAAATTTCCATATTCTTTAAATTGTTTCATTAATATTTTAACCAATTTTCTCATGAATTTTCCTAAAATTTTAAGGAGAATATAAATGATAAATTTTATTTCAGTAATTTAATACCAATATTTGGTCATAAAGTAATAAAGGTAGGACCCATTTCAATCCCATATAATCTAATAACAAAATTTTACATAAACCACAACCAAAAACCTCTTTCAATCTTACATAAAATGTTAACATATCTTTACAATAAGAAAAATATATAAGACCCATTCAATCTCATATAAAAGATTAACTTTTACATAAACAATGTAAGATCCATTCAATCACATAATAGCCTTTTACATAAATCAGAAGTAAACAACAAGAAAATATGCAAATCATGTACATAGGTGTTCTATCTGCACAATATTAGAAGGACATTACCAATAAAAGCCAAGATAAAAACTTGAAATTACTAACACAAATTAATCCTTATCATCTCCAATACATTTATTAAGAAAAAAAAATTAAAAACATATCGTGTAAAATCTATATAGCCCAACAACAAACTTTCCCATAAACCTTAAGAAATCATGTAAGTCATATACATAATGGTTCTATTTGTACAATGTTTGCAAGATAAAGTAGCCCTTTCCATCTCATAGGGAGAAAAATTCAAGGGCATACAAAATAGTTTCGAGATTTTACTTGTGGTATTCTTCATTGAATGCCAATCATACAATAGAGTTTTATAGTAATCCAGATCTACTGATATTATTTGATCATTACCCTTAAAATATACCTAAAGGTAGTTTGCATCATTGTCTCCACTGCAAGTCACCAAAAAAGTCTCTAAGAGCTGAAATTGTAATATGGAAAGATTATCAAGTGTTACCTTAAAATGATACTACCATAGAAGAGTGTATATAGTCTCATATAAAACAAAAATAATATATTTATTAGAAATTTTTAACTCAAACTTCATAATTATATCCTTGCACACAAATAGTGCTTTATTAAGCGCATCCACATCCTCGTATTTATGTGAAAAGTGTAAGTAATACAATATCTCAAGAACCACTTTGAAACAACCTTGACATGCATTATATGGCCCCTCATTCAATTTTATAAGTTGTTTGTTCATTCATGGAGTTATTGATCGTTCATGATAGGAATTGCATATTGTCAACTATTGATGTCTATTATTGTTGATCCCATTATGATCAGTAATGATGGATGTATTGTATATAAATACTTATAATATGAATATATCAGTAAAATATTTGATTCTATACCTCTATGAATTCTATTTAATATTTTGGTTATTGCAGGTTGTGTAATTGATGTTTGGATGCATAACTTATTATGTTAATTTGATGGGATTGAATTAGAAATAACTCTGATAATCCCACAAACCTAGTGTGAGGAAATGAAATGATTACATAATAAATTATGTCTATACATATATATTTCCAAGTAGTTGTATAATTTTTGGAAATACCCTTTATCATTATAATTCATTATCATCGAACTAGGGTTTGCATGTTGAAAGGAAAGTGAGCAATAATCATAAGTAAATATTTCAAAACTTTTATTGAAGATAATGGTTGTGTAGGCTGGTGAATCTAAGTATCCATTGTATCAAGGGTTCATACAAACCGTACATAAGCTATACCAATTTGTACAAGTGGTCATTTATCCGATTTGGTAACAAAACTACAAGATGAAACCTTCCAAATAATGAAAATTTGTTGTTTTAGAGAAATTGATTATAAAACTAATCAATTTGAGTTACAAAACTACTTCTTATGGATTGGCTATGTTGCAAATATTACAAGCTATAGTTTTGTATGATTTGGATTTTACAACTATACAATTTCGTGAGCCTACAAGTTGTTTTTGATAAATTGACATATTGCACAAGACAAACCATACAAGTTGTACAATTTGAGAAAGTTGGTTTTGATACTTTAGGAATCATCTCTAGGCCTTCTAAATCTCCTCCCCCTCTAGGAATACTACACCCCTGTACTACACTCTTTGCATCCAAAATAACTCTACTCAATCCTTTAACAATCAACAAAAAATTAGAGGTAAATGACACCCCTTTCTTTGTCCTCTCAAGGGTCTAAATAATTTTGAAGCTGATCCTTTAATAAGAATAATAAAATATATAGAAGAAATGTATCCCATAATCCAATTTAGTACTAGTTCACTAAAATCCATATGTAAGAGCATCAATCTAAGATAGAACCGCCTAGTTATATCATAATATTTAGATAGATCTAGTTTAAGGAACATTGTGAAGATGATTTTTAGTTTTAGTAAAGTGAAGGGGCTCTTGTGCAGCTCCTATGCCTTCAAAATTTTGTTTACGTACTATAAATCCAAACTACATTTGGAAAATAACTTTAGAGAAAATCTATTTCAATATAACAACCAGAATCATTGTAATAATTTTATAGATAGAGTTATATAAGAAAATAGATATAAATTCATTAAATATTTTAGGCTTCTTATTTTTTAGAATCAAATCTATACAAGTGGATTTAAAATCCCTAAAAACCTTACCACTCAACTTGACTTCCTCCATTACTCTGAGAATATCCTCCTTAATACGATCATAGAAAATTAAGAAAAACTCTATAAGCCATCCATTAGATCCTATATTTTTTTCCTTTTTGAAAGAAGTTAGTACAAATCTTAATTATTTCTTTGTGTCCTCCTTCACAAGTAACTGTTTATCCCCCTCTAACTGGTTATCCCCCTCTATCACAAAATTGGGAAATAAAATAATTAACTTTAAATTTCCATAATATTAAATCTATAACATTCTTTGTATATAGACTAAAAATATTTACTTCCAAATATGCAAACTTAAAGAAACTCCTAATGAGGATTCCTTTTTCATTTTGCATCTGTAATATAGTGTTGCCCTTCTTCCTATGATTAGTAAAATTATGAAAACAAATTTATTTCCATCCTAAGTTTTTAACCATACAACTCTTCTTTTCATACTCCATTCAACTTCCCTCCACTCTAAAATTTTATTCTTTTTAACTTCTAGTTCAACTAGTCTTGTTTTCTTCTTCTCTTTAAACAAACCAACCACATTTTTTTATAAATTTCTAAAAATTTCTTCTCCACCAACTTAAGATCTCTATCCATACTCTCCTTTTTAACTACAATTCAATATGCCACAACATTTATTTTTTTAAAGTAACAACAAATTAAAACTTATCCATAACTTGGAACTTTGGTCATAACCAATCCATTATTTTAAATATTGCTAAAATTCTTTTTCCTCTAAAAAAATTGAATAGAGATTAAAATGATTGCCAAGTTTTGCCTCTTGACTTTACAATTTAAAAAGTATGGGAGAATGATTTGAGCTACCTCTAGTATCAATCCATGATTAATTTTTATCTATTTCATTGTATAATGACTTTAAATAAAAAATAGATATCCAACCTCTTTGAGATCCTAACATCTCCAACTCTATTATTTCTCCACATAAGCAATAACTTTATTAGTTCTAAATAAATTACACCAAGTATGTAGTAGTATATAAGTCTATCAAGTCTTGCAAAATATTCATATACCTCACTTATGTTCATAGTAAAATTTGAATCCCCACCAATGATAAGTCTTTCATTCCTAACACACCTCTCTTTCACTCCTAACACACCTCTCAGAGAAAAATCATTTCAAAAACATCCCTATATTCATAAGGACCATAACCATTAATAATTAATAATGTCAATTCCAAGTCTTTAAAAAACAATTATCTATAAGCATGAAACCATAAAGAAAGAATTAAACTATAGCTATATAAAAATATTAAATTAAATCTAATACTATTTTATAAGATTTCTAGTTAATACTCTTCCACTTACAAAAAAAAATAATGACATTAGCTATGTAAGAGATCCAATTAAAGCTTGGTACTATTTTATAGGATTTTATATTAATATTCTTTCACTCATAAGAAAACAATAATAGACAAATTCTTTTTAAAGTAATATCTCATAATATTTTTTAATTTGAACTAAAATTTACAAAAACATAATAATATAATATCATAAAGACTCCTAAATTTGCATCAAACAAAGATATATATATATATAGATAAAATAACTAGTGATACTTAAAGTCTTTATGTAATATCTCAATTCAAAGATTTTAAATTTCCATATTCTTTAAATTATTTCATTAATATTTTAACCAATTTTGACTTGAAATAACATTAGTTTAATGGATGATATTCCTAAACTGTTAAGGATAATATAAAGGATAAATTTTGTTTAAATAATGTTAAACCAATATTTGATTGTAATGTAATAAAAGTAGGACCCATTTCAATGACATATAACCTAATAACAAAGTTTTACATAAACCACAACCAAAAAAGATAAATCCTCTTTCAATTCTACAAAAAAGATTAACAAATTTTTACATAAGCCACAAAATATATAAGACTCATTCAATCTCATATAAATGATTAGCTAAATTTTGGATATAAATGATTAGTTAAATTTTGGATAAATATGTAAGAACCATTCAATCTCATATAAAACATTAACAAACTTTTACATAAACCTTTACATAAACCACAAGTAAACACCAAGAAAACAAGCAAATCATGTACATAGTTGTTCTATATGCACAATGTTGGTAGGACATTACCAAAAAGACCAAGAAGAAATTCGTCGTCACTAACACAAATTAATCCTTACCATCTCTAATACAAATAAAAATAAATAAAAAACATTAAAAACATAACGCCTGAAAGTCCAAGATGAAAATCCGTCATCACTAACACAAATTAATCCTTACCATCTCCAATGCATTTATTTTAAAAAAAAAAAACATCAAAAACATATCGTCTAAATTTATATAGCCGAACAACAAATTTCCCCATAAACCTTAAGCAAACATGTAAGTGATATACATAATGGTGTTATTTGTACAATGTTTGCAGGACATTACCAAAGGACCAGGATGAAAACTCATCGTCACCGAGACAAATTAGCCCTTTCCATCTCATGTGTGGGGAGAAAACTGCAAGGTCATACAAAAGAGCTTGGAGTTTTCACTTATGACATTGTGCATTGAAGGGCATTGCCACAGTAGAGTTTGACCGGCATCCATATCTACTGACATTATTCGATTGTTACCTTCAAACAATACCCAAAGGTAGTCTGCATCATTGTCTCCACCGTAAGTCACCAAAAAATTCTTTGAGAGCCGAAATTGTATTATAGAAAGATCGTTCATCATCGTTACCCTCAAACAACATCTCCAGAGAGGGGTGTACATAGTCTCATCTAAATCAAGAATAACATATTGATTAATACTTTGCAACTCAAACTTCTTAATTTTATCCTTACAGACAAATAGTGCTCTATTAAGCGCAACTGCATCCTCGTCTTGATCTGAAAAGGGTACAATACGTACTCTCCTCCCATCATCAATGCGGTAAGACGCCCAAGATCTGAAGTCGCGAGAAAAGCAATAGAGCATTCCATTGTGTAACAAAAATTTTGGAAAATACTTTAGGGAGACACTTTCTCGTGGAATTTTTAACTCCCATGATTTGGTGGTCAAATTATATATCAGTATATGCAATTTTTTGTAAGCAAAATTTCCAAAAACAATTACCTCACAAGACTTGGTTCTTGAAACTTCCCTGAGCTCAACGCCAACTTCTTTTTGGTGCTTCTTGATGTAAAAAGAAAGCTGATATCGTGAATTCACCGCTACATCTGGAATCTTATGAACTTTCATTGTCAGCAGATTCACGGCTTGAAGCTTTCCCTCTTGCTCATTAATGAAAACAAGGAAACCTCCTGCTGCAGCTCTAAGAGTCCAAATGGAATTATCTATCCACTCTGTCCATTTCCAGTCGCTGAACTTGACCATGGAAACATATCTAGTCGGTGACTGTTTAAACGTATGGTTTACAACAAGGCACATATCTTTGTTGCGCTCGTCCCATTCATTTTGAAAATGTGCAGAAGTCCAAACAATGTCACTCAGCGTACCAAGATGACACAGCATTCCAAAGAGTCTAGGAAGAGGCAACAATGTCAATATATCTTGAATACAGTCGTGAGGGAGAGATTGAATGAAGTTTTCTACCTTTTCCCTGTCATAAGACCCTCGAGTAAATGCTGGTGAGAGACTAAACGGCCACTGATACAATTGTTTTTCTTTCTCATCTTCGGCATTTCTAGCGGCCCTTCTGTTCCGATTGTTCACCATAGTCCCTCTCTCCTAATTTAGGAGATCCGACCTGCGGAAAGATGCTAAAAGAAATGCTTGATTTGCAAGAATGCAAAGACAAAAGTAAGCGAAAGAAAAGCTTGATTTGCAAGAACGCAAAGACAAAAGTAAGCGATCATTTATAGTTTATACAACAACTTGATGGGCCAATATTAGGGTTTAGTGTTGGTCTCATGAGTTTCCTCGTCGACAAACCCAGCCGATTCCTCGTCGACAAACCCAGCCGTGGGCCCATGGTATTAGTCTACGATTTTTTTTTCGATTGTGTATGGGATTCCATCTTTAATTTGTTCCGAGTTCTGGTAAAGTATTGTAGTGATCTTTTGTTTAGAGTTAACATCCTATTTATTACATTGTCAAGACTTCGAAATTTATAATATCAAAACTTATTATGCCTATGATATTTGCTATAAAAAAAATATGAAGAGGGTATGGAAATCCTACAATAGTGATAACGTTTGTAATAAATGCCGCCAGCTTCGTGTAATCGCAGTTGCAGTGAGGTCGATTCTTCTTGTGTTTGTGGAATGTTGCGGTGAGGTCGATTCCTCTTGTGTTTGTGGTTGTAAAATCCCTCTTGTATTTGCTGGAAAAACGTTGATATTTATAAATATTTGTAAACAATATTCAATATAAAAAAAATGCCGGGGAGCTGGGCAACACTGTCGGATATTCAGATTTATATTTTAACATGTAAATTTTCTCAAGTGAGAGCGTGAGTTGGGTGTGCAGTAGTGATTGGGGAGTGGGAGCTGATAGCAAAGTGTGAGTGAGTGGGAAGTTGGAGTAAGTGCAGTAGTGATCGGGGAGTGGGAGCTCATAGCAAAGTGTGAGTGAGTGGGCAGTTGAAGTAAGTGCAGTATGAAGTGTTGGTTTTTATAAGAAATAAATTAATAAATCAGGATATAAAAAGAGAGTATAAAATAAAATAAAGTAATGTAATTGTTGTTGTAATTATATTAGCTTAGATATATAAAATATATATTTATAAACGTTGAGAGTTATTAATCTCGAGGCGCTTATCTATCACACCCCCAAGAAATGAGATAGGCGCCTCGAGATTGATAACATAATTTTTTTAATGTGAGATTTTTTAATAAAATATTAATATTGTTTACGGCATGGCTGACCTTTCTAGATACCATTGTAGGATGCCTATCGGCGTAATTACATTAAAATAGAGGATAATATTATCATTATATTAAATTGCATCCATTATATTATTACATTATATTGTACCCATTACATTACCCTTGAAAAAAGAAGTACCACTTCATTCATGCAAGAGGACAAGTCTTTATTTATAGACTAAGTATCATAGTTACAAGAAGCTTCTAGATGCTTGGTAGTGCCAGAAAGTCAACAATCTAAAAATTTTGCTTTGCAGGAATATTTTGGAATGTTAAGCTAGAATGTTCGATGCTAGAACATTTTGGAATATCAGCATCCTCTTATGTTGACCAAAATGGATTTATCATCAACACTCCTCCATAAATTCATTTTGGCTAATCCCACTAGAAAATACAAGGACATATGGGTCCCACATGCCTCTTAAAGACATGGCTGATTAGGTACCCATTTACAACAAGGATTTTATAAATTTTAGCTATTGCTATGGTCTCTCTCAACTACTCAATCAAACAAGACTTTATAGTCATTATCAATCAATAAAATGCAATGTTGCTCTTACATCTTATCATGAATATTTGAGAATAAGACATCCTCCTATAAAATCCACTCAATATTTATTTTATTTTACTCCATTTTATCACATCTAGCCATCCACAATCAACATATACTTTGTTGGTTATTTCATATTTGTGCCGACAATAATTCTTAGAGTGATTATTTGCACCACAAATTTCACATGGATGCAAATTCCAACATCAAGGAACCTCATGTTGTGATTGACCATAATAACTACAACAATTTATTTTGAAAGGATCACTCACCTCATAGATTTCTGCTTCCGCACATGGTTTCACCACTTTTGGTTTAACCGACATAACCAAGGACTTCATGCTTTAGCCTTATGGTTGGCTCTATAGGATTTCTTACGCCTTACCCATTCCTTCCCAAACCTTTGCCATACTATCCCATTATTTTCATTATTTTAGATCCAATACCTTTGGTGTATTTTTCAAAGTACCCAATCTCTTCATCTACTAACTTTAGATCAAAATACTCCTACTGCTCCAATTCCTTCTTTACCTTTTTAGCATCGTTAAACTTTTTCGTTATATCTAAGTTGTGGTGTTCTACCAAGGCATTTTTGTATACCTCAATTGCTATCTCAAAGTGTTTAGATCACTTAGCCATCTTAACATATGTAGTTATTTTTCTAGTCAATGCTCGAGCAACCATTTTATAATCTGCTAGAAGTTATCTTTCTTTTTCAATAGATTTATCACAATCATTGATACATTCATCATATTATCTCATTTCTAAATAATAAACTGCTCTATTTGTGATATAGGAAATATCCTCATTATTTGGCTCCATTGCTCTTGTATAATGCTCAATGGTGGTCTCATTTTTTTTCTATTTGTAAGCTGCATTTCCAGCTCTTTTTCCATTTTGTGCTTCAGCTTTACAGGCTTGTTTTTCTTTCTCTTTAAGAAGGATTAGGTCACTTGTATCACAAGCAATGTTCACCACCATAGTCTTGACCTTCAAATGTTTACACTCTTCTTTAAGCATATTAAGAGATATTAATACCTTGTATAAGGTCTTTACAACATTAATAGGAAATGCAAATCCATTCTTAAAGTGATATTCACAAGCTTTGAGAACTGTGTGTAAGTTACACATAAGTGATTGTTGGATATTTTGAGTCCCTAAGCCAAAGTTGTCATTGATGTCAAGATGCGAGTGATAGTTCTTCTCTAGTTCAAGTGCAAAGTTCAATGGAAGTTGTAATGGGTTAAAATATTTTTATTTTACACCCAAAAGAATGGTTCAACAAATGGTTTTAGTTCTCCTTTGAAAACAAATATATCTAAAGCAATGGGAGGATATAATATTATAATATTTATCCAAGGTGGTGAAAAACCCAAATAAATTATTATAATTTAATTTTAATATTATTTGGTTTACAAAGGATAATTAATTATTTTTTTATAAAGACCTAAGGTTGGGTTTTGGAAGGAAAAATATTTCAAAGCGTAAAGTTTAAAGTAAATTAAACCCAAAGTTGGGGTTTAAATAAAAAGTCTTTTGAAGCCTCTATATTTGCACCGATGTCATCATGGGGGATCTAGCGCCGACATGTCCAAAGCAAATATAATGCATATAAATACTTTTCCAAAACCATTGGAAAGTTACCCTTGCTTGAATTAATAAATCGGTGGCATGTGAAAAAGAGAGCTTGTGACTTATGAAAATGTGGCAATAAAAGGTATAGACGAGGAAGGTTTCGTACTCAAATTTTATTGGGTAAGCATGGCCTAGTGGTAGTTGGGAAAGCGCAAAGGCATTGGCAGCAAGGTGGTTGACGTTTTGAATCCCCACATGCATTGATTGGTGTGTTGTTTGAGGTGCCCAAGAGACACGACCTTTTGCTTTGTGGAAGGCGGTGTGAGTTTGAGAAGCACGTGGTGCTTCTTTAATCTCAAGCGAGCGCTTGGCTCATGAGAAGACTTTGGCCAAGGTTAAGGTGCTTGTGGTGAGACGAGGTTGAGAGTTCGATTCCCTCCATGGACAAGGTATTTAATTTTGATTTAAATTTTATTAGTTGCCTAATGTTGGAGGAATAATGGTGCATAAGTGATTATTATTTTTATACATTAAGGCATGAAATTTATGGTGAATGTTTGTTGAGGATTATTGTGGAAGATTTGATATTTGAGATTTATGGTGAATGTTTGTTTAGGATTATTATGGAGGTATTTATATTTGATATTTATTATTTTGGGAGTTATAAGGATTTTTAGTAAATTCTTATTAATTTCTTATTAAGCCTTTTGAGCATTATTTTTGTATAAGGGTTTTTCCATTTAAATAAGACTATGGTGAGTGTTATTTTTGAGTTGGAGTAATAAGGTGTATTTTGGATAATTATTTTGTATTGTGATTTGATTGAAGTCTTCTAACCCTTATTGAGATTGGAAAAGAGAAATTTGTGAGTGTGGAAGATTTGTGAGATCAAATCCTTGTCAAACAAAAGGTATGGGTAAATTCTTCCTTGGTCGAGTTGGTTGATTGGTTTACTTAAAAATTAAGTTTGGAGTGAATAGGATTTAATTAGGGTTTACTTTTCAAAAGTTTTTGAGTTAATGCTTCAAGGTTTTTTGAATTGAGAGTTGTGATTAAACCTTGTGTGATAAGCAGTGTTATTGTAAATCATTGGTTGAGTTAAGTGTTTGAGTTAATGCTTCAAGGTTTTCTGAAATTGAGAGTTGTGTTTAAAACCTTGTTTGATAAGCATGGTTTTTGAAGTGAGTTTTTATACAAATAACTTGAACTAGGGTTTGAAAAGATCATTAATATCATTTTTATGTGAGATTTGTTGTTGAGCATTATTGGAAACATTTTGATTTGGATGATACATGCTTGGAATACGATTTGTGAGCAAGAGTTATTTCTTGAAGTGATTAGTTGAGTAAAGTTGATAGGTTTTTGTCAAGGGAATGTATGAAGTGATTGATCAAGTTCCATAAAACAAATTATTCTATATTCTGATTTGAGTTGATATTGAGTTTTGAGAATAGAATATATTACGTCTCTACCAATTCTCTTTATGCTTATATGAGTTTGAGTTGAGAAAGTGATTGAGTTTTGATAATAGAATATATTGAGTCTCTAACAATTATATTTATGCTTCTATGATATTGAGTTGAGAAAGTGATTGATTTTTTAGTATAGAACATATTGAGTCTCTAAAAATTCTCTTTATGTTTCTATGAGATTGATTTAAGTTGAGAAAATGATTGAGCATTGAGTAAAGAACATATTCAGTCTCTAACAATTCTCTTTATGTTTCTATGATATTGGACAAGTTATATGTGAGCTTGTTGAGTAGTTTTAGACAAGTCTTGTGTGAGATTGTTGAGTAGATTTGGATAGGTTCTTTGTGGACCCATTGAGCATATTTGAAAAGGTTCTATGTAGACCTATTGAGCAGATTTGAGTAGGTTATGAGTGGACCTGTTGAGAAGATTTGAGTAGGTTTTGAGTGGACTTATTGATCATATTTATGTTAGACCGATTGGACTGTGTTTAGTACATATTTGAGTGGACTTGTGCTAGATCGATTGGACTGTGTTTAGTGCAAGAATTGTACAAATTTGTGCTAGACCGAATAGACTGTGTTTAGTGTAGATTTGAGTGAGCTTATTGAGCAGACTTGTGCTAGACTGACTAGACTGTATTTAGTGCAAGATATTGAGTAGAGTTGTGCTAGGCTGACTAGATTATGTTTAGTATAGAATTAATATAGAGCTTTGAAGGTGATAGAGTAGAGATGATAGAGTCTCTAGTGGATAGAGATCCATTAGCCAGGGTAGTGAGAACAGGTCTTCTGATTTAGGACAAGAGTCTTCAGTGGAGAGAGATTCATAAGCTAGTGTAGTGGAGGTAGTAGTCTTCTAGAGGACCACCATCCAGAGCAAAGAAGGATTTATCCTATGGATAGAGATCCACAAACCAAATTTAGGGAAGGATTCCCAAGAGCTTGAATAAGAAAATTTTAGTGAAATATTTTCTCTATGGAGGTAGCCATATTTGGGTGAACCACGTTAAAATTGTGTCTCTATTGTGTATGGTGTTTTGTGCATTACTTTGTTTACTACTATTGATACTGCTATCCATAAAATGCATAATATTTATTTAGAAAGAAAAGTAAAAAGTGCCCTTATATTGTTCACCCCCATCTTAGTATAAGCTTGTGTTCTTCAATTGGTATCAGAGCAGGTTCCTTCATAAGAATTTGATAGCTTGAAGTGAAAGTAGTCAATAACAAAATGGATCAAAAGGATCAAAGGGATGGGTCCATCAATAATACAATACCAATATTTGATAGAAGTGACTTCTTTTATTGGTGTATGCTAATGAAATTTTATCTGATGGCACTTGGAAATGAAGTTTGGGATGCAGTGGAACTTGGATATTATTTAGCAGATGATCCTCCTACAGCTAAGGAAGGTAAGCTTCTAATACATGCAAATTCAAGATCATATGAATACAATTATAAAAGGTTTGCATAGATCAGAATCTATGAAGGTTATGGATTGAAAAACAACAAAAGAAATGTGGGAACTACTGCATAACAAATATGAAGGAGATAAAGATGTCAAGAAATCTATGATCAGAAATCTAAAAGGAGAATTTTAAAACTTAAGAATATGGAATGATGAAAATATATGTGACTATCTCAGTAATATTGATGAACTTGTACATGAGATGAGAGGTCTTGGAATGAAGGTTGATGAATCTAATGCTTGTGATAAGATACTGAGAACTCTTCCAAAAAGGTATAGTAAAAAGTTTTATGTTATAGAAACACCAATTGATAGTGATTTTCTGACAAGAAATTCTTTACTTGGCATGATCACAAATTTTGAGATAAGAATAAAATATCCTATCCCTCTGAAAGAGGTTACATTCAAAGTGAACAAGAAGATAAAAGGTAAGAGGTCAAAATCAAGCAGTGAGTCATCTAGTGATGAAGAAGCTAATTATGGTAGAAGAGATAAAGGTTCCAAAAAGCCCATAGATCTAATACCTATTAAGTGTTTCAATTGTGGAAAGTATGGAAATTTTGCACTAGATTGTAAAGAGCCAAATAACAACAATGGTGAAGAAAAATAGGATCACAGGTATAAGAAATCAGAAATATATAGGCACCAAAATAAAATCAAGGATGGACAAAGCGGATAAGGAAATAAGTTCTTCTAAATACAAAATAGAAGCTACTATGTAGATAATGCAAGTAAGTACTCAAATGATAGTGATGCTATCTTTTCATACAATGATAGAGATGAAGTTCTATTTATGATTGAAGAGAAAGAACTAGTTAAGAAAAAGACTCCAATTATTCTCAAGTGTTTTAGATGTGGTAAATTTGGACATCTTGAAGATGATTGCACAAGGGATGGTTATAGTTTCAGTGATTATGACTATGAAGATGCACTTGAAAGACTAGATGAAAATCTTATAATGGTATTATAAGAAGTGAGTGATCCTATAGAAGATAAGCCAAAATAAAGTAATGATGTAAACAAAGGTAAACAAGTACAGGATTATTCAGCAGAGAATGGTTATAATCTCAAAGGAGAATTCATCTATGTCCTTGACATGGTAAATAAGGTAAGAAAGCAACACTCTAAACTTGAAATTTGATTTCAATAATGTGTTTAACAAGGATTATTGCTCATAGAGGATTTAGAAAAATCAAAGGCTAAGGCAAAGAAGTTCAAAGATATTTTAGAAGAAAAGATCCTGGAATGTGAGAAGTTAGCACAAGAAGTGGCTCTACAAAAGGAATATGTAGAAGACTCCAAGATAAGCTATACAAGTATGTAAACAGTGCAAAGAGTATAGATAAAATAGTCAAGATACAAAGAGGAGCAACAAACAAAACATGTCTTGGTTCCAAACAGGTTGAAAATAAATGGGAAAAAAATCTACTTCAAGTCTTAAAGAAGAAGAAAATTCAGATAAAGATACATTAGGAGAAGACAGTGTAAGGGGGAGTGAGACATCAGAGGATGAGTTGGAAAATAAATAGTTCAACAAAGATAGGAATAATGCACAAAAAAGATACATATGGAACAAAAATAAGAATAAGAGACCTATGAGGTCAAGACAAGGAAGCTTCAATGGAAGATATTTTTCATGTCATAGGTTTGGGAACATGGCTTCATAGTGTAGGACACATGAAATATAGGAATATGGGAAAGGACAAGTTTTTCATGGGTATTGCTACTCATGTAATGAATTTGGTCACAAGGCAATGAATTACAAGGTTCATGACAGAAAAGTATATGGCTTCACTAGAAGATATCCTAAGACATTTGCACCTCCAAGGAATAATAACATTATGTGTTATAAGTGCAATAATGATGGTCACATAGAAAAATGGTGTAAATAAAATATTCTAGAAATAGGTATGAACAAGAATAGGAATATCAACAAGAACAAGAATATGAACATGGACAGGAACATGGATAGGAACATGAACATGGATAAGAGTAGGAGCAGGAATAGGAATGATGAGAGGAATAGGAACATGAAAATGGATCATAATAGGAATAGAAACAAGAACAAGAATGATGACAAAAACATGAATGGTGACACAAATAGAAACAATAATAAGAACTAGAAAATTCATAAAACAATGGAAGAGGATAAAGGCAAGGAACTATGCCTTTTGGGAGTAGAAATACTCCCACCCTAGAATTAACCACCTCAAATAAGGTGGAGAAGGGTCTAAGATAAGAGACTCATTCCTAGCCCCTAGCCCCAAAGGTGACCCTTTGCTATTGATATCAAAGGGGGATATATTTGTGTATTGGGGAGATATTTGATATAGGAAGATATTTGATATCTAAGAGAGCATTGATCCAGGGGAGCAATGTCCTAGGGGGAGCATAAGAAAAATAAAGTTCAGGTTTTAGTAAAAAGAATGTGGGTTGTCATCAATGACAAAGGGGGATATTGTTGGATATTTTGAGTCCCTAAGAAAAAGTTGTCATTGATGTCAATATTCCAGTGATATTTCTTCTCCAGTTTAAGTGCAAAGGTCAATGGAAGTTGTAATGGGTTAAAATATTTTTATTTTACACCCAAAAGAATGGTTCAGAAAATGGTTTTAGTTCTCCTTTGAAAGCAAATATATCCGAAGCAATGAAAGGATATGATATTATAATCTTTATTATAATATTTATCCAAGGTGGTGAAAAACACAAATAAATTATTATAATTTAATTATAATATTATTTGGTTTACAAAGGAAAATTAATTATTTTTTATAAAACCCTAAGGTTGGTTTTTGGAGGGAAAAAGATTTCAAAGCGTAAATTTTAAAGTAAATTAAACCCAAAGTTGGGGTTTAAAGAAAAAGGCTTTTGAATCTTCTATATTTTCACCGACGTCATCATGGAGGAGCTAGTGTCGTTGTGTCCAAAGAAAATATAGTGCATATAAATACTTTTCCAAAATCATTGGAAAGTTACCCTTACTTAAATTAATAAATCAGTGGCATGCAAAAAAGAGAGCTGGTGATTTATGAAAATGTGGCAGCAAAATGAATAGAGGAGGAAGGTTTTGTACTCAAGTTTTATTGGGCAAGCGTGGTCTAGTGGTAGTTGGGAAAGTTTAAAGGCATTGGCAGTAAGGTGGGTGACATTTTGAATTGACATGTGCATTGTTTGGTGTGTTGTTTGAGGCACCCAAGGTGCACGATATTTTTCTTGGTGGAAGGTGGTGTGATATTAATAATAATGCGGTTCTTCTTTAATCTCACATGAGCGCTTGGCTCATGCAGTGACTTTGGACGTGGTTCAGGCACTTGTGGTGAGATGAGTTTGAGGGTTCGATTCCCTCCAAGGACAAGGTATTTAATTTTAATTTAATTTTTGTTAGTTGCCTAATTTTGGAGGAATAAGGATCCATAAGTGATTATTATTTTTATACATTAATGCATGAAATTTCTGGTGAATGTTTGTTGAGGATTATTGTGGAAGGTTTGATATTTGAAATTTATTTTGAATTTTTATTAAGGATTATTGTGGAGGTATTGATATTTGAGATTTATTATTTTAGCAGTTATAAAGAGTTTTAGTAAAGTCTTATTAATTTATTATTATGTATTTTGAGCATTATTTTTGTATAAGGATTTTTCCATTTAAATAATACTATGGTGAATGTTATTTTTGAATTGGAGTAATAAGGTGTATTTTGGATCATTATTTTGTATTGTGATTTGATTGAAGTCTTCTAACCCTTATTGATATTGGAAAAGAGAATTTGTGAGTGTGGCAGATTTGTGAGATCAACTCCTTATCAAATAAAATTTATGGGAAAATTCTTCCTTGGTTGATTTGGTTGATTGGCTTACTTGAAAATTATGTTTGGAGTGAAAAGGATTTGATTAGGGTTTCATTTTCAAAAGTGTTTGAGTTAATGCTTCAAGGTTTTCTGAATTGAGAGTTGTTATTAAACCTTGTGTGATAAGCATTGTTATTGAGATCATTGGTTGATTGAAGTGTTTGAGTTAGTCCTTCAAGTTTTTCTAAAATTGATAGTTGTGTTTAAAACCTTGTTTGATAAGAATGGTTGTTGAAGTGAGTTTTTATACAAAGAAGTTGAACTAGGGTTTGAAAATATCATGAGTATTATTGTTATGTGAGATTTGTTGTTGATCATTGTTAGAAACATTTTGAGTTGGATGATACATGCTTGGACTAGAGTTTGTGAGCAAGAGTTGTTTCTTGAAGTGATTGGTTGAGTAAATTTGATAGAGCCTAGTCAAGTGGATGTATGAAGTGATTGATCAAGTTCCATAAAATAAACTATTCTATATTATAATTTGAGTTGAGATTGAGTTTTGAGAATAGAACATATTGAGTCTCTAACAATTCTCTTTATGCTTCTATGATATTGAGTTGAGCAAGTGATTGATTTTTGAGAATAGAACATATTGAGTCTCTAAAAATTATCTTTATGCTTATATGATATTGAGTTGAGTAAGTGATTGAGTTTTGAGTAGAGAACATATTGAGTCTCTAATAATTCTATTTATATTTCTATGAGATTAATTTGAGTTGAGAAAGTGATTAAGAATTGAGTAAAGAACATATTGAGTCTCTAAAAATTCTCTTTATGTTTCTATGAGATTGGACAAGTTCTGTGTGAGATTTTTGAGCATTTTTTGACATATTTTGTGTGAGCTTGTTGAGAAGATTTGGACAGGTTCTTTGTGGACATGTTGGTCATGAATCCGCCTAGTCATATAAAATGTACCTTAGACCCGACCAAAATTGAAAGGCCGAGAGAAAGAGAAGTCTCCCAAGAAAATATCTAGAGAGGGCTAGCTCCCAAACTAATCTAAACTGGTTTCAAGGTTCAAGGTTAGAAATAACAGAAAGAGATGGAAATAATAGAAAGGGATGGAAATAGGATGAAGCTGATAGTTGATAGGGAGAACAACCTCAGATAGAAAATAATCTCACACTAAATCTCGAAGATAAGAAGCAACTGATTCTTAGAATGCACATACATAAATTGGATCAAACATTGACTATAAGCTTGCCTTCAATTATACTTCAAATGTTCAAATGAAAACATAGCCAAATTCAGAACAACAGAATTCAACTAAAACTTTAGCACTTGACAAAATAGAAGTGAATTACACAGAAAGCATCACATGAACATCAATTTGGATCACCAACTCAAAAGACTCTAAGAATAGAGCAAAATGCATCTAGGATTTCTGCTTCAATTTTTGCAAAAAGGTCCTCTCCTTTTCTTGAGATATACATTAGTATTTATAGAGGCCTTCCCTCTCCCTTTCGCATCACATAATTTAAAAAATCAAACAGGTTTTGAAGAGGAGATCCACAAAATATGCACGTGAAAAGCAAAACAATCCCCCTGAATCTATCTCAGAGAAATCATATTCCTTGTTTCTATGGATCAAAACTAAAAATCAAACGAAAATAAGGGACCATATTTCTTCATTAAATAACTGTTATTAGGGCATGCTTGAAATTTTTAGGATATCATGACCAAGAGCTTTTAATACCGTAGGCATATTTAATGTTGGTGGCTTTGAGAATAAACTGATTTAAAACATTCTCCCATCTTGCACACATAGGTAAATAGCAAAAAATTTAATCTTGAAGCCTCTCTAGCCTTTATCTCAAAATCAATTGGAGAGATTTTAAAACATTACTTTGTTTGATGCTCATTTTCTCCTTACTATCTCCTATGCAATGTAGACAGAACTTCATTGGACCTTTGTTATCACTTCTGTTACAAAAATGGGACATGTCGCGATATCACGACATTTTTAACTTACTGCTTTCTCCTGTTGCCACTAGTTGTAAAAATGTGACATGTCGTGAAATCGTGACATTTTCTTTTGTCTTACACTTTTCGTGACATGAAGTCTTTAGAATAATCTGGATTGATCAACACAGGGGCTTGTGCAATTCTATATTTAATCTCCTAAAATGCATCTTTCCTCTGAGTTGTCCACTTGAACTCCACATCTTTCTTTAATAGCTTAGTCATGGGCTTTACTACTCGGGCAAAGTCAAAAATAAAGTTTTTGACAAAATTTATTTTCCTGAACAAAGATTGCAACTATTTCTTATTAGTAGGGAGCGATAGTTTCTTCAAAGCTTCATCTCTTGATGGATCAATTGCCAAAATTTTCTCTGAGATGACATGTCCCAAGAGCTTACCTTCCTTTACAAAAAAATGGACTTCTTTCGGTTAATGGAAATGCCAAACTCTTGACATTTCTCAAATATCTGCATCAGATGAGAATAATGTTCTTCTTGTTTGTGCAAAAATACAGTCATATCATCGAGATAGATGACAATGATCTTATTTAAAAGCTCTCCAAATGTGATGTCCATGACCCTTTGAAACATAGCCCCAACATTGGAAAATCCAAAGGGCATGCGCTGATAGGCAAAGGTACCCCACTTGGTTTTCAATGCGATTTTGTGTTGATCCTCATCCCTGACCCAAATTTGATTGTATCCAGAGAATCCATCTAACAGTGAAAAGCATTGAGCCCCAGCAACAATGTGAAGGATCTGATCAATGTAAGGCAATGGTTAGTAATCCTTCAAGGATGCTCGGTTCAAGTTTAAAAAATCCACACATAGTCGTATATCTCTATTTTTCTTACAGGTCGAAACCAAATTAGCAACCCAAGTCAAGTTCTTAATCAGATATATAATCTTGGCCTGGAACATCTTTGCAAGTTCGGCCTTCATGAGGGCTTCAATAGTTGGGTTCACTGGTATCTACTTCTACTTTAAAGGTTTGACTCCTTCCTCAAGCTTGAGAGTGTGTTGAATGATCTCTTTATCATATCCCATTAGATCCTCGTAGCTCCAGGCTACGATGTCAAAAAAATCTTGACACAATTGTCTAATCTCTTGCAATTCAACGGGCATAGAATCAGTCCCAATTTTGATGACCTTATCAGCCTCTAACTGAAGCTCCATGTATTCTTTCCTGTTGACCTCGATCTGATGCTTCTTGGACCGATCATTATGATCAAACAAGATTTCTAGAGAAATGAAGCCTTTATGAATGTGGTTATTCTACAACTAAATCAAACCTTCAGTTTCTTTATGCTCCAAGGTCCTTCCCTTGATGGTGGTAGCTTCTTGAACCAATAAGTTAACAATTTGCTCATCACTATCGAAAACTTGACAAAAGGTATCCTTGTCTGGGACAGAGGTCCTATACACCATTCTCACTATTTTTGGCCTTCTAACCACCTGCTCGATTGGTGAAAAATTTACTCCCAAAGAAGCCATAAGGTTAGCATGTCTATTTTTTTGTCATGGAATGAAACTCATGCTGAGAGTAGAGAATGATTCAAACATGTCCCATACCTTGTTGCAATAGTTCTTGAGATAGTGGTGCTCAGACACACACTTATTGGTTACCTGATTGATAATCAACTCGGAGTCACCAAATATTTGCAATTGTCATGCTCCAAGATTCTCAGGCTTCTTGAGGCCTAGGCATAAAGCCTCATATTCTACTGCATTATTTGTGTAGCTCTAGGTCAAATGAAATGAATAGTATCATTGAATCCCAGAAGGTAATACTACAATAATCCCACCTCCAGCACCATTTCTACATCATGCTCCATCGAAATAGAGCTTCCAAATCTGGTCTTGAATTTCATCATTCTCTTCTTTGGTATTTTTAGGCTTAAAAATAGAGTAACACCCCAAGTTAGTTTCCATCATGGCATTTAAATTGGCCATGGAAAATTCATTTTCTTTGTTATGAAATTGGCATTGAAATTGGGAATTGAAAATTCATTTTTTGGGCAGAGCTCTTCCAAAGCTTCTTCCATTAAGTCAAGATCACCAAATTCTTTAGACATCATGTGCACTAAATTTGCTAACCTGTCCATTTCATCTATTATCTCCACATGAAATGTGGAAGGCTTCTCATTGAAAATTTTCACCTTTTTACCTTTATGGATCACCTCCAAATGAGTAAAATCCAAAGAAAGGTAACCCCCAAGTTTAGTCGTGAACTCTCGGGAGAGACACATACCAAAACATGGCTCTAGGTCCACTAATATGACCTCCTAGATCACAGTAATCTGAGGCATGGCATGCAGGGAGATAGGAACATCCTTAATTATGCCCACTGTCTTTACTGAGGTACCATCTAGCTGCAAAAGTCCCATGCTATTCCTTGTATATTCCATACCTATGACATCACATACTACCTTAGGCATGACAATAGTAGTTACTCCTGAGTCAATGAGGCAATTATGGACCACAGGTCCCTCCATTCTCAATGAAAGATAAAAAGGTGGTGGTATATTTTTTTTGGTGATTGAAAAGGTCACATTTTGAGACATAACTACCTGGGCTGGAGCCTTCCCCTTACTTTGTGTGGTCTTCAGGGATTCCTATAAGAGATTCACCTATCCAAGAAGCTGCAAGGTGTCATACTGACTTACCTTGGTTGGTATCCTTTTGAGTTCTTCAATGATGTTATACCCCATCGAAATTGGCTCTCTGCCTCCATTGGCAGATTCAAATCTACTTCTATATTGCTAGGTGGCCTCCACTCACTATCATTTAGTCAATTATGGATACCGTAATGTCTTCTAGATTTTTCCTTTGTTTTCGCTTGCATCTAGGAGGTAGAAGCCTTAGCTTGCATCCTCTCTTTTGCTTGTGGTGGAAGAAAATCCTTCAAAAAAATAGGTGGATCTCATTGCGGGGCTGGAGGATCATGAATATTTGTAGGTATTTGTTGCTTTGTTGCTTGTGCAGGAGGCACTTTCAATGGCTCCATCTTAGAAAGATCTACCACCATTGGTTTCTTTTCATTGCATGTCAAGACTGCTATGTGTTCCTCAGGAGACATCATGGAATTATGATTCACCTCTTGAATCATGTTTATACGGCTCCTCGTAAGAACTTGTAAATAATTTTGGTGGACCATGCAAGTGGACTCATAATGTGGGTCGTTGCTTGAAGAACACCAGTAATATGGCTCATGTGAAACTTCATAGGGGCCAGCTTCTTCACTTACCAGGATTGCTAAGTTCCTTTCAAGTACTTTCTCTATAACCTTGCTAGGAGAAAATTGCACTCTAGTTACCGCCAGAATAAATCTTCATGGCTGATAGTTCCTCTCTGCCTCTCTTCACTCCATAGATGTCATCTTGTTAGTGAGGGCTCTCATGGTCGACTGAATTTCTTGCAAAATAGCCAATTGAGGATCTGGGCTTGAGGACACAGGAGGTGTCGATAGAGGGAATGGAACTGGTGGAGAAGGTAATGCAGGAGTTGGAAGTGGAGAGGTTAATTATGGAATGGGTATCATAGGTACCAAAGTTGTGGTAGTATTCCATGAAGATGAAGGGTACATGGATGGAGCAGTGTAAGATGTGGAGGCTGCACCTGTATGTTGGTACTATGGAAGCTTAGGAAAAATGGGCAGTCATTTTTGGATGCAATTTCCCAATGGCAATAAGATCGGCCTCAGCATTCTGTACCTGGGAATATAGTGCAGGAAAGGTTTGAACATTGGACATCCTAATGTTCATACTAATATCTAAGTGAAAATACCTAAGAAAGTAAAATATCACTTGGTCATTAGTAGGGCGGAGACCATCAGGAACTCTCTACCAAGTTCGGGCAAACCTAACATTGAAATCCATTTTCTCCTCTTGAGGATGCCTCTTGATATTAGTAAATTGATGCAACAAAAAAAATGGGTATGCTTGCTCATTGAACCCTTGGATCAGCATCTCTGCTAATTGATCCCATGAATTTATGGAGTTAGGAGACAAGGATTTATACCAGCACAATAACTTACCTCAGAGTGATAGCATGAGCAATTTGATCATGACATCTTCATCTATGATATTATGAATTTTAGCCAAGGATGCCACATCTAAAACATGCTCATACATGGTCTTTCCAGTCCCATCATATGTAGGCAAAGCCTTTAATGTTGTAGTAGGAACTAGATTTTGAAAATGTAGGTCCAACTCTCCCGAATGGTTCCAAGCAAGAAATTGACGTGGAGGAGGTTATTGACCAGCCATTTGCATCGTTGGATCTGGATGTGCTAACAATATCGTAGCAGTACTAGGAGGAGTCATATATGGCACAAAATGACCCATCATCTGCAAAGAGATAGCAAATGATGGGTTCACAGGACTTACCAATCTTGAGCGCTCCCTCCAGTTTTGAACATCGATCTCGAAGTATTCAATTGGGTATTCCAATTCTTTGGCTTTTGATCTCATGATCATGAAGCAAATATTTTCACCAGCTTCACGATTGGAGATTTCCAGGTACTATACAGTCATCCTCAGCAAAGTCACCAGATGAAATTACAATCTCCACTTTGAGGTCAAGACAGTTCATAAAAATCTTGACTCCTCTAGGTGTCAAAATTTGGGACTTGTGAGTCCCACCGGGCATGCCAAAAAAGTTGGCATAGGTGGGTTTGTCAACTTGGAATAGTACTTGTCCCATCGATTATGAATCTTATTGAGACAGAAATAGTTTGTCCCACCAGAAGTGCCAAAAATTGTTGGGCATGAATCTGCCTAGTCATATAAAATGCACCCTAGACCTGGCCAGCATTGAAAGGCCAAGAGAAAGAGAAGTCTCCCAGGACAATCTCCAGAGAGGGCTGGCTCCCAAAATAATCTAAACTGGTTTCAAGGTTCAAGGTTAGAAATAACAAAAAGATATGGAAATAGGCTGAAGTTGACATTTGATAGGGAGAACAACCTCAGATAGCAAATAACATCAGAATAAATCTCGAATATTAGCATCAACTAATTCTTAGTATGTACATATAGAAATTGGATCAAACATTGACTATAAAATTACCTTCAATTATACTTCAAATGTTCAAATGAAAACGCCAAATTCAAAACAACAGAATTCAACTAAAACTTTAGCACTTGACAAAACTGAAGTGAATTACATAGAAAGCATCACATGAACATCAATTTGGATCACCAACTCAAAAGACTCTAAGAACAGAGCAAAATGCATCTAGGATTTCTGCTTCAATTTTTGCAAAAAGGTCCTCTCCTTTTCTTGAGATATACATTAGTATTTATAGAGGCCTTCCCTCTCCCTTTCACATAACAACATTTAAAACATCAAACATATTTTGAAGAGGAGATCCACAAAATATGCACTTGAAAAGAGAAACAATCCCCCTGAATCTGCCTCAGAGAAATCACATTCCCTGTTTTTATGGATCAAAACTAAAAATTGAACGAAAACAAGGGACCATATTTCTTCATTAAATAAATGTTCTCGATGCATGCTTGAAGTTGTTAGGATATCACGACCAAGATCTTTTAATATCGAAGGCATATTTAATGTTTGTTAGCTTTGAGAACAAACTGATTTAACACGTTCTCCCATCTTGCACACATAGGTAAACATCAAAACATTTAATCTTGAAGCCTCTCTTACCTTGATCTCAAAATTATTTGGAGAGCTTTTAAAATATTACTTCGTTTGATCCTCATTTTCTCCTTACGATCTCCTATGCAATGCAGATAGAACTTTATTGGACCATTGTTGTTGCTTCTATCACGAAAATGAGACATGTCACGATATCATGAAATTTTTAACTTATTGCTTTCTCCTATTGCCACCAGTTACAAAAATGCGACATGTCGTGAAATCATGACATTTTCTTTCATCTTGCACTTTTCGGATTTGGACCCGTGAAAATGCGAGAAGTCATAAAATCATGACATGTCATCCTTGGTACTCCTCTTTGCTGTTTTCTACCATGAAAATGCAACATGTCGCAATTTTGTGACAACTTTTCCTTGACTGTCCCTTTTGCTACTTACTAGCGTGAAACCGCAACAGGTCACGAAAATACATGTGATATCACGACATTTTTCTGTACTTTGCTATTTTTTTCTTCGGACATCGTGAAACTGCAATAGGTCACGATATCGCGACATGTCGTGATATCATGACATTTTCTACTTACTTTTCCTTGGCACAAAACTTGTAGATATTTTTTTTTTTACTAATTATCCCTTTCGAGGTGCTTGGAGGGACAAATAGAGGAGTGAGTATCTCTACAATTTGTGCATTAATTTGCATGACCAACAACAACACAAAAAACAAAAAAATGTGGCAAAAATGCCAATAGGACCTGTTGAGTAGATTTGGATAGGTTCTATATGTACCTATTGAGAATATTTGAGTAGGTTTTGAGTGGACCTATTGAGAATATTTGAGTAGGTTTTGATTGGACCTATTGAGAAGATTTATGCTAGACCAACTGGATTGTGTTTAGTGAAAATTTGAGTGGACTTATGCTAGACCAACTGGACTATGTTTACTGTAAGAGTTGAGCAGATTTATGCTAGACCAAATGGACTATATTTAGTGCAGATTTGAGTGAGCTTATTGAGCGTACTTGTGCTAGACCAACTAGACTATGTTTAGTGCAAGAGATTTAGTAGAGATGTGCTAGACCAATTGGACTGTGTTTAGTACATAATTGAGAAAGAGCTTTAGAGGTGATAGAGCAGAGAGAACAGAGTCTCTAGTGGATAGATATTCATTATCCATGGTAGTGAGGATAGGTATTTTGAGTGGAAATATGTCTTTAGTGGAGGGATATCCACAAGCTTTTGTAGTGGAGGTAGTATTCTTCTAGAGGATCACCAACCATAGTAGAGGAGAAGGAGTTCTCTTGTGGATAGAGATCCATAAACCATATTTAGGGGATCAACATCTCCTTTGGATAGAGGTCCATAAATATTGTAATTGGGAAGGATTCCCAAGAGATTGATTGAGAAAATTTTAGTAAAATATTTTCTCCATGGAGATATTCATATTTGGGTGAACCACGTTAAAATTGTATCTCTATTGTGTATGGTGTTTTGTGCATTTCTTTATTTACTACTATTGATACTGCTATCTATACACTTCATAATATTGATTTGGAAAGAAATGTAAAAAGTGCTCTTATACTGTTCACCCTCCTCTTAGTATAAGCTTGTGTTCTTTAATGATGATATATCTCCATCTTCACTTCTTGCTAGAAAATAAATAATTTTATTTGGCATCACATTCTTTTGATCTTCAACATATTTACTATTTTTTTTCTTCCTTGAATTTCCCATGATGTAATTATTTTATTTTAATTTTATGACATTTAAAATTTTACTTCCTCAAGCCAATAACAAAGGTTTCGGCTACCACCGATCATGCATCTCAAATACAACAATTATATAGTTTTTTAAAAATGCCTTCAGAAAATAAATTCCCCCATTTTGGAGAAAATATTCAAAAATATTTCACTCAATAATTTTCTCAATAATCTACCATTGTTGAAAACCTAAAGGAAACCAAGGAGCAAACAATTCTTTCAAAACCCTTAAAATTGTCGATCCTCTTTACCAATCCACAAATGTGTCCTTCATAACTCGCCTCCAAATGTCTTCAATGCACAACTTAAAAATAATAAAACATTCTAATAAACTCCTCAAACCTACACCATAAATAGATGGTTCTATCTATGGATTCTCTACACAACAATTTTACCATGATTACAAAATAAATTGCTCATGAGATCCATACATTAATGTTCCCTTAAAACTAGATCAAACATCATTTCAACTAGGTTTCTCATTTCTCACAATATATCTTTCAAACAACAAAAAAAATAAAACAAAATATAGAACATGCATAAAATAACAAGGGTTTAAAAAAAAGAATCACTCCACTTTCACTCCACTGTGTAAGTCAAAAGCTAGGGTACTCTTGCAAAAAATTATGTTTCCCCCTGCACTTGAAAAAACCTTCATAATTACCTCCTGTGTGGTCATGCTCAAATGAAATATAGCCTTCCATAAAATTTAAGCTTCATGGATCAAGGGTTCTGCTGCCTCTTCTTTATATGATGAATGATGAAGTAAATCATGCCAGCAAGAGAAGCTCTGGGTAGTTTCTACAACTCGAGTTGCAATCACACCAATTCCTTCACAAGCTCACACACGATGAACAAACCCTACAATAGACACAATAGATATATCCATACCTATGCAACCATGGGCTCTGATACCAAATGTTGGTTTTCAAATCAAATCAATTAACAAATCAAGGCATAAAAATAGAATATAAAACAAAATAGAGTACTATAATTGTTGCTACAATTATATTAAAATAAAACTAAGGATGAACGAACAGGATAAAAATTGTTGCTAAAATTTTATCATTATATTACATTGTACCCATTACATTACCCTTGAAAAAAGGAGGACCACTTCACTCATGCAAGAGGAAAGGTCTGTATTTATAGACCTAGTATGATAGTTACAAGAAGCTTCTAGATGGTTGGTAGTGCCAGAACAATCTAGAAAGTCAAAAATATAGAAAATATACTACGCGATAATATTTTGGAATGTTAAGCTAAAATTTTTGATGCTAGAACATTCTGCAAGATCAACACCCTCTTTCATTTACCAAAATGAATTTATCTTCAACAGTACAAATATGAGTAAGGAGTGGGAGTAAGTGCAGTAGGGAGTGTGAGGGTGAGTGGAGAGTAAGTGCAAAAGTGAGTACGAATACTAGACTAGAGTAATTGCAACCAAAAGAGAATGTGAGTAAGCTTAGATATAAGTCAATGCATGTTAAGAGAGAGGAGGAAGTATGAGCAGAAAGTAAGAAGTAGAAAGTTAAGAGTGAGGAGGAAGTATGAGCAAGAAGTAGGAAGTTGAAAGTAAAGTAATAAAGAAAAATTATACTTCTCAAGTGCCTTGGCACAAACAAAAATACAAAAAAAAAGTACTAGGAGTCAAATATAATTACAATCAAACATATCAAAGAGCAAACTCAATTTTTAAAGTAACATGGAGATAAAAAGGATAAAACCTTTATATATCACTATATAATCATCAAAATAACCTCCATGTCCATAATTATGATAAAAATTAGAAAAAAAAAGAACTATCAAAAAGAAGAAAATGGTAGAAAAAAAGGAAATAATTGAAATCTTCTATAAATCTCTAATAAATTGATAATACCATAGTAAAAACCTAGAGTTAGCATAGAAACTAGTGGTATGATATGTGAGTGAAAGAACAAACTCCATCCTTGATCTCTTCCATTTGTAAGAAATCTTTCAGAACCTGTTGAACATCTTTTGATAACCTATCTACTTCTTGATTTAATTCCTTGTAAACATGAGTAAAAGAGATGTTTTCAAAAAATAAATTACCTCCAATAGTTCATAGTACATCAGTCTAAGAAAATGATTTTGTAATTAAGTAGATTCATTAATCCAGTTTATGATTGTAGTAGAATGTCTAAACAAATGTAACCTCTTCACATAAGCATACTTCATTAGTAATCTCAATAGCTAAAAATTTGAAAAATTATTGAAACCCATCCCAATACCTACTTTAAATTTGATATAGTGGGTATATGAGAAGTATAAAATATCTCTTCCACTACTAAAATCCAACTATATCTAATTGGCCCCATAAATAAAAACTCCATGGTTGAGACTTTTTAATGAATAAATTATCTACTTATCAAGTTTTCTTATGTTTGCAAGGCCCTTTAATTATTAAGACCAAAGTCCTCATCTGAAATATGACTTGAAATAGGAGTATTAACTTCCCTTAAAAAATAGTTGTCTTTCATGCCAACCATATACCCAACATATAAGACATGGTAAAGAAATAAACCATTTTATATATTTTTTTAAAAACCACTGTCTTAAGCATACCTCCACTACTTCTCCTTCTCAAATATGTTGAATTTTAGTTGTCTATTGAAATTCTGACCAAATCTATTGATAAAAAATAGCACTTGTTTAACAAATCTATGATGTTTTACTCCTCTAACCAACACAACATACAAATACTTTGACCGTATAAAAATTCCCAAGTCAAAGCATTATTTCTCAAAGCTAACCACATAAAAGTAGTTGGTTTTTTAGGGCTGAAAATTTACAAATATACTTCTACCACCAAGCAAGCCATTGGGAATTAAGGTCAAAACTTGCTTTGTAGAAAAATTTATCCATATACTGATCGCTAGATTTGTTGTATGCCCAATAAATATTATTTTGTTTGGCTCTTATCTTTATATGAATATTATTAAGACTATCCATGTAAGCCTTCCACAAAACAACCTACTCACAAAAAATATCAAAGAGCCTACTTTCAAATTTGGGTCCAAAGAAGAATTAAATTCCCCCACTTTATCCAAAATAGAATTAGCTCCTATTCTAACTTTTTCATAATTGTCCACTTTCCAAACCAAATATTTTTGAATCATAGGAAAGGTCCATACTAGTACCTTCTATTAAATGGAAATATATTTTATACTTATCTGTGGACTTTTGATATAATCCATAAAGGTTCCTAGATGAAAAAAAAAATCAATAACCTTCTTCAATAATCCTTTTCTGCTCAAAATACTCCATAAGCTATTTTCTACCAAACAAGCACAAAACATAATGATAATTTTGAGTCCCTAGCCACATTCCACCTTTCGTATAGCAATAATCAACCACTTATCTAAAGGAATGCCTTCATGTTCATTGTGTATAGTCTAAATAAATATGAAGTAGTCTTTTCTTCTTTCTAAAACTCCTTTTTCTAATGAATGCCAAGGAGTGTCAAAGCATAAGAATTTCCTCAAGAACAAACTTTACAAGTGTTAATATCCTATCAATAAATAACCATTTATTGCAACAATAATTAATCCAAAATTTAATCTTATCTAAAAGTCATCCTTGGTATCTCTTCCTATAAATATTTGACATTACTACAAAACTATAACACTTAAAGCCTTCCTAAAATTTAAATATATTAAAAGTAAAAAATCCAATCAAACCCTATTCAGTTTCCTACTCTAGACTATTAAATCAAATACAATATTTTTGAAAATTAATCTCCATACTAGTAGCAATACTTTAAGTGTCCAAGTTTTCCTTTAACTTTATAGCTTCTCTTAAACTACCATTAGTGAATAAAAATACATCATGAAAAAATAATAAATGAGATAAATAAAGGACCCCCACTTTTATCCTAGACATGGATCATGCCCTCTTTGTAGGCAGTAAATCCACCTCCTAGAAGAAGAAGAAATACTTTTTGGATTTGCATAATTTTATTCAATTTTTTCAATTCTTATTAAAATGTACAAGTGGTAAAAACATACAAGTAAGGTAAACGTATAAGTTTTAAAAATGTACAATTTAAAATGTCAATGAAATTAGGTGAAATGTGCATTCAGGATAAATTTGATAATAATCAAATTAGACTTAGTAAAACCTTGTAATTAATTATTTTGAGATAATTTCTGATGGTAGTTGTAAGTAATATGATGTCTTAGGAACCACTTTGGAATGGCCTAGGTATGCATTATATAGTTCCCTATTCAATTTTTTAGGTTATTCATTTATTCATGGAGTTATTGATTGTTCATGATAGGAATTGTATATTGTTCACTATTGATGTATATTGTTGTTGAGCCCATTTTGATCAGTAATGATGGATGTATTATATAAGAATTCTTGTAATATGAATATATCAAAAAAACTCTTTACTTCTATGTCCATGTGAATTCCATTGTATATTTTGGTCATTGCAAGTTGTCTAATTGATGTTTAGATGCATAACTTGTTATGTTAATTTTATGGAATTGCATTAGAAATAACTCTGATCATCCCACAAACCTAGTGTGAAAACATGAAATGACTGCATAATAAATTATGACTGTATAGATACATTTCCAAGTAGTTGTATGATTTCTGGATATACCCTTGATGATTATAATTCATTACTATTAAACTAGGGTTTACATGTTGGAAGGAAAGTGAGAAATTTTCATAAGAAAACATCCCAAAAATTTTATTGAAGAGAATCGTTGTGTATGTTGGTGAATCTATGTATAATTTGCAGCAAGGGTTCATACAAACCATACACATGTTGTACCAAATAATACAATTGGTTGTTTATCCAATTTTATAATAAAGCAAGACAAAACCTGCCAAATAAGGAAAACATTGTTGTTTCAAATATATTGATTACAAACATGATTTATTCGATTTAAAAAACTACTTTTTATCGATTGGATATGTGGGAAATCATACAATTGTATGATTTGGTGACTGTACAAGCTATTTTTGGCAAATTGATATATTACACAATAAAAACCAGACAAGTTGTATGATTTGGGCAAATTGATTTTGAGACTTTGGGAATCATATTTAGGCCTTCTGAGTCACCTCTTCCTCTATGAATACTACATCCCTATACTACATTTGGCATCATTGTTTTATAAAAAATGGCATTTCTTTTAAAAACAGGTTAAAATTATTGTAGTCGAAAAGATCCTACGAAGTGATAAATTGTGAGTACTACCAAATTGGAGGTGAATGAAAAACACAAGTTTGCAAAGGCATAAGATATGTGATCAAAGAGAATATATCCAAGTTAGGAGAAGCATGATAATTTCTCAAGTAAATTATGTGAATAGTGCTTAACACAATAAGTATGAACCAGTTGTAGAATAAGTATGGATGTTTGATAAAGTAGATATTGAGAGGTTGGATACATTACTGATCAAAACATAAGAAAAGAAGTGATAATAACCTATATTCAAGGATAATATTTGTGTAAGCGGAGACTAAAGAACATAATATTATATTGAGAGGAGGGATGAATAGTATAGGATACAACTTTTTACTCTTCTTTCCAAAGCAGTATTTTCCAATATTATAAATTTTAATAATGAAACAATGCATAGATAATCACACATAAGATATACAAACTTAACATGGTTCACCCAGTGTGGGCTACATCCACAGAGAAAATATTTGTTAAATTTTTTCTCAACAAATATCTTGTGAACCAATTCCCTATTACAATGTTTATGGGCACCAACCCAAAGGAAACACCAATCCCCTATGCTCAAGTTCATGGACCTCTACCCAAAAGATACACCAATTCTATTTGATCTAGTTTTTTGACCTCTATCCATAGGATACACCAATTCCCTTTGCTCTAATTTTCTCCAAGACCTACTCTTAACTCTGCTAAAATATGATGACTAAAACCTTCTCACATATTATTACAAGAACTGCTCAAAACTACTCATAACACTTTCTCAAATCTGCTCATAACATCTATACAATTTTACTTGCAACTCTACTCAAATCTAGTCATAACATCTTCTCAAATATGCTCATAATACCTGCTCAAATCTTCTCATAACACCTGCTCAAATCTGCTCATAACATTACAAAAATCTTATATGCACACAATGCTTATATATTTTAAATTTTAATCCACTAACCATTCATTTCAAAATCAATATCAAATGCATAAATCTACCTTGCTTATCAAACATGAATCATACATAAATTTTGATTTCAAATGTGATCTATAATCCTTACAAATTTATTTCCAACATTAATCACAATAATGCATAAATTCGCTTTTAAACCCTTTCTAGCATTTTTCCAAACCCTTGCACATATTTTCTTTTTCATTCAACAATAATTCACAAGTACTCCCAACTTCAATCAATCACTAATGCATATTAATTCAATCCTTATACCTTCAATCATATGAAATTCAAAAATATTTTCCTCAAATAAGAACTTAAAAAAAGAGTTAAATCACATACCTCTAAAAATGCCTTGATGATGATGTACTTCCAAAACCTATCGCAAAAATAATTTCTCTTTCTTGTGCTACTTCAAAAACCATTTAGTAAATTTCTCTTTCAAATCATCCACATTAAAACCCTTCTCAAAATATGTGCATAATAAGGCTTGAAAATTATGTTTTATAACTCCTTTTTAGTCTCCAAAATAAATCTTTCAATAATGAACAAAACCCCTCAAATTTTCCCTTTTCTATCATGCAAAGAATACAATCAACAAATAAACCATAATCACACCTTACAACTCCTACTTCACAATAAACAAAAATAATAATTTAATACACGTCAAAATACCTTATAACACCCAATAACATAATGTGCTAATGATAAATTTTAATTCAAACTCATACACCTTATATCTCCTTTACTAATGCACAAAATAAATTTAACTTTATACTCCCTTACACAATATCTGAAATGTAATTTTCAATTAATCACTATATACCTTATGACTCCAAAAAATATGTAAAATATAATTAATTCTAGCACACCTTATGACTCCCTAACATAATCAAACATGATGCATACCTTATAACTCCTAAAATAAATTTTAATCAAAATTTTACCCTTACCAACACATAACTATTAGGAATAGAACCTACCACCTCTTTCTTGCCCATATCCTAGTGCAATCTAGGCTAATGCTTGAGCTATCTACCCATACAAAACTTAAATCCTGCAAATATCCTCTTCAATATCTTCTGCAATTTATTTGACCAAAATTTCAATCAAAATGGAGCCACTGCAAATTGACCTTGTGACCTCCTTCTTGCCCACGTCTTAGTGCAAGGACAACCTATCATCTAGTCTAGCCACCCAGATGAATATATGAACGTGTTGTCTTCCATTTATATTTGATTTCAGATCTACCTCAAACGACATTTGCACTTTCCCTTTATTTTCTTATACCCTTTGCAAACTTTGTGCGAACAAATTTTGATTGGCACACATTGAAAATATTAGCTCAATGAATTATTTTCCCTGATTTAACTATGAATTTTAATTACTTATTGGAAACGTCAACGCTTTATTTACTTTTTAATTTTTTAATTTTACATTGGCACCTTTTAATATTACACTTGTTTATATTATAATATTAAAACAATATTATAATAATAGTTTTTAACTTTTTACCGCCCTTCGTGGTATTTAAATATTTTCAAGAAAATAAAATCTTGTTCTTTTCTTGCAATATTTAATACCAAGCCTTTTAAATTTTTTTATTTCTTCGTAATATTTAAATTTGAAATTTAAATATTATAACCCTTCTCTTATAAAATAACTTATTTTACCTTGAATTTTTGTTCATTGCTTGCTATCAAAACCATGTGGAATATTTTTGCCTTAACAAACATGCACCTTTGACATCAAAATATTTTTTATTCATGTACCCTTTGACATCAATGATAACTCAATATGCTTAATATTTCCAACAATTTTCCCATTTGTAATTGATGGTAACCCTTACAAAAATTTTATTTTACTGCAATTGGATTCCCAAATATCTCCCCATGACAAGCTGCTCCCCCTCACTAAAATCTCCACCCTTTTGACATCAATGGCAAAGGGATCCTTTTGGGGCTAAAAATAAAACACTTAGCTCAGTCCCCTCACCACCTCCTTTTCTTGAGGTGATTAATTACAATATGGGAGTGAAGTTACTCCCAACTTTCCTCTAAGATTCTCAAAAGTTGTCTTTGGAAGTGGATTGGTAAAAATATCAACAATGTGTTCCTTTGTAGCAATGTATTCCAATTTGACTTGTTTATCAATCATTTGCTCTCTCGAAAAATAATATTTGATTGAAATATGCATAGTCCTTGAATGCAAGAGGAAAGGATGATTATGCTCTATTTTAAAATTACTTAATGTCTACTTCATCCATAAAACATGTGTACAATAAGCAACTACTGCCATATAATCTACTTCTACAGTTGATAAGTATACTGATGCTTATTTTTTGCTTAGCCAAGAGACTAAACAATCTCCAATAAAGAATGCTCCTCCACTTGTACTTTTTTTTCCATCAACACTACCTTCCCAATCCACATCTGTATATGCTATGAGAGTAAAATTATTGCACCTAGGATAGCACTATCCAAAATCCATAGTACCTTTCAAATATTTAAATATTATCTTAACTTCTTGTACATGTGTTTATTTTGGTGCATATTGAAATCTTACCACTACTCTAGCTACTTGCATTATATCATGCCTTGTAGATATGACATATAGTAAATTTCCAATCATGGGTCTATACAATGTCTGATTTGCTTTAGGAGACTCATCATATTTACTTAAATTACATCTTGTAACCATAGGGGTACTCACGGGATTACAATCCTCCATTATAAACTTTTTCAACATTTATTTCACATACTTGGCCTAAGAGAGATATACCTTTGTTTGATTGTGAAATTTGCAACCCAAGAAACAAAGATAACTCACCAAGCATGGACATATCAAATTTATTTTACATACACTTTATAAATTTATGACACATCTTATCATTACTACCTCCAAAAATGATATCATCCACACAATCCACTACAATCAACAAGTTATTGCCTTTATTATTGATGTATAGATTACTATCAACTATACCTTATCTGAAACCTTATTCTTGGATATACTTATATAGTCTTGAATACCAAGCCCTAAGGGTTTGATTTAGTCCATAAATATATTTCATTAATTTGCATACATAATTAGGCTTATCTATTAGGTTGAAACCCTCTAGTTGATCTATGTAGACCTCTTCCTCTAAGTAACCATTGAGAAAAGTTGGTTTTACATCCATTTGGTACACCTTGAAGTTTTTGAATCTTAATAATACCAGGAATATTCTTATAGCTTCAAGACGTGCAATGGGAGCAAATATTTCTTCAAATTCAATCCCCTCAACTTATGTTTAGCCTTTGCACACAAGCCTTGCTTTGTTTCTTACCACCTGACCATCTTCATTCAACTTATTTCTATAGACCCATTTGACACCAATTACATTATTGTATTTTGTATGTGGGACAAGTTTCAAAGTTTCAATCTTTTCTATTTGGTCTAAATCTTCTTCCATTGCTTTAATATAGTATTTTATTCTCTTGCTTCATTGAAATCCTTGGGCTCAACTTTGGATAGCAAAGAAAAATTTACATGTTCACCTGTTCCTATTATCTTCCTCCTTGTTTGTCTCTTATATGGATTCCGAATAATTAGTTCTCTTGGATGATTATATTGTGCATACCTAGATGGTATCTTTGGTGGTGCTCTTTGTGTCTCATATTCTTTAGTTTCTTCACCTTCTTCTTGATGGTACTGAAAAATAAGGCACACTTTATTTAAAAGTTATCTTACAATATATAAGCATCAAGCTTAGGAGGGAGATATGACAAGTGTCATAAGCTCCACTCTAAGTGTCTAGGCAATATGGTTGAGGTAATTAATTCAAGATATTAGACTATTCATACATGGTCCAACATATATATATATTGCTTCTGCTAAATATAGTGAAACTATGTTCTGCTTCTTTGTGCTCCATGAAATAGAGCCTTGGACTAATTGAAAGCAATAACCTAATGTAGATCTTCTAGTTTCAGGACAACTGACCCAATCTGAATTTGTATATCCAATCAAAGAAAAATTATCACTTGATTTATACATAAGGCCATGATGAGGTGTGGCCTTTAGGAATATCACAATCCTCGTAGATGCTATCCAATGGATCTTCTTAGGATCCTGCATGAATTTAGAAATAAGGCCAACTGAATAGCAAATATCTGGTCTAGCTAAAGTTAAGTAGATCAAACTTCCAACTAGTTTCCTATAAAGTGTACCATCAACCCTTTCTTCTTCATCATTATTTACCAATTTCAATCTAGTTTCCATGGGAGTTAGAGAGGGATTACACTCCTCCATGATAAACCTCTCCAAAATAGACTGAATGTACTTAGCCTGTGAGATAAAAATATTACCAAGTTGTTGCCATACCTCTATTCCTAAGCAATAGTGGAGGAGGCCTAAATATTTCATCTCAAAGTTCTTGGATAATTCCTCCTTGAGAAACCTTATTCCTTCTATGTCATCACCTATAATGAGAAGATCATCCACATACAATGTAACCAAAATGATGTGGTTCCTCTAATGTTTCACATAGAGAGTAGATTCTGCTGCAGATCTAGTGAAACCAAGGTTGAGAAAATAGGAGTCAATATTTGCATACCAAGCTCGGGGTGCTTGCTTCAACCCATATAGATATTTCTTTAATCTGAGGACTTTGTTGTTTTGGCCTTAAACTATGTACCCTGGTGGTTGTTTCACATACACTTCCTCCTTCAAATGACCATTGAGAAACACACTTTTGACATCCACTTGATATATTGGCCAATGTTTTTGAGCTACCATAGCAATAACTATCCTGATTGTAGTCATCTCAACCATAGGAGCAAAGGTCTCCTTATAATCAATTCCATTTTATTGCTTATAGCCTTGAGCTACTAGGTGAGCCTTGTAGTGATGTAGTGAGCCATCTGCTTTATATTTTGCTTTGTATACCCATTTTGTGCCAATGGTATATTTTTCTTTGGGTAAATCAACTAACTCCCAAGTGTGATTTTTTCAATGGAATCTAATTCTTGATCCATGGCATGAACCCATTTAGGATCACCAAGTGCTTCTTTGACATTAGAAGGTTCAGGTTGGCTAAGGACTTTGGCCATTAGGGCATAATTCACTTGGTGTCTTAGGGTTGAAGGTCTTTTACCTGTATAGGTGGGAAAATGATTTTGGCCTTCATCTATTGTGGCTTAAACCCACTTGGATAAAGGATTGGATGATGTTACTTGATCATTAGGAGGAGGAGATGAAGGACATGGATCATTTGTATAAAGTTCTTCTTGTGGATGAATTTCTTGATTTACGAGTGAAGGGGAAAGACTAGATGATACTCTATGCATGAATGGAGAAACTATTTCATTAGTTATTTCTAAAGTGGGTGCCTTAGGAGGATTATATGGTGGATACTCATGAAAGGTAACATCCCTAGATAAAATTATTTTCTTGGAAACAAGTTCATATAATTTATATGCATTGGCACTATCACTATAACCAACAAAGATGCATTTTTGACTCTTATCATCAAACTTCTTCCTTTTCTTATGAGGAATATGAGCATAGGAATCACATCCAAATATTATCAAATGGCCCACATAGGGTGTCCTTCCACTCCATGCTTCTTCAGGTGTTCTTTCATGTAAGGCCTTTGTGTATGACCTATTAATCAAGTTTGAAGTAGTAAGAACAACTTTTCCCCAAAATGAGTTAGGTAATATAGCAGCATGTAACATTGATTTTTCCCTATTTGTGATTGTTTGATTCATACTCTTAGCAAATCCATTTTTTTGCGAGGTATAAGGGGTTGTGAATTGCCTCCTTATCCTATGATACTTACAAAAATTAAAGAATTCATTGGATACATATTCTCCACCATTATGTGATCTTAAGGTTGAGATTTGATAGCCACTTTCTCTTTCAACAAGTGATGAATTCTTTGAACTTATCAAGGGCTTGCCACTTATATTGAATTAGGTAGATCCATACCTTTATGTTATAATCATCAATGAAATTGATGTAGTATTTAGCCCTAGTATAATATTGAACATACATTGGCCCACAAATGTCTAAATGAACCAATTGCAAAGGTCTATTGGCTCTCCATGTCTTTCTTGTTTCAAATGGTTGCCTATGGTATTTGGCTATTACACATGGCTCACAAAAATATTTTGACTCCTTAAGATGTGGAAGTCCTTTAACTAATCCTTTTGTAGACATCATTTGAATATTATTAAAATTAAAATGTCCCAATATTTCATGCCACATGTACTCCAAATAGAAATTAGTTGTTGTATGCAAAGATGTTTGTGTTACAAGATTTGTAAGGAGGTATTAAACACCATGCTTTTTCACTCCCATGGCCTTGACATTGCCATTGGGTTCCTTAATGTAGAATTTATATTTTCAAAATAGACATTATAGCCCTTATATGTAAGTTATCCAATAGAAAGAAGATTCCTTTTAAGACCAGGCACATACAAAACATCTATTGCAGGAACATTATTACCATCATGCAAAGAAAGTGGTGTCTACCCAACACCTTCAATGGGTAGAGCACTTTCATAACCAAAAGTAATGAATTGATTTGATATATTATGAACCTTGGTCAACCAATCTTGCCTTCCTGTCATGTGCTTTGCTTCTTCATAATCAATATACCAACATTCTTTATCTTCAACATTAACTTGGTTTGCTGCATACAATGTGTTCAGATTATTATTTTGTGGTTCTCCATGTTCTCTTTGCCTTTTATAGTAATTAGAAACATTATGATTCTATTTTCCACAATATTCACACCCTTGTTGATTGTTTTTTTGACCCCCTTGAGGTTTTATTTGCCATCTTGGTTGCTGCTCGTATTGTTACTGATGTGGCTCCTAATGGTACTATTTATTTGGTTTTTGCTACTGCTATTACTGATGTGGTTGCTACTGGTATTGTTGATTTAGTTGCTGCTAGTACTGTGTGTATCTCTGATGTTGTCTACCCCTTTGATTCTGATTATGTTTATTTTGACCCTTGTTTTTTTTAGGCTATAAAGTTACCTTGGTGGCAAAAGCTGCTGATGTGGCTTAAATTTCTTCATCTTTTATTAGGTCTTGCTCATGTTTCTTAAGTAGGATATCAATATTCTCAAGTGTGGAATTTATTTTTTTACCACTCAAGTCTAACATGGTAGCATAGGAGTGAAAATTTGAAGGAATACCATGCAACATTATTGGAATTAACTCATTATCATCTAGGGTTTTACCAAAAACTATTAAATCATTCTTAGTAGACTTCACTTTCATAAGATAATCGATAAGTGAGCCTTTCATAGATAGATTGTGTAATTTTTGTTTGAGATAAAAAATATTATCTTTACTTGGCCTATCAAACAATCTATTGAGAGAATCCTATGCTTATTTAGGTGTTTTTGCATCCCTTATAGTTTCTCTGCATCGAATTCTTGGAGCTAGCTTGATTAGACTTAAAGCTATATTGGAATTCTTCTCAAATTGTACTTTTTATTTAGGTTCTATAGGTGCAGTGAGTGGGTCTTCATTATGCTGCCTATCTTTCACAAAGTCGCACATGTCATTAATCATTAATATTGATTCCATCTCATACTTCCAATTTGCAAAATTTTATGCTCCTTCAAGTTTTTTTGTAAGTCCACTTAATAGATTTGTAGTAGCCATGATTTATAAAATGATCAAAAGAAAAGGGAGCTCAACAAAGGATGAAGTAAGAATGACAAATGCCAAATTAGAGCCCTCAAAAAAACCTAGGGTACATCGCTGAAGATTCATAGGAGGGTTCGCCTAGTTTTTCCACTCTAAATATTTAAGTGATTCCAACATTGGGAGGGTTAAGTTGAACATAAGTGCCTTTTCTATCCAAAGAGAGTAAGAATTAGAATTTTTCCAGACCTTTATACCAAACTTCTCAATATACCTGCCATTACGTGAAGCAGACTATAAGCATTTGAGTAATTGATACATGGAACATAGGCGATTTTGAAAGAGAATAACCTGGCATACCTTTATACAAAACTACTCAATATACCCACCCTTACGTGAGGAATACTATAAGTATTTGAGCAGTTGATACGTGGAACATAGGCAATTGTAAAAATGTGATGCTGGATTTTTGTAGAATTGTTACAATAGATGTGCCAATGTATTATTGCTTTATAAGAATTTTATTGTATGTGTTTGCTTGCTTGTATATGGCTTAGTGTCAAGTGTGTATGAAATGGAACTACACTTGATTACAATTATAAAACCCAAAGTCATGCAAGGGTAATAGCAAGCATAAAATGTAGACAAATCCCAAATAGAAGATGCAAGCAAAAAACACCTAATGGCCAAGAGAGTACCACAAAATGAATCCACCGACAAGGGAAAAGGGGCCCTAAATCACCCCTTGATAGGCTGATTTGTATTGGAAACTTGGCTAAAAAATTAGTCTCAAATATACCTCCAAAATATTGTACAATATCAATGCCTTCACTTACAAGATTACCTCCAAACTTACCAAATTCAATGAATAACTTGGCATAATATCCACCCAAAGACTTAGAATTGATCCCCTTACTATTTTACAAAATTATCAACCAAGAGTGTCAAACACAACCGAAAATGCACTCTTTTTACAATTTCATCTTTGACTTAAAATTCAGTTGAGTAAATGATCTCAAAACTAAAACAAATTTCACAAATGGATCCCCCTTGAAATTATTTTTCCAATGAATATATATAAGCCTATAGTTGGATATAAAAATATGCTTCAAAATGGAAAAAAATAATGACCCTCAAAAATTGTGTGCAGCTCTAGGATTTCCTAGGTAGTCACCCATCCAAGTACTCATCTAGGACACTATGCTTAATAAGGGAGTTTTCATAAAATATGTTACGATAAAAGTATTCTTCAAAGATGGAATTTGAAATATCTATAAATAATAAACAAATACTTCCTTCCCTTTAAAACACCCATAAAAAAATCATATTTTTGAAGCAGATTTTTTTTTATTTTATGCGGGAACTAGGTGTCGTGTCTTCAAACCAACTACACTGTAAAATGTGCACATTAGTCCTATACCTTATTCCTCCAATAGTTCAAATAATCAAGTTAAAAATGAAATAATTAACTTCCACCTTAGAAAATCAAATTCCATTTATCCCTTATAACTCCAACTTTTAGAAAATCAAAACATTAAAATAAATATTACCTCTACTATAATGGGTGCTTGAATATTTCAGTGAAATTTGTGTTACTCTGAGTTCTGATTTTCAACAAAACACACTTTCTTTCAATGCAAGCAAGATGCCATGATTTGGTCCTTTGTACAATGGAAATGAAGCATTCGAACAGGAAACTAGGCATCGTGCGAGGTCGCCTTCTTCGAGATCTACCACCAAACAAAATAATTTACGCCTGGAGTCATTGTAGTTTGGCAGAAATGTTTGTTGATGATAGCATAATGTTGAAGTATCTAGGGTGGATGCTAGTCAAACCTACTATCTATAGGTGCTTCCAAACAAATTTAGAAAACTAGAATCTCCTCTCTTGGACTGTCCCTCCTCAAACATCATTGTGTTGCAGATATACTTGACAAAGAGATGAGGAACCTACTAAAATATTTTTTTTATCTTTGTTGCTTGGGAATCTGACCAAAGGATATCATTATTTCTCCATATTCAATACAAATACCGTGACTATTTCTACAGTATTTCAAGCGATGCTCTCACGGACGCTCCAATGTGTAGGTTCACTCTACTCATTAAAATTTATAGTACATGAAGTCGATAGTGCACACAGGAAAAAAAATTACTGCTCTCTTTTACTCTTGTATGCAACGCAATGTACAACTGTAGACACCAAAACAACACCAATCCGATTATGTGACTACAAACGCTGATCGCATTGACACACACAGCTTTCAGGGTAGACCTCAAAGGTCAAACAATGGTCCTAGCCACTTACACAACAGTTTAGAAGGTTAGAAAGTAAACAAAACAAAGTTAGTCATTTTAACAAGCCTTTATCAAAACAAAGCCTCGTCCGAAGTGTCGCGATATCACGACACTTCAGCCCCAAAACAAAGCCTCAACCGAAGTGTCGCGATATTGTGACACTTTGGCCCCAAAATAAGCCTCAGCCGAAGTGTCACGATATCATGACACTTCGGGCCCAAAACCAAGCCTCGGTCGAAGTGTCGCGATATCGTGACACTTCGGGCCCCAAAACAAGCCTCGGTCGAAGTGTCGCGATATCGCGACACTTTGGCCCCAAAATAAAGCCTCGATCGAAGTGTCGCGATATCGTGACACTTCAACCAAGGCTTTATTTTGGGGCCGAAGTGTCGTGATATTGTGACACTTCCATCCCAAAACAAGCCTCGACCGAAGTGTCACGATATCGCGACACTTCGGCCCCAAAACAAAGCCTCGGCCGACGTGTCATGATATCGTGACACTTCAGCCCCAAAACAAGCCTCGGCCGAAGTGTCATGACATCGCGACACTTCAGCCCCAAAAAAAGCCCCGGTCGAAGTGTCGTGATATCGTGACACTTCGGCCCAAAAACAAGCCTCGACCGAAGTGTCACGATATCATGACACTTCGGCCCCAAAACAAGCCCCGGCCAAAGTTTCGTGATATTGCGACACTTCGGGCCCAAAACGAAGCCTCGGCTGAAGTGTCACAATATCGCGACGTCGTGATATCACGACACTTCAGGCCCAAAGGGAAGCCTTGGCCGAAGTGTCACGATATTGCGACAAACTCCCATATTCACACCAAGGTGGACTTAACCAATCAGAGGTGGACTTAACCAATCAAAAGTGAAGACTCATCAACATTAGCGGCGAAAACACTTTGGCCCGCCCATTTTGCATGTGGGCATGCGAAAGCAGGACTGCTAAAGATAGATTGTAACCGAAACATGCTAATCCTCCTAGCCCTTAAAGGGGACGGAGAGAGATTGTAACCGAATTTGAAATTATATTAATAAAAAGGGTTGTGCTCCTGTTTCTCATTTTATGTTAATTTTGATTCGATCACGTTCATCTTATTTTATGCATGTCCATTTGGTATCAAGTTAGTATTATTTTTCTTTTAGAATCTCATGCTTTCAGTGGTGATCACGGTGGGACCAAACTCACGTAGAGTTTGCGGACCACATCGGCTAGGCTTTCCATTTACGAGCTTATTCAACAGTCAGCACCTCATAGGGAAGCTCATGGAAATTATGAAAGCCATCAAATTACAGCCTCACGAAGCAAATTCTTTCAACAACTTCGTGGGACATGTGAAATGATGTACGAAGCCAGTCATTACCTTCAAAGAGGATGAAGTCAAAACAATATCAAATGACATGACAGATCCACCCTTGCACGTTATCGCGCGGGTCAACGGGATCCCATACAAGAGAGTGTTGGTAGATACTGGCTCGTCGTACGAAGCCAGTCATTACCTTCAAAGAGGATGAAGTCAAAACAATATCAAATGACATGACAGATCCACCCTTGCACGTTATCGCGCGGGTCAACGGGATCCCATACAAGAGAGTGTTGGTAGATATTGGCTCGTCTAGTAACATCATTACCACTACAACACTAAAACATCTAAAGCTGCCAGCATCTCATATCACAGCCTCCACATAGACACTACGAGCTTTCAACGATGCAATATGCTCGACAATCAGCATAGTTTTTCTTCCTGTCCAGGTAAGACAAAAGACAATACCTACATTATGCCATGTGTTGGAAGGCGATATGGCCTACAGTATACTGCTAGGGCGGCCATGGATCAAGGACATGAAGTGTTTCCCTTCAATCGCTCACCAGTGCCTAAAGTATGCATTTGAAGGAGAAATACATGTAGTCCCGATGGACTTAGAACCCTTCAAGTATTGCAATGCAGTGTAATTAATGCCTCAATCGACCCTCCCTTCAACGCATTTAGATTTCCAATTAAATCCATCTAAACAGGGTCCAATACCGCAGGCACCAATGGTGACCAAAATAGCAAAATCCCAGCTAGGTGAGTCTTCATCATCTGCTCCTTCACTACCAATGCCACCTATCATGGCTAAACAGAAGGACAAGGGAAAACAGATCCTGGAAGAGGCTCAGCCCCTAGAAGAGGGGTTGCCAACAATATCAATGGTATCAACAGAGGAAATACCTAGCACAATGGAAGCTAAGACTCCTAACCCACCAAACATGGAATGGACTCAAGGACTCCCGTTCCCTCCCTCCCAAGCATCAACAATCACTGTTCAAATGTCCAGTACAGGCTTGGGGGAGTATTTAGTGCAAAATGTTGTGGCAATGCCCGCATTAGAATCAGTACAGGACATGGGGAAACCTCGCCTTCCCATAGGAACAATTGTTCCTCTAGGTTACCCACCAAACCATACAAATTTTGTGTATGGGGGCCTTGATCATGGTCTTGAACCATGCAAGCAAAAGGACGAAGATGAAGAGCCTTTTTCTGAAAATATCAATTATCTGTCAAACCCGAATTTCGCTCTAAGATATCTTGGCCAATGCAATTGGCATGGATACGGGCTAGGTAGATATGAGCAAGGGATGCGTGTCCTTTGCCAACCAAGATATCAAATGCCATATGATAAGTCGAGAGTAGGGTTCAACCACCCCCTGCCCTTAGACATCTTGGTAGAAAACATGCAAGGCCTAGAAATAGGCAACAAGGGTGGATTGGCATCAGATCCTTATGCCAACCCAAATATAGAATATACATTGGGAGATTACCTCCCATGGTCAACAAACACCCTTGGCAACATCAATAATCCCTCTCCTTTGCTAGAGAGAGGTGAAAGTTCGAACACTAATCCCCAAAGAGAACATAAACGGTGTCCGGACATCTTTTTGAAGCTGTTCCCATTAGAGGTTCTAGTTGAGTCAATATAGTGTCAAGAGAATCAGGTCCCTCCACCAAGAGTGGAACAACCGCAATGGGACCAGATTAATTTGTTGGAACAAGGAGAACCCTCAATGTCGCAAGTAACAGTTACTGAAGAGAATGAATATTTTTGGATCTCTGAAAGTGATTTAGAAAATGAGACTAAGATGAACTATCTCAATCATGCGTGATGGCATAATCGCCCTTTAACTCATGAAGATCTAATGGAACAGATGGGCATAATTTTAGGGCATGAATGGTGGGTAGACCCAGCAGGGTGGGACCAAGTGTTGGATCCATGGCTCCAAATTTATGATGAGCACCATCCACCCCGAGACCCTATAAGGGCATCAGTGCCGAGGGAAGACCTTGTCCTCCTATTCGCACATAGGGCTGATCCGTTTGTGCCCATTCCCCTAGAGCTAGATCCAGAGTATAGGGAGCATCCAGAAGATTCAATTTATCATACCCGCAATAATGGAGACCAAATTCATTTCATCCACATGATCTCCATTTATTTGACCACACCCATCCGCAATCAGGCCGATCCAGCACGGTCATTGCATCTAGACATAGATGTCATCGACTGGGATCACGTTAATTCACCATTATCACCATCAAAGTACTGGACTTTCGATGAAATGCCTCATTTTACCCCAAGGACAACTCAGGATATTTTTCAAGCTAAATAGGGACCTGTTGGCATTTTTGCCACATTGATTCTCATTGATGAATGCATTGATGTATTGTTGGGGATCTGACCTTTGATTGATGCAGCTTGGGCGAAAAAAGGAGAAAAATTGAGCAAAAAATGGTTAAGTCTGAAAACTGCAGCGACGCGCTGACATGTTGCAGAATCGCGGTCAACTCAGTCAACGCAGGCAGGTTGGCGGAACCGTCGCGATATCGCGACGTGTTCCGAAATCGCGGGTCGGCGGGCAAAAAAAGCATTAAGTTGAAAACATGCAGCGATTCGCTGACATGTCAGCGAATCGCGATCCGGGCAGATTCGAAGGCGTTAAGTCAAAATTTGCAGCGCGTCACTGACATGTCAGCGAATCGCAACCGAAAAAGGCGATTGGTACGGCGACGAAAACATGTAGCGAAATCGCTACATGTTCCGTTTTCGCGGGGCAGAGCGCAGGGAGGAGCCAACGGCGGAAACATGTAGCGAAATCGCTACATGTTCCATTTTCACGGGTCAACGATGGTCAAAGCGTACGGCATGATAAGACGTCAAGATTTCGCGACCTGTCACGATTTCGCGACCCGTCGCATTTTCGCGACCTGCGCAGTTTTCCCGCCAAGTGCAGTATGAACGGCCGAGAGGGTTTTTTGGGTTTCCGATGATTTAATGCTGACCCGAATTAAATATTTTGCGGATTTCCGATGCGGTTAAGGTCGAAGAGTGCCCAGGCCACCAAAATTAAAGGATTTATTGGTTCAAAGCTACGGTTCGTGGATTAATTCAACGGTTTTCATGCACATGTTCGAAGAATCATATTTAATAAAGGACCGCGAACGTTTCATGGCATTTAATTTTTATTTCCTCGAGGCTGCGATTAAGGGGATCGTGTTCCTGATTTTCAAGATATTATTGTAGATCACGAGGAAGTTGGTTTTACGTTTTTAATGCTGCAAAGAGGACGGACCTCTATAAAAACCAATGTAATTTTCATTTGCAAGGGTTGGAAAAACTTGCTGCTAGAAACTGGAATTGTATTTGCGGGAATACAAGGATCGACTTCTAATTTTTCAAGCGTCGCATGGATGAATTTGCTTTCTATTTTCTGCATTTCTAACAACATTCGTACTCCTGCATTGGTATTACATTTAAATTCTACATACTGGATTTAAATACTGCGGTCAGGGTATAATTCCTGGAATGTGGGTTTGGAGGGATTTGCGGCATGTGATTGTGCGAGGATGAAGCTGATTTCTTATGTTACTTGCTGTTGTTGCGTTTGTAGTTTCCTGCTATTGTTTTTCTGATCCCATCACTTTGGCCTGTGGCCATATTTCCCATTTCTTTCTGCAACCTTTTAAATCTCTTTCCAGCAACCCTATCTTAAACCCATTTTTAGAGTAGTGAAGGGAACCAGCCCACTCTGGAGATTGGTCTGGGAGCCATTTCTTGCTTCCAGCCTTTCAATGTTTGTCGGGTCTAGGGCGCAATTGTAAAAATCCTTTCCTGTGGCAGATTTGTGACCAACAGTTTTTGGCACGCCCGGTGGGACAGACTGTTTTCGTCTCCAAGAATTCATAATCGGTGGGATACGCATAATTTTCCAAAGTGATAACCCCACCGGTGCCAACATTTTTTGGCACATTTTTAAAACACCCGGAGGTCTCAAGATTTGATGAGCTGTCTTGGCCTCACAGCGGAGATTTGTAAGTTCATCTGGCGACTTTGCTGAGTTGAAGATCTGTTCGTGGACGCCTATTGTTTTTTTTTTTTTTTTTTTTTTTTTAAATTCAAAGAATGTTCATCTGGCGACTCTGACTTAATGGCGATGGCCGTGAATCCTCAGACCAATGCCACAAAGGCGAGGGTTTTTTCTATATGGGATGATCCTGGCCCTCTGAATCTCCAAGTTTGGCATGAAATTCCCGAAGGTGCCCTGAAGAACCTGGCAAAATATGATGGTACCAAAGGCATGGCTCTGGAACATGTTGAAGATATTGCTATTCTGTCCATGATCCATGTCATAGAACATGAAGATGTCATGATCCGACTTCTGGTTTAGTCTTTGGAAGGAAGAGCATTGCAATGGTTCAGACTGCTCAAACGTCAAAGCATCAGTTCATGGGATGATCTAGCAGGAGCACTGATCAAAATATTTGATGAAGATCCTTTCTACAGTTCTTTGGATCTCTATCAATTTTTCATGTACATCAAGAGAGCACCTCAAGAAAGCATCACGGACTTCAATTTCTGATTCTTGATAAGTTGGAAGAGAATTCCAGAGAAGATCCGTCCATCACCCACCCAAGCCCACCTATTTTATGTTCGAGCTTTTAACTCTGACATAGGTCTCTTTTCTTTGCGATCGGGTGAACAACGGTTCCCACAAATATTTGAGGAAGCAGTGCGAGCAGAATAGCTGTTGCTCTTATCAAGAAAGTTACCATGGGGAGAAACTCCATTACCTTCTCCGGTGGTTGCTGCTCCTATTGACCCTGCACATTCATGCCAGATCCCTGAGATGCAGTCATGTGAAGTTCAAGGGACAGATATCGTCCAAAGTCAAGGATTGGAACATGCAAGCACTTTTCTAGCAATGAAAAATATGGTTGCTTGCAGTTTTCATCAAGAGATGGGCCAAGTAGAAGAACAAGTGCAAATTTCAGAGTCTGAGGAGATCCCAGAATCCGAGTTCTCACTTGAAGAGCCCTGTGATCACATCAAGGAGTTAGAGGAGCCTATACTCAGCCCACAGCCAGTAAAGTCTGCAAAGTGGTGGTGTTGGTTCCAGCCACTACATCCAGTACCTGAAGAAGTCTTCCATATGGGTACTAGTAAGAAGGATAATCTACTGAATTGCATCCTATCAGCACCATGGAGAACTTCAGGAAGGAGCCAGCCTAATTTCAAGGACCGACTTAAGTATGATCAGATCTGGTCGGGACATTGCAGATTTATCGGATAACATTCTGAGATTGGGTGTCTGGTGGCAACATGCCAATCATGTCGTGCATTATTGTATATAGTATTTTGAAAAAAACAAAAAAAATAGAAAAAGAAGAAGAGAAAAAAAAAAAACTGGTATTGTTTTTATTTGTTCATCTCGGTTCTTGTTGCCTGCGAGCCGTAGATGCTTGTTTTTTCCTTTGTTTTTCTCCTCCCAACAGTTTGGTGGCTTTCTAGCACTTTCTTCTTTTCCCTTCCCTTTTTCTTTCCTTTCCCTTCTTCATCTTCCTTCTTTTACTTCTTTTTCTTCTGCATTAAAACAAAATGAGCCACGGCTGTTGTTTCTTTTTCCTTTTCTGTTTTTCCCCGTATCTTCTTATCCCTTTCCTCTAAGTTCAGTCTTTTACGCATTTGCTAACAGTCTAGTTCATTTCATTTCACAGCTTTCCTAGTTCCATTCCCACTCCATAAATTCGTTCATTTTCATTTCATCATTCCATTGCAGTCACCGCTTGTGCAACCGCAAGAGCTCACTCCATCATCGCGTTCCATTAGTCGTTTCATAATCAGTTATATGCAGGTTTTTTCCAGTTTCAAATTTTCAGCAGAACATGTATTGCAGCAGCCCGCTTTACGTTCGGATATGACTCTGTGCCCAATGGACTAAGGCCTGGATTCTTGCATACAGACAGCTGTATACCCCGTGAGCCGCCAAGAATGTTGGAATTTTTGCCACATTGATTCTCATTGATGAATGCATTGATGTATTGTTGGGGATCTGACATTTGATTGATGCAGCTTGGGCGAAAAAAGGAGAAAAATTGAGCAAAAAATGGTTAAGTCTGAAAACTGCAGCGACGCGCTGACATGTTGCAGAATCGCGGTCAACTCAGTCAACGCAGGCAGGTTGGCGGAACCGTCGCGATATCGCGACGTGTTCCGGAATCGCGGGTCGACGGGAAAAAAAAGCATTAAGTTGAAAACATGCAGCGATTCGCTGACTTGTCAGCGAATCGCGACCCGGGTAGCTTCGAAGGCGTTAAGTCAAAATTTGCAGCGCGTCGCTGACATGTCAGCGAATCGCGACCAAAAAAGGTGATTGGTACGGCGACGAAAACATGTAGCGAAATCGCTACATGTTCCGTTTTCGCGGGGCAGAGCGCAGGGAGGAGCCAACGGCGAAAACATGTAGCGAAATCGCTACATGTTCCATTTTCGTGGGTCAACGGTGGTCAAAGCGTACGACATGATAAGACGTCGCGATTTCGCGACCCGTCGCGATTTCGCGACCCGTCGCATTTTCGCGACCTGCGCAGTTTTCCCGCCAAGTGCAGTATGAACGACCGAGAGGGTTTTTTGGGTTTTCGATGATTTAATGCTGACCCGAATTAAATATTTTGCGGATTTTCGATGCGGTTAAGGTCGAAGAGTGCCCAAGCCACCAAAATTAAAGGATTTATTGGTTCAAAGCTGCGGTTCGTGGATTAATTCAACGGTTTTCATGCACATGTTCGAAGAATCGTATTTAATAAAGGACCGCGAACGTTTCATGGCATTTAATTTTTATTTCCTCGAGGCTGCGATTAAGGGGATCGTGTTCCTGATTTTCAAGATATTATTGTAGATCACGAGGAAGTTGGTTTTACGTTTTTAATGCTGCAAAGAGGACGGACCTCTATAAAAACCAATGTAATTTTCATTTGCAAGGGTTGGAAAAACTTGCTGCTAGAAACTGGAATTGTATTTGTGAGAATACAAGGATCGACTTCTAATTTTTCAAGCGTCGCATGGATGAATTTGCTTTCTGTTTTCTGCATTTCTAATAGCATTCGTACTCCTGCATTGCTATTACATTTAAATTCTGCATACTGGATTTAAATACTGCGGTCAGGGTACAATTCCTGGAATGTGGGTTTGGAGGGATTTGTGGCATGTGATTGTGCGAGGATGAAGCTGATTTCTTATGTTACTTGCTGTTGTTGCGTTTGTAGTTTCCTGCTATTGTTTTTCTGATCCCATCACTTCGGCCTGTGGCCATATTTCCCATTTCTTTCTGCAACCTTTTAAATCTCTTTCCAGAAACCCTATCTTAAACCCATTTTTAGACTAGTGAAGGGAACCAGCCCACTCTGGAGATTGGTCTGGGAGCCATTTCTTGCTTCCAGTCTTTCAATGTTGGCCGGGTCTAGGGCGCAATTGTAAAAATCCTTTCCTATGGTAGATTCATGACCAACAGGACCTGAGGTTCCCAACACAGATCTAAACTTAGCTAATGATATCCATTTGATCTCGATTCCACATCAGTTGGAGGATGGATCCCACATGTCAGTCGAGGAGACGACTGATGTAGATATCAGCATAGATCCAATGAATCCATAGATTCTCAAGCTAGGGGTAAGTCTTTCCCCCAAATAGCAAGCCGACTACATTGCCCTTCTCAAAGAGAAGAAGGAGGTTTTTGCATGGTCGTACAAGTATATGCCAAGACTAGACCCGCAGCTAGTCATGCATAATTTAATGTTTGATTCGACAATCAAGCCTGTAAAGCAAAAACTACGTAAGATGCACCCAACAGTGGCCTTGATGCATAGTTGGATGCACAATTTGTCATTTGCGTGGATTATCCGCCATGGCTGTCGAACATGGTTCCCATCAAGAAGCCCGACGGGAGGATTCACATATGCACCGATTTTTGAGATCTAAAAAAAGTGAGTCCTAAGGATGATTTCCCCTTGTCGAGCATCGACATGTTGGTAGACGCTACAGCAGGTCACGAAATGCTCTCCCTCATGGATGGTTTCTCAGGATACAATCAGATTCGTATCAATCCTGAAAACCAACTAAAAATGGCGTTCACAACGCCTTGGGGGACATTTTGTTATAAGGTCATGCCTTTTGGCCTTAAAAATGCTAGCACCACATACCAATGTGCCATGACATATATCTTCCATGATTACATGCACAAAAATTTGGAATATTACATGGATGATTTGTTAGCCAAGTCTCTTGTGCGCTCAAATCATATCGATGACTTAAGCAAAATCCTCGATCGGCTCATGGAGCATAAAGTTAGACTAAACCCCAAGAAGTGCATATTTGGCATCACATCTGGAAAACTCTTGGGTTTCATACTCTCAAAGCGAGGAATCAAGGTGGACCTAAAGAAAGTCAATGCAATCCTTGAAATGGTTCCCCCAACTACAATCAAGCAGCTCAAAAGTCTGCAAGGAAAGGTCGCGTCGATTAAACGCTTTATAGCGCAATTATCTGACAAGTGCCGACCCATGAACAAATTATTGCACAAGGGGGTTACATTTCATTGGGATGACGAGTGCCAATCAGCCTTTGACAAAATCAAACAATACCTGGCTTCATCGCCAATATTGGCACCACCTAAACCAGGAGTGTCGTTCTACTTATACATCTCAGCTACTGAGGTGGCAGTGGGTGCCATGTTAGCCCTGAAGAATGAACTTCACAAGGAACAGGCTACTTACTATATTAGCCGCACCCTGGTCAGTTATGAACTTAACTATGCATACGTCGAGAAACTCTGCTTGAAAGTGGTGTTTGCTACCAAAAAGCTATGCCACTACATGCTGAGAAACACTATGTATGTTGTGTCTAACGAGAATCCATTGCGATACATGATGAGTCATACTTATCATAGTAGTCGCACGGCAAAATGGATCATGTTGTTGACATAATTTGACATTGAGTTTATTGGACAAAAATCTATCAAAGGACAAGTCATAGCTGATCAACTAGTAGAGGCTCCTCTTAAAGACGATCAGCCTCTAGTCATAGAACTACCCGATGATGGGGTCTTCCATGTCTCAGAATCGCCAGATTCTGATGAGCCTAAGTCACAGGCCGACATAACCCTATTCTTTGATGGTTCTAAATGTGAGCAAGGTGGTGGCATGAGAATTGTATTCTTCACATCGTAGGGTGCTCCAATGCCCCTGTCATTTAAATTAAACTTCTCGTGCACCAATAATAATGCAGAGTATGAAGCCTTGCTCCTAGGTCTTCAAATAGCAATCACCATGAACATCAAACTATGCATACATTGAGAAACTTTGCTTGGCAGTGGTGTTTGCTACCAAAAAGCTACACCACTACATGTTGAGCAACACTACATATGTTGTGTCTAAGGAGAATCCATTGCGATACATGATGAGTCGTACTTATCATAGTAGTCGCACGACTAAATGGATCATGTTGTTGACAGAATTTGACATAGAGTTTATTGGATAGAAATCTATCAAAGGACAAGTCATAGCCGATCAAATAGCAGAGGCTCCTCTTGAAGACGATCAACATCTGGTCATAGAACTACTCGATGATGGGGTCTTCCATGTCTCAGAATCACCAGATTCTGATGAGCCTGAGTCAGAGGCCGACATAACCCTATTCTTTGATGGTTCTAAATGTGAGCAAGGTGGTGGCATGGGAATTGTATTCTTCACACCGCAGGGTGCTGCAATTCCCCTGTCATTTAAATTAAACTTCCCGTGCACCAAAAATAATGTAGAGTATGAAGCCTTTCTCCTAGGTCTTCAGATAGCAATCACCATGAACATCAAAAGACTGAATATCTTTGGTTATTCGCTATTAATATTCAATCAAGTCAAAGGGGTATATCAATGCAAATGCCCAGTTTTGTAGGCTTATAAAGCCCTTGTGGACAAATTCCTAGAAAAACTTGAATGGTATGACATCGAGGCACTCCCTCGATCATCGAATCATTTTGCGGACACAATGGCCTCCTTGGGGTCACTAATCCCGCAAGACCTTTTCGGTGATATGACAACCATTCAAGTCAAAACCTTATCGCAATCCGCAATGGAGCGTGCAAGCTCAGACTTGACACCAGGAATCCACATGATCCAGATTGAACCATCCTCGGATAAGTTCTTTTGAATTAGAGATCATCTGAAATGTGCCAACTGGGGGTCCTTATTCTCCCCTACTCCCATTAATAGCAACACAATGCTATTCTTACAGGTCCTATCCCATTCAGCGTTTGCTAGGGATGAACTTCAAGAGGGATTGGCTGTTCATACTATCGAGGTTTCTGATCAACAAGACTAGTATTTACCCATCAGAGACTACCTCAAGTTAGGTAATCTCCCACTTGGATTGACTCATGCCACAAAACAAGCACTCAAGCAGAAAGTGGCTAAGTATGTCTTGATAGGAGACATTTTGTATCGTCATAGCTATGAAGGAATCCTCTTTCGTTGCTTGGACCCGCAAGAGTCCACTTGGGCATTCGCCCAAGCGCACGATGGTACATGTGGTGGCCACTTTAGTGGTATGGCCATCGCAAAACACATTCTTTGCATGGGCTATTATTGGCCATCTTTAGAGAGAGATTGTTGCACATATGTCAAGAAGTGCGTGAAGTGTCAACATCATGCCAATTAGATGCATGTACCTTCTCAGGCCTTGCAAACAGTCTAGTCTACTTGGTCATTCTCATAGTGGGGCTTCGATCTAATTGTAAAGATCTCCCCTGCGTCGTTAGGCCGTCACACATTTATCATAATGGCCACAGAGTATTTTACCAAGTGAGTGGAAGCGATTCCGTTTACCTCTACGACATGACCCCGCATTGTGGAGTTCATTTTGCATAACATCATATGTCGTTTTGGTATTCCATCCAAAATAGTCTCGGATAATGGGATGCCTTTCAAGAACAAAGATGTGCGTTCTTTGACCACAAAGTACAAGATTTAGCATAGCTTTTCGACACCCTATTATCCACAGGTGAATGGGCAAGCAGAGGCATAAAAAAAATGTTAGTTGCCATCCTTAAAAAGACCATCATAGACAGTCATAAGGATTGGCACATTCAAATCCCACTTGCCCTATGGGCCTATCGCACTAGCATTCGGACACCCATTGGGGCCACTCCATTTTTGCTCGTGTATGGCTCTAAGGCAGTCATGCCTCTAGAGTTGGAGATTCCTTCCTTACGCATATCAATGCAGGAGTCCAACGATGATGACACTATGCGGCAGGCCCGGCTAGACCAGCTTACGTTGCTTGACAAATGACGCATTAATGCTCTCGAGAATTTACGTATTTATCAAGAGTGACTTAAGAAAGCTTACAACATGAAAGTTCACCTGAGGGACTTTCGGGTTGGTGATTTGGTTTTGAAGGAAAACCAACAGAATTCTAGTTTTCCATCCCACCTAAGGGACAAATTTGTAGCAAATTGGTTAGGTCCATATGTCATTGATAGCAAAATAGGACCCAGGACATACCAGCTAGCTTCTCTTGACGGTATCAAGGAAACAGAACCCTTGAATATCATTCATTTGCGACCATTTCATATCTAAGAGAGCCATATCTCAAAAATGCTCCAAGGATTGTCAAAATTGCTTGGTAAAATCCCAAAAATGCTCCAAGGATTCTAAAATCGCTTGGTCAATCCCAAAAATGCTCCAAGGATCCCTAAAATCGCTTGGTCAATCCCAAAAATGCTCCAAGGATCCCTAAAATTGCTTGGTCAAATCCCAAAAATGTTCCAAGGATCCCTAAAATCGCTTGGTCAAATCCCAAAAATGCTCCAAGGATCCCTAAAATCGCTTGGTCAAATCCCAAAAATGCTCCAAGGATCCCTAAAATCGCTTGGTCAATCCAAAAATGCTCCAAGGATTTCCACAATCGCTTGGTCAAAAATCAAGAAAATTCAAAAACAACAAAAATCATCAAAAACAACAAAAAATCATTGCATCTCATTTCTAGGCATACTCAAATTCATCAATAGAGAGCTCTTCTCGCACCTCATCTTCATATTCACCAAAATCAATCCATCAAAAATACAAAAATACATAGCTGCATCAAAGCATTGCATTCATACATTGCATATTTGTGGTCGTACGGGTCAAAGGCACCATAGGCTATAATTGCTCTGCTAGTCCATCTTGTTCCACACTATTCCATTTTACAAAAACAACAAAAACACCATGCATTGCTTTTTTACCACACTAGAGTTAGTGGTCTTTTTAATGTATCAAGAGTTTTCATGATTCAGTCATCAATTTGCTCTTTAGCTACGTAATGTACCGAGTCAGACAGATTTTATGAAGGTAGAGTCACACTTGAAATATGCCTTGTTACGTAACATCCCAACACAAATTAAAACACATAAAAATTTCCCAATTTGTGTGAATGAAATATGAAACCTGCACGGTAATCCAGGTCACCATAAGCGAAACGATTATCTTGCTCATCCCCCCGTGTGAATGGTTCTAGAATGCTGAGAATTGACAAAAGGACGAGCTCTTTCCTATCCATTCACTTCCATAAAATAGTGGTTTTTACCACTACCAAATCCCAATCATAATTGGTTCCCAAAGTTGTAAGGATTTGTACTACATGTCCCTGCCAAGGATGGGTAGTCATCCCCAAAACCTAAAGGGATCAACACCATTCACAAACAAAATTCCAACAAATCATCATCCTAACACTTTCCATTCACCTTTGATCTCCAAGTTGTAAGGATTCATACTATCGGCCCCTAACCAATATGGGTAGTCATCCCCAAGGCCTAATATATCAATGCCCTTGCTCCATAATATCCATCACCCCCTTGGTCCCTAACGTCGTAAGGATTTGTACTACACGTCCCTGCAAAGGATACGTAGTCGTCCCCAAGTCCACAAGGATCAAGGCCACTCACAAGCCCAAACTCACAATACTCAAAACACAAAATAAAATAACAGTGGTTATCACCACTATTCAAAATCTTTGCTCAAAAAGAATTAATAGAAAATAAACAGTGATTTTCATCACTATATAGACGAGCAACTTTCTAAATCATTCAGCCAACAAATATCCTAAACTTGAATCCCTGGAATTCTCAGCATTCGAAAACCATCTAGATGATCCTCATTATAGGTTTGGTTAATAGCCTATCTAGCAATGGCGGTATCCTACCCACATGACGATATGTCTGTCACATTCACTTTGTGTGCGTGCAGACCAATGTTTGCATAAGGATGAGCTAGCTTATGGTATCCTAGATAACACCGCAGATTAATCTAACTAAATACAACAAAGGAGTTAGTGGAGCTAATTAGGTGATCCTCAATACGAGTTCGGTTGAAAGCCCATCTGGAACTGGCGGTATCGTAACAAATACCACATAAATGAACTCAGTTGCACACACAGGGATGTGAAATAGCTTGGTCAAAAACAAGTTTGATTCATACCTTGTTCAAAAGTCTTATAAGATAAAGTATAGTCATGGCTAGTAAGTTAAAACCGTCTGAATCTCAGAAAACCTTAGCTACATTTCTAAACCAACTACGCTACTTTTCATCCTTACAATACCATCAGAAAATACAAAAAAAGAAAAACCACATGTATACATACAAAGTCATGCATCACAACAATCGCCTATAAACAAAATAATAGAGTTATAAATAGTCTATGGTGCCATAGCCAAACATCACAAATTCTATCCATCCATCTCATTTCTGCATATCACATATAAATAAAAAATATTTGCATTCATCATAACATATGCATCCATAAAAATAAATCAACATACAACAATCACATTTATCATACCATATGCATACATCAATATAAAGTAGCATGCATCCATCAACATCAATAATTGTGCATAACATAAAAATCATGATATATACACAAAGCAAGAAAATAAAAACAACAAAAACATCCCAAAAATGCAACACAAAAACATAGCAATAAGAATTTTCGGACACAAGTTCTCTTGCACTTAACCTCTTGGCATATAAAATCGATGTCGAGGTTCAAATTATCACTCTCCTACTTCCCCAAGAAGGCTACCATAGTCGGACCGCTCCATAGGAAGATGGGTTTTTGATGATTTCACCCCATTATGGCATCACCAAAAGGGTTAACACCCACCAAAAATAGGTCCAAATGTCGAGAACTTGCTTAAGCTTTCAACGGACAAACATCTGAAGGCACCCTAACCTAAGTCATCTTGGGTCAAGCGACTCGTCGCTTTTCTCACGAAGGTCATTCCCTCATCGATTCGTCGCTTGAGGGGGTAGTCACACTTAGTCACCAATCAACAAGCACACACCCAATCAAAGCAATGACATGCATTCAAAGAATCATTGACAAAGACAATCACGCTCCTGCTTGGGGCAGTAAACAAGGAGTAATAAAATTGATCAAACACTTGGTATTCCCGAAGCATGAACACAAGGTTCCCCTTGTGGACAAAAGGTTATGCCCTTTGCCTAATCATGACTGATCAATGTCCAAGCTCAAGTCACACCTAAAAAAAATAGGTTAACACTTGAAATCAAATTCCTTAGCTCGTCAAAATCAAGGATTCAAGAATGCATTCCCTTTCCATACTTGCGGCATCAAAAGTTGGTTAGGTTAACAAGAAACCCTAATCATTAGTGCTTTGGTTATCTATTTTTTCTCAAAACTGCGTCACCCGTAATGCTTCCCAAAAAGGGGCATCTGTAGACACCAAAACAACACCAATCCTATTATGTGACTACAAACACTAATCGCATTGACACACACAGCTTTTAGGGCAGCCCTCAGAGGTCAAACAGTGGTCCTAGCCACTTACACAGCAGTTTAGAAGGTCAAAAAGTAAACAAAACAAAGTTGGTCATTTTAACAAGCCTTAATTAAAAGTAAGCCTTTATCAAAACAAAGCCTCAGCCAAAGTGTCGTGATATCGCGACACTTCGGCCCCAAAACAAGCCTCGATCGAAGTGTCACGATATCGCGACACTTCGGGCCCAAAACCAAACCTCGGCCAAAGTGTCACGATATCGCGACACTTCGGGCCCAAAACCAAGCCTTGACCAAAGTGTCATGATATCGTGACACTTCGGGCCCCAAAACAAGCCTCAGCCGAAGTGTTGCGATATCGCTACACTTCGGCCCAAAAACAAAGCCTCGGCTCGAAGTGTCGCGATATCGTGACACTTCGGCCCCAAAACAAGCCTCGGCCGAAGTGTCGCGATATCACGACACTTCAGCCCCAAAACAAGCCTCGGCCGAAGTGTCACGATATCGTGACACTTCGGCCCCAAAACAAGCCCTGGCCGAAGTGTCACGATATCGCAACACTTCGGCCCAAAAGCAACCCTCGGTCGAAGTGTCGCGATATCGTGACACTTCGGCCCCAAAACAAGCCTCAATCGAAGTGTCGCGATATTGCGACACTTCAGGCCCAAAATGAAGCCTCGGCCAAAGTGTCGCGCTATCGTGATGTCACGATATCGTGACACTTCGGGCCCAAATGGAAGCCTTGGCCGAAGTGTCGCGATATCACAATGTCGCGATATCGTGACAAACTCCCATCTTCGCGCCAAGGTGGACTTAACCAATCAGAGGTGGACTTAACCAATCAGAAGCGAAAACTCATCAACATCAGTGGCGGCAACACTTTTGCCCGCCCATTTTGCATGTGGGCATGCGGAAGGAGGACTGCTAAAGATAGATTGTAATCGAAACATGCTAATCCTCCTTGCCATTAAAGGGGACGGAGAGAGATTGTAACCGAATTTGAAATTATATTAATAAAAAGGGCTATGCTCCTGTTTCTCATTTTATGTTAATTTTGATTCGATCACGTTCATCTTATTTTATGCATGTCCATTTGGGATCAAGTTAGTACTGTTTTTCTTTTGGAATCTCATGCTTTCAACAACATAGTCCAAAACATCCATATCTTTAGAAAATGTTGTTTGTTGAGACTTGCAGCAGCATACGAACGGATGGGTGAACAAGTAAAAAATGCACAGTCAATAGGGAGACGTAAGTCAAAGGAGGATTACACTGCTCAATGGGAAACAAACTAGATCTGGAACAAATCATAGGCAGACAATAAGAAAGAGGAGCTTAAAAAAAATTCTCACAAGAAACAGGGGTGGGGAGATAATAAAAAAAAAGAAACTAGAAAGGTGGAAGGGCTTTCTGGTTTTTGATCCACTTAATGAGTGGAGAGCATACTACCTCAACCCACATATTAATACCCTAATAGTTCCAAATGCAGATCTCACTGCTCTAATACCAAATGATGGGATTGAAAAATAAGGCACACTTTATTTACAAGTTATCTTACAATATATAAGCATAAAGCTTAGGAGGAAGATATGACAAGTGTCATAAGCTCCACTCCAAGTGTCTTTTAGAAGACACCACTCCAACTCAAACTGAAGATAGAGACAAGTGGAAAAAGAAAAACGTCAACCTGTCAATTATAGGCATAGTGCACATTATAACAATAATAATATTCTAACACTTCTTCTTTGCAACTTTCTCCTTCTTGATACACAATTTCTTGAGTTTGTTCTCTTAGATCCATTTCAGCATCAACTCTTACATTTGTACTTTCCATAATTTTGTGTGATATTTTATTGTAGCATCTATAGGCTTTGATCTTAGTGCAATAACCACGGAAAATACCCTCTTCACACTTGGAATCAAACTTTCCCAAATTTTTCTCTTCTTGTCTAATGTAGCATTTACTTCCAAAAATTTGAAGTACTTCATGGTATTTGGTCTTCTCTCCCAAATCTCATATGGGATTTTGTAGTGATTTACTTCTTATTTGAGATCTATTGATAATGTAAATATATGTATGAATTAGCTCTTTCCAAAACACATAAAAAATCTTAGAGTCACTTAATATAGCTCTGACCATACCCTGACTAGTTCTATTTTTCCTTTCAACTTATCTATTTTGTTATGGAGTTCTTACTACTAAGTATTATATTTTTATTCCATGATGTTCATAGAATTCTATAATTTCACCTGAAGTGAATTCTCCTCCTCTATCTTATCTTATATACTTTGTCTTTTTGTCTGCTTCATTTTCTACTAGTGCTTTGAATACCTTGAAATTTTCAAATGCTTCTGATTTTTATTTTAAGAATTTTACCCAAGTCATTCTAGAAAAATCATCAATAAATAACATGAAGTAACTCTCACCTTGTAAACTCTTTATCCTTGTAGGTGCACATATATTGGTGTGAACTAGATCCAAGGGTTTAAATGAAGAAAAATTATTTAATTTGAAACTTTATCTTATTTTCTTACCATGTTGTCATTGTGCACAAATTATGCTTGGGGATTTTGCTATTTTGGGCAAATTTTTGACAGCCTGTTTGTTACTTATTTTACTATGTTATCAAATTTTAGGTGACCCATTCTTCTACGCCATAACTAGCTCCCATATTCTTGTGATAAAAAGAATTTTCCTCCCTTAATTTAACTTAACATGTAGAGATTGTTTGTAGTTCTATTGACATCTACAATAATCTTTCTTGTCTTGGATTTCTTGATCTCACATCCATTTGGGTGAAATGTGAAATTGTACCCTTTATCACATAGTTGACTTACATTTAGTATATTGTGCTTCAATCCTTCAACATATAACACATTTTACGTCCTATATTTTCCATTATCGAAACTCAAAGTCCCTTTTTCCAACAATTTTGTTACAAGCATTATCATCAAATTTCACTGTTCATCAATTTATTTTTTTGAGAGAAATAAATTTGCTTTTATCACCTATCATATGGATTAAACAACCACTATCAATGTACCATTTATTTCCTTCATTTTACACATGAAGAGTTGTTTGTACCAACATGGACTTTTATTTATCTTGTTCTTTTTTCTTTTTCTAAACTTTTGAGGACATCTCCTTCTGAACTGTTTGACCTTCCTCTTTCTTGCTTGATTTAGGAAGTTTGGGAAATACATTTTTACACCATCTATATTTGTATCCAAAATTATTATAAATGTAATACATGACATTGTTATTCATGATAGGTGCAAAAGAATTGTAATTTCTATTTATGATGCCAATATTATTTCTCACATAGACCATGCAATGTACAACATTATGACCATATTTTTTACATGAAAAGCAATAACCATGGAAGAAATTTAAAAATATATTTGATTACCTTGAATGATATGGTCACATGGTTATTTTATTTTTGTTCCTATGATTGAAATTTTTCCATGATGATTCTTTGTCTTTATTCTCCTTCAATATATTAGCATAGGTCATGGGCTCATTTTACTAACTTTCTCTGATATATTTGTTCCTTTTGAGATTGACTCCTCTTTCTGTTTCTCTAACCTTGTATTTTTATGCAACTTATCCTTAGAATTTTCTACTTCGTTTATTAGAAATAGAACTTCACGTTCCAATTTTTCACATTCTAATTCTTTTATCTTTAATTTCTCAGCCATAACTTCTTCAATTATTTATGTACCTTCAACCTTCACTTTTAAGTTTATGAGATATTGTAGAAGATTTATCTTTATTTTCTTAACCTCTTGAACTTGAGCCTTCAATCATGAATTCTTATTTCTAACCCTTTTTAATTATCCAAGAGTTGCAACAAGTTTCTTTTCCATATAAACTTTGGTTTTATCTTCCTTTTATAAATATTTCTTGTTGATTTCAACCATAGAAGAATCTTCTATCTATTTAGTGGCCATGTGTGTTCTTGTAAGATCTTCCTTCAAGTTGTTAGGCTTTCATGAAAGAACTTGCTTCGATACCAATTAAATAACACAAGCTTATACTGAGAGGGGTGATGAATAGTATAAAATAAAACTTTTTACTTTTTTACAAAGTAGAATTATCAAATATTATCAATTGCAATAATGAAATAATGCACAAATAATCACACATAAGAGACACATATTTAATATGGTTCACCCAATGTGGGCTACTTCCATGAAAAAAAAAAAATTCTTAATAATTTTCTCAACAAATATATTGGGAACCAATTCCCTATTACAATGTTTATGGGCACCAACTCAAAGGAGACATCAATCCCCTATGCTCAAGTTCATGGACCTCTATCCACAGGAGTGAAGCAGAGTTGCATAAAAAACACACACAATCCACTAAAAACCAAAAATGCTAAAAAGAGCCAAATATTTCCATTACTTTCATGCTAAATATGAGGATCCCAAAAGAAGAGCCCTTTTACCATTTCGAAAATTCCCACTTATCCCCTATTTTTCCCTTTTATTCCCACCTAAAACTTGAAATTTCAAATTTCAAATTTTGGGAAACTTGCGGAGGTTATAAATTTGCGCTAGTTGACTTGATTGAATATTACAACATATTTTTAGAAACAACATGAAACAAGCTAAGCAAGGTGATATTTTTATAATCATGCAAAGGCTTGTGTCTAGCCAAAAATCATCAAATTTGACCTCTAAGACCTTTATAAATATTTGGAAAGAAAAACTAGTTTTACTAGTTTTTACAAAATTAAACAATTGCAATATTTTTTGGGTGATGCAAGATCACTTTTACACCATTGGATGCTTCTACATCAGACACCCAGGGTAAATTGAGAAGTGACCTTCACTTCTTTGTTTTTGGAAGAAAACCAAGCGTTCAACCTCATCCTTCGACAACCAAGATGAATCTTTAACAGGTCTACCCTTCCAATTAACCAAATATTTTGCATACTACATGTTTCTTGTACTTTTGCCTACACGGGTATCTAGGACCTCTTATATATCTTCTATATCTGGAGTAGATGTGGGAATACTTTGTAATTCTGTGATTGGTCCACCATTATTGTCACCTTCATTATATTCTACCAAATCTGAAATGTTGAACACAGGTGATATATTCAGCCCACTTGGAAATTCTACCTCATAGGAATTCCCTAAATCCTATTTCCCTATGACCTTGCATGGTCCAAAATTTTTCATTTTTAACTTGTTATAGGTTTTAGCAGGAAATATTTCCTTTCCCAAGTGAACCATAACTTGATCTCCCACTTGAAACTCCTTAAGTCGTCACTTCTAGTTTGCTCTTGTCTTATACTGAGTGTTCATCTTGTTGATATGCTTCTTCACTTCATCATGCAGGATCTTCAGTTGCTTTGAAAAGTCCTCATCCTCAGCACTACTCTTTTCCCCTCTGTTCATATTTCTCAAATCAGAAGCATTCCTTAGACTAATCCCATACACAATATGGAATGGGGATTTATTAGTACTCCTATTGACAGAATTATTACATGCAAATTTTGCTTGTGGAAAAACCAAATTCCATACCTTGGGATTATATCCTAGCAAGCACCTTAGTAGATTGCCCAAACTTCATTTGACCACTAATGTTTATCCGTAAGTCTATGGGTGGTATGTAGAACTGAATTTTAGATATGTCTTCAATTTATTCCATAGGGTCATCAAGAAATACCCAAAAAAATTGGTATCCCTGTCAAAAGAAATACTCTTTGGTAGACCATGTAGGTGTACCACCTCTTTGAAAAATAACCCTACAACGTGAACTGCATCATTAGTTTTCTGGTAGGGAATAAAATGTGCCATCTTTGAAAACCTATCAACCACCACAAATATGGAGTCATTCCTCCTTTGTGTCCTTGGTAATCCAAGAATAAAATTCATGCTGATGTCCTCCCATGGCCTATATGGTACAGGTAACAGTTGATATAATCTAGTGTTCTGTCTCACACCCTTGGCCATTTGGTATACTCTGTAACTCTGTACAAACTTCTTTACATATTTCTACAACTATGGACAATAGTAGTTCTCACTAACGAGGGCAATGGTATTATATCGACCAAACTATCCAATAAACCCTCCACTGTGCTTCTTCTTGACCAGATTCTCCTTCATTGAACTCCTTGGAATACATAGTTGATTTCCTCTAAACAACATCACATATTGGATTAGAAAATCCAACCACTTAGTCCTTTCTAAAGTAATAGGTGCTAAGTAAGCCCTCCAAATCTCTACAAAATTAGGATCTTCAGGGTACAAACCCTTAAGTTCATCAAACCCTACAACTTCCACCTTCATTTCTATCAACAAAAACTACCTTCTACTTAAGGAATCTACAACTCCGTTTGACTTCCCACTCCTATGGCTCAAGATAAAGGTATAACTCTATATAAAATCAACCCACTTTAAGTGCCTCTGATTTATCTTCCCTTGGCTATTAATATACTGCAAGGCCTGATGATCAATATATATATAACAAAATATTTTGGCAACAAATAATGCCTCCACTTCTTTAGAGCCTAAATTATAGCATAAAACTCTTGATCATATACAAAATACTTCTTCCTCATATCATTGAGTTAAGCAATAGGTTTACTTTCTTGACTCAACATAGCTCCTATGGCACTACCACTAGAATCATAGTCTACCTGAAATACCTTATTGAAATTTGGAAGTGCTAAAATAGGTTGTTCTATGACCTTATTTTTTAACATATCAAAGATCTTATCTACTCCTAAGGTTCACTTAAATTCTTTCTTATACCCTCTCATTGTTTCTGTTAGGGGTGCACAAATACTATTGAAATTTCTAATATTTTTTTTGTAAAAACTTGCTAGATCATAAAATGATCTTACCTCAGTTATGCTCCTTGGAGTAGGCCATTCAATTATAGCCCTCACCTTTTTTTGGTCTATTTTTAGTCTTTAAGATGAGATGACAAATCCTAGATACATTAACTCCTTCACAAAACTACACTTCTTAAATTAATCAGCAATTGTTCCACATTCAAATTCTCAAAAACTCTTCTGATATGCATAAGGCACTCTTATAGGGTCTTGCTAAATATTAAAATGTCATCCAAATAGACAATAACATTTTTTCCTAAAAAATTCTTCAATACCTCATTCATCAGCCACATGAATGTGCTTGGTGCATTGGTTAGCCCAAATGGCATGACCAACCACTCATACAAACCCTCTCTGGTCTTGAAGGTTATCTTCCTCTCATCCTCTTCTCTAACACAAATTTTATGGTACCCACTCTTCAGGTCAATCTTTGTGAAGTACTTGGCTCCACTCAAACAGTCCATAATGTCATCCATCCATGGCAATGGGAACCTATATTTTATGGTGATCTTGTTAATAGCTTGGGAGTATGTACACATTCTCCACTCTCCATATTTCTTTGGTGATAGTACTACAAGTACTACACATGGACTTAGGCTCTCCTGAATCAGTCTCTTTTTCAGCAACTCTTGGACTTATCTGTTTAGCTCCTCACTTTCTACAAGAGTCATTCTATGGGCTGCCTTATTGGGTAAATTAGATCCTGGTACCAAATCTATATGGTGACTGATATTCCTAAATATTGGCAAACCCTCTGGTACATTATCTGATATAATATCTAGAAATTCTTCTAATAGACCTGAGACTTCTACTAGGGTATCTTTACGTTCTTCTTTCCTAACTCTAGGAATTAATGCATAACACATATGCTCATATTTCAAACCATCCAAAAACCTTCTACCTTCAACTAAATAGATTCTTGCACTACTACATACCTTTTCATCCACCTCCTTTAGGGGCTTCATCTTATGGTGCACTCCATTCTTTATCAAGGAGTAAGTTTTGGCACACCTATCATGCATTACACATCGATCAAATTGCCATGGTCTTCCCAATAGTAAATGGCAAGCATCCATAGGCAGGATGTCACATAGGACCTCATCATAGTAATTTTAAATATTAAATTTTACCAAGCATTGCTCATTGACCAAAGCCCTATGGTTTTTCTATAACCATACAATCTGATATGGATGCGGGTGTCTCTTCCTCTCTAACTACAGATTGGTAACCATTCCTTCTACAACTAGGTTCTGTGCTACCATTATCTATGATAACATTACAGACCTTACCTGCATATTTACACCTTGTGCAAAATAATCTATTCCTATGATATGGATATTTCTCCTCATTCAACAAGGCTCTCCTTGTTATCTATGCTTATCCTCTTTCTACTTCTTTAGAGTACTTATATTCAACACCTTCATCAATAATAGTAGCTCGAGCATTACCTTAAGGCCTCCTATTTGTTTCTCCTTGGTGTTGCAGACACTCGTATGCTTGATGTTCTTCTTCTCCACAATGGAAACAAGTTCTACGAAATCCTTATCTTCCAAACCCTCATCCAGACCTTCCTCTTCCTCTCTGGTAACCATTATTTTTGTAGTTATTATTCTACTCACAAGGGCGGTAAGCATTTTCTCCCTTCTGGTATTGACTATTTCTTATATTTCTAGTTCTCTTTTGGTCCTCATTCCATCCTCCATTTGTTCTCCCACCAGTTCTTCCATCATGACCTCTTCCTCTCTGTTTGCTTTCAAACCTCTTGTTCAATTTCTCTTCTACCTTCAAGTTAAACTGGTAAGCATCTTCAATGGTGGTCATCCTGACCAGACTCAACTCTTCTTGAATACTTACTCTTAACCCATTAATATAACAGGCTACCTTCTCCTTGTTGGCCTCAGAATGGCCTGTTCTAATTAGGATCTTATAGAAATCCTGTGTATATTATTTGATAGATTTACTTTATTGTATCAAACCCTACATTTTCTTGAGCGGATCCAACTTGTAATCAATTGGAATAAATCATCTCTTCAACTTCTCCACCATCTGCTCCCACCTTGTTATCATTTTTTTTCCTCTTTTGTTTCTATCTAGCTGCACTCCATTCCACCATATGCTAGCATGAAACCTCAACTTGGTATTAGCAAACTTGAACCTCTCAGTATCTTCTACCTCCTCATACTCAAAGAATTCCTCCATGTCATTGATCTAGTCGATCAAATCTTCTAGGTTGAGATTTCTAGAATACGTGGAGACATCAAAATTTGGTCTCTTTCTAATCTGTGATATGGCCTTATACAATATGGCTTGTGTAGGATCAACTGCCTCTTCTTCTTATTCTTCTAACTGTGCCTCTTCTTCTTCAACTTCATTTTCACTCCCTTCTTCTCTCCTTGGCTCAAAACCTCTACGTAGCTCCTCTTGCAGAGCTTGAACATACCTCTACAAAGATCTAAAATCTTCTTCTGGTACAATATTTCTCCCACCACCATGGTTTCTTTATGGAGGTATTTTTCTCACTTCTCCAACAAACCCTAACCATAGATCTTGGTTTAAACTACCTCACATTCTACACTCTATTTACACACTCAAGAACTCTCGCTCTGATACCACTTGAAGTAAAGTTGCATAAAAAAACACACACAATCCACTGAAAACTAGATATTCTAAAAGGTTCTAAATATTTCCATTAATTTTATGATAAAAATGAGGATCCTAAAAGAAAAACCCTTTTACCATTTCAAAAATTCCCACTTATCCCTTTTTTTTCCACCTAAAACTTGAAATTTAAAATTTGAAATTTGGGGCAACTTGTAGAGGTCATAACTTCACACTCGTTGACCAGATTGACTATTACAACATATTTTTGAAAACAATATGAAACAAGCTAAGTGGTGTGATCCTTGTCTCTATGTACCCAGGCTCATGTCTAGCCAAAAATCCTCAAATTTGACCTCTAAGACCTTTAAAAATCTCCTACAAGAAAAACTAATTTTACTAGTTTTTACTAGTTTTTAAAAAATTAAACAATTAAAATATTGTTTGGGTGATGCAAGATCACTTTTACACCATTTTATGCTCTTGCATAAAAGAGAAACCAATCCTCTTTTCTCTATTTCATGGACCTCTATCCACAAGATACACAAATCCCATTTGCTCTGGTTTGCTCCAATACCTACTCTCAATTCTGCTCAAATCTGATCACCAAAACCTGCTCAAATTTACTCACAACACCTACTCAAATTTGCTCATAACACCTACTCAAATTTACTCATAACACCTACTCAATTTTTCTCACAACTCTACTCAAATCTGCTCATAACACCTTCTCAAATCTTCTCATAACACCTGCTTAAATTTACTCATAATATTGCACAAATCTTGCATACACACAATGCTCATATATTTTCAGTTTAAATCCACTAATCGTTCATTTCAAAATCAATATCAAATGTATAAATGTACCTTACTTATCAAAAATTATCCATGCACATATTTTGCTTTCAAATCTGATCTATAATTGTTGTAAATTTATTTCCAATATTAATCACAATAATGCACAAATTTGCTTTCAAACCCTTGCTAGTATTTTTCCAAACCCTTGCACATATTTACTTTTTCATTCAACAATAATTCACAAGTACTCTCAACTTTAATCAATCACTAATTCACATCAATTCAATCCTTATACCTCCAATCATATGACATCAAAAATATTTTCCTCAAATAAAACCTCCTTAAGAAAGAGTTAAATCATATACCTTTAAAACTGCCTTGATGATAATGTAATTTTAAAATGTGTCTCAAAAATAATTTCTTGTGCCACTTCAAAAAATGGTTAGTAAATTTCTCTTTCAAATCATCCACATTAAAACCCTTCTCAAAATATGTGCATAATAAGGCTTGAAAATTATGTTTTATAACTCCTTTTTAGTCTCCAAAATAAAGCTTTCAATAATGAAAAAAATCCCATAAATTTTTACTTTTCTATCATGCAATTAATACAATCAATAAATAAACCATAATCACACCTTATAACTCCTACTTTCACAATACACAAAAATAATTTTCAATACACCCCAAAATACCTTATAACACCCAATAACATAATGTGCAAATGACAAATTTTAATTCAACCTCATACACCTTATATCTCCTTTACTAATGCACAAAATAAATTTAACTTTATACTCCCTTACACAATATCTGAAATACAATTTTCAATTAATCACTATATACCTTATGACTCCAAAAAATATGCAAAATATAATTAATTCCAACACACCTTATTTATACCTTATAACTCCTAAAATAAATTTTATTCAAAAATTTACCCTTACCAACACACAATTACCATGAATTGAACTTACCACCTCTTGCTTTCTCATGCCATAGTGCAATCTAGGCTTCCACTTGAGATAGCTACCCACACAAAACTAAAAGTACAAAAATAGCCTCTTCAACATCTTCTGTGATTTCTTTCACCAAAATTTCAATCAAAATGGAGCCACTACAAATTGACCATGACCTCCTTCTTTCCAAAGTCTTAGCGCAAGGACGTTCTGCCTTCTAGGCTAACCATCTAGATGGAACTATAAATGCGTTATCTTCTATTTGTATTTGATTTCAGCTCTACCTCAAATGACATGCACACTTCCCCTTTCTTTTTTCTCACCTCTGTAAACTTTGTGTGAATATATTTCGATTGGCACACATTCAAAACCTTAGCTCAATGAATTATTTACCCTCATTTAAATATGCATTTTGATTACTTCTTGGAAACATCGATGTTGTATTTTATTTTTTATTTTACATTGGCACATTTTAACCTTACACTTGTTTATATTGGAATATTTTAAAATATTATAATAATATATTTTAACCTTTTGCCTCCCTTTGTGGTATTTAAATATTTTTTTAAGAAAATAAAACCTTGTCCTTTTCTTGCAATATTTAATCCCAAGCCTTTTAAACTTTTGTATTTATTCATAGTATTTATACTTGATATTTAAATATTAAAACCCATCCCTTAGAAAAATAACTTCTTTTACCTTGAATTTTTTTTCATTGCTTGCTATCAAAATCATGGGAAGTATTTTTGCCTTGACAACCATGTACATTTGATATCAAAATATTTCTACCTCATGTACACTTTGACATCAATGAAAACTCACTATGCTTAATATTTCTAACAAAGACGTTAACAAGGGAACTGTGCAAGGTCGAGGTGAGTAGATGGTGACACCTAAGAAAATGATAAATAGGTTGTAAAGAAGTATGATGGACATGAGTCTGGAACTAAAGCAACAACACATGAGGTACCAAGAGCATAGACCAAGATCATAACCTACACATTAGTGAAGGACATTATGGAGTGAATATGCACAAGATGCTGGTAGATAATTGTTTGGTGAGTACAATATACCTTGAGTTCACACTTCCAATGAGGACCATCATAGTGAGTCACCTAAAATGAGGAATCAGTTAATAATTCTAGGAGATACTTCATCAAGTAAAAATAAACAACCACCAATAATGGCCAATTTAGGTAATCAAGTAGAAAAGTAGATATGTCCACCCTTTATGGGTGAAGGAAAGGAAAACCCAATAAGACACATTAGGACATGCATAACCATGTGGAAATCAAATGGTGTGGATCAACCAAATGAATGGTTGCGATTATTTCCTGCCATGTTATGAGAACTCACCATAGATTGGTATTTGAAATACTATAATGCACCAAATTTTTAGGCCTGGAACACAATGAAGGATGAATTCATTGAGGAGTTTCACCCTTTCAAGGATTATGGATATATTGCAATTTAACTTTGTTCCACAAAGCAAAGAGCTTATGAAGACATAAAGTCATATAATCATTGATTAAAACAGTTGGTGGACAAGATGGAAATACCCTTAGTAGATGTATTAGTGAAAATATGGTTTGTATATGGGTTTCTACCTATATATAAGAAAAATATGAAGGTAGTTCCATCTTCCACATATGAAGAATCCTTGTAGAATGCAAATAATTTTGACAGTAGGGAAAAATAAACAATTGCAGGAATAATATCATATTCTAAGTGTGATGATTCATATAATTATGAAGATGATACAATATAACATGCAATACAATCATTTCAAAAGAAAATTGATAAGATAATAATAGAGTTGAATTGTAAAGTTAAACAAGATAGCAAGGATATTTGGTGCACATAATGCAATTCTAAAGGCCACATGAATGTTACTTGTCCTCAGAATGATTATTATAACTTTTGTAATGTACTTGGACATAAAGTGATACAATATCCATTTAATGTAAAGGTGCAACCATAGGTCCTCTCAATCCAAGAGCAAGTGAATAAATCAAAACCTGAAGGGAGTGGTAAGCAAGCAACCAGTGGCGGTTATAGGAATAATAAAAGAGGGTGAAGGCAATACCAAGGTAATAGAGAGGGAGGACAAAGTTACATGTAGTATGATTCAAAAGGAATACCAATCATATAGTGCCATAATTACTAGGAGTAGGGGCATTTTGCAAAGAATTTTCCTTCATCCTAGAAAAAAGAGATACAATAGACCATATTAATGTGTAGATGGTATGGCCTAGAAAATCATAAAGAAACAAATTATTCAAAGCAAGATATTTCTAGTAATTTGTAGATCGTGAACATTTTGGACATCGAGGTACTTCTAGTTAGAGAGAAATTGAAGAAGTCTTAGCCATGATAAGGAATCAAGCTAAGAAAAATAAGTTCCTCAAACATACCAAAGAAAAGAAATGATGGAAAGTGCTAAAATAGGTACTTGAGGAAGAAACATAGAAGGTAAAGCAATTGATACTAGCATGAGAAAAGAGTTAAAGAAATCATTAGAAGATAAAGTAGTTGTAAAAATTCTAGTAGCACAAGTCATGAATACAACTATCGATATTAAGGTCGTAAGTTTGTTACAAGCCATCCCATTATTTCATAAAGTTATGGTGAAAGAAACACAACCTCATAAGGTGATGGAAGTCCAGATCCAATCGATTAAGGAAGTAGAACAAAAGAAATATTTTATAAATCCAACCATATTTATGATTGATGTTGGGAAGAAACTCACATTAGTCCATATGGATATTTGGGGGCACAAGTTAACACAAGTCATTGTGGATGGAGGATCCAATGTTAATGTGTTATCCGAGCAGACTTAGCAAGTGATTGGTGCTCCATTATTATGGGAACCTAGCTTCTTATTGTATGGTGCTTACCAGTATAATATCAAGATAAAGGGTGTATTGAAAGAAAAAAAAGTTATAATATTTGACTAAGAATTCATCTTCGATTTCATTGTGATTACCATGCAAAATCTAGCATATGATACCTTATTGGGAAGAAGATAGCTACGAATAGCTAAATTTAATCATAAATGGAGAAAATATCATATCACCTTCAAAAAGGATAGCACAAATACATGGTCAACTTGAATAACTAGAGTATTAGTGAGGATATGGCCACGACCAATGAATTGAGTAGTTCTTCTGGTAAAGAAGAGGACATGCCTAACAAATAAGGGATGTTGTACCTATATGATTGTAGTGAATATGGAGCGTGATTTGATAGTGGACTCCTTCAATTGCATATGGAGGAGTACAAGTTTTTTATCCCATCCACCTCTATATTAATTCATAGGAGACCATGAAAAAATAAGACAATATGAGGTTTAGTTTAGAACTAAATAAAGAAGAAGAAAAAAAATGGACATTCTCTAAAATTTTTACAGAATACACTCTGGGGGATGTTGAAATCGATGTAAGACCAATGCATCCAATGAACATGGAAAATATATTAATAGATCCTGGGAATATTAAGTATGAAGGACCTTATATAGTGGATGTAAATCTAGGAATAGAGGAAGAACCTAGAATGATCCACTGTGGTGATGATTGGAACCTAGTATTAAAAGTAGTAACTTTCAAGATATTCTTGGAATAAAAGGATGCATTTTCTTGTATGTATAAGGACCTAAAATGGGTACAACTAGAGTTATGTGTCCACAAGATCATGCTAATGCATGGGATACAACTAGTAAGAAGAAGATCTTATAGGATAAACCCTAAGTATGGTACATTAGTAAATACAAAATCAAAAGGATGCTAGATGTAGGCATAATTTTTAGAGTCACTACTAGTAACTGGGTTTCACCTATTGTGGTCACCTTGAAGAAGAAAGTGGATAAGATCTAAATATGCGTAGATTTTAGGATTTTAAATGTAGTGATGATCAAAGATCCCTTCCCGATTCATTTTACTGATTCTATTCTAGAAGATGTTGTAGGACATGAAATTTACTTATTCTTGGATGGGTTTTCTAGGTACAATCATATAAGTATAACTAAGAAAGATAATTTGAAAACAAAATTTCAACTAGAAAATAGAATCTATGCAAACAATCAAATGTCATTTGGGTTATGTAACGCCCCAACCACATTTCAACAAGTTATTTTGTATATATTTGATCAATTGGTAACAAGGCATTTCAAGGTATTTTTCGATAATTGGTAAATTTATGGTAATATCAATGATTATCTACCTAGTCTTAGTGAATGTATGGTACCTTATGGAAATATTTTAGTACATATAGTGTGCAATGAAGGGTTGAATATGGATCCTGATAAAATCCATATTATATTACATATGGAGGAGTCATATGATGTGATATCATTAAGAAAATTCCTTGGATCCACATGATACTATCACAGGTTTATCAAGAAATATGCACATTTGACCTGCCCACTAAATTAATTGCCTAAGAAGAATATCCCTTTCATATAGATGGAGGAGCACCATAGAGATTTTGAAGAATTAAAAGCTAAAATTTTTAGTAGTCCCATTTTGGTGTTCCTTAATTGGGATAAGAAATTCCATGTCCATATCAATACCTCAAACTTTGTGATTGGATGTGCATTAGCTCAAGAAGGACAATTTAGGCTAGACCACCCTATTTTTTTGCAAGTAACCTATTATCATGGGTAGAGAGGAGTTACAGTAAAATAGAGTGGGAAGCTTTAGGTATGGTTATGTCATATGGAAATTTAGGTATTACCTGATGAGTTTCACTATTATCATCATTTAATTTTATGTTTCTCAAACCTAGGGTGGTGTACAAGGCTATATACGAAAGAAGGTTCAAGCAGATTGAATATCAGTTCATCTAGAGAATAGACTTTATTGGTAAAATAGATGTTTTTGGGGGTTTTTTGAGGTCACTTTTAATCCTAATGTGCATTAATTGAAACTACTTAACTGTAAGAATTGAAAACTTCTTCTAAGACTTTAAATTGAAACATAATTACAATTGTAGGAAAGGAAATTGTATAAATGGAAATTTTATTGAATTCGAACCTAGATTACATTTGCAGAATTAAGACAACTAAATAAACAATAATTAACAAGTATTATGGTACAAGTGTTGTAGTAAGAATATCAAAAAATATATTATAACAGTCCTTCCTCTAGGTTTTAAAGTGGCCTTTGCTTTTTGATCCAAAGAAAGGTAATAAAATATCCCCTAACTACTTAAAACACTCACTTAACTCACAGGAAAGAAAAATGATAAATTACTGCATTTTATTAATTTTCAACTCATATTACACTGCTACAGAAAAATACTTTTCAGTGCTTCACTTTTCTATTGGCTACGTTCACTGTCAAATATTATTACAATTCCTATTAGCTACTAGCTCAACCAATGAGGGAGCTTAGTTATTTATACTATTTATTATAATATGCCTCACTTATATTTTCAACTACATTATTGTTTGCTAGTGATTTATTACCAAAAATCATATTCGTTTAAATGGTGGAAATGAGCTGGCATGGATTGGAAAAGTTCTATAAAAACTTTCTCTATCTCCACACACATTTCCCCAAATTAATTAGATGCAATATTGCTCGTTTAAGCTGAAACATGTTGTTTTACCTATCATTCCAGAGATCTTCAAAACATTTGATAGTAAAAATATGATTTGTGCTTAGTTGCACCCAAAATAGGTGATAAAGTATTTTAAAGTGGATAGGACATATTCTCTATCCCTCAACAATAATTTACAATCATTCCCTCTTATTTATATTTACAAATTTGAGGCCTTCCTATATAATGATAGGTGGCTAGAATTGGTATGGACTGTACCTGCAATTTCTAGTTTTTTGTACAAATTTTAGATTTTTGGTGCTAAATTTCCATTCAAACCATTCTTAAGGCATAAAAAGTATTCAAACAACATGATAAAATGTTAAATAATGATGGGGGCCCAAAAATTTCTCATTCCAATACCACAAAATTTCTCATTAAACAACTTGAAAAGATTTACAAAAATGGCAGCAGTCTGCCAAATAAACTCCTTTACTCCCCCTGGAAGAAAAATAGCCCAGACAGGTCCAGAGTGGCCCTCTTGCCTTCAGCTCTACAACTCTGTCTTAGCAGTTTTTTGACCCCTTGTGCATGCCTTTGCTTCCCCTTTTAAAATCTCTGGGTTTCTTTCGAGGTCCCGACCCTCTAGGCCATTAATGACCCACCTAGAAGAATACATCCTCCAAATCTCAAAAGTCATCTCTTCCTCACCTTCGTGACTGAACCTTCACATATTTTACCCTATCTGGAAACTACCACCAAGTTAGTCGTAGAAACATGCATTGATGAGTCGTCTGAACGTCTCTGACCTCTGGATGCAACATTCAAGTGGCCACCATGCTCAGCAAGTTTATTGGGCAAGAAATCATGCTTTAATGATGCCTTTGACTGCCTCGACAAACATCGTCAGGGAACGTGTGTCTTTTCGAATCGTGAACTAGCTGTATGTCGTGATATCATGACATCTTTCTTCCTCACTGCCTTTCTCTTCTGTGGGTCACGATATCGCGACATTTCGTGATATCACGACATATTTCTTCCTCATTGCCTTTCTCTTATTTAGGTCACAATATCACGACATGTCATGATATCATGACATATTTTCTTTTCGGCTCTTCTTTATCCTTTTCAGTCACGAAATCACGACATGTCATGATATCGTGACATTTTTCCTCTCTGCTTCCTCCTCGCATCTCAGGTCATGAAATTGTGACATGTCACGATATCACAAAATTTTTTCTATTCTACTTTCTCCTCGCCTCTCGGGTCACAAAATCATGACATGTCACGATATCATGACATTTTTCCTTTTTGCTTCCTCCTCGCCTCTCGGGTCACGAAATCGTGACATGTCACGATATCATGACATTCTTCCTTTCTACTTCCTTCTCGCCTCTTTGGGTCACAAAATATTGACATGTCGTGATATCACATCTTTGCTCTCTGCTTCCTTCTCACCTCTTTGGGTCATGAAATCATGACATGTTGTGATATCACGACATCTTTGCTCTCTAATTTCTCTCTCTATTTTTGGGTCACAAAATTGTGACATGCGCGATATCGCAAAAACTTGACCTTTCACTTTTGCTCTCTACTTTGGGTCATGAAATTGCGACATGTCGCGATATCATGATAGTTTCCTTCCTTGCTTTCTTTTTGCTCCTTCGATCGTGATTTCGTGACATGTCAAGAAATCATGACATTTTCATGTCTGGCCTTTCCTATCTTCTTTCGATCATGATTTTGCTACATGTCATGATTTCATGACATGTCATGATTTCACGACATTTTCTTCGAATGCCCTCTCTCCCCTATTTCGGTTGTGATTTCATGACATGTCATGATTTCATGACATTTTTCTTCGGACGCCCTCTCTCCCCTGTTTCGATCATGATTTTGTGACATGTCATGAAATCATAACATTTTTGCTTCATGTCTTCTCTCTCCTTCCTAAGTCATGAAAATGTGACATGTGATATTGCAACACTTTTCCTCCTTTGTGCCTTCTCTACTTTGTAGTATTTTGCATTTCGTTGGATGCTCCTACATCAGACAACCAGGGTGGATTGAGAAGTAACATTCACTTTTGTATTGTTCTGTCACCTTATTTTTAACTAGGGTTATACAAGCTCTCCAAGCTTCAACAAAATCTAGGTCTTCAGGGCACAAACCTTAAGTTCTTCAAACCCCACAACTTCCACTCTCATTGTTGTTAGCAAAATCTTTTCATACATCTCTTTCAGTGGCTTTAGTTTATGGTGCACCCCTCTTCACAACTCCTCTTATAAGGCTTGCACTTGCCTCTACAAAGCTCTAAAATCTTCTTCAGGTACCGCATTTCTTCCACCACCATGGTTTCTTCATGGAGGCATTCTACTTGTTTCTCTTACAACATTTCCACAGATCCTGGTGCAAATTGCCTCACTTTCGATGATCTACTCACACACTTAGGAAATCTCGCTCTTCCACATATTCTGGTGCAAATTGTCTCACTTTCGATGATCTACTCATACACTCAGGAACTTTCGCTCTTTCATAGATCCTAGTGTAAACTGCCTCACTTTCAATGATCTATTTACACACTCAAGAACATCCACTCTTCCATAGATCTTGGTGCAAACTACCTCACTTTTGGTGATCTATTTACACACTCAGGAACTCCCACTCTTCCATAGATCCTGGTGCAAACTGCCTCACTTTCGGTGATCTATTTACACACTCAGGAACTCCTACTCTTCCATAGATCCTAGTGCAAACTTCCTCACTTTCGATGATCTATTTACACACTCAGGAACTCCCACTCTGATACCACCTGATGGGGGACCAAAAATTGCTCATTCCAATACCACAAAATTTCTCATTACACAACTTGAAAAGATTTAAAAAAATGGTAGCAGTCTGCCAAATAAACTCCTTTACTCCCATTGGAAGAAAAATAGCCCAGATAGGTCTAGAGTGGCCCTCTTGCCTTCAGCTCTGCAACTCTATCTCAACAGTTTTTTGACCCCTTGTGCATGCCTTTGCTTCCCCTTTTAAAATCTTTGGGTTTCTTTCGAGGTCCCGACCCTCTAGGCCATTAATGACCCTCCGATACCACTTGATGTGGGACCAAAAATTGCTCATTCTAATACAACAAAATTTCTCATTAAACAACTTGAAAAGATTTACAAAAATGGCAACAGTCTGCCAAATAAACTCCTTTACTCCCCATGGAAGAAAAACATCCCAAATAGGTCTAGAGTGGCCCTCTTTCTTTCAGCTCTACAACTCTGTCTCAGTAGTTTTTTGACCCCTTATGCATGCATTTGCTTCACTTTTTAAAATATTGGGGTTTCTTTCGAGGTCCCAACCCTCTAGGCCATTAATGACCCACCTGGAAGAATACATCCTCCAAATCTCAAAAGTTGGCTCTTCCTCACCTTCGTGACTGAACCTTCACATCTTTTACCCTATATGGAAACTACCACTAGGTTAGCCATGGAAATACACATTGATGAGCCATCTAAACATATCTGACCTCTGGATGCAACATTCAAGTGGCTACCATGCTCAGTAAGCTTACAGAGCAAGAAATCATGCTTTAATGAGGCCTTTGACCACCTTAGGAAACATCGTCTAGGAACATGTGTCTTTTCAAATCATGAACAAGCAGTATGTTGTGATATCATGACATGTCATGATATCATGACATCTTTCTTCCTCATTGCCTTTCTCTTCTTCGGGTCGTGATATCACGACATCTTTCCTTTTGGCTCTTCTTTCTCCTTTTTGGTCATGAAATCATGACATTTCACAATATCATGACATTTTTCCTCTCTGCTTCTTCCTCGCCTCTTGGGTCGCAAAATCATGACATTTTTTTCCTTTCTGCTTCCTCCTCGCCTCTTGATTCATGAACATCCTTAATGCTTCCTTCTCGCCTCTTTGGGTATGACATCTTTGCTTTCTGCTTCTTTCTCGCCTCTTTGGGTCACAAAATCATGACATGTCGCAATATCACGACATCTTTGCTCTCTGCTTTCTCTCTTTGTTTTTGGATCACAAAATCATGACATGTCACGATATCACGACAGCTTTGCCTTTCGCTTTCGCTCTCTACTTTGGGTCATGAAATCGTGACATGTCATGATATCACGACAGTTTCCTTCCTTGCTTTCTTTTTGCTCCTTCGATCGTGATTTCATGACATGTCACGAAATCATGACATTTTATTCTTTGGCCTTTCTTGTCTTCTTTCGATCGTGATTTCATGACATGTCATGATTTCATGACATTTTCTTCGAACGCCCTCTTCCTTGTTTCGGTCACGATTTCGTGACATGTCACGATTTCATGACATTTTTCTTCGGACGCCCTATCTCCCCTATTTCAGTCGTGATTTCATGACATGTCATGAAATCATGACATTTTTTCTCTGTGCCATTTCTCCTTCTTGTGTCACAAAAATGCGACATGTCACGATATCGCGACACTTTTCCTCTTTTGCACCTTCTTTCATCCTTTGGTCACGAATATGTGACATGTTGCGATATTGCGACACATTTTCTCTCTCTCTGATGGGGAATCAAAAATCGCTCACCCCAAACTCACAAACTCTCACAGGGAGCCAAAATAGCTCACAACAGATTCTTAAAATCCTCATTCATTGAACTTGGAAAAACTTACAACAATGGCAGCAGTCTGCCAAATAAACTCCTTTATCCTGAAAGGCAGTTTATATTTTCTTTTCTCTTACATTACAACATCTTCCCCAGGAATAATTTTCTAATACATTACAACATTTCAACTCTGGAAGAAAAACATAGCCTTCACAGGTTCAGAAAGGCCCTCTTGCCTTCTTGTCTACAACTCTGTCTCTGCCATTTTTTGACCCTATCACCTTACTGTAATTCCAACTCTGGAAGAAAATAGCCTCAACAGGTCCAGGATGGCACTCTTGCCTTCACGTCTACAACTCTGTCTCTACCATTTCCAACCCCTTGTGCATGCCATCACTTCCCCTTTTAAAGTCTCTGGCGTGACTCTTCGTCTCCCTTTTTCTGATGCTTCATTTCATTTCCTGTGCCTCTGCGTTGGCTTGGCTTTCGAAACATATTTCTTTTCGACTTTTGATCTTCGTCTGCTTTCATTGCACCTTGGTGCCACGTGCTTGTCCAGTGCTGCCACTGTAGACTCTGTTCACCTATCAACCCAAGATGACATTCGGTATACCTACCGCTCAATAGTTTCCTCTGTAACATCTCCTATAATTGCCTGCGCTTTCATTTCTTTTGTTGGTCGTAAAAATGTGACATATCGCAATATCGCGACATTTTTGGCTTCCCTGTCTTCCAGCCTTCTTCGAGTCATGAAAATGTGACATGTCACGGTATCGTGACACTTTCAGCTTCCCTACCTTCCTACCCTCTTCAAGTCATGAAAATGCGACATGTCACGATATCACGACACTTTCAGCTTCCCTATCTTTCAGCCTCCTTCGAGTCACAAAAATGCAACATGTCATGATATCATGACACTTTCGACTTCCCTGCCTTCCTGCCTTCTTCGAGTCACAAAAATGCAACATGTTGTGACATCATGACACTTTCGGCTTCCCTACCTTCCTGCCCTCTTCGAGTCATGAAAATGCGACAGGTCACGATATCATGACATTTTTGGCTTCTCCGTCTTCCTGTTCTCTTCGATTCGCGAAAATATGACATGTCATGATATCATGACATTTTTGGCTTCTCCTCCATCCTACTCTCTTTGATTCATGAAAATGTGACATGTCGCGATATCGTGTCACTTTTGCTCTCCTGCCTTCCTGCCTTTCTCGAGTCGTGAAAATGTGACATGTCATGATATCGTGACACTTTTGATTTTTGGCCTTCCTACATTTCTCGAGTCGTAAAAATATGACACTTTTCTCTCTTGCATCTCCCTTCATCCTTTGGTCACAAAAATGCGACATGTCGCAATATCGTGACACTTTTTCTCCTTTGCATCTTCTCTCGTCCTTATGTCGTGAAAATGTGACATGTCGTGATATCATGACACTTCTCCTCCCTTGTGCCTTCTTTCATCCTTTTGTCATGAAAATGCAACATGTCACGATATTGTGACACTTCTCCTCCCTTGCACCTTCTTTCGTCCTTTTGTCACGAAAATACGACATGTCGCGATATCGTGACACTTTTTCTCCTTAGCACCTTCCTTCGTCCTTGGGTCATGAAAATGTGACATGTCGTGATATTGTGACACTTTTCTCCTTAGTGCCTTTTTTCATCCTTGGGTCATGAAAATGCCACATGTCATGATATTGTGACATCTTTCCTTTTTTGCTCTTCTTCCTCCTTCTTCGGTCATGAAATCGTGACATATCACGATATCACGACATCTTTCCCTTCTACCTTCTCCTTGCCTCTAGGGTCACAAAATTGTGATAGCTTTGCTCTGCTTTCTCTCTTTCTATTTTGGGTCACGAAAATGCGACATGTCACAATATCGTGACATTTTCCTTCCTCACTTCCTTTCTACTTCTTCGGTCGCAATTTCATGACTTGTCATGAAATCGCGACATCTTCTCATCTATGCCTTTGTTGTCTTCTTTCGGTCACAATTTCATGACATGTCACGAAATCATGACATTTTTGTTCTGTGCCTTCTCTCTCTTCTTTCACATTTCTGCTCCATGCCTTCTCTCTCTTCTTTCGATCATGATTTCATGACATTTTTGCTTCGTGCCTTCTCTCTCCTTCCTGAGTCGCAAAAATGTGACATGTCACGATATTGCGACAATTTTCTCTGTCACGATATTGTGACATTCAGGCGAAGACTAGAAAATTTTTGTCGATGCAAGATTGCTCTACTACCATCAGATGCTTCTACATTAGACAACCGAGGTGGATTGACTAGTGACCTTTACTTCTGTACTATTCTGTCACCTTCTTTCTCAATATCACAAATATTGTAAAATCTTCAACCTCAGCCTGACTCTTTTCTCCTTGGCTCAATCCCTCTTCACAACTCCTCTTGCAGGGCTTGCACTTGCCTCTGCAAAGCTCTGAAATCTTCTTCAAGTACCACATTTCTCCAACCACCATGGTTTCTTCATGGAGGCATTCTTCTTTGCTCTCTTCGCATAATCCTTTTACAAATTTTGGTGTAAAATGACTCACATTCGACGATTTGTTTACACACTTAGGAACCTTATGCTCATCCACAAATCCTACTACAAACTGCATCACTTTCGATGATCTATTTACACATACTTAGGAACTCTAAGCTCTTCAACTGATCTTGGTGCAAACTGCCTCACTTTCGACGATCTATTTACACATACTCAGGAACTCTAAGCTCTTCCATAGATCCTGGTGCAAATTGCCTCACTTTCGATGATCTGTTTACATGCTCAAGAACTCCCGCTCTGATACCACCTGATGGGGACTCAAAAATTTCTCACCCCAAACTCACAAACTCTCACAGGGAGCCAAAATAGCTCACAAAAGATTCTTAAAATCCTCATTCATTGAACTTGGAAAAACTTACAACAATGGCAGCAGTCTGCCAAATAAAATCCTTTATCCTGAAAGGTAGTTTATTTTTTTGCAGTCTACCAAATAAATCGTTACATTTTATTTTCGTGCCTTCTCTCTCTTCTTTCTGTCGCGATTTCGTGACATGTCATGAAATCATGACATTTTTTCTCTGTGCCTTCTCTCTCTTCTTTTAGTCATGATTTCTCAACATGTCGCAAAATCATGACATTTTTGCTCCATGCCTTCTCTCTCCTTCCTGAGTTGCGAAAATGTGACATGTCGCGATATCGCGACGCTTTTCTCTGTCGCGATATCGTGACATCCAGGTGAACACTAGAAAATTTTTGTCGATGCAAGATTGCTCTACTACCATCGGATGCTCCTGCATCACTCTCGTCTTCTATCATCTTTACGTCGCAAAAATGTGACATGTCATGATATCGTGACACTTTTTCTTCTTTGTCGACATGTCGCAATATCACAACATTTTTCTATTTTGTGGGATCTTCAGAATATCTTCTAGTAGAATATTTGATATGACCTATTTCATATCCCTCAATAATCATTTCCAACCACCACATCTTATTTATATTGACAAATTGCAGGTCATATTGTATACTGATAGGTGGCTAGAATTTGTATGGATTGTTAGAATAAGAGAATCTTCTCTTAAGTTCTACTAGGATAGACACACTTGAGTTTCCACTCTTCATGTGTTAGGAGAACTCTTAGTGGTGTCTTCATCAGGTCTGATGAGTTGTAATCCAACAGCTTTTAGTGATCAACTTTGCTATTTATACAAAGTTGATCCTTGGAATAAATCAATCAATTCTATTTTTATTCTTCAATCTCTTGTAATGCTTTACATATATATATGGGAAATTATAACATGGTACCAGAGCAGGATATATTCTTCTAGCATTCTCTCTTGAAGGAAGTCATTCGAACTGGTTCTTAATATTTTTCTTCTTTTTTTTTAAGAAGAAAATATTTTGTAGTTTATCTTAGATGCATTTTTTTTGAGATATTTGCTTATGGTAATTCATTTTTAATATTTTTCTAACTTCTATTTTACCATTTATGTAATTTTTATATCTCAATATTTTCTTATTAAAATAAAATATGTTTAATGCCCTCCTCTATTGCATTTGTTTATATTTTATTCTCCTTCTTCAAGCACAACAACTCTGTGTAATTTCAAAGGAGAAACAATATAACTAGCAATCATTTAAGAGGTCATTATTTTTTCTCATATATTTTCCTACGTTTTTTTCCAAATGATTGCAAACAATTCGACTTCCATAGCCTTCGATGCAACTATTGTGGAAAATGTAGCCTTCTTTGCGTTGAGGAATCTAAAAATATTTTATTTTGCATATCGTTAAGTCTTCGTCAATATTTAATATTTGATTTCCCTCATCACATCAAATAATAAACTATTGGTTTAATAAATAAACCAAAGGATCATTTCCTCTAATAGGAAACATGGCTTTGTATAGCACATAAATCTTTGGTGCGCTTGAATCTTTTCCCAACGGTATATTCTATATTTTTTTTGTAAATATTTTTTTGCAATCTAACTGGATCTCATTCCTGTTACTTCATTTGATGCTCCATAGATTCCTTTGACTATTTTTATTTATAAGCACCTTCATTGGCATGGGAAAATATTAACATTTTTCTATGAAAATTTTTTAAAGCTTAATAAGCCCTTCTATATATGTTTTGCAAGCTTTGTGTTCTACAGGTTTTTTTTTAGGTGCCTTCATTCAGTTTGAAGGTCCATTGTACCTCCTTTTTTTAATGTCGTTATAAAGTCTACATCTTTTATAAGCATAGGTTTTCTTCAGCAGAGGATTTGTGATCACAAGAACCATGTTTTACCATAGTCCGTAGGTCCCTAGTCCAATTGTCTTCCCTTCTGAGTCCTTCCTCTTAGAATTCGATCACTCTTCACTTGCTGCTCTGTGGATGATGTTGTCTGCATGTTTACACTGGTATTGATAAAAATAAATTTTTATTTATATTTTTATTCTAACCTTGAGTGCAGATAAGTTTATGGTCCATTGTTTTCATCTCTTTCGCAACGCCATTTTTTCAAACGTTGAAATGAGCAAGGATTAGGTTGTGGCAATGGGGTTTTAGGCTTCCAAAACCATTTTTCATCAAAACTATGACGCCTAATTTTTTCCTTATCGACGCAACCAGGGTGATCCTTTTCTCTAAATTAAAAAAAAAATCTATTAATATTTTATATTTATTTTATACATCTGCAATTCTGTAGCCTTCCGAGGAAAATGTTACGTTTTTCTTTTATTTTCGGTCTTCCCTTGGCTCGAAAATCAATATTATAATTTTTTAATAAAAATTGGCAGGTTGATAAGGTCCCTTTCTTGCACCTATCAAAAATTTTGGGGGCGTGGTTCTTTGCATCACTTCTTTAGCCTCCATTTTTTCTCTTAAATTTTGGTTATATTGCTTAACTAAAAGATATCTAAATCAAAAAGTAAATTTTAATTAACTTTACTAAGTTAGAGCTCTAATAGATTAAATCCTTTTATTAGTAACATAAAAGTATTTCCTTATAATTCAATTGTGATCACCATTTGTATATTTTCTTTATAATTCATATTTGTTTTAATAAATATAATTGCAATTTATTTTTACAAATTCTATAGTGATCACATATTTTATTGTCTTAAGTTTTGTTTTAATATTTCTACATTAAAACTAAGTTTTAAATTCATAATAAATTGTCATGAAATATTTGGATATTTTATTTATAAATATATATTTTTAATTAAATTGCAATTAATTTTTATACAAATTCAATAGTGATCTCAAATTTCATTGTCTATAATTAAAATTTGTTTTAATATCTCTACATTAGAACAAATTTCTTATTTCCCTTTATTTAAGCAATATCAACATAATATTTTTATTTAAGCATTAATAATACTTATTCACTTTTTTTGTTTTAATTTCCTTTTCCATAATCAAACAAATACAATATCTCTTACCATTATTGGGAATCCTAAATAACTTCTGGTTTACCTCAAGTAAGGGTGAGTTATCAAGATAAATAATATTGGCCTAGATGATATAAGCCTATGTTCCAAGTATCGAATCTTATCAATACTTATAGTTTCCCTATCGTAAGGGTGGGTATTTGAGAGGACAATATATATAGGTCTGACATATTTGTATTCCTTTAATAAAACTTAACATCAAATATCAATAGTACTTATATTTTCCCTCTCTTTAGGGAGGGTATTTTTGAAAATTTAGTGCTCCTAAAACTTTTTCCAAATTTTTGTTCTCTTCCCTCATTGATTATCACGTTCCCTCTAATTACTTATAGTTTCACTCTCGTACGGGCGAGTAATTTTTTGGAAATTTGGTATTTCTTTGAGGCCTTGAACATATTTATCTATTGACTTCCATTAAAAAATTTAAAGAGGGAAACTTTGGGTTAACTTCAAAATTAATTCAATTGATCTTCTCACTCCTCATAACTACCATACATAGAAACACAAAGTTTTAAATCTCATTTCTCATAAGGGTCTCACTCACATTTTAGAAGAAAATCAACCTGATTTTGATAAAGAATATGAAATATTTGTTCACAAAGGAAAAATGCATGAAACTATGGGTATTATTAGCTCTAATGTTCATGAAAGTTTATGGTTTCACATTACATATTGTAAAAATCCTCATGAAACTTGGGAAAAACTAAAAAAATTGTTTGTAGAAGTAGACCAAATAAGATCAATGCAACTAGAAGCAAATTATTCATTTTTTCTTTTTTTCATCTCTTTTTTTTATATCTTTTTTTCCATCATTTTTTTTCCTTTTAATATCTCTCTTTTTAATTTTTGCACTTCTTGGTTGTGCCCATGAAGGAATTTCACAAATTTTCCAAAATTATGCCCATGAAGGAAGTTCACAACTAGGATTATTCTTCTTTATGTTTTTCTATTTTTTTTTAATGTTTTTTTTTAATGTTTTTTTTTAAAACACTCCATCATTCTTCTAAGTTTGTAGAATCTATAATGGAAGCGGGAATCTATTCCATCATGCATATATCCAATTTCTCAATTTAATTCAAGAACTCTTATTTGGTTAATTGTGCATGGTATACCCAAAGGTGATGTCCATTTACCACTAACTTCCTCTGTGAATCATAAATGGGATAAAGATGAACTACCCCATTTCGGAACACTTCTTCAATCAGACAAGGTCCAAGCCACCTAGTGTACAAATTCCTAGTAAAATTCTCATAGCAAGAATAAAATAATAAAAACCAATCCCCTTGCTAAAAATTTTGCTGCTGAATGTGATTGTCATAGCACAACTTTCGCTACTCTTGAATTACCTCAGTTTGATGCAATGCATCCAACCAGAGTTCATTTAACATATTCAACTATAGAATCCTATATATTTGTACCTGTGACAAGTCAATACAAATTTTCAAAGTTGTACAAAGTGTTAGTAGCTCAAAATAAATAGGTAAAATAGGTGTCTTACCATAAACCAGTTCATAAGCGTGAAATTTGTGGTGGATTTCCATGTAGTGTTATAAGTCCAAACTACTTCAGGGAATTTATCCAACTAATTTTTCCTATGGGAGGCTATTGTTTTGGTCAATATCCTTTTTAATTATCTATTTGTCACTTCAACATAACCATTTACCTATGGGTGATAATGTGATGATTTTCTATGTTTAATTTCATAGAGTTCAGTAAAAACCTTAATAATTTTTATGCAAATTGGGACCCATGATATATAGTAATAGATCGTGGAGCTCCAAATCTCTTAAAAATATGAGTATATAGGAAATAAAAAACCTTATCTTCATGAGCATATTTAAAAGCACACACCTTTTTCCATTTAGTTATGTAATAAATTCACACTAAGATATGCAACTTTATTTGAGATGGTGGGTCAATAGGTCCCACAAAATCTAGCCCCCACCTCTCAAATGGTTCTAAAAACACTTGATGATGTAGTGGTATTTCAATTGTGTGGGTGGGTTTTCCCATCCTTTGATATGCATCACAATGTCTTATGTAATTTTTCACATCCTTTTGAAGATATGTCCAATAATATCCCGAACCTAGGATTTTCTGAACTGTGCTTTTCACTAAATAATATCCTCTTTATGGTTCATCATGGCAAGCATGAAGTATATCATATACCTCATCCTTCCAGATGCATCTACGTAAAAAATGGTCAATACTACATTTAAATATTAGACCTTTAATCCATTTGAAATATGAGCTTTGCTTTATAAAATATCTCTTTATTTTAGGAGTGAAGTGAGGAGGAAAATTTCTTGTAAGAAAATAATTAGTTACATATACAAACCATGGTTATTGAAAAAATATAGCAAATAGTTATTCATCAATAAAATCATCCTCAACTAAATCCTCCTCCCCTATGTTTTTTAGTCTTAACAAAACATATGCTTCTACGTTAGACTTACTTGGTTTATTAACTATGGTGATGTCAAATTCCTACAATAATACTAACCAATGGATAATTTTTGCACTAACCATGTGTTTATTCATCAAGTATATAATTGTTGCATGGTCTATATAAGTGAATACTTGATACCATGTGATATAGTGTGTAAATTTATTAATAGTATACACTACAACCAAGAATTCCTTCTTAGTAGTGGTGTAGTTATTTTATGATCCTATTATGTTTTTGCTAATGTAATAGATGACATAGTACTCTCCATTTTTAATATGCCCTAATACTGCTCCAAAATTCCAGCTCTTAATTAGGACCTCTTAGCATAGTTGGGGTTGTCAATTTTTCCTTCAAAGCCTCAAAAAACTCTTGGAAATTTGTAGTCCAGGTAAATTCAGAATCCTTAGTGAGTAGTGAAAATATTAGATTGGATATTGTACTAAAATTTGAAATAAACTTGTGGTAAAATCTAATATGTCCTAAGAAAATTCTAACATCTCTTTGAATATTTAGAGGGGGAATATTCTTGATAATCTCAGCCTTCTTGGGATCAACCTTGATCCCATGAGAAGATATGTGATGACCAAGAACAATCCATTCCTTCATCATCATAAATAATTTTTTAGAATTTAATAATAAATGATATGTTTCACAACATATGAATATCTTATCAAGATGTTCTAGTATATAATCAAATGTTTCTCCAAAAATTGTAAAATCATCCATGTATATTTCTACAATTTCATTGGTTAAATCAGAAAAAAAATTCTAAAACAACTCATTGAAATATTGTTGGAGAATTACATAAACCAAAGGGTAAAAACATGTAAGAAACTATTCCCCAAGGGTATGTAAAAGTATTTTTCTCTTTGTCTTCAAGTGTAACCTGAATCTGGTTGTACCCATTGAAACCATAAAAAACAAAAATATTTCTTTCCAATGAAATTATCTAACACTTGGTCTATAAATGGTAATGGGAAGTGGTCCTTATGTGTGAATTTTTTTAATTCCCTGTAATCTACACACACTCCTAATTTCCTATTTTTATTTTCCACAATAACCGATGGGGAAACCCATCGACTATAAAAAATTGGATAAATGAACCCAACCACTAAGATTTTTCAATTTCGTCTTTGACAATATCTTTTAAGGTAGGATTTAGTCTTATTTGGGGTTGTCTCAAAGGTTTAACATCTTTAGTATATATTCTGTGAGTGCATACATCAGGATGAATTCTAGATATTTCCTTGTATTCCTAAGTAAAAGCATGAACATGTTTATGCAAAATAAGAAATAGTGGTAATGTAAAAGAACTTTCTTGCAATGGTATGATTTTTAGAAGTTTGTTTTTCATCATTCCATAATGGTCGATGAATAAAAATTGGTTCATATTCAAGTCCTTGCTCCTACATAGCACTAATTAGAATGGTTTCTTCTTCAAAAATTTCTCTTTCTTGTAAGTCAATATCCTCTATATGTTCCTTTACTACTAAGATAGCTAGTGTGGAAATGGTCTCTTCATACTCCTCATCAAATTCTAGAAACCATAACTATCCTAAAAATTTGGTTGAAGTCTTGGTAGGAGGGTAAAGAGAAATCTTCTTGAGATCAATGCCATTTGAGATTTTTATTTCTCCTAATATACAATCTATGAAGGCGATTGCAGTTGTAAGACAAGGTCTTTCCAAAATGATGGGATAGCCATTGGATAAATTTCTAGGCTGCAATACCAAAAAATCTATAGGGTATTCCCAAAAAGAGACTTCTACAGGGATATCTTCTATTATTCCTTCTACTTTTGCAACTTATCTATCAGGCATATCTAAAACTATGGATGTAGGATTTAGATTTGTTGAGCTGTAATTTCTACATTGCGTCTTTTGTCATAATATTAATTGCAGCACCAAGATCAATCAATATAGATATTTGCATTGATCTAATAGTGATGGTGACAACTGGGCTCCATGGTTCACTATACTTTTATGGGGAAGTTTTCCCAGATAGTGGGTCAACCAACTTTCCCTCTACTTGCACAGTATTAGGAAAATACTTTTTCTTTCTGCATGGTTTCTTTATTTATAACTTCTAAACTATTTCATTGATCAAGAGTACATACTTTATTTCTTGAAATAAATAAAGTGATATGGTCAATACCTTAAGATATTTGACCAATTATGGTTTATGGGTATTTACAACATTGTTGAGCTTCTCAAGGTATGATGCTGCCCTTGAGAAAGGTACATTATCTACATGCAAATTTTCTAGTTTTTCTTCTTCTTTTTCTAGAGTTGATTTCAATTGTTTTGGATTAAAAATTTCTTGTGTTCCACCAATTTCTTCAATTATGGATGGATCAGGTTTAGGAAATAATTTTCCTAAACATAATTGGATATTACTATAGTCAAGAACATGAACTACAATATTTTCTTTAGTTTCAAGTATATAGGTAGGGGCTACTTATCTTGTATTAATTGGATTTTCCACAGGTTGGGCTGAAAGTGGAGGTTGTTTCACCTACAATGGTTGTGTTTATTTTTTTGGTAGGATCTTCCTTGAAAATTTTTATTAGGATCAGGCAACAATATTTGAGTTTGACCTTTGTATATTTTCTACTCTTGATATGGTGGATACTGTTATCCCCACATTTATCCATAGGACTGGTTTTGCATCCAAGATTCCATGATGAATTACTCCATATAAATTGTAACCAATATTGAGGAGATGTCCAAGGAGGATAATTCCAAAATTATTGTGGTGGTTATGACTGTTCCCATGACATATTGCATGGATATTATTTCCAATTTGTGGGAAAATGAGGGGTATTTTGATATTATGATAAGTTTCCCCTCTATTTTTACCCAACAAAATTGAATTCTTCGGTTTGTGTTTCCAAAATATTTATGATTTAAGGTAGCATATGGCATTTGTTAGTAAGGTGTTCCTTTAAAAATATGCTACAGATAGCTAAAAGTGAATTTTTGCTCAAGGGATAATCTTACAAAATATGCTTATTCCTATATCTTGGGTAGTAAATTGCTAGGGTATATTTTGATTTTATTTTTTTATTCATCTATCCTAAAGTTATGTTTAGATGCACAAGAATACTAGTTTTCATATTTACAAATTATTCCATTAGGTCTTTAATATCATTACCATTAGTACTCTGCTTTCTTCTTCTTTTCCTAGAGTAAGAGTAATTTATGCATAAGTCCACAATTTCATTAATTTTAAGGGTATTTACATCCCCTTTTCTCATTAAGTCTAATGCTTCCTTAGATTCATCTTGTAAGCCTTTCAAAAATATAGCCTGACATATTTTTTGTTGTATAGGTCCATATCTCCTTTGAATAAAAGCAAACATATAAAGATAGTCCTCCAAGGTCTCATATTTTTCTTGTCTAATGTAAAATAATTAATATTTTCTATTCCTCACCTGGTAATACTCTTGGTATTTGTATAGGAATTCATTCTCAATTTTTTCCTAAGTTCATATAGATTTCGGTTCTAGACTCTTAAAAAAGTGTAGGGCTGCATATTTGAGTGGATAAGGGTATACCTTAAGCTTCTAGTTGTCATTTATGTAATCATATATTTGACATACAACCATGAAATCAAATAATAATTGATTGGGATCTTCAGATACCACCCTCTTGAAATTTGAAAGTACTAAAGGTGAGATTTTCTCCATAGGATAATCTTGTGTAGGATTCAATTGAATGGGTATTCAAAAGTTCTATGAGGAGGAGTATTATATGTTTGGTTATGGACATTACTATCCCTATCAGGATTACCTTATTTTTTTATGTTATCATTGCAACTCCTAGTATAAACTTATATTTATTGTGTAGATGGGATGGATACAAAAGGAGCAAGTGGAGTAGTTAGTCCCTCTAAAAATATATTTTTCAATAGATCCTAAACTTCTTAATGATGAAGATGATGCTTCTTGTTTAAGGTTTTCAAGAATTTCAAACATAGGTGATTCACCTCTTAAGCATGAAGATCACATTCTTGTGGTAGAAAAATGGTTGGTTCTGATAAATATTCCTTTCTTCCTTTTTTATCCCTTAACCAATTCATTCATGCTCATTTTCTAAATGGACTAAAATGCAATTTACTAAAAAACCATTACTTATACCAGTCATTCATCCAGATTTTACTCTAAAGTTCACAACTTAGCACACTTAACAATTATTGAACTGCTTTATACTTATAACAATACCTATCACCAAAAAAAACACCAAAAATGATGAGATTCCTTATTATAATCATTTCATTTTATGTTTGTTAAACCCAGGGTGCTGTACAAGGCTATATATGAAAGAATGTTCAAATAGATTGAATATCAGTTCATCTAGATAACATGAATTATTAATAAAATAGATGTTGTTGGGTTTTTCTTGATGTCACATTTAATCCTAGTGTGTATGAATTAAAACTTCTTCATTGCAAGAATTCAAAAATACTTCTAAGACTTGAAATTAACACCTAATTACAATTGTAGGAAAGAAAATTGCAAAAATGGAAATCTTACTGAATTCAAACCTAGATTACATTTGCAGAATTGGGATAACTAAATTGAAAGAGTAATTGAAATGGAATATTTTATGCTAATTCAAATGTTAGTGTCCAATTGCAGAAGGTTGTTATATTTCTATTGTATTAAGTGACAAGAAATAAAGTTGCTAAAAACTTGTCAAATTTAAAAAAAAAGAGAAAATATGTTATTTATTAGTTGATCGCACACATTCTACACAAATCATACTTGAAACCATAAACATATTTCATCAACTTAAAAATAGAGATTAGTACCATTAAAAATAATTAACAACAATTAACAAGTATTCTGGTACAAGTGCTACAAAAAGAATATCGAAAAACCTATTATGATAGTCCTTCCTACAGATCTGGAAGTGGACCTTGCTTTTTGATCTAGAGAAAGGTAATAAAATATCCCCTAACTACTTAAAACACTCACTCAATCAATAGGAAAGAAACATCAGAATTTACTACACTTTATTGACTGTCAACTAATATTACACTTCTAAAAATACTTTTTAGTGCTTCAATTTACTATTGGCTGTGTTAACTATCAAATATTATTACAATTCATACTAGCTACTAGGTCAACCAATGAGTGGTATTAGTTATATAATATAGTTATTACAATATTCCTCATTTATATTTTCAACTGCATTGTTGTGTGTTAATGATGTGTTACCAAAATTGCAATAGATTTAGTCTAACTTAAGATCAGATTTGTTGCAGTAGTCATCCATTGGCTCTTTGGTGCATTAAAAATAGTGGAAATTAGTTGGTATGGATTGAAAAATATCTATAACACCTGTATTTATCTCCAAAAAACCTTCTCCCAAATGAATTAGATGTAATATTACATGTTTAAACTAAAACATACTATTTTTACTATCATTCCAGAGATCTTTGAAATATTCACTAACAGTAATATGAATTGCATTTTGTTGCAACCAAAATATATGATAAATTATTTTAAATTGGATAGGACATCTTCCCTATCTCTCAAAAATAATTTCCAACCACTGCCTCTTGTTTATGTTGACAAATTCTAGGCCATCTTGTATAATGATAGGTGGCTGGAATTTGTATGGACTATACCTATAGTTTCTATTTTTCAAAAAAAACTTTAAATTTTTGGTGCTAAATTTACTTTAAAACTATATATGAGGTAGGAAAAGTATTCAAACAACATGATAAAATGATAAATAACATTATACATTACATTGCTAATTTAATAATGCATTCTATTCATTAAATAACCATACAAAAATAGTGCAATAGTGCAGAAAAATAGTCAGAATATAGTATAATGCTTCTATGCAATTTAAACATGCAAACATTAGTACATAATAAATTTAAATCATCTAATTAACATAAAATATCATCACATAAGGTTTTTAATATGACATGAATGAAGTAATTTTTAACCTCATCATTATCTATTGGTAAACCCTTTTGGTTTCTACTTGGATCATTAGGCTTTGTTATACCTGCTAAATAATCTAGTTATACAAGGATAGGTTAGTAGGTGGATCGTCACCTTACAATAATTAATATTTCAAATATTAGTTCGAACTGGTAAGAAGCATGTGATTGTAGACCAGTTATCTCGAATACAATCACAATATCCTTCAAGGATGGGAATTCCTTTATGAATTACCTGTTGTAGAATTATTTACAATCAATGTTGTTCCATCTTGGTACAAGTTGATTGGTCAATACTTATCCACAGATGATTTTCCATGAGAGTTTATGATAATACAGAATAATAAAGTAATAATAAAGTAAGTACATTTTAGTTGATAGTGAGATTATTATACAAATGGGTATTGATAGTATCCTACAAAGATGTGTTATGGAAAAGAAATTTAAAGCAAATGTGAGAGAATCTAACGAAGTGTTGGCAGGAGGATACATGGGGCCAAACACCACTTCTTGAAAATTACTGTTAGTAGGATTATGATAGCCCATGCTAAACAATAATACAAAGGAATACGTACAAGCATATGACAATTACCAAAGAGCAGAAAAACTAGTATGGTGAGACTTTATGCCCTTACATTCATCACAACTATAGGAATTATTTGAGAGATGGGGGTTGGACTTTTTTGGACAATTAAAAACTACCCGTATGTAGAAGTGTCGATACATCATGGTAGCTACTTAATACTTGAAAAAATGGATCAAAGCAAGATAAATACTAGATAACATGGTAGAGTACAACTTAATTATTGTGTGAAAAAGGAATTACAAGATTTGATATCCCACTATAAGTAATAAGTGATCAAGGAGGTACCTTTGTGAATAATAATATCAAAAATATGATAATATATTTTAGAATTTTACATTCATTATCTATTATGTATTAACCTAGAGCCAATGGATAGGTTGAGACAACTAACAAAGTCCTAGTGTCAACCTTGTACAAAACTTGTGGGATAGAAGGAGCAGATTGGGAGGAAATATTACCATCTATTTTTTGGACATATCGAACTACCTTTAAATAAACAATAGACCATACACCATTTCACCTAATGTATGGTTAGGAGATACTAGTGCTAGTGGACTTATTGGTACAAAGTTTGTGGGTAGTTGTGGAGCATCGATTAAGTGACTAAGAATGTCTTAAGGAAAGAGTAGCAATATTAATCAAGTTGGATGAAAGAATATTCATGGTACAATAGGTGATCTAAGTGACCTAGAAGAGAAGGAAGTTGTGGCATGATAAGAACCTTTGAAAATTAAAACTTAAGTAAGGTGATGTAGTTATAAAATAATGGGAAAAAAAACATAAAACTAGGAAAGTTGAAGAACTTGTGGCTTGGTAAATTTTGAGTTGTATAAGTGATTGATAATGGGTATTCAAACTACAAAAATTGGGTAGAACTAAGGTGACAAATATTGTGAATGGTTTAAAGATGAAGCCATATCAAGTGTAGATTTTCTTATTTCTTTAGAGAAAATTGAAAGAATATGAAGGGAGGAAGCTCAGTCCACTGAAATGTAGAGATGAATCCAATATCTATTATGTGGAGACCCTGATATGGGACTTGCACTCCTATTTGTATAAGCCGAGAAAACAAGGCCAGTCATCAAACAACAAGAATTGGTACCTCAACCTGATGAGAGAAGAAGTATGTGAGTACATGTAAGGTTTATAAATAGGACTAAACAAATAAAAGAAAAATATGAATAATGGGTTTATCCAAATGAGAGAAGGAACTAGGAAACATTGTTATTAGTAACCCAATTAGAACACAAAATTGTGTATCCACAGTTGGAGCATAGAGAACTACCTCAACCAATATAAGGTCAGAGAAAGATACAACCTATGATATGGTATGAAGATAGGATGCATACCTTTTATATGGAAACATCAAACATAATTGCAAATGAAATCATGGATGAAGATCTAACAAAATTTACCTCATTAGCTTAGATAGGATTATTACAATAATGGATGCAACATCAAATCCAATAGCAACAAGAGGAGTATGAAATATTGCAAGGTCATACTAAAAGACTCCATAAAAAAAATATCCAAGATTTGGATATGACAATGTAAATATTAGATGAGTATAGGAGAGCATGGTTACAAGAATTAGAACTCTCAAGAGAAGAACATGAGATATATTGACTGTATTTAGTATATCTTAAATATAGTTAATATATCTTGAATACAGTCATTAGGAATTACTACTGGAATAAATGTTGGTGAGCGACTAAATAGGCATTGATACAATTGTTTTTCTTTCTCATCTTCGACATTGCTAGCGACCCTTCTGTTCTGATTGTTCACCATAGTCTCTCTCTCCTAATTTAGTGAATCAAACTTGCGAAAAGATGCTAAAAGAAAAGATTGATTTACGTAGAATGAAAATACCAAAGTAAGCGAAGGAAAATCTTGATTTGCAAGAACGCAAAGACAAAAGTAAATGATATTTATAGTTTATACAATAGATTTATGAGCGATTATTAGGTTTTAGTGTTGCTCTCATGAGATTCCTCGTCGACCTAGCCAATTCCTCCTCGACCGACCCAGCTATGGTCCAATGGTATTAGTCTACGATTTTTTTTTTTATTGTGTATGAGATTTAATCTTTGATTTGTTCCAAGTTCTGGTAAAGTATTGTAGTGATATTTTTTTTAGAGTTAAAATCATATTTATAACATTGTTAAGACTTTGAGATTTATAATATCAAAAAAGCTTAGGCTTGTGATATTTTCTATAAAAAATATGAAGAGGGCATGGAAATCCTATAATAGTGATAAGTTTTGGAATAAATGCCTAGGAGCTGGGCAACACTATGGGATATTCAAATTTATTTTCCTATTTTATATTTTAACATGTAAATTTTGTCAAGTGAGAGCATGGGTTGGGAGTGTAGTACAAAGTGTGAGTGAGTGGTGAGTGAGTAAGTGCAGCAGGAGTGTGTTGTGGTTTTCAGAGGGAATGAATTAACAAATAAAGACATAAAAATAAAGTATAAAATAAAATATTACTGTAATTGCAGTTGTAATTATATTACATTAAAACAAAGATAATAGAATAGGGCAGAAATTATTGCTGTAATTTTATCATAACATTACATTGTATCCATTACATTACATTTGAAAAAATGAGGACAAATTTAGTCATGCAAGAGGGGAAGTATTTATTTATATACACAATATGATAGTTACAATAATATTCTAGATGGTTGGTAGTGCCAGAATAGTCTAAAAAAGTTAGCAATCTTGAAACTCTATCGTGCAGGAATATTTTGGAATGCTAAGCTAGAATTTTCAATGCTAGAACATTATGCAAGATTAGCATCGTCTTTCGTTGACCAAAATGAATTTATATTCAACACTCCCCCATAAATTTATTTTGTCTAATCCCTCTATAAAACACAAGGACATATGGGTCCCACCTACCTCTTAAAGACATGACTGATTAGGTACCCATTTACAACAAGGTTTTTATAAACTATAGCCATTGCTATGGTCTCTCTCAACTACTCAATAAAATAAGACTTTATAGTCATTATCAATCAATACAATGCAATGTTACTTTTACATCTTATCCTGTGATTTTGAGAACAAGACATCCTCCTATAAAATCCACTCAATATTTGTTTCATTTTGCTTCATTTTATCACATCTAGCCATCCACAATCAACATATACTTTGTTGGTTATTTCATATTTGTGCCGACAATAATTCTTAGAGTGATTATTTGCACCACAAATTTCACATGGATGCAAATTCCAACACTGAGTAACCTCATGTCCTAATCGACCACAATGACTACAACAATTTATTTTAAAATGGTCATTCATCTCATAGGTTTCTCCTTTCACAAACTTGGTTTCACCACTTTTGGTTTGAATGACATAACCAAGGCCTTATGGTTGGCTCTATGGGCTTTCTTATGCCTTAGCCATTCCTTCTCTAACATTTGCCATAATATCCCATTGTTTTCATTTTTGGATCCAACACCTATGGTGTGCTTTTCAAAGCACCCAATCCATTCATCTGCTAACTTTAGGTTAAAATACTCCTATTTCTCCAATTCCTTCTTTACCTTTTCAACATTATTAAGCTTTTTCAATGTATATGGATTGTGGGGTTCTACCAAGGCTTTTTTATATGCCTCAATCACTAGCTCAAATTCTTTAGAGCACTTAGCCATCTTAACATATACAATTTATTTTCTAGTCAATGCTCGAGAAACCATTTTATAATTTGTTGGAAGTTCTCTTTATTTTTCAATAAATTTATTACAATCAATGATACATTCATCATACTATCTCATTTCTAAATAAATAGCTACTCTATTTGTAATGTAGGAAATATCCCCATCATTTAGATCCATTTCTCTTGTATAATGCTTAATGATAGTCTCAAAATATTTCTTCTTGTAAGATGCATTTTCAGCTTATTTTTCCTTATGTGCTCCAGCCATACAGACTTGTTTCTCTTTCTCTTCATTAATCATTAGGTCACTTGTATCACAAGTAATTTTTACCATCATAAGCTTGACCTTCAAATTTTTATACTCTTATTTAATCATATCAAGAGTGATTAATACATTGTATAAGGTATTTACAACATCAAAAGGAAAGGTAACTCCATTCTTGAAGTGATCTCCACAAGCTTTGAGAATTGTTTTTAAGTTGCACTTAAGTGATGATAAATATTCATCTTCACTTCTTGCTAAAAAATAAATAATTTAATATGTCATCACATTCTTTTGATCTTCAACTTATTTACTATTTTATTTCTTCCTTGAATTTTCCATGATGCGATTATTTTATTTTATTTTTATGACCTTTAAATTTTTTTTTCCTCAACACAATAACAAAGGTATCGGGTACCACTGATCATGCACCCCAAATACAACAATTATATTTTTTTCAAAATATTCAAACATATTTTACTCAATAATTTTCTCAATAATCTGTCATTTTGTTAAACCCTATAGGAAAGGAAGAAGCAAACAATACCTTCAAAACCCTTAAAATTTTTTGCCCTCGTTACCAATCCAAAAAAATTTCCTTCATAATTCTCATCCAAATATCTTCAATGCACAACTTAAAAATAATAAAATATTCTAATAAACTCCTTGAACATGCACCATAAATGGATGGTCCTATATGTGGATCCACTACACAAACAATTGGCCATGACTGCAGACTAAATTGTGCATGAGATACATATATTAATGTTCCCATCAAACTGGATCAAACCTCATTTCAACTAGGTTTTCCCTTTCTCACAATAGATCTTTTACACCACACACAAAAAAAAGAACAAAACACAGAACATGTATAAATAACAAGAATTAAAAAATAATAATCACTCCACTATCACTCTACCATGTCAGTCAAAAGCTAGGGCACTCTTGCAAAAAAATCTATGTTTCCCTGCACTTGAAAAAACCTTTGTCATTACCTCCTCCATGATCATGCTCAAATGAAATCTAGCCTTCCATATAATTTAAGCTTCATGGGTAAAGGGTTCTACTGCCCATTCTTCAAATTATGAATGATGAAGTAAATCACACCATCAAGAGAAGCTCTAGGTAGTTTCTGCAACTCGATCTACAATCACACCATTTCTTCCACAAGCTCACACACGATGAACAAACCCTACAAAAAACACAATAGATATATCCATATCCATAATTAGAACTCTCAAGAGAAGAACATGAGATATATTGAATGTATTTAGTATATCTTAAATACAGTTAATATATCTTGAATACAGTCATTAGGAATTACTACTGGAATAAATGTTGGTGAGTGACTAAACATGTATTGATACAATTGTTTTTCTTTCTCATCTTCGACATTGCTAGTGACCCTTCTGTTCTGAATGTTCACCATAGTCTCTCTCTCCTAATTTAGTGAATCAAACTTGTGAAAAGATGCTAAAAGAAACGATTGATTTGCAAGAATGAAAATACAAAAGTAAGCGAAGGAAAATCTTGATTTGCAAGAATGCAAAGACAAAAGTAAATGATACTTATAGTTTATACAATAGATTTATGAGCGATTATTAGGTTTTAGTGTTGGTCTCATGAGATTCCTCGTCGACCTAGCCAATTCCTCCTCGACCGACCCAGCTATGGTCCAATGGTATTAGTCTACGATTTTTTTTTTTATTGTGTATGAGATTTAATCTTTGATTTGTTCCAAGTTCTGTTAAAGTATTGTAGTGATATTTTTTTTAGTGTTAACATCATATTTATAAAATTGTTAAGACTTCGAAATTTATAATATCAAAAAAACTTAGGCTTGTGATATTTTCTATAAAAAATATGAAGAGGGCATGGAAATCCTATAAAATATCCCCTAAATACTTAAAACACTCACTCAAATCACAGTAAAAAAACATGATAAATTGCTGCACTTTATTGACTATCAACTCATATTACACTACTATAGAAAAATACTTTTAAGTGCTTCGCTTTGCTATTGGTTACATCCACTGTCAAATATTATTATAATTTCTACTAGCTACTAGCTCAACCAATGAGGGAGATTAGTTATTTATACTAGTTATTACAATATACCTCATTTATATTTTCAACTACATTTTGTTTGATAGTGATTTGTTACCAAAACTGCAACAAACTTAGTCTAACTTAAGATAAGATTTGCTGCAGTAGGAATTAATTTGCTCTTTGGAGAATTAAAAATGATGGAAATGAGTTAGCATGGGTTGTAAAATATCTATAACACCTGTCTCTATCACCAAGCACCTTTCCATGGATTTATTGGATGCAATCTTGCTCATTTGGCCTAAAACAAGCTATTTCCCATGTCATTCCAGGGATCTTCAGAATATCTGCCAGTAGAAATATTGATTTGTGCTCAATTGTAACCAAAAAAAGTGATAAAGTATTTTAAATTTTATATGACCTATTTCATATCCCTCAATAATCATTTCCAACCACCACATCTTATTTATATTGACAAATTCCAGGCCATATTGTATAATGATAGGTGGCTAGAATTTGTATGGATTGTTAGAATAAGAGAATCTTCTCTTAAGTTCTACTAGGATAGACACACTTGAGTTTCCACTCTTCATGTGTTAGGAGAACTCTTAGTGGTGTCTTCATCAGGTCTGATGAGTTGTTGTAATCCAACAGCTTTCAGTGATCCTTGGAATAAATCAATCAATTCTATTTTGATTCTTCAATCTCTTGTAATGCTTTGCATATATATATGGGAAATTATAACATGGTACCAGAGCAGTATATATTCTTCTAGCATTCTCTCATGAAGGAAGTCTTTCGAACTGGTTCTTAATATTTTTCTTCTTTGTTTTTAAGAAGAAAATATTTTGTAGTTTATCTTAGATGCATTTTTTTTGAGATATTTGCTTATGGTAATTCATTTTTAATTTTTTTCTAACTTCTATTTTATCATTTATGTAATTTTTATATCTCAATATTTGCTTATTAAATTGAATGGGTATTCAAAATTTCTATAAGGAGGAGTATTATATGTTTGGTTATGGACATTACTATCCCTATCAGGATTACCTTATTTTTTTATGTTATCATCGCAACTCCTAGTATAAACTTATATTTATTGTGTAGATGGGATGGATACAAAAGGAGCAAGTGGAGTAGTTAGTCCCTCTAAAAATATATTTTTCAAGAGATTCTAAACTTCTTAATGATGAAGATGATGCTTCTTGTTTAAGGTTTTCAAGAATTTCAAACATAGGTGATTCACCTCTTAAGCATGAAGATCACATTCTTGTGGTAGAAAAATGGTTGGTTCTGATAAATATTCCTTTCTTCCTTTTTTATCCCTTAACCTATTCATTCATGCTCATTTTCTAAATGGACTAAAATGCAATTTACTAAAAAATATTACTTATACCAGTCATTCATCCAGATTTTACTCTAAAGTTCACAAATTAGCACACTTAACAATTATTGAATTGCTTTATACTTATAACAATACCTATCACCAAAAAAAACACCAAAAATGATGAGATTCCTTATTATAATCATTTAATTTTATGTTTGTTAAACCCAGGGTGTTGTACAAGGCTATATACGAAAGAATGTTCAAATAGATTGAATATCAGTTCATCTAGATAACATGAATTATTAATAAAATAGACATTGTTGGGTTTTTTTTGAGGTCACATTTAATCCTAGTGTGTATGAATTAAAACTTCTTCATTGCAGGAATTCAAAACTACTTCTAAGACTTGAAATTAACACCTAATTACAATTGTAGGAAAGAAAATTGCAAAAATGGAAATCTTACTGAATTCAAACCTAGATTACATTTGCAGAATTGGGATAACTAAATTGAAAGAGTAATTGAAATGGAATATTTTATGCTAATTCAAATGTTAGTGTCCTATTGCAGAAGGTGTCAAATGTTAGTGTCCTATTGCAAAAATATGTTATTTATCAGTTGATCGCACACATTCTACACAAATCATACTTGAAACCATAAACATATTTCATCAACTTAAAAATAGAGATTAGTACCATTAAAAATAATTAACAACAATTAACAAGTATTCTGGTACAAGTGCTACAACAAGAATATCGAAAAACCTATTATGATAGTCCTTCCTACAGATCTGGAAGTGGACCTTGCTTTCTGATCTAGATAAAGGTAATAAAATATACCCTAACTACTTAAAATACTCACTAAATCAATAGGAAAGAAACATCAGAATTTACTACACTTTATTGACTGTCAACTAATATTACACTTCTAAAAATACTTTTTAGTGCTTCAATTTACTATTGGTTGTGTTAACTATCAAATATTATTACAATTCATACTAGCTACTAGGTCAACCAATGAGGGGTATTAGTTATTTAATATAGTTATTACAATATGCCTCATTTATATTTTCAACTGCATTGTTGTGTGTTAATGATGTGTTACCAAAATTGCAATAGATTTAGTCTAACTTAAGATCAGATTTGTTGCAGTAGTCATCCATTGGCTCTTTGGTGCATTAAAAATAGTGGAAATTAGTTGGTATGGATTGAAAAATATCTATAACACCTGTATTTATCTCCAAAAACCTTCTCCCAAATGAATTAGATGTAATATTACTCGTTTAGACTAAAACATACTATTTTTACTATCATTCCAGAGATATTTGAAATATTCACTAACAGTAATATGAATTGCATTTTGTTGCAACCAATGTATATGATAAATTCTTTTAAATTGGATAGGACATCTTCCCTATCTCTCAAAAATAATTTCCAACCACTGCCTCTTGTTTATGTTGACAAATTCTAGGCCATCTTGTATAATGATAGGTGGTTGGAATTTGTATGGACTATACCTATAGTTTCTAGTTTTCTACAAAAACTTTAAATTTTTGGTGCTAAATTTACTTTCAAACCATTTATGAGGTGGGAAAAGTATTCAAACAACATGATGAAATGGTAAATAACAACATACATCACATTGCTAATTTAATTATGCATTCTATTCACTAAATAACCATACAAAAATAGTGCAATAGTGCAAAAAAATAGTCAAAATAGAGTATAATGCTTCTATGCAATTTAACCATGCAAACATTAGTACATAATGCATTTAAATCATCTAATTAACATAAAATATCATCACATAAGGTTTTTAATATGACATGAATGAAGTAATTTCTAACCTCATCATTATCTATTGCTAAACCCTTTTGGTTTCTACTTGGATCATTACGCTTTGTTATACCTGGTAAATAATCTAGTTATACAAGGATAGGTTAGTAGGTGGATCATCACCTTACAATAATTAATATTTCAAATATTAGTTTGAACTAGTAAGAAGCATGTGATTGTAGACCAGTTATCTCGAATACAATCACAATATCCTTCAAGGATGGGGATTCCTTTATGAATTACATGTTGTAGAATTATTTACAATCAATGTTGTTCCATCTTGGTACAAGTTGATTGGTCAATACTTATCCACAGGTGATTTTCCATGAGAGTTTACGATAATACAGAATAATAAAGTAATAATAAAGTAAGTACATTTTAGTTGATAGTGAGATTATTATACAAATGGGTATTGATAGTATCCTACAAAGATGTGTTATGGACAAGAAATTTAAAGCAAATGTGAGAGAATCTCATGAAGTGTTGGCAGGAGGATACATGGGGCCAAACACCACTTCTTGAAAATTACTGTTAGCAGGATTATAATAGCCCATGCTAAACAATAATACAAAGGAATACGTACAAGCATATGACAATTACCAAAGAGCAGAAAAACTAGTATGGTGAGACTTTATGCCCTTACATTCATCACAACTATAGGAATTATTTGAGAGATGGGGGTTGGACTTTTTTGGACAATTAAAAACTACCCGTATGTAGAAGTGTCGATACATCATGGTAGCTACTTAATACTTGAAAAAATGGATCAAAGCAAGATAAATACTAGATAACATGGTAGAGAGTACAACTTGATTATTGTATGAAAAAGGAATTACAAGATTTGATAGCCCACTATAAATAATAAGTGATCAAGGAGGTACCTTTGTGAATAATAATACAAAAAATATGATAATATATTTTAGAATTTTACATTCATTATCTATTATGTATTAACCTAGAGCCAATGGATAGGTGGAGAAAACTAACAAAGTCCTAGTGTCAACCTTGTACAAAACATGTGGGATAGAAGGAGCAGATTGGGAGGAAATATTACCATCTATTTTTTGGACATATCGAACTACCTTTAAATAAACAATAGACCATACACCATTTCAGCTAATGTATGGTTAGGAGGTACTAGTGCTAGTGGATTTATTGGTACAAAGTTTGTGGGTAGTTGTGGAGCATCGATTAAGTGACTAAGAATGTCTTAAGGAAAGAGTAGAAATATTAATCAAGTTGGATGAAAGAATATTCATGGTACAATAGGTGATCTAAGTGGCCTAGAAGAGAAGGAAGTTGTGGAATGATAAGAACCTTTGAAAATTAAAACTTAAGTAAGGTGATGTAGTTATAAAATAATGGGAAACAAAACACAAAAATAGGAAAGTTGAAGAACTTGTGGCTTGGTACATTTTGAGTTGTATAAGTGATTGATAATGTGTATTCAAACTACAAACATTGGGTAGAACTAAGGTGCCAAATATTGTGAATGGTTTAAAGATGAAGCCATATCAAGTGTAGATTTTCTTATTTCTTTAGAGAAAATTGAAAGAATATGAAGGGAGGAAGCTCAGTCCACTGAAATGTAGAGATGAATCCAATATCTATTATGGGGAGACCCTGATATGGGACTTGCACTCCTATTTGTATAAGCCGAGAAAACAAGGCCAGTCATCAAACAACAAGAATTGGTACCTCAACCTGAAGAGAGAAGAAGTATGTGAGTACATGTAAGGTTCATAAATAGGACTAAACAAATAAAAGAAAAATATGAAGAATGGGTTTATCCAAATGAGAGAAGGAACTAGGAAACATTGTTATTAGTAACCCAATTAGAACACAAAATTGTGTATCCACAGTTGGAGCGTAGAGAACTACCTCAACCAATATAAGGTCAGATAAGGATACAACCTATGATATGGTATGAAGATAGGATGCATACCTTTAATATGGAAACATCAAACATAATTGGAAATGAAATCATGGATGAAGATCTAACAAAATTTACCTCATTAACTTAGATAGGATTATTACAATAATGGATGCAACATCAAATCCAATAGCAACAAGAGGAGTATGAAATATTGCAAGGTCATACTGTAAGACTCCATAAAAAAAATATCCAAGATTTGGATATGAAAATGTAAATATTAGATGAGTATAGGAGAGCATGGTTACAAGAATTAGAACTCTCAAGAGAAGAACATGAGATATATTGACTGTATTTAGTATATCTTAAATACAGTTAATATATCTTGAATACAGTCATTAGGAATTACTACTGGAATAAATGTTGGTGAGCAACTAAACAGGCATTGATACAATTGTTTTTCTTTCTCATATTCGACATTGCTAGCGACCCTTCTGTTCTGATTGTTCACCATAGTCTCTCTCCTAATTTAGTGAATCAAACTTGCGAAAAGATGCTAAAAGAAAAGATTGATTTGCAAGAATGAAAATACAAAAGTAAGCAAAGGAAAATCTTGATTTGCAAGAACGCAAAGACAAAAGTAAATGATATTTATAGTTTATACAATAGATTTATGAGCGATTATTAGGTTTTAGTGTTGGTCTCATGAGATTCCTTGTCGACCTAGCCAATTCCTCCTCGACCGACCCAACTATGGTCCAATGGTATTAGTCTATGATTTTTTTTTTATTGTGTATGAGATTTAATCTTTGATTTGTTCCAAGTTCTGGTAAAGTATTGTAGTGATATATTTTTTAGAGTTAACATCATATTTATAACATTGTTAAGACTTCGAGATTTATAATATCAAAAAATCTTAGGCTTGTGATATTTTCTATAAAAAATATGAAGAGGGCATGGAAATCCTATAATAGTGATAAGTTTTGGAATAAATGCCTCGGAGCTGGGCAACACTATGGGATATTCAAATTTATTTTGCTATTTTATATTTTAACATGTAAATTTTGTCAAGTGAGAGCATGGGTTGGGAGTGTAGTACAAAGTGTGAGTGAGTGGTGAGTGAGTAAGTGCAGCAGGAATGTGTGTTGGTTTTCAGAGGGAATGAATTAACAAATAAAGACATAAAAATAAAGTATAAAATAAAATACTACTGTAATTGCAGTTGTAATTATATTACATTAAAACAAAGATAACAGAATAGGGTAGAAATTATTGCTGTAATTTTATTATGACATTACATTGTATCCATTACATTACATTTGAAAAAATGACGACAAATTTAGTCATGCAAGAGGGCAAGTATTTATTTATATACACAATATGATAGTTACAATAATCTTTTAGATGGTTGGTAGTGCCAGAATAGTCTAAAAAAGTTAGCAATCTTGAAACTCTATTGTGCAGGAATATTTTGGAATGCTAAGCTAGAATTTTCAATGCTAGAACATTATGCAAGATTAGCATCGTCTTTCATTGACCAAAATGAATTTATATTTAACACTCCCCAATAAATTTAGGTTAAAATACTCCTATTTCTCCAATTCCTTCTTTACCTTTTCAACATTATTAAGCTTTTTCAATGTATATGGATTGTGGGGTTCTACCAAGGCTTTTTTATATGCCTCAATCACTAGCTCAAATTCTTTAGAGCACTTAGCCATCTTAACATATACAATTTATTTTCTAGTCAATGCTCGAGAAACCATTTTATAATTTGTTGGAAGTTCTCTTTATTTTTCAATAACTTTATTACAATCATTGATACATTCATCATACTATCTCATTTCTAAATAAATAGCTACTCTATTTGTAATGTAGGAAATATCCCCATAATTTAGATCCATTGCTCTTGTATAATGCTCAATGACAGTCTCAAAATATTTCTTCTTGTAAGATGCATTTTCAGATTATTTTTCCTTATGTGCTCCAGCCTTACAGACTTGTTTCTCTTTCTCTTCATTAATCATTAGGTCACTTGTATCACAAATAATTTTTACCATCATAGGCTTGACCTTCAAATTTTTATACTCTTCTTTAATCATATCAAGAGTGATTAATACATTGTATAAGGTATTTACAACATCAAAAGGAAAGGTAACTCCATTCTTGAAGTGATCTCCACAAGCTTTGAGAATTGTTTGTAAGTTGCACTTAAGTGATGATAAATATTTATCTTCACTTCCTGCTAGAAAATAAATAATTTAATCTGTCATCACATTCTTTTGATCTTCAACTTATTTACTATTTTATTTCTTCCTTGACGTTTCCATGATGCAATTACTTTATTTTATTTTTATGACCTTTAAATTTTTTCTTCCTCAACACAATAACAAAGGTATCGGGTACCACCAATCATGCACCCCAAATACAACAATTATATTTTTTTCAAAATATTCAAACATATTTTACTCAATAATTTTCTCAATAATTTGTCATTTTTTTAAACCCTATAGGAAAGGAAGAAGCAAACAATTCCTTCAAAACCCTTAAAATTTTTTGTCCTTGTTACCAATCCAAAAAAATTTCCTTCATAACTCTCATCCAAATATCTTCAATGCACAACTTAAAAATAGTAAAATATTCTAATAAACTCCTTGAACATGCACCATAAATGGATGGTCCTGTATGTGGATCCACTACACAAAAAATTGGCCATGACTGCAGACTAAATTGTGCATGAGATACATATATTAATGTTCCCCTCAAACTGGATCAAACCTCATTTCAACTAGGTTTCCCTTTCTCACAATAGATCTTTTAGACCACACACAAAAAAAAGAACAAAACACAGAACATGTAAGAATCACTTCACTATCACTCTACAATGTCAGTCAAAATCTAGGGCACTCTCGCAAAAAAATCTATGTTTCCCTGCACTTGAAAAAACCTTTGTCATTACCTCCTCCATGATCATGCTCAAATGAAATCCAACCTTCCATATAATTTAAGATTCATGGGTCAAGGGTTATACTACCCATTCTTCAAATTATGAATGATGAAGTAAATCACACCATCAAGAGAAGCTCTAGGTAGTTTCTACAACTCGATCTACAATCACACCATTTCCTCCACAAGCTCACACACGATGAACAAACCCTACAAAAAACACAATAGATATATCCATATCCAGAAAAACATGGGCTCTGATACCAAATATTAGTTTTCAAAGAAAACCAATTAACAAATCAAGGCATAAAAATAGATTATAAAATAAAATAGAGTACTGCAATTACTACTACAATTATATTACATTAAAATAGAGGATAACAAATTAGGGTAAAACTTATTGCTGCAATTTTATCATTACATTATATTGTACCCATTACATTGTCCTTGAACAAAGGAGGACCACTTCACTCATGCAAGAGGAAAGGTCTGTATTTATAGACCCAGTATGATAGTTACAAGAAACTTCTAGATGGTTGGTAGTGCCATAACAATCTATAAAGTTAGCAATATGGAAATTCTACCATGCGAGAATATTCTAGAATGATAAGATATAATGTTTGATGCTAGAAATTTCTGAATATCAACACCCTCATTCATTGACCAAAATGAATTTATCTTCAATAATACGAGCGTGATTAAGGATATGGAGTAAGTGTAGTAGGGAGTGCAAGGTTGAGTGTTGAGTAAGTGCAGTAGTGAGTGTAAGTATGAGACTAGAGTAAGTGGAACCAAAAGCAAATGTGAGTAAGTTTAGATAGAAGTTAATGCAAGCTAAAATAGAGGAGGAAGTATGATCATGAATCAAGAAGTAGAAAGCTAAGAGCGAGGATGAAGTATAAGCAAGAAGTAGGAAGTAGAAATTAAAGTAATCAAGGAAAATTACACTTCTCAAGTGCCTTAGCACAAATAAAAATACAAATAAAACAAATTATTATGAGTCAAACATAATTACAATCAAACATATCAAAGAGGAAACTCCATATTTAAAATAATATGGATATTAAAAGGATAAAAACCCGTATATATCAATATATAATCATCAAAATAATGTTCATGTCCATAATTAGGATAGAAACTAGAAAAAAAGAAATAAGCAAAAAGAAGAAAATTGTAGAAATTAAAAAAAAAATTAAAATTTGCTATAAAGCTCTAATAAATGCAAAAAACCATAGCAAAAACCTAGAATTAGAAAAAAAACTAGTGGTATGATATGTGAGTGAAAGAACAAACTCCATATTTGATCTCTTACATTTGCAAGAAATCTTATAGAACCCGTTGACCTTCTTTTGATAACTTATTTGTTTCTTGATTTAATTCCTTATAAACATGATTAGAAGAGATATTTTCAAAAAAAGAAATTATCTCCAACAATTTATCTTCCAGCAGTCTAAGCAAATTATTTTGTAAATGAGTAGATTCATTAATCTAGTTAATGAGTATAGTATAATGTCTAAAAATTGTAACCTTTTCACATAAGCATACTTCATTAGTAATCTCAACACCTAAAACTTTGAAAATTTATTGAAACCCATCTGAATACCTACTTTAAATTTGATATAGTTGGTATATTATAAGTACAAAATACCTCTTCCACTACTAAAATCCAACTATATCTAACTGGACCCATAAAATAAACTCCATGGTTGAGATTTTTCAATGAATAATTTGTCTACTTGTCAAGGTTTCTTATGTTTGAAAGGCCCTTTGAGGATTAAGACCAAAGTTGAGAAACAATGGTGAAATTGTTCTATTGATCAATAATGCATTACATAGTTTTATAGTTCTTGAAAGAACTATAAATAGACACGGTGGTTGAGAGAAATCCTCTCAAACTTATTACAACAAACTAACTTAAAGATATCTCTTATCCTAACAACATGCTAATCTTGGACTATGGTCAAATATTGACCAACCAAGCCAAAACCTCAACGTATGTTAATCAAATTAACTAGAAATAAGTAAGTCAAAACATTAAACTAAAACTAAAGACTAGGAATTAATACTTAGGACTAAGGAGGCAATGTTGAAAATATTCCAACATTCTCCCCCATGATGCTAAAGACACTCATGCAAGAGTTCTTTAAGCATCACAGAGTTGGAAGAAAATATTTCTCTTACATTTCCTCCAATATTGAATCAAGAAATTAGAATTTACAAAATACTTATGGTGGCACTCCTTCCACTCTTCATATGGAATGTCCTGCAAATGCTTGAGTTCCTTATTTTGTTGATTAGCTCCCCCTTCAACAAAATTATCTCCTCTTGTGATTTTCAGCAACCACTCTCTTACATCTTTATCATTATGGTCTTTAAACCATGCTCTCACATTTTGATCTTGTTTTACATCTTCAACATTAAACAATACTCCACATGAGTATTTACAATTAATAATCTCACATAGATGATTATACCATACAATTATTTCACATATTTTCACACAAAAAATCACCACAAATATGGCCATATAATGAACAAATACATATGCGACATAAAGTTGCTCCTCACACAAATATTCTCTCAAAATAATGACTTTACAAGTATCCTTCTTCCAAGGAATTTTGAACACATCATTTTGATCCATGTGATCCAAGTTCTCCATCATTGTCTTCTCTCCAAGAATACTCTTCATCAAAGTTGTCTCAATGAGACAATCACCTCTCAATAATGCCTTTGGAAGACATTCTCCTTTCTTTTCATTCCTGCTCACAAAAAACAAATCATTAATCATAAAAACATTACCTTTAGTATGAGTAGATTTGGTGCTTTCCATAAAGCTATTTTGTAGTAGTTCTCCTTTAGGGTATGGTGCTTCAAGATCAACCATGAACTCTTCACTAATAGTTCTCCTCCTCTGTTCAATCCATGTTGGTGTGTTGAAACACCATTCATTCAAGCAATCATACATAGTTGCCTTTTCAAGACAACTCTCTTTCTGCAATGTAGTCACTCCAAGTGAGTGATCATCATCCATGAGTGATGTTTTCTTTGCCATTATGATAATAAAATTAGCAATCTCATTTCTATTTTTTGTTTCTATCCCATTTTCCCTCTCACTTTCCATATCCCAAATGAGAGAGTCTTGTGTGTTATTTTCTTCACACAACACATCCTTCACCCTTGATGAGTGATCTTCAAACAAGAAGCCTATCGCTTTCATATCTTCTTCATCAAACTTTTCTTGTGGATCAACATCCCACATCACTTCATTTTTTCTTTCAAGAGAGCACACATCCATTCCAATTGAATGGTCTTCGGGCCAATAATTATCCATGAACATTGCTTCTCCATCATCTTCTTTATTCTCCTTCATGAAAATTGTAGGTGCATTCTCCATAATACGCTCTTCATTTATCTCCTCCATGAGATATTTTTTATCATACATTTCACTTTGATGGTCTTCAAGCAAGGAACACTCCAATGTGAGTGTTTCTCTTCCTTCATCTTCAAAGTCTTCTTCCACTTTTGAGTGGTCTTCACTACAAGGTCCTTGAGAAATTGTCTCTCCATTGAGACATCCATCCTCTTTGCTATCAATGTGAATGATTTCCAAGCATGCCATTCCTACAAAAAAATTATTAGTACAATTTTTCTTTTCATATTTTTCTCCTCCTAAAAGAAATAATTGACTATTACAATTTTCCATGACATTACAAGACATGTCTACAACTATGGGTGTCTCACAATAACTCTCTCCAATGAGAGCTATACAAGGCTCATTTGCCTTCTCATCCTCTTCTCCATGAAGGGATTCCTCATCTTCATCTCTCTTCTCTTCAAGAAGTTCATCATCACTCTTTTCTTCAAACATGTATTCCTCTTCAAGGAAGAATTCACCATCATAAGAATGTATGTCTTCATATGAGTCTTTAAAAGACTCTTCAAAAACTCCTTCAAAAGGATCTACTTCAGAAACTTCTTCAAGGAAGCAAGGCTCCTCCTTGATTAAACAATATTAATTATTTTCACACATGGCTTTATGGGTATCCTCATCAAACCCATAAGCATCCTTCAACAATTTCCATGCCATTGTAGCTGATCTACAATTGGCTATGAGAGGAAAAACATTCTTTTCCATTCCTCTCCTCAAATCCATAAGAGCTAAGAAATTTGTATATTGTTGCTCCTTCTCTTTTCTCTCCTCGCCTTGTAGCTTGATCCAAGTGAGTTACTCATAACCTTATTGAACTATATCCCATAAGTATTGAGCCTTCAAGAATGTCTTCATCATTATGCTCCAAATAGCATAATTATTTCCATTGAATTTGGGCACTTCGAATTCTTTATACATGGTGGCCATTCTGCAATCCACCATTCATCAATCTTCCACCTAGCTCTCATCCAATCATTTCATGTATACTTCTGATATACATATCTAAAAATCCAATAAATTTCAGATCCAAATTCACACAAATGAGAAATATGTGATCAATTTACTTTTGCCCTTTCTATCACAATTTCGGATCTAGGATTGTTGAAGGAAAAATAAATATTCAGATACATTAATCAATACAGATCCAAATGACTTGAAATTTTGTCTGAATTATGATTTTATCTAAATAATATTTCTCCCAAAATTATAGAAGCAAATACCCTGTATTCCACCTTATACAACCATTTTATTGAAAAATAAAAAATTCTAATAAAATCAGAAAATTAGCTCCAAATAACCTGAAATTTTGACTGCATCCTATTTATATAATTACCTAACCACCCTAAAAATTTCATATTCAAATACCTCAGGATTCGTGATATATTAATGATTTACTCGAGCTCTTCCTTGCAAATCTGCTGAGTGCTGGCCACTTGAGTTTCTCTGACAAAGTGTGTGCTTCAGATCTCTTCACACCACTCTCCATAGGTTTTTATCCATCTGAGAAAACCTACTCTGATACCAAATGATAAATAATGGTGAAATTGTTCTATTGATCAATAATGCATTACATAGTTTTATAGTTCTTGAAAGAACTATAAATAGACATGGTGGTTGAGAGAAATCCTCTCAAAATTATTACAACAAACTAACTTAAAGATAGCTCTTATCCTAACAACATGCTAATATTGGACTATGGTCAAACATTTACCAACCAAGCCAAAACCTCAACATATGTTAATCAAATTAACAAGAAATATGTAAATCAAAACATTAAACTAAAACTAAAGACTAGGAATTAATACTTAGGACTAAGGAGGCAATGTTGAAAATATTCCAACAAAAGTTATCATATGAAATATGAATTGAAATAGGAGTATTAACTTCCCTTCAAAAATAGTTTCCTTTCATGCCAACCATATACCCCAACATATAAGACATGGTAAAGAAAGAAACTATTTCAGATATCTTTTCAAAAACAACTATCTTAAGCATACCTCCACTACTTCTCCTTCCCAAATATTTTGAATTTTAGTTATCTATTCAACTTCTAAACAAACCTATTGATTAAAAAAAGCACTTGTTTAAAAAATCTGTGATGTTTTACTCGTCTAACCAAAACAACATACAAATACTTAGACCTTATCTATTTCTCCAAATACTTTTTTGGAGCTGAAAATTTCTAAATCTAATTCCACCATCAAGCAAGTCCTTAGGGATTAAGTTCAAAACATGCTTTGTAGTAAATTTTATCCATATACTAACCCCTATATTTGTTGTATACCCAATGAATAGTATTTGGTTTATCTCTTAGCCTTATATAACTCTTATTAAGACTATTAGTGTAAGACTTCCACAAAATAACCTACTCACCAAAAATATCAAAGAGCCTACTTTCAATTCTAGCTCCAAACACTAGAAGAATTAGATTCACCCACTTGATGAAGAAAGTAAAAACCATTGACTTGTAAAGAACATATCATAGCTTCTAACAAAAAAATACTTTTTGCACAATCCAAAATATAATTAGCCCCTATTCTAACTTGTTCACCGTTTTCCACTTTTCAAACCAAATATTTTTCAATCATAAAAATGGTTTGTACTAGTGCCTTCCATTAAATGGAAATATTTTGTATACCTATTTGTGGACTTTTGATCTAATACATAAAGGTTCCTAGATGAATAATGTTTTTTTCAATAATCTTCTTCTATAATCCTTTTCTGATAAAAATCCTCCATAAGCTATTTGCTACAAAAAAGAACAAAAAATAATGGTAATTTTAAGTCCCTAACCACCTTCCTCCTTTTGCATAACAATACTCAACTTGTAGACACCAAAACAGCACCAATCCGATTATGTGATTGCAAACACTGATCGCTTTGGCAAACACAGCCCCCAGGGCAGCCCTCAGAGGTCAAACAGTGGTCTTAACCACTTTCATAGCAATTTTGTGAGGTCAAGAAGCAATTTGGCACACTTAGACACTTTGCCTAGTAATCGTCTCACCCGGGGACGATTGCTCGTGCTAACTTGAAATCGTCTCACCCGGGGACGATTTCTGAAATCGTCTCCGATGAGGACGATTTCCAAGTTTAACGGGCAAAAAGACAAATGAGGCCAAGTGGCAGCCCGGAACGGTCGGTTGATGACTCTCGCCTCGCACGCGTGTGTGAGTGGACAAATAGGCCGTTTGAGGACTGTCACAAGGGCAGTTATGAAAGCCCAAGTCAATGGAGGACTCCCCTCCCTCATGGGAAGACAAGACTGCCACATGGCGCCTATGACCAACACATGGCATTTGTGCTTCCCTCCCAAAAGAGACCCCATGGGTCTATAAAAGGTGGGACTTTTCTCACCCAAGATATACGAGGTTGAAGGAGTTTTCAAGCAACGAAGTGCTTGCCGAGTTGAAGACCCACTTGCATCCCTTTTGGTTCACCTTCCCACATCCACCAATCTCTTTTGCAAGGGAGGTTGTTGGGTGGCTTTTGGAAGCTTGAATCGGACCTAAATCCAACACATGGACACCCGAATCAACCAATTCGCCGACCCCCCAATCCTAAGAGGTTTTGGGCCCATCCCTAGTGGATTGGCGGCTGGAATCAAGTGCCAACGGTGGGAGGCCCACTTGGGCATCCCCGCACTTTTCTTAAGTTTTATTTCAGAAGCATTCTAGTTTATTTTCTCATGCTGCATATTGTGTTTTCTGTTTGGTGAATTCATAGCTGCAATTTCGTAACCTTTGATCGATTCTAGTATGTTTTGTGTCGTTTTGTAGTTTCACTAACTTGCAGGAGGCGATATCAAATTCCCGAGGGTAGAGGCCAAATTGGGAGAATCCGACCATCTGGGTCGTCCCAAAATGGCCCCAATTACATAACCCCTCTGTCTGCGGGTGTTTTGGAGACCTCAAGAGTCGACATTGGAGCGTGTTAGTTCGGCTTCCCCAACACGAAAGAAATCGTCCCACCCGGGGACGATTTACGATCGAAAATCGTCCTACCCGGGGACGATTTCCGGTTGAAAGCAGATTGGCCGACTGTCTCAGTGGCAATGGCCTGTTGGTAACATTTTCTGTCTTCTGGCAAGTTTTTAGGCTGTTTAGAATCATTTTGTTTCTTGTTTTAGATAAATGTTTGCATGCATCTTTTGATGATTTTAGAAGAACGAACACTTTTCACTTGCAGCAGGTGCTACTGACATCTTGGTTGTTTCTTTGTTCACAGGAGAAGCAGCGGAGGTGAAGAACTCATCGACATCAGCGGCGGCATCATCTTGGCCCGCCCATTGCAATCGTGGGCACGCGGAAAGAGGAACATTGAGTGATTGTAATCGAATTCTTTTAACGCTCCTAGCCCCCGAAAAGGGAGGAGACGTCATTGTAAGAGAGATCAAGGGATATTAATGAAAGGGCTGTGTTTTCTCCATTTGCTTGTGTCTCTTCCAATGCGTTTCTTTTCCATTTCATGCACTTTACGTTTCTAGGACTTAAGCGCATTTGGTTTTGGTTATATTGCAATTAGTGTTTCCTTTGCCCGGAATCTCGTGCTTTCAGTGGCGATCACGGTGGGACCTGTTCCCTGTTTTTTTAAGATCACAGAAAACTAATCAGGTTTTTGTGTTTTGTGTTTTACGGGTACATTTTTTTTTTGCGGATCGTTAACCGTCTCTCGATCTGTTACGATTACTTTATCGGAAATCGTCTCACCCCGAGACGATTTTAAAATCGTCTCTGCCGGGGACGATTTTCGTTCCGTAATTCGTCTCACCAGGGGACGATTTTCTTTCTGTAAATTTTCAGAGCAGAAATTCGGAGGCAAGCTGGAGCGAGCGAGAGAAGAGGTAGGGATTTTATCATCTCTGTTAAATTTTCTGTTTCTGTTTTCTGTTTCTTTGACTGTTTTCATTTTATCCTGCATACTTAGGGAAAATCATTCATGCTTGTTTCATTTTTGCTAAATAAAATGAACCTCACACACTCCACGTAACAATTTTAAACCAAGGAGCTGGTCGTAAGACCCCAGCCCTTTATCAAGACCATTGGTGGATTTCATCACCACCTTGGCTTGATTTGCATCCATTTCCCGATTGTCAACTGTTGTTAGGCGTAAATCCTGACGAAGACAGACCGAGTGTCACTGGGGTGATTCCCATGCGCGCGAGGATAAGTTTTCTATGGTAGGTGCCATTAACAGGACAATCCCCCTTCCGTACCGCCTACGTACCACGTACCTTCTGCTCTCACGTACCTATAGTCTCCCTCTCGTAAGGGCGGGTATATAGAGAGGTTGGTATATCGGCCTGGTTGGTATATTGAAGGGGCTACCATTTTGGGAGTTATATGAGCCGTCATAATGCATTTAAACGATCTTCAAAACCTACAAAAACAAAACAAAACACCAAAATGCACTAAACCGGTTTAGGGCACACCAATAATCCTTAAAAGAGATAATCACGGTTTTGTGAATGTGTGTGCTTAATTCCGCTTAGTGTAGACAAAAAAAAAATATCATAAACGAGATAAAAACTTATTTAGATAGCATAGAAGCACCGCAATGGTGTACACCCGCAGTCAAGCCCAATCAAGGGCCGAAGCTCCGGAAGGTACACAAAAAGCAGGCACAAGTCGCCTTCGCTTCAGTCCTGAGGATTTGGTCATACCGCCTTATAGGTCTAACCTACAAAAGAATCCAATTCGGAATCCTCGGTGGGGTATGCCTATTCAAAGCAGCCCCTTTCGGGAAGATGCCTTACATGTAGACCTTGACATAAATAGAGAATCACCTCTTGAAGTTAGGCATGAGTGGCCACCGTGCGATGAAGCGCTAGACAGGCACACCGTCCATTTGGAGGGGCAACGTGGATATGGCGTCCCTTCTTTACCTATCATCGAACGAGAGAGACCAAATCCGGAGCGCAGGGCTCCTTACATAGGGCGACCTAACTCCGCCCACCCCCTTCACACCCGTGAAAGGGAGTACGAGGAAAGCCATCGCATTCCTCGAGGGCAACAAACAATGCGGGAACCTTGCATTTCCGCACCAGGAGGATATCATGATCACCCCTTGAGGCCGGAACCTCGAGCACATACCGCTTACCTCGACAGAGGGAAGCGACCCATTGAAACCTTAGATCAGCAAACTCGAGGTAAACACATAGGAGAAACATTCGAACCTCCTGAGCAAAATAGGGTAGACCAAATTGACCCAGTTGTCGCCAGATATACCACCCGTCAAGCCCAAACCATGCGGCTTAAACCAAGTTATCAGGAAATAGAGTACCGACACCGCTTGGATAGAGAACGCATGCAACGCGAAGCGGATGAGTTACGCTATGAAATACCTGAGAGGGGGCCAACCCCTCGCATCCAAAGAGCTGAACAGTATGAGAGGCGTAATCCGTTGGTGCAGGACAGGTCTCCACGACCTCGTCAAGCTCTGCCTCCAAGACCTCATAGATTCGAGAGGGAGGCAACTCCCCGAAACAATGATGGGTACCTTCAGCAAGAGCTTGATCAGGGTCATAGGTTTCGCCCTGAGACTCCTCAAGAATTTTATGAGGAGTATGAACCAGAAGAGGAATATGTTGAAACTCCCCATCAAGGAGGGAGGGATGCCATTCGGCCACCCCTCCATAGGCCTCCAGTTTACCGTAACTTGCAACAAGAGCGAACAAGAGAGGAAGAAATAAAATCTTCCGATGCATACCAAGCGCTATTGGAGCGTTTGGAGTCCGTGGAGACAAAAGCTGCTGGGCATCAAAAACCCACATTACGTCTACTCCGTAGTAATCCGGTGCATCCCTCAGTGCCTACACCTCTTTACCCCGAACACTTCAAGTTGCCTCAATTGGCAGTTTTTAAAGGTGAAGAGGACGCACAGGAACACGTTACACGATTTCTAAGCCAATGCTTCGGCATCCAAGATAATGACGCATTGTTGCTTAGAACATTCATAACCACATTCGCAGGCCCCGCCTCGGATTGGTTCACACAATCGCCCAAACACGAGCATAAGCAATTTAGATCAATTAGTAGACGCGTTTCTTGAACGCTTTGCCTTCAACACAAGGAAGAAGGCATCACTAAGTGATTTAGCGAGCCTCAAGCAATTTGAAGAGGAAACAATGGCAGCGTACGGGAATCGATGGAGAGCTTTGCTTTCTAGGTTACCCTACCGTCCTCCTATGTCTGATCTCACGCAGATGTTCGCAAAAAGTTGCTTAAAATCAATCTCCGGTCTATTGTTGCTGTGACAATACGACAGCTTAGAAGAAGCTTTGGCGCAAGCCAAAGTCATAGAAGAGATTAAGATAGGCGAAGGCGCAATTGCCAAGCCTAAGAAGAAAGAGTGGAATAAAACCACTAAAACTGGGACAACGCAACCACAACACGCTGTAGTCAACCAAGTTGCGATAAATGTTCCCGCGCCTGTGCAAGAAACGCAGCCTCAAAAGGCTAACTACCAGGCAGTGCCTCCTGCTTATGAAAGAGATAATAGAAGACAGGAGCAGAATTACCCGCGTCGCCCTAGGCAAAATTTCACCCCATATGCGGAGTCTAGGGACTCCTTATTTGATCGCTTGTCAGCGGCAAATTTAGTCACTCTGTCGAAAATCCAAATTATAGACCCTAACATTCCCAAGCCTAGGGGGTACAGAGAGGAATTGTATTGTAGATTCCATAGGCGCGAGAGGACATGACTTGAATGGGTGCTGGAAATTCAAAGACCTAGTCCAGGATTTGATCGACAATAGAACATTGGTTGTGGACAACCCCATCGCACCAAACAACCAACAAATGGGGGTATTCAAGGACCCCTTGCCAGCCCACGAGGCACTAGACAAAACCACTCCAGATTAACGAGGTGCGACAAGATCTTCCCACACAGGGATTTGTGGGAATGATTAGCATAGTAACAAGGAACAGAAGGTACCCGACAGCTGCCCCTGAGGTAGCTACGAGGGAAGTTCCGGCAACATCGCATCCTCAACAACGCCCAACGCAGTTACCTCCGCCTAGACCTGAGGTCACGATACGAACCAAACTCACGCAGAGTTTGCGGACCACGTCGGCTAGGCTGTCCATCTACGAGCTTATTCAACAATCGGCTCCCCATAGAGAAGCTCTTATGGACATTTTAAAAGCCATTGAATTACAACCCCACGAGGCAAATTCTTTCAACGCCTTCGTGGGACATGTGAAACAATGTACGGAGCCGGTCATCACATTCGGAGAAGATGAGGTCAAAACGATATCAAATGACATGGCGAGATCCACCCCCGCACGTTATCGCGCGGGTCAACGGGATTCCGTACAAGAGAGTGCTGATAGATACTGGCTCATCCAGTAACATCATAACCACTACAGCCTTAAAGCATTTGAAGTCGCCGACCTCTCACATCACAGCCTCCACGTACACACTGCGAGCTTTTAATGATGCAATATGCTCGACAGTCGGCACAGTCGTTCTGCCGATCCAGGTAGGACAAAAGTCAATACCTACAACTGTGCCATGTCTTTGGAAGGTGAAATGGCTTATAATATACTTGCTAGGGCGGCCTTGGATCGGGGACATGAAGTGTGTCCCTTCGATCGCCCACCAGTGCTTAAAGTATGCTTATGAAGGGGAAATACATGTAGTCCCAATGGACTTAGAGCCCTTCAAGTATTGCAATGTGGTACAATTCATACCTCAATCGACCCTCCCTTCAACGCATTTGGATTTCCAATTAAATCCATCTAAACGAGGGTCCAATACCGCAGGCACCACCGGTGGCCAACAAGACAAAATCCCAGCCGGGTGAGACTTCATCACCTGCTCCTTCATCATCAACGCCGCCCATCATGGCCAAACAGAAGGACAAGGGAAAACAGATCATGGAAGATGCTAAGCCCCTAGAAGAAAGGTTGCCCACAATCTCAACGATATCAACAGAGGAAACACCCAACACAACAGAAACCAAGACTCTTGAACAACCAAACATGGAATGGACTCAGGAAGGACTACCGTTTCCTCCCACCCAATCATCAACAATCATTGTTGAAATGGCCAGATACGGGCTCGGGGGAGTACTTAGTGCAAAACATTGTGGCAACCCCCACATTGGAGTCAGTACAGGACATGGGAAGACCTCGCCTTCCCATAGGGACAATTGTTCCTCTAGGCTACCCACCGAACCAGACAAATTTTGTGTATGGGGGCCTTGATCATGGTCTTGAACCATGCCAACAAAAGGAAACAGACGAAGAACCTTTTGTTGAAAACATCAATTATCTGTCAAACCCAGATTTTGCCCTAAAATATCTAGGCCAATGCAATTGGCATGGATACGGGCTAGGCGAGATATGAGCAAGGGATGCGGATCCTTTGCCAACCAAGATATCGAGATGCCATATGACAAGTCAGGGGTAGGGTTCAACCATCCCCTGCCATTAGACATCTTGGTTGAAAATATGCAAGGCCTAGAAATAGGCAACAAGGGGGGATTGGCATTAGACCCTTATGCCAATCCAAATACAGAATACACATTGGGAGATTACCTCCCATGGTCAACAAACACCCCTAGAAACAGCAATAATCCCTCTCCTTTGCTAGAGAGAGGTGAAAGTTCGGATAGTAATCCTCAAAGAGAACATCAATGCACGTCGGACATCTTTCGAAAGTCTGTTCCCCTTAGAGGTTCCGGATGAAACAATACGAGTACCAAGAGAATCGGGTCCCTCCACCAAGAGTGGAACAACCGCAATGGGACCAGATTAATTCATTGGAACAAGGAGGGTCCTCAACGTCGCAAGCAACGAGATCTTTGAAGAGGATGAACAATTTTGGATCTATGAAAGCGATTCGAGAAGATGAGACTGAGATGGACTATCTCAGACATGCACGATGACATCATCGCGCTCTAACTCATGAAGATCTAATGGGACGAGATGGGCATACTGTTGGGGCATGAATGGCATGTAGACCCAACGAGGTGGGACCAAGTGTTGGATCCATGGCTCCAAATTCAAGATGAGCATCGTCCACCTCGAGATCCCATCATGACAGCGAGTTCGAGGGAAGACCCCGCCCTCCTTTTCGCAAAATTTGCACCTAGGGAGGATCCATTCGTGCCCGTTCCCGTAGAGCCGGATCCAGAGTATAGGGAGCATCTAGAAGAAACAAGTTATCACACCCGCGGTTCCGGAGACCAAATTCATTCCATCCACATGATCTCCATTGATTTGACCGCACCCATCCGCAATCCGACCGATCCATCATGGTCATTGCATCTAGACATGGATGCCATCGACTGGGATCGCGTCAATTCACCATTGTCACCATCAGAGTACTGGCCTTTCGGTGAAATGCTTCATTTTACCCCAAGGACAACTCAGGATATTTTTCAAGCTGAAGAGGGACCCGAGGTTCCAAACGCAGATCTTAACTCAGTTGATGATATCCATTTAATCCCAACTCCACATCAGTTGGAGGACGGATCCCACATGTCAGTCGAGGAGACGACTGACGTAGACATCGGCACAGATCCAATGAATCCACGGATTCTCAAGCTGGGGGTAAGCCTTTCCCCCGAAGAGCAAGCCGATTACATTGCCCTTCTTAAAGAAAAGAAGGAGGTTTTTGCATGGTCGTACAAGGATATGCCAGGACTAGACCCGCAGCTAGTCATGCACAATTTAACGCTTGATCCGACAATCAAGCCTGTAAAGCAAAAACTAAGAAAGATGCACCCAACAGTGGCCTTGATGGTCAAAGATGAATTGCAAAAGCTGTTGGATGCACAATTTGTCATCTGCATGGATTATCCGCCATGGTTGTCCAACATGGTTCCCGTCAAGAAGCCCGACGGGAGGATTCGCATATGCACCGACTTTTGAGACCTAAACAAAGCGAGTCCTAAGGATGATTTTCCCTTGCCAAGCATCGACGCATTGGTAGACGCTACAACAGGTCACGAAATGCTCTCCCTAATGGACGGTTTCTCAGGATACAATCAAATTCGTATCAATCCTGAAGACCAACTCAAAACGGCATTCACAATGCCTTGGGGGACATTTTGCTATAAGGTCATGCCTTTTGGCCTTAAAAACGCTGGCGCTACATACCAACGTGCTATGACTTATATCTTCCACGATTACATGCACAAAACTTTGGAAGATTACATGGATGATTTGTTAGCCAAGTCTCTCTTGCGCTCAGATCATCTCGGTGACTTAAGCAAGATTCTCGATCGCCTCATAGAGCATAAGGTCAGACTGAATCCCAAGAAGTGCGTGTTCGGCGTCACATCTGGAAAACTCTTGGGTTTTATAGTCTCAAAATGAGGCATCGAAGTGGACCCAAACAAAGTCAAGGCAATCCTTGAAATGGCTCCCCCAACCACTATCAAGCAGCTCCGAAGTCTGCAAGGAAAGGTCGCGTCGATTAAACGCTTCATAGCGCAATTATCTGACAAATGCCGACCAATGAACAAATTATTGCACAAGGGGGTCACATTTCATTGGGATGACGAGTGCCAGTCAGCCTTTGATGAAATCAAACAATACTTGGCTTCGTCGCCAGTATTGGCACCACCTAGACCAGGAGTGCCATTCTACTTATACATCTCGACCTACTGAGGTGGCACTGGGAGCCATGCTAGCCCAGAAGAACGAACTTCACAAAGAACAGGCTACTTACTATCTTAGCCGCACCCTGGTTAGTTACGAACTTAACTATGCATACGTTGAGAAACTCTACTTGGAAGTGGTGTTTGCTACCAAGAGGCTACGCCACTACATGCTGAGCAACACTACGTATGTTGTGTCTAAGGAGAATCCATTGCGATACATGATGAGTCGTACTTATCATAGTAGTCGCACGGCGAAATGGATCATGTTGTTGACGGAATTTGACATTGAGTTTATTGGGCAAAAATCTATAAAAGGACAAGTCATAGCCGATCAACTAGCAGAGGCTCCTCTTGAAGACGATCAGCCTCTGGTCATAGAACTACCCGATGATGGGGTCTTCCATGTCTCAGAATCGCCAGATTCTGATGAGCCCGAGTCTCAGGCCGACATAACCTTATTTTTTGATGGTTCTAAATGCGAGCAAGGTGGTGGCGCGGGAATTGTATTCTTCACACCGCAGGGCGCTCCAATGCCCCTGTCATTTAAATTAAACTTCCGAGTGCACCAACAATAATGCAGAATATGAAGCCTTGCTCCTAGGTCTTCAAACAACAATCGCCATGAACATCAAAAGATTGAACATCTTTGGTGATTCGCTGTTAATCATCAATCAAGTCAAAGGGGTATATCAATGCAAATGCCCAGTTCTGAAGGCCTATAAAGCCCTCGTGGACAAATTCCTGGCAAAACTTGAGTGGTATGACATCGAGGCACTCCCTCGATCATCAAACCGTTTTGCGGATACAATGGCCTCCTTGGGGTCACTAATCCCGCAAGACCTTTTCGGTGATATAACAACCATTCAGGTCAAAACCTTATCGCAACCCGCGATGGAGCGCGCAAGCTCAGACTTGACGCCGAGGAGTCCACATGATCCGGATCGAACCATCTTCGGATAAGTTCTTTCGAATCCGAGACCGTTTGAAACGTGCCAACTGGGGGTCCTTGTTTTCCCCCACTCCCATTAATAGCAACACAACGCTATTCTTACAAGTTCTATCCCATTCAGCATTTGTTAGGGAAGAACTTCAAAAGGGATTGGTTGTTCATACTATCGAGGTTTCCGATCAACAGGACTGGTATTTACCCATAAGAGACTACCTCAAATTAGGTAATCTTCCCTTTGGATTGACGCACGCCGCAAAATGAACATTCAAGCAAAAAGCGGCTAAGTATGTCTTGATAGGAGACATTTTGTATCGTCGAAGCTATGACGGAATTCTTCTTCGTTGTTTGGACCAGCAAGAGTCCACTTGGGCAGTCGCCCAAGCGCATGACGGTACATGTGGTGGCCACTTTAGCGGTATGGCCATCGCAAAGCGCATTCTTCGCATGGGCTATTATTGGCCATCTTTAGAGCGAGATTGTTGCGAGTATGTCAAGAAGTGCGTGAAGTGTCAACATCATGCCAATTTGATGCACGCACCTTCCCAGGCCCTACAGACAGTCCAGTTTGCTTGGCCATTTTCGTAGTGGGGCCTCGATCTAATCGGAAAGATCTCCCCTGCATCGTCAGGCCGTCACACGTTTATCATAACGGCCACAGAATATTTTACCAAATGGGTGGAAGCAATTCCGTTAACCTCAACGAAAGGACCCCGCATAGTGGAGTTCATCTTGCATAACATCATATGTCATTTTGGTATTCCATCCAAAATAATCTCAGATAATGGGCCATCATTCAAGAACAAAGACGTGCGTGCTTTAACCACAAAGTACAAAATTCAGCACGACTTTTCAACACCCTATTATCCGCAAGCAAATGGGCAAGCGGAAGCATCAAACAAAACACTAGTGGCCATCCTTAAAAAGACAGTCACAGACAGTCATAAGGATTGGCACATACAAATCCCACTTGCCCTTTGGGCTTATCGCACTAGCATTCGGACGCCCACTGGGGCAACTCCGTTTTCACTAGTGTATGGCTCAGAGGCAATAATGCCTCTCGAGTTGGAAATTCCTTCCCTCCGCATATCAATGCAGGAGTTCATCGATGATAACACCTGCACGGCAAGCCCGATTGGACCAACTTACGTTGCTTGACGAACGACGCGTTAATGCTCTCGAGCACTTACGTATCTATCAAGAGCGGCTTAAGAAAGCTTACAACATGAAAGTTCACCTAAGAGACTTTCGGGTTGGTGATTTGGTTCTGAAGGAAAACCAACAAAACTCTAATTTGCCGTCCCATATGAGGGACAAATTCACGGCAAATTGGTTAGGTCCTTATGTCATTGATAGCAAAATAGGACCCGGGACGTACAGGCTAGCTTCTCTTGACGGTATCAAGGAAACAGAACCCTTGAATATCAGTCATTTGCGACCATTTCATATCTAAGAAAGCCATATCCAAAAAAAAAAAAATGCTCCAAGGATTCCCGTAATCTCTTGGTCACCCAAAAAAGCTCCAAGGATTATCGCAATCTCTTGGTCACCCAAAAAGCTCCAAGGATTATCGCAATCTCTTGGTCACCAAAAAGCTCCAAGGATTATCGCAATCTCTTGGTCACCCAAAAAGCTCCAAGGATTATCGCAATCTCTTGGTCACCCAAAAAGCTCCAAGGATTATCGCAATCTCTTGGTCACCCAAAAAGCTCCAAGGATTATCGCAATCTCTTGGTCAATCCAAAAAGCTCCAAGGATTATCGCAATCTCTTGGTCACCCAAAAAGCTCCAAGGATTATCGCAATCTCTTGGTCACCCAAAAAGCTCCAAGGATTATCGCAATCTCTTGGTCAATCCAAAAAGCTCCAAGGATTATCGCAATCTCTTGGTCAATCCAAAAAGCTCCAAGGATTATCGCAATCTCTTGGTCACCCAAAAAAGCTCCAAGGATTATCGCAATCACTTGGTCACCCCAAAAGCTCCAAGGATTATCGCAATCACTTGGTCAAACCCAAAAAGCTCCAACGATTATCGCAATCGCTTGGTCAAAAATAAAAAAAAAAAAAAAAAAACAACAAAAATCATCAAAAACAACAAATATTTGCATCTCAATTCTAGGCATACTCAAATTCATCATAAAATTCATATTCTCGCACCTCATCTTCAACTTCACCAAAAATCAATCCATCAAAATTACAAAAATACATAGCTGCATTAAGCATTGCATCCATACATTGCATATTTGTAGTCATACGGGTCAAAGGCACCATAGGCTGCAATAGCTCTGATAGTCCATCTTGTTCCGCATTGTCTCATGTTACAAAAACAACAAAAACACCATGCATAACTTTTACCACACTACAGTCAGTGGTCTAGGAATGTACCAAGAGTTTCGAGTGATTCGAGTCATCATTTTCCTCTTTAGCCATGTAATGTATCAAGTCGAACAGATTTTACGAAGGTAGAGTCATACTTGAAATACACCATGTTACGTAACATCCCAACACAAATCAAAACACTAAAAATTCCCAAATTGTGTGAACGAGATGAAACCTGCAAAATAATCTAGGTCACCACAAGCGAAACGGTTATCTTGCTCATCCCCCTGTGCGAATGACCCCTAGAATGCTGAGAGTTGGCAAAAGGACAAGCATCCTCCCTACCCAATTCCCTAAGAATCCCTAAAGTTCTCAATAGTTGCAAAACACAAAAAAGTTGCAAAATGTCAAAACTCCAAATTTGACAAACTACGAGTGCACACATCAAAAGGCACAAACAAGAGTGATTTTCGTCACTCCATGACCCCAATCCCTTGCTCGAAAGAAAAACAAATCAAAATAAACAGTGATCTCATCACTACAATGAGCAAGTATCCCAATACAATTGAAGAAAAGAAGGGAGTTGACCTTGAATCCCTGGAACTCTCAGCATTCTATAGGTCATAAGGCAAGCTTTAGTACCAATTTGGTTGATAGCCTATCGGTAACGGAAGTAAACCTCCCGCATGACGATATATCTGTCACATTAACTTGCGTACAAGATCAATGTTTGCATGTGGATGAGCTAGCTTATGGCATCCTGGATTACACCGCAGATTAATCTTAGTACATACAACAAAGGAATTCGTGGAGCTAATTAGGTGATCCTCGGTACAGGTTCGGTTGAAAGCCCATCTGGCACTGGCGGTATCCTAACAAATACCACTAAATGAACTCAATTGCACACACAGGGATGTGAAAAATAACTGGGTCAAAAACAAGTCCGATTCATACCTTGGTCAAAAAGTCTTGTAAGATAAAGTACAGTCATGGCTAGTGAGTTAAAACCGTCTGAGTCTCAGAAAACCTTAGCTACATTTCTAAACCAACTGCGCCACTTTTCATCCTTACAATACCATCAAAAAAATACAAAAAAGAAAAACACATGTATACATGTAAAGTCATGCATCACAACAATCGCCTAAAAACAAAATAACGAAGTTCTAAACAGTCTATGGTGCCATAGCCAAACATCACAAATCCCACTCATCCATTTCATATCTGCATATCACATATAAATAAAAAAACATTTGCATTCATCATAGCATATGCATCCATCAAAATAAATCAACATGCATACATCCATATTCATCAACCATCATGCACAAGATCAAAGAAAATCAAAACAACAAAAACAACAAATAAATGCAACACAAAAACAAAAAGCAATAAACATTGCCGGACACAAGTGCTCTTGCACTTAACCTCTTCTAAAAAAAAAAAAAAAGAGGCGGGGTCTACAGCTACTCCCTAAGAAGGCTACCATAACGGACCGCTCCACGGAGAAGACGGATTTTTTCGACAATTTCATCCCCAAACGACGTCACAAGAAAATCAAAACAACAAAAAAGTAATAAACATTGCCGGACACAAGTGCTCTTGCACTTAACCTCTTGGCATAGCAAAATCGATGTCGAGGTCCACATTATCACTCTCCTACTTCCCTAAGAAGGCTACCATAGCCGGACCGCTCCACGGGAAGATAGGTTTTCGATGATTTCACCTCATTCCGGCATCACCAAAAGGGTTAACACCCACCAAAAATAGGTCCAAATGTTGGAAAAATTGCACACGCTTAACGGTAAACCCTCTAAAGGCACCCTTGCACAAGTCATCTTGGGTCAAGCGACTCGTCGCTTCTCTCACGAAGGTCATTCCCTCATCGATTCGTCGCTTGAGGGGGTAGTCACACTTAGTCACCAACCAACAATCACACACCCAATTAAGGAAAACGACATGCATTCAAAGAATCATTGACAAAGACAATCACGCTCCCGCTTGGGGCGGTAAACAAGCAACAATCAAATCAATCAAACACTTGGCATTTCGTGAATCATGAACACAAGGTTCCCCCCGAGGATAAAAATGCCCTTTGCCTGTTCATGATCGATCAATGTCTAAGTTCAAGTCACACCTCACCAAAATAGGTTAATACTTGAAATCAAATTCCTTAGCTCGTCGAAGCAAGGATTCAAGAATGCATGCCCTTTCCATACTTGGGGCATCAAAAGTTGGTTAGGTTACCAAGAAACCCTAATCATTAGTGCTTTGGTTATCTATTTTTTGCTCAGCACTGCGTCACCCGCAGCGCTTCCCAAAAAGGGGCATCTGTAGACACCAAAACAGCACCAATCCGATTATGTGACTGCAAACACTGATCGCTTTGACAAACACAGCCCCCAGGGCAGCCCTCAGAGGTCAAACAATGGTCTTAACCACTTTCATAGCAATTTTGTGAGGTCAAGAAGCAATTTGGCACACTTAGACACTTTGCCTAGTAATCGTCTCACCCGGGGACGATTACTAACTTGAAATCGTCTCACCCAGGGACGATTTCTGAAATCGTCTCCGGTAAGGACGATTTCCAAGTTTAACGGGCAAAAAGACAAATGAGGCCAAGTGGCAGCCCAGAACAGTCAGTTGATGACTCCTGCCTCGCACGCGTGTGTGAGTGGACAAATAGGCCGTTTGAGGACTCGTCACAAGGGCGATTATGAAAGCCCAAGTCAATGGAGGACTCCCCTCCCTCATGGGAAGACAAGGCTGCCACATGGCGCCTATGACCAACACATGGCATTTGTGCTTCCCTCCCAAAAGAGACCCCATGGGTCTATAAAAGGTGGGACTTTTCTCACCCAAGATATACGAGGTTGAAGGAGTTTTCAAGCAACGAAGTGTTGCCGAGTTGAAGACCCACTTGCATCCCTTTTGGTTCACCTTCCCACATCCACCAATCTCTTTTGCAAGGGAGGTTGTTGGGTGGCTTTTGGAAGCTTGAATCGGACCTAAATCCAACACATGGACACTTGAATCAACCAATTCGCCGACCCCCCCAATCCTAAGAGGTTTTGGGCCCATCCCTAGTGGATTGGCGCTGGAATCAAGTGCCAACGGTGGGAGGCCCACTTGGGCATCCCCGCACTTTTCTTAAGTTTTATTTCAGAAGCATTCTAGTTTATTTTCTCATGCTGCATATTGTGTTTTCTGTTTGGTGAATTCATAGCTGCAATTTCGTAACCTTTGATCAGATTCTAGTATGTTTTGTGTCGTTTTGTAGTTTCACTAACTTGCAGGAGGCGATATCAAATTCTCGAGGGTAGAGGCCAAATTGGGAGAATCCGACCATCTGGGTCATCCCAAAATGGCCCCAATTACATAACCCCTCTGTCTCGCGGGTGTTTTGGAGACCTCGGGAGTCGACATTGGAGCGTGTCGGTTCGGCTTCCCCAACACGAAGAAATCGTCCCACCCGGGGACGATTTACGATCGAAAATCGTCCTACCCGGGGACGATTTCCAGTTGAAAGCAGATTGGCCGACTGTCTCGGTGGCAATGGCCTCGTTGGTAACATTTTTTGTCTTCTGGCAAGTTTTCAGGCTGTTTAGAATCATTTTGTTTATTGTTTTAGATAAATGTTTGCATGCATCTTTTGATGATTTTAGAAGAACGAACACTTTTCACTTGCAGCAGGTGCTACTGACATCTTGGTTGTTTCTTTGTTCGCAGGAGAAGCAGCGGAGGTGAAGAACTCATCGACATCAGCGGCGGCATCATCTTGGCCCGCCCATTGCAATCGTGGGCACGCGAAAAGAGGAACATTGAGTGATTGTAATCGAATTCTTTTAACGCTCCTAGCCCCCGAAAAGGGAGGAGACGTCATTGTAACAGAGATCAAGGGATATTAATGAAAGGGCTATGTTTTCTCCATTTGCTTGTGTCTCTTCCAATGCGTTTCTTTTCCATTTCATGCACTTTACGTTTCTAGGACTTAAGCGCATTTGGTTTTGGTTATATTGCAATTAGTGTTTCCTTTGCCCGGAATCTCGTGCTTTCACAACCACTTATATAAAGGAATGCCTCCATGTTCCTTGTGTCTAGTATAAATAAATATGAATTAGTGTTTTATTATTTTTATATAAATATTTTTTGGAATGAATTCCAAGGATTATCAAAGCATAAGAATTACCTCAAGAACAAACTTTACAAGTGTTAATCTCCAATCAATAGATAACCATCTATTACACTAGTAATTAATCCTAACTTTAATCTTATCTAAAATTCATCCTGAGTATCTATTCCTATAACTATTTTATATTACTACAAAATCCAGATACTTAAAGCCTTCCTAAAATTCAAAGATATTAAAAGAAAAAATCCAAACAAACCCTATTCAGTCTCCTACTCCAAACTATTAAAGCAAATATAATACTTTTTAAAATTATTCTGCATACCAATAACAATACTTTAAGTGTCCAAGTTTTCCTTTAACTTTCTATATTCCCTTAAACGACCATTAGTGAAGAAAAATGCATCATGAAAAAAAAAAATGAGATAAATAAAGGACCCCCATTTTTATCCTAGACATGGATGATGCCATCTTTGTAGGTAGTAAATCCACCTCCCAAAAGAAGAAGAACTGTTTTTTGGATTTGCATATTTTTTTTCCATTTTTTCAAATTTGATTAATATGTACAAGTGGTCAAAATGTACAAGTAAGATAAATGTACAAGATTTAAAAATGTATAATTTAAAATATCAATGAAATTAGGTTAAATGTGTATTTGGGATGAATTTCATACAAATAAAATTAGACTTAGTAAAACCTTGTAATGAATTATTTTAAGATAATTTGAAATGGCAGTTGTAAGTAATGTGATGTCTTACGAACCACTTTGGAATTGCCTAGGTATGCGTTATATAGTTCTCTATTCAATTTTTTAGGTTATTCATTTATTCATGGAGTTATTGATTGTTCACGATAGGAAATGTATATTGTTCACTATTGATGTATATTGTTGTTGAGCCCATTGTGATCAGTAATTATGGATGTATTATACAAAAAATATTATAATATGAATATATCAAAAAAACTCTTTGCTTCTGTGTCCATGTGAATTCCATTGTATATTTTGGTTATTGCAGGTTGTGTAATTGATGTTTAGATGCATAACTTGTTATGTTAATTTTATGGAATTGCATTAGAAATAACTCTGATCATCCCAAAAACCTAGTGTGAAAACATGAAATGATTGCAATATAAATTATGGTTGTATAGATACATTTCCAAGCAGTTTTATAATTTCTAGATATGCCCTTGATTATAATTCATTACTATTAAACTAGGGTTTGCATGTTGGAAGGAAAGTGAGAAATTATGATAAGAAAATATCCCAAAACTTGTCTTGAAGATAATGGTTGTGCATGTTGGTGAATCTATGTATAAGTTGCAGAAAGGGTTTGTATAAACCATACACATGTTGTACCAAATCATACAAGTGGTCGTTTATTCGATTTCGTAATAAAGCAAGAAAAAACTTGCCAAATAAGGAAAATATTATTATTTCAAAGAGATTGATTACAAACATGATTTATTTGAGTTAAAAAACTACTTCTAACAGATTTTCTATGTGGCAAATCATACAATTGTATGATTTGGTGAGCGTACAAGCTATTTTTGGCAAATTGATATATTACACAAGAAAAACCATACAAGTTGTAAGATTTGGGTAAGTTGATTTTGAGCCTCTGGGAATCATATCTAGGCCTTATAAATCACCTCTCCCTTTGGTAATACTACACCATTAGACTACATTTGGCATCATTTATTTATCAAAATTTGATTTTTGTTTTTAAAACAGGTTAAAATTATTGTAGTCAAAAATATCCTACAAAGTGACAAATTGGGAGTACTACTAAATTGGAGGTGTATGACAAACACAAGTGTGATAAGGTATAATATATGAGATTAAAGAATATATTCTAGTTAGGAGGAGCATGAGAAATTATCAAAAAATATATGTGAATAATGTTGAACACAATACTCATGAACCAGTGATGGAACAAGTATGGACGTCTAATGAAGGAGAGATTGAAAGATTGGATACATTGTTGATAAAAACATAAGAAGAGGAGCAAGAAGAACCTAGAGTCAATGAGAATATTGGTGTAAGTGAAGACATTAACAAGTGAACTATGCAAGGTCGAGGTGAATGGATGATGACACCTGAGAAAGTAGTAGATGGGTTTCAAAGGATTATGGTAGACGGGAGTCAGGAACAAAAGAAACAATACATGAGGTATTAGGAGGATGGACCAAGGACATAATCTACACATTAGTGAAGGACATTGTGGAGTGAATATGCACAAGATGTTGCAATATGACTTTTTGGTGAGTACAATAGACCTTGAGTAGATAATTCCAATGAGGACCACCATAGTGATTCACCTACAAGGAGGAATCAGTTAAGGATTATAGGAGATACTTCATCGAGTGAAAGGAAAGAACCACCAGTAATTGCCAATTTAGAAAATCAAGAAGGAAAGTATATATGTCCACCCTTTACAGGTGAAGGAAAGGAAGACCTGACAAGATACATTGGGATATGCATAACTATTTAGAAAGAAAATAGTTTGGACTAAGAAGATGAATGGTTGTAACTCGCCATGTTACAAGGACTCGCCATGGATTTGTATTTGAAACACCAAAATACACTATTTTTTTATGCTTGTAACACAATGAAGGATGAATTCATTGAGTTTCACCCTTTAAAGGATTATGGAGATATTGTAACTAAAATTTGCTACACTAAGCAAATATCTGATGAAAATGTAAAGTCATATAATCATCGATTAAAGTAGTCGGTGGACAAAATGCAAACATCCTTAGTAGATGTATTGGTGAAATGATGATTTCTATATGGTTTCCTACCCATATATAATAAACATATGAAGGTAGTTCCATATTCCACGTATGAAGAAGCCTTGGAGAATGTAAATAATTTGTAAAGCAAGGTGAAACAAATAATTATAAGAATAATATCATGTTCTAAGTGTTATGATTCAGACAATGATGAAGATGATATAATATAATAGGTAATACAATAATTCCAAAAGGAATTTAATAAGATAATAAAATAGGTGAAGGGTAAAGTTAAACAAGATAGGAAGGATATTTGGTGCACAAAATGCAAGTCTGAATGCCACATGAATGTTACTTGTCCTCAAAATAACTATTGTCACATTTGTAATGTACTTGGATATGAAGTGATACAATATACATTTGATGTAAATGTTCACCCATAGGTCCTATAAATTTAAGAGAAGAATGATAAAAAAGAAAACTCAAGGGAGTGGTAAGTAGACTACCAGTGGTGGTTATAGGAATAACCAAAAAAGGGGAAGGCAATACCAAGCCAAAAAGTAGGGAGGACAAAGTTACCTATAATATAATTCAAAAGAAAGACCAATCATATAGTGATACAATTGCTATATGTAGGGGCATTTTATAAATAAATTCCCTTCACCCAGAAACAAGAAATATGATAGACCACTATTACACATATGTCTATATGGTGTGGTCCAAGAAACCACAAAGAAACAAATTTTCAAAGGCAAACAAGTTCTAGTAACTTGAATAATGTAAACTTTTTTGGAAATCGAGGTACCTCCAATTAGAGAGTAATCTAGAAAAGCTTTAGCCATGACAAGGAATTAGGATAATTAAAAAAACTACCTCAAACCTACCAAAGGAAAGAAACAATGGCAACTTCTGAAAATTGTACTTGAGGAACAAGAATAGAAGGCAAAGCAATTGAGACTAGCAGGATAAAAAGAATTAAAAAAAACCATCAAAATATAAAGTAGTTGTGCAAAATATAGTAGCACAAGTCATGAATACAACTATCAATATTAAGGTGGTAAGTTTATTAGACGCCATCCCATCGTTGCATAAAGTGATGGTGAAATAAACACAACTTCATTAGGTGATGGAAGTTCAGAGCCAGTCGATCAAGGAAGCAGAACAAAAGAACTATTTTATAAATCCAACCATATTGATGATTGATGTTGGGAAGAAAATTGCATTAGTCCATATGAAAATCATGGGGTACAAGTTGATACAATTCATTGTCTATGGAGGATCTAGTGTTAATGTGTTACCCAAGAAGACTTAGTAAGTGATTGAAGCTCCATCATTATGGGAATATAAATTTTAATTGTATGGCGATGACCAGTATAATATTGAGGCAAAGGGTGTATTGAAAGCACAAGTTATAATAGCTGACTAGGAATTCATCTTGGATTTCATTGTGATTACCATGCAAAAACCAACATATGATACCTTGTTGGGAAGAGGATGGTTACAAAGATTCAAAGTTAATCATAATTGGAGAAAATATTAGACCACCTTTAATAAAGGATAACACAAATATATGATCAACTTTAATAACTAGAGGATTATTGAGGATGTGACCATGATCGATGAATCAAGCAATTCTTTAGATGAAGAGGAGTACGAGCCTAACGAAGAAGGGATGTTGTACCTGGATGATTGTAGTGAAGGTGAAGCTCGATCTGATAATGGAATCCTTCATTGGAATATAGAAGAGTACAGGATTTTTTATCCCACCTGCCTTTGTATTAATGAACAAGATAGCATGAAAAAACAAGATGAGATGAAGGTTAGTTCTGAACCAAAGAAAGAAGAAGAGGAAAAATGGATATTCTCTAAATGTTTTGTAGAATACACTATGGGAGATATTGAAATTGATGAAATACCAGTGCATCCAATAAATATCAAAAAGGCAGTAACATATCCTGGGAATATTAAGTATGAATCACCTCAGATAGTGGATGTAAACCTAGGAATAGAGTAAGAACCTATAATGATCCACTGTGGTGATGATTAGAGTCTAGTATTGAAAGTAACAACTTTCAAGATATTCTTGGAATACAATTATGTATTTTCTTGAATTTATAAGGAACTGAAAGGGGTACCACTATATTTATGTGTCCACAAGATCATTATAATACATGGGATACAACTAGTAATAAGAAGACCTTATAATATAAATCCTAAGTATGACACATTAGTAAATGCAAAATCAAGAGATGATAGATGTAGGCATAACTTTTATAGTCACTACTAGTAACTAAGATTCACCTATTATGATCATCCTCAAGAATAAAGTGGATAAGATCCGAATATGCTTAGATTTCAATATTTTCAATTTAGTGATGAACAAATATTCCTTCCTAGTTCCTTTCATAGATTCCATTCTAGAAGAGGTTGTAGGACATGAAATTTACTCATTCTTGGATGGGTTTTCTAGGTATATTAATATAAGTATAGCCGAGGAAGATAAGTTGAAAATCATATTTATTGTGGAAAATGGTATCTATGCAAAAAATCAAATGTCATTTGGGCCATCTAACACCCCAACCACATTTCAGTATATTATTCTATACATCTTTGATCAATTGGAAACAATGAATTCAAGGTATTTTTGGATGATTATTCCATTTATGGTAAGATCAAGGATCATCTACATACTCTTAGCATGAGTAGGTGTAGGAATGCACAAATCTCATTTAATCTAAGAAAGTGTTTTCTAATGGTACCTTATGGGAACCGTTTAGGATATTTAGTATGCAATGAAGGGTTGAAGATGGATATTAATAAAATCCATGTTATATTACACATAGAGGAGCCGTATAATGTGAGCTCATTAAAAACCTTCCTTGGATCCATAGTATACTATCATAGGTTTATTAGAAACTATGCACATGTATCCTATGCATGAGGTTCTTTGACTAAGAAGAATATCCCTTTCAATGCATGGAGGAGCACCACGAAGCTTTTGAAGAATTGAAAGCTAAAATTGTTAGTTTTCCCATTTTTATGTTCCTTAATTGGGGTAAGAAATTCCATTTCCATATTAATGGTCCAAATTTTGTGATTGGATGTGCATTAGCTCATGAAGGATAATTTAGGCTAGACCAACCTATTTTTTTGCAAGTCACCTATTGTCATCGATAGAGAGGAATTATAGTAAAATGGATCGAGAAGCTTTAGGGATGGTATATGTCACATGGAAATTTAAGTATTACCTGATAAGTTTCATTATTATCATCATTTAATTTTTTGTTTGAAAAATTTAGCGTGGTGTACAAAGCTATATACGAAAATAGGTTCAATCATATTGAAGATTAGTTCATCCATATAAGAGGCTTTATTGGTAAAATGAATGTTGTTGGGAATTTTTTGAGGTAACTTTTAATCCTAATGTACATACATTGAAACTACTTACTTGCAGGAATTGAAAACTTCTTCTAAGACATGAAATTGAAACCTAATTATAGTTGCAGGAAAGGAAATTGCACAAATGGAAGTTTTTTTTTAATTTAAACCTAGATTACATTTGCAAAATTGAGATAACTAAATGAACAATAATTAAGAAGTATTCTTGTACAAGTGTTGCTACAAGAATATCAAAAAAACTATTATAATAGTCATTCCTCCAAGTCTAAAAGTGGCCCTTGCTTTCTGATACAAAGAAAGGTAATAAAATATCCCCTAACTACTTAAAACACTCACTCAACTTACAGTAAAAAAACATGATAAATTGTTGCACTTTATTGACTGTCAACTCATATTACACTACTATAGAAAAATACTTTTAAGTGCTTCACTTTGCTATTGGTTACATCCACTGTCAAATCTTATTATAATTTCTACTAGCTGCTAGTTCAACCAAAGAAGGAGATTAGTTATTTATACTAGTTATTACAATATACATCATTTATATTTTCAACTACATTTTGTTTGATAGTGATTTTTTACCAAAATTGCAACAAACTTAGTCTAACTTAAGATAAGATTTTCTGTAGCAGTAATTAATTTGCTCTTTGGAGAATTAAAAATGGTGGAAATGAGTTAGTGTGGGTTGTAAAATATCTATAACACCTGTCTCTATCTCCAAGCACTTTTCCATGGATTTATTAGATGCAATCTTGCTCATTTGGGCTGAAACAAGCTATTTCCCATGTCATTCCAGGGATCTTCAGAATATCTGCCAGTAGAAATATTGATTTGTGCTCAATTGTAACAAAAAAAAAGTGATAAAGTATTTTAAATTTTATATGACCTATTTCATATCCCTCAATAATCATTTCCAACCACCACATCTTATTTTTATTGACAAATTCGAGGCCATATTGTATAATGATAGGTGGCTAGAATTTGTATGGATTGTTAGAATAAGAGAATCTTCTCTTAAGTTCTACTAGGATAGACACACTTGTGTTTCCACTCTTAATGTGTTAGGAGAACTCTTAGTGGTGTCTTCATCAGGTCTGATGAGTTGTTGTAATCCAACAGCTTTCAGTGATCAACTTTGCTATTTATACAAAGTTGATCCTTGGAATAAATCAATCAATTCTATTTTGATTCTTCAATATCTTGTAATGCTTTGCATATATATGGGAAATTATAACATGGTACCAGAATAGGATATATTCTTCTAGCATTCTCTCTTGAAGGAAGTCTTTCGAACTGGTTCTTAATATTTTTCTTCTTTGTTTTTAAGAAGAAAATATTTTGTAGTTTATCTTAGGTGCATTTTTTTTTAGATATTTTCTTATGGTAATTCATTTTTTATTTTTTTCTAACTTCTAATTTACCATTTATGTAATTTTTATATCTCAATATTTTCTTATTAAAATAAAATATTTTTAATGCTCTCCTCTATTGCATTTGTTTATATTTTATTCTCCTTCTTCAAGCGCAACAACTCTGTGTAATTTCAAAGGAGAAACAATATAACTAGCAATCATTTAAGAGGTCATTATTTTTTCTCATATATTTTCCTACATTTTTTTCCAAATGATTGCAAACAATTCGACTTCCATAGCCTTCAATGCAACTATTGTGGAAAATGTAGCCTTCTTTGCGTTGAGGAATCTAAAAATATTTTATTTTACATATCGTTAAGTCTACGTCAATATTTAATATTTGATTTCCCTCATAACATCAAATAATAAACTATTGGTTTAATAAATAAACCAAAGAATCATTTCCTCTAATAGGAAACATGGCTTTGTATAGCACATAAATCTTCGGTGTGCTTGAATCTTTTCCCAACGGTATATTCTATATATTTTTTTTTATATTTTTTTGCAATCTAACTGGATCTCATTCCTGTTACTTCATTTGATGCTCCATAGAGTCCTTCGACTATTTTTATTTATAACCACCTTCATTGGCATGGGAAAATATTAACATTTTGCTATGAAATTTTTTTAAAGGTTAATAAGCCCTTCTATATATGTTTTGCAAGCTTTGTGTTCTACATGTTTTCTTTTAGGTGCCTTCATTCAGTTTGAAGGTCCATTGTACCTCCTTTTTTTAATGTCATTATAAAGTCTACATATTTTATAAGCATAGGTTTTCTTCAGCAGAGGATTTGTGATCACAAGAACCATGTTTTACCATAGTCCATAGGTCCCTAGTCCAATTGTCTTCCCTTCTGAGTCCTTCCTCTTAGAATTCGATCACTCTTCACTTACTGCTTTGTGGATGACGTTGTCTACATGTTTACACTGGTATTGATAAAAATAAATTTTTATTTATATTTTTATTCTAACCTTGAGTTCAGATAAGTTTATGGTCCAATGTTTTCATCTCTTCCGTAACGCCATTTTTTCAAACGTTGAAATGAGCAAGGATTAGGTTGTGGCAATGGGGTTTTAAGCTTCCAAAACCATTTTTCATCAAAACTATGACGCCTAATTTTTTCCTTATCGACGCAACAAGGGTGATCCTTTTCTCTAAATTTAAAAAAAAATCTATTAATATTTTTTATTTATTTTATACATCTGCACTTTTGTAGCCTTTCGAGGAAAATTTTATGTTTTTCTTTTATTTTCGGTCTTCCCTTGGCTCGAAAATCAATATTATAATTTTTTAATAAAAATTGGTGGGTTGATAAGGTCCCTTTCTTTCACCTATCAAAAATTTTGGGGGCGTGGTTCTTTGCATCACTTTTTTAGCCTCCATTTTTTCTCTTAAATTTTGGTTATATTGCTTAACTAAAATATCTCTAAATCAAAAAGTAAATTTTAATTAACTTTACTAAGTTAGAGCTCTAATAGATTAAATCCTTTTATTAGTAACATAAAAGTATTTCCTTATAATTCAATTGTGATCACCATTTTTATATTTTCTTTATAATTCATATTTGTTTTAATAAATATAATTGCAATTTATTTTTACAAATTCTATAGTGATCACATATTTTATTGTCTTAAGTTTTGTTTTGATATTTCTACATTAAAACTAAGTTTTAAATTCATAATAAATTGTCATGACTTATTTGGATATTTTCTTTATAAATATATATTTTTAATTAAATTGCAATCAATTTTTATACAAATTCAATCGTAATCTCAAATTTCACCGTCTATAATTAAAATTTGTTTTAATATCTCTACATTAGAACAAATTTCTTATTTCCCTTTATTTAAGCAATATCAACATAATATTTTTATTTAAGCATTAATAATACTTATTCACTTTTTTTGGCTAATTTTAATTTCCTTTTCCATAATCAAACAAATACAATATCTCTTACCATTATTGGGAATCCTAAATAACTTCTGGTTTACCTCAAGTAAGGGTGAGTTATCAAGATAAATAATATTGGCCTAGATGACATAAGCCTATGTTCCAAGTATCGAATCTTATCAATACTTATAGTTTCCCTATCGTAAGGGTGGGTATTTGAGAGGACAAGATATATAGGTCTGACATATTTGTATTCCTTTAATAAAACTTAACATCAAATATCAATAATAGTTATATTTTCCCTCTCTTTAGGGAGGGTATTTTTGAAAATTTAGTGCTCCTAAAACTTTTTCCAAATTTTTGTTCTCTTCCCTCATTGATTATCACATTCCCTCTAATTACTTATAGTTTCACTCTCGTACGGGCGAGTAATTTTTTGGAAATTTGGTATTTCTTTGAGGCCTTGAACATATTTATCCATTGACTTCCATTAAAAAATTTAAAGATGGAAACTTTGGGTTAACTTCAAAATTAATTCAATTGATCTTCTCACTCCTCATAACTACCATACATAGAAACACAAAGTTTTAAATCTCATTTCTCAGAAGGGTGTCACATTTTAGAAGAAAATCAACCTGATTTTGATAAAGAATATGAAATATTTGTTCACAAAGGAAAAATGCATGGAACTATGGGTATTATTAGCTCTAATGTTCATGAAAGTTTATGGTTTCACATTACATATTGTAAAACTCCTCATGAAACTTGGGAAAAACTCAAAAAAATTGTTTGTAAAAGTAGACCAAACAAGATCAATGCAACTAGAAGCAAATTATTCATTTTTTATTTTTTTCATCTCTTTTTTTTAAATCTTTTTTTCCATCATTTTTTTTCCTTTTAATATCTCTCTTTTTAATTTTTGCACTTCTTGGTTGTGCCCATGAAGGAATTTCACAATTTTTCCAAAATTATGCCCATGAAGGAAGTTCACAACTAGGGTTATTCTACTTTATGTTTTTCTATTTTTTTTTTAATGTTTTTTTTTTTAAACCTTCCATCATTCTTCTAAGTTTGCAGAATCTATAATGGAAGAGGGAATCTATTCCATCATGCATATATCCAATTTCTCAATTTAATTCAAGAACTCTTATTTGGTTAATTGTGCATGGTATACCCAAAGGTGATTCCCATTTACCACTAACTTCCTCTGTGAATCATAAATGGGATAAATATGAACTACCCCATTTCGGAACACTTCTTCAATCAGACAAGGTCCAAGCCACCTAGTGTACAAATTCCTAGTAAAATTCTCATAGCAAGAATAAAATAATAAAAACCAATCCCCTTGCTAAAATTTTTGCTGCTGAATGTGATTGTCGTAGCACAACTTTCACTACTCTTGAATTACCTCAGTTTGATGCAATGCATCCAACCAGAGTTCATTTAGCATATTCAACTATAGAATCTTATATATTTGTACCTGTGACAAGTCAATACAAATTTTCAAAGTTGTACAAAGTGTTAGTAGCTCAAAATAAATAGGTAAAATAGGTGTCTTACCATAAACCAATTCATAAGCGTAAAATATGTGGTGGATTTCCATGTAGTGTTGTAAGTCCAAACTACTTCAGGTAATTTATCCAACTAATTTTTCCTATGGGAGGCTATTGTTTTGGTCAATATCCTTTTTAATTATCTATTTGTAACTTCAACATAACCATTTACCTATGGGTGATAATGTGATGATTTTCTATGTTTAATTTCATAGAGTTCAGTAAAAACCTTAATAATTTTTATGCAAATTGGGACCCATGATATATAGAGATCGTGGAGCTCCAAATATCTTAAAAATATGAGTATATAGGAAATAAGAAACCTTATCTTCATGAGCAGATTTAAAAGCACACACCTTTTTCCATTTAGTTATGTAATAAGTTCACACTAAGATATGCACCTTTATTTGAGATGGTGGGTCAATAGGTCACACAAAATCTAGCCCCCACCTCTCAAATGGTTCTAAAATCACTTTATGATGTAGTGTTATTTCAATTGTGTGGGTGGGTTTTCCCATCCTTTGATATGCATCACAATGTCTTATGTAATTTTTCACATCCTTTTGAAGATATGTCCAATAATATCCTGAACCTAGGATTTTCTAAACTGTGCTTTTCACTAAATAATATCCTCTTTATGGTTCATCATGGCAAGCACGAAGTATATCATATACCTCATCCTTCCAGATGCATCTACGTAAAAAATGGTCAATACTACATTTAAATATTAGACGTTTAATCCATTTGAAATATGAGCTCTGCTTTGTAAAATATTTCTTTATTTTAGGAGTGAAGTGAGGAGGAAAATTTCTTGTAAGAAAATAATTAGTTACATATACAAACCATGGTTATTGAAAAAATATAGCAAATAATTATTCATCAATAAAATCATCCTCAACTAAATCCTCTTACCCTATGTTTTTTAGTCTTAACAAAATATATGCTCCTACGTTAGACTTCCTTGGTTTATTAACTATGGTGATATCAAATTCCTACAATAATACTAACCAATGGATAATTTTTGCACTAACCATGTGTTTATTCATCAAGTATATAATTGTTTCATGGTCTATATAAGTGAATACTTGATACCATGTGATATAGTGTGTAAATTTATTAATAGTATACACTACAACCAAGAATTCCTTCTTAGTAGTGGTGTAGTTATTTTATGATCCTATTATGTTTTTGCTAATGTAATAGATGACATAGTACTCTCCATTTTTAATATGCCCTAATACTGCTCCAACTGTAGTATTGGAAGCATCAATTTGGATATGAAATTCCAGCTCCCAATTAGGACCTCTTAACATAGGTGGGGTTGTCAATTTTTCCTTCAAAGCCTCAAAAAGCTCTTGGAAATTTGTAGTCTAGGTAAATTCAGAATCCTTAGTGAGTAGTGAAAATATTAGATTAGATATTGTACTAAAATTTGAAATAAACTTGTGGTAAAATCTAATATGTCCTAATAAAACTCTAACATCTCTTTGAATATTTAGAGGGGGAATATTCTTGATAATCTCAGCCTTCTTGGGATCAACCTTGATCCCATGAGAACATATGTGATGACCAAGAACAATCCATTCCTTCATCATCATAAAGAATTTTTTAGAATTTAATAATAAATGATATGTTTCACGACATATGAATATCTTATCAAGATGTTCTAGTATATAATCAAATGTTTCTCCAAAAATTGTAAAATCATCCATGTATATTTCTACAATTTCATTGGTTAAATCAGAAAAAAAATTCTAAAACAACTCGTTGAAATATTTTTTGGAGAATTACATAAACCAAAGGGTAAAAACATGTAAGAAACTATTCCCCAAGGGTATGTAAAAGTATTTTTCTCTTTGTCTTCAAGTGTAACCTGAATCTGGTTGTACCCATTGAAACCATAAAAAACAAAAATATTTCTTTCCAATGAAATTATCTAACACTTGGTCTATAAATGGTAATGGGAAGTGGTCCTTATGTGTGAATTTTTTTAATTCCCTGTAATCTACACACACTCTTAATTTCCTATTTTTATTTGCCACAATAACCGATGGGGAAACCCATCGACTATAAAAAATTGGATAAATGAACCCAACCACTAAGATTTTTCAATTTCGTCTTTGACAATATCTTTTAAGGTAGGATTTAGTCTTATTTGGGGTTGTCTCAAAGGTTTAACATCTTTAGTATATATTCTGTGAGTGCATACATCAGGATGAATTCTAGATATTTCCTTGTATTCCTAAGTAAAAGCATGAACATGTTTATGCAAAATAAGAAATAGTGGTAATGTAAAAGAACTTTCTTGCAATGGTATGATTTTTAGAAGTTTTTTTTTCATCATTCCATAACGGTCGATGAATAAAAATTGGTTCATATTCAAGTCCTTGCTCCTACATAGCACTAATTAGAATGGTTTCTTCTTCAAAAATTTCTCTTTCTTGTAAGTCAATATCCTCTATGTGTTCTTTACTACTAAGATATCTAGTGTGGAAATGGTCTCTTCATACTCCTCATCAAATTCTGGAAACCATAACTATCCTAAAAATTTGGTTGAAGGCTTGGTAGGAGGGTAAAGAGAAATATTCTTGAGATCAATGCCATTTGAGATTTTTATTTCTCCTAATATACAATCTATGAAGGCGATTGCAGTTGTAAGCCAAGGTCTTTCCAAAATGATGGGATAGCCATTGAATAAATTTCTAGGCTGCAATACCAAAAAATCTATAGGGTATACCCAAAAATAGACTTCTATAGGGATATCTTCTATTATTCCTTCTACTTTTGCAACTTATCTATCAGGCATATCTAAAACTATGGATGTAGGATTTAGATTTGTTGAGCTGTAATTTCTACATTGCATCGTTTGTCATAATATTAATTGTAGCACCAAGATCAATCAATATAGATATTTGCATTGATCTAATAGTGATGGTGACAACTGGGCTCCATGGTTCACTATACTTTTATGGGGAAGTTTTCCTAGATAGTGGGTCAACCAACTTTCCCTCTACTTGCACAGTATTAGGAAAAGACTTTTTCTTTCTGCATGGTTTCTTTATATATAACTTCTAAACTATTTCATTGATCAAGAGTACATACTTTATTTCTTGAAATAAATAAAGTGATATGGTCAATACCTTAAGATATTTGACCAATTATGGTTTATGGGTATTTACAACATTGTTGAGCTTCTCAAGGTATGGTGCTGCCCTTGAGAAAGGTACATTATCTACATGCAAATTTTCTAGTTTTTCTTCTTATTTTTCTAGGGTTGATTTCAATTGTTTTGGATTAAAAATTTCTTGTGTTCCACCAATTTATTCAATTATGGATGGATCAGGTTCAGGAAATATTTTTCCTAAACGTAATTGGATATTACTGTAGTCAAGAACATGAACTACAGTTTTTTTTTTAGTTTCAACTATATAGGTAGGGGCTACTTATCTTGTATTAATTGGATTTTCCACAGGTTGGGCTGAAAGTGGAGGTTTTTTCACCTACAATGGTTGTGTTTATTTTTTTGGTTGAATCTTCCTTGAAATTTTTTATTAGGATCAGGCAACAATATTTGAGTTTGACCATTGTATATTTTCTACTCTTGATATGGTGGATACTGTTATCCCCACATTTATCCATAGGACTAGTTTTGCATCCAATATTCCATGATGAATTACTCCATATGAATTGTAACCAATCTTGAGGAGATGTCCAAGGAGGATAATTCCAAAATTATTGTGGTGGTTCTGACTGTTCCCATGACATATTGCATGGATATTATTTCCAATTTGTGGGAAAATGAGGGGTATTTTGATATTATGATAAGTTTCCCCTCTATTTTTACCCAACAAAACTGAATTCTTTGGTTTGTGTTTCCAAAATATTTATGATTTAAGGTAGCATATGACATTTGTTAGTAAGGTGTTCCTTTAAAAATATGCTACAGATAGCTAAAAGTGAATTTTTGCTCAAGGGATAATCTTACAAAATATGCTTATTCCTATATCTTGGGTAGTAAATTGCTAGGGTATATTTTGATTTTGTTTTTTTATTCATCTATCCTAAAGTTATGTTTAGATGCACAAGAATACTAGTTTTCAGATTTACAAATTATTCCATTAGGTCTTTAATATCATTACCATTAGTACTCTACTTTCTTCTTCTTTTCCTAGAGTAAGAGTAATTTATGCATAAGTCCACAATTTCATTAATTTTAAGGGTATTTACATCCCCTTTTCTCATTAAGTCTAATGCTTCCTTAGATTCATCTTGTAAGACTTTCAAAAAGATAGCCTAACATATTTTTTGTTGTATAGGTCCATATATCCTTTGAATAAAAGCAAACATATAAAGATAGTCCTCCAAGGTCTCATATTTTTCTTGTCTAATGTAAAATAATTAATATTTTCTATTCCTCACCTGGTAATACTCTTGGTATTTGTATAGGAATTCATTCTCCATTTTTTCCTAAGTTCATATAGATTTCGGTTCTAGACTCTTAAAAAATCATAGGGCTGCATATTTGAGTGGATAAGGGTATACCTTAAGCTTCTAGTTGTCATTTATGTAATCATATATTTGACATAAAACCATGAAATCAAATAATAATTGATTAGGATCTTTAGATACCACCCTCTTGAAATTTGGAAGTACTAAAGGTGAGATTTTCTCCATAGGAGAATCTTGTGTAGGATTCAATTGAATGGGTATTCAAAAGTTCTATAAGGAGGAGTATTATATGTTTGGTTATGGACATTACTATCCCTATCAGGATTACCTTATTTTTTTATGTTATCATCGCAACTCCTAGTATAAACTTATATTTATTGTGTATATGGGATGGATACAAAAGGAGCAAGTGGAGTAGTTAGTCCCTCTAAATATATATTTTTCAAGAGATCCTAAACTTCTTGATGATGAATATGATGCTTCTTGTTTAAGGTTTTCAAGAATTTCAAACATAGGTGATTCACCTCTTAAGCATGAAGATCACATTCTTGTAGTAGAAAAATGGTTGGTTCTGATAAATATTCCTTTCTTCCTTTTTTATCCCTTAACCAATTCATTCATGCTCATTTTCTAAATGGACTAAAATGCAATTTACTAAAAAATATTACTTATACCAGTCATTCATCTAGATTTTACTCTAAAGTTCACAACTTAGCACACTTAACAATTATTGAATTGTTTTATACTTATAACAATACCTATCACCAAAAACAACACCAAAAATGATGAGATTCCTTATTATAATCATTTAATTTTATGTTTGTTAAACCCAGGGTGTTGTACAAGGCTATATACAAAAGAATGTTCAAATAGATTGAATATCAATTCATCTAGATAACATGAATTATTAATAAAATAGACGTTTTTGGGTTTTTAGAGGTCACATTTAATCTTAGTGTGTATGAATTAAAACTTCTTCATTGCAGGAATTCAAAACTACTTCTAAGACTTGAAATTAACACCTAATTACAATTGTAGGAAAGAAAATTGCAAAAATGGAAATCTTATTGAATTCAAACCTAGATTACATTTGCAGAATTGGGATAACTAAATTGAAAGAGTAATTGAAATGGAAAATTTTATGCTAATTCAAATGTTAGTGTCCTATTGCAGAAGGTTGTTATATTTCTATTGTATTAAGTGACAAGAAATAAAGTTGCTAAAAACTTGTCAAATTTAAAAAAAAAATAAAAATATGTTATTTATCAGTTGATCACACACATTCTACACAAATCATACTTGAAACCGTAAACATATTTCATCAACTTAAAAATAGATATTAGTACCATTAAAAATAATTAACAACAATTAACAAGTATTCTTGTACAAGTGCTACAACAAGAATATCGAAAAACCTATTATGATAGTCCTTCCTACAGATCTAAAAGTGGACCTTGCTTTCTGATCCAGAGAAAGGTAATAAAATATCCCCTAACTACTTAAAACACTCACTCAATCAATAGGAAAGAAACATCAGAATTTACTACACTTTATTGACTGTCAACTAATATTACACTTCTCAAAATACTTTTTAGTGCTTCAATTTACTATTGGTTGTGTTAACTATCAAATATTATTACAATTCATACTAGCTACTAGGTCAACCAATGAGGGGTATTAGTTATTTAATATAGTTATTACAATATGCCTCATTTATATTTTCAACTGCATTGTTGTGTGTTAATGATGTGTTACCAAAATTGCAATAGATTTAGTCTAACTTAAGATCAGATTTGTTGTAGTAGTCATCCATTGGCTCTTTCGTGCATTAAAAATAGTGGAAATTAGTTGGTATGGATTGAAAAATATCTATAACACCTGTATTTATCTCCAAAAACCTTCTTCCAAATGAATTAGATGTAATATTACTCGTTTAGACTAAAACATACTATTTTTACTATCATTCCAGAGATCTTTGAAATATTCACTAACAGTAATATGAATTGCATTTTGTTGCAACCAAAATATATGATAAATTCTTTTAAATTGGATAGGACATCTTCCCTATATCTCAAAAATAATTTCCAACCACTGCCTCTTGTTTATGTTGACAAATTCTAGGCCATCTTGTATAATGATAGGTGGCTGGAATTTGTATGAACTATACCTATAGTTTCTAGTTTTCTACAAAAACTTTAAATTTTTGGTGCTAAATTTCCTTTCAAACTATTTGTGAGGTGGGAAAAGTATTCAAACAACATGATGAAATGGTAAATAACAACATACATTACATTGCTAATTTAATTATGCATTTTATTCACTAAATAACCATACAAAAATAGTGCAATAGTGCAGAAAAATAGTCAGAATATAGTATAATGCTTCTATGCAATTTAAACATGCAAACATTAGTACATAATAAATTTAAATCATCTAATTAACATAAAATATCATCACATAAGGTTTTTAATATGACATGAATGAAGTAATTTCTAACCTCATCATTATCTATTGCTAAAACCTTTTGGTTTCTACTTGGATCATTAGGCTTTGTTATACCTGGTAAATAATCCAGTTATACAAGGATAGGTTAGTAGGTGGATCGTCACCTTACAATAATTAATATTTCAAATATTAGTTTGAACTGGTCAGAAGCATGTGATTGTAGACCAGTTATCTCGAATACAATCACAATATCCTTCAAGGATGGGGATTCCTTTATGAATTACCTATTGTAGAATTATTTACAATCAATGTTGTTCCATCTTGGTACAACTTGATTGGTCAATACTTATCCATAGGTGATTTTCCATGAGAGTTTACGATAATACAGAATAATAAAGTAAGTACATTTTAATTGATAGTGAGATTATTGTACAAATGGGTATTGATAGTATCCTACAAAGATGTGTTATGGACAAGAAATTTAAAGCAAATGTGATAGAATCTCATGAAGTGTTGGCAGGAGGATACATGGGGCCAAACACCACTTCTTGAAAATTACTGTTAGCAGGATTATGATAGCCCATGCTAAACAATAATACAAAGGAATACGTACAAGCATATGACAATTACCAAAGAGCAGAAAAACTAGTATGGTGAGACTTTATGCCCTTACATTCATCACAACTATAGGAATTATTTGAGAGATGGGGGTTGGACTTTGTTGGACAATTAAAAACTACCCGTATGTAGAAGTGTCGATACATCATGGTAGCTACTTAATACTTGAAAAAATGGATCAAAGCAAGATAAATACTAGATAACATGGTAGAGAGTTCAACTTGATTATTGTATGAAAAAGGAATTACAAGATTTGATATCCCACTATAAATAATAAGTGATCAAGGAGGTACCTTTGTGAATAATAATATCAAAAATATGATAATATATTTTAGAATTTTACATTCATTATCTATTATGTATTAACCTAGAGCCAATGGATAGGTGGAGACAACTAACAAAGTCCTAGTGTCAACCTTGTACAAAACTTGTGGGATAGAAGGAGCAGATTGGGAGGAAATATTACCATCTATTTTTTGGACATATCGAACTACCTTTAAATAAACAATAGACCATACACCATTTTAGCTAATGTATGGTTAGGAGGTACTAGTGCTAGTGGATTTATTGGTACAAAGTTTGTGGGTAGTTGTGGAGCATCGATTAAGTGACTGAGAATGTCTTAAGGAAAGAGTAGCAATATTAATCAAGTTGGATGAAAGAATATTCATGGTACAATAGGTGATCTAAGTGGCCTAGAAGAGAAGGAAGTTGTGCCATGATAAGAACCTTTGAAAATTAAAACTTAAGTAAGGTGATGTAGTTATAAAATAATGGGAAACAAAACATAAAACTAGGAAAGTTGAAGAACTTGTGGCTTGGTACATTTTGAGTTGTATAAGTGATTGATAATAGGTATTCAAACTACAAACATTGGGTAGAACTAAGGTGCCAAATATTGTGAATGGTTTAAATATGAAGCCATATCAAGTGTAGTTTTTCTTATTTCTTTAGAGAAAATTGAAAGAATATGAAGGGAGAAAGCTCAGTCCACTGAAATGTAGAGATGAATCCAATATCTATTATGGGGAGACCCTAATATGGGACTTGCACTCCTATTTGTATAAGCCGAGAAAACAAGGCCAGTCATCAAAGAACAAGAATTGGTACCTCAACCTGAAGAGAGAAGAAGTATGTGAGTACATGTAAGGTTCATAAATAGGACTAAACAAATAAAAGAAAAATATGAAGAATGGGTTTATCCAAATGAGAGAAGGAACTAGGAAACATTGTTATTAGTAACCCAATTAGAACACAAAATTGTGTATCCACAGTTGGAGCGTAGAGAACTACCTCAACCAATATAAGGTCATAGAAGGATACAACCTATGATATGGTATGAAGATAGGATGCATACCTTTTATATGGAAACATCAAACATAATTGCAAATGAAATCATGGATGAAGATCTAACAAAATTTACCTCATTAGCTTAGATAGGATTATTATAATAATGGATGCAACATCAAATCCAATAGCAACAAGAGGAGTATGAAATATTGCAAGGTCATACTGTAAGACTCCATAAAAAAAATATCCAAGATTTGGATATGACAATGTAAATATTAGATGAGTATAGGAGAGCATGGTTACAAGAATTAGAACTCTCAAGAGAAGAACATGAGATATATTGATTGTATTTAGTATATCTTAAATACAGTTAATATATCTTGAATACAGTCATTAGGATTTACTACTGGAATAAATGTTGGTGAGTGACTAATAATACAATTGTTTTTCTTTCTCATCTTCGACATTGCTAGCAACCCTTCTGTTCTAATTGTTCACCATAGTCTCTCTCTCCTAATTTAGTGAATCAAACTTGCGAAAAGATGCTAAAAGAAAAGATTGATTTGCAAGAATGAAAATACAAAAGTAAGCGAAGGAAAATCTTCATTTGCAAGAACGCAAAGACAAAAGTAAATGATATTTATAGTTTATACAATAGATTTATGAGCGATTATTAGGTTTTAGTGTTGGTCTCATGAGATTCCTCGTCGACCTAGCCAATTCCTCCTCGACCGACCCAGCTATGGTCCAATGGTATTAGTCTACGATTTTTTTTTTTTTTTTATTGTGTATGAGATTTAATCTTTGATTTATTCCAAGTTCTGGTAAAGTATTGTAGTGATATTTTTTTTAGAGTTAACATTATATTTATAACATTGTTAAGACTTTGAGATTTACAATATCAAAAAAGCTTAGGCTTGTGATATTTTCTATAAAAAATATGAAGAGGGCATGGAAATCCTATAATAGTGATAAGTTTTGGAATAAATGCCTCGGAGCTGGGCAACACTATGGGATATTCAAATTTATTTTGCTATTTTATATTTTAACATGTAAATTTTGTCAAGTGAGAGCATGGGTTGGGAGTGTAGTACAAAGTGTGAGTGAGTGGTGAGTGAGTAAGTGCAGCAGGAGTGTGTTGGTTTTCAAAGTGAATGAATTAATAAATAAAGACATAAAAATAAAGTATAAAATAAAATACTACTGTAATTGCAGTTGTAATTATATTACATTAAAACAAAGATAACAGAATAGGGCAAAAATTATTGCTGTAATTTTATCATGACATTATATTGTATCCATTACATTACATTTGAAAAAATGAGGACAAATTTAGTCATGCAAGAAGGCAAGTATTTATTTATATACACAATATGATAGTTACAATAATCTTCTAGATGGTTGGTAGTGCCAGAATAGTCTAAAAAAGTTAGCAATCTTGAAACTCTATTGTGCAAGAATATTTTTGAATGCTAAGCTAGAATTTTCAATGCTAGAACATTATGCAAGATTAGCATCGTATTTCGTTGACCAAAATGAATTTATCTTCAACACTCCCCCATAAATTCATTTTGTCTAATCCCTCTAGAAAACACAAGGACATATGGGTCCCACCTACCTCTTAAAGACATGGCTGATTAGGTACCCATTTACAACAAGGTTTTTATAAACTATAGCCATTGCTATGGTCTCTCTCAACTACTCAATAAAATAAGACTTTATAGTCATTATCAATCAATACAATGCAATGTTGCTTTTACATCTTATCCTGTGATTTTGAGAACAAGACATCCTCCTATAAAATCCACTCAATATTTGTTTCATTTTACTCCATTTTATCACATCTAGCCATCCATAATCAACATATACTTTGTTGGTTATTTCATATTTGTCCCGATAATAATTCTTAGAGTGATTATTTGCACCACAAATTTCACATGGATGCAAATTCCAACACTGAGTAACCTCATGTCCTGATCGACCACAATGACTACAACAATTCATTTTAAAAAGGTCATTCATCTTATAGGTTTCTCCTTTCACAAACTTGGTTTCACCACTTTTGGTTTGACTGACATAACCAAGGCCTTCATTCTTTGGCCTTATGGTTGGCTCTATGGGCTTTCTTATGCCTTACCCATTCCTTCTCAAACATTTGCCATAATATCCCATTGTTTTCATTTTTGGATCCAACACCTCTGGTGTGCTTTTCAAAGCACGCAATCCATTCATCTGCTAACTTTAGGTTAAAATACTCCTATTTCTCCAATTCCTTCTTTACCTTTTCAACATTATTAAGCTTTTTCAATGTATCTGGATTGTGGGGTTCTACCAAGGCTTTTTTATATGCCTCAATCACTAGCTCAAATTCTTTAGAGCACTTAGCCATCTTAACATATACAATTTATTTTCTAGTCAATGCTCAAGAAACCATTTTATAATTTTTTGGAAGTTCTCTTTATTTTTCAATAACTTTATTACAATCATTGATACATTCATCATACTATCTCATTTCTAAATAAATAGCTACTCTATTTGTAATGTAGGAAATATCCCCATCATTTAGATCCATTGCTCTTGTATAATGCTCAATGACAGTCTCAAAATATTTCTTCTTGTAAGTTGCATTTCCAGCTTCTTTTTCCTTATGTGCTCCAGACTTACAAACTTGTTTCTCTTTCTCTTCATTAATCATTAGGTCACATGTATCACAAGTAATTTTTACCATCATAGGCTTGACCTTCAAATTTTTATACTCTTCTTTAATCATATCAAGAGTGATTAATACATTGTATAAGGTATTTACAACATCAAAAGGAAATGTAACTCCATTCTTGAAGTGATCTTCACAATCTTTGAGAATTGTTTGTAAGTTGCACTTAAGTGATGATAAATCTCCATCTTCACTTCCTGCTAGAAAATAAATAATTTTATCTGGCATCACATTCTTTTGATCTTCAACTTGTTTACTATTTTGTTTCTTCCTTGACTTTTCCATGATGCAATTATTTTATTTTATTTTTATGACCTTTAAATTTTTTCCTCCTCAACACAATAACAAAGGTATCGGGTACCACCGATCATGCACCCCAAATACAACAATTATATTTTTTTCAAAATATTCAAACATATTTTACTCAATAATTTTCTCAATAATCTATCATTTTTTAAACCCTATAGGAAAGGAAGAAGCAAACAATTCCTTCAAAACCCTTAAAATTTTTTGCCCTCGTTACCAATACAAAAAATTTCCTTCATAACTCTCATCCAAATATCTTCAATGCACAGCTTAAAAATAGTAAAATATTCTAATAAACTCCTTGAACATGCACCATAAATGGATGATCCTATATGTGGATCCACTACACAAACAATTGGCCATGACTGTAGACTAAATTGTGCATGAGATACATATATTAATGTTCCCCTCAAACTGGATCAAACCTCATTTCAACTAGGTTTTCCGTTTCTCACAATAGATCTTTTAGACCACACACAAAAAAAGGAACAAAACACAGAACATGTATAAAGAACAAGAATTAAAAAAAAAGAATCACTCCACTATCACTCTACCATGTCAGTCAAAAGCTAGGGCACTCTTGCAAAAAAATCTATGTTTCCCTGCACTTGAAAAAACCTTTTTCATTACCTCCTCCATGATCATGCTCAAATGAAATCCAGCCTTCCATATAATTTAAGCTTCATGGGTCAAGGGTTCTACTGCCCATTATTCAAATTATGAATGATGAAGTAAATCACACCATCAAGAGAAGCTCTAGGTAGTTTCTGCAACTCGATCTGCAATCACACCATTTCCTCCACAAGCTCACACACGATGAACAAACCCTACAAAAAACACAATAGATATATCCATATCCAGAAAAACATGGGCTATGATACCAAATATTAGTTTTTAGATAAAACCAATTAATAAATCAAGGCATAAAAATAGAGTATAAAATAAAATAGAGTACTGTAATTACTACTACAATTATATTACATTAAAATAGAGGATAACAAATTAGGGTAAAACTTATTGCTACAATTTTATCATTATATTACATTGTACCCATTACATTTTCCTTGAACAAAGGAGGACCACTTCACTCATGCAAGAGGATAGGTCTCTATTTGTAGACCCACTATAATAGTTACAAGAAACTTCTACATGGTTGGTAGTGCCATAACAATCTATAATGTTAGCAATATGGAGATTCTACCATGTGAGAATATTCTAGAATGTTAAGATATAATGTTTGATGCTAGAAATTTCTGAATATCAACACCCTCTTTCATTGACCAAAATGAATTTATCTTCAATAATGCGAGCGTGATTAAGGATATGGAGTAAGTGTTGTAGGGAGTACAAGGTTGAGTGTAAGTATGAGACTAGAGTAAGTGGAACCAAAAGCAAATGTGAGTAAGTTTAGATAGAAGTTAATGCAAGCTAAAATAGAGGAGGAAGTATGATCATGAATCAAGAAGTAGAAAGCTAAGAGCGAGGATGAAGTACGAGCAAGAAGTAGGAAGTAGAAATTAAAGTAATCAAGGAAAATTACACTTCTCAAGTGCCTTGGCACAAACAAAAATACAAATAAAACAAATTATTATGAGTCAAACATAATTACAATCAAACATATCAAAGAGGAAACTCCATATTTAAAATAATATGGATATTAAAAGGATAAAAACCCATATATATCAATATATAATCATATGTTCATGTCCATAATTAGGATAGAAACTAGCAAAAAATAAATAAGCAAAAAGAAGAAAATTGTAGAAATAAAAATAAAAATAAAAAATTGCTATAAAGCTCTAATAAATGGAAAAAACCATAGCAAAAACCTAGAATTAGAAAAAAAACTAGTGGTATGATATGTGAGTGAAAGAACAAACTCCATATTTGACCTCTTACATTTGCAAGAAATCTTATAGAACCCGTTGACATTCTTTTGATAACTTATTTGTTTCTTGATTTAATTCCTTATAAACATGAGTAGAAGAGATATTTTCAAAAAAAGAAATTATCTCCAACAATTTATCTTCCATCAGTCTAAGCAAATAATTTTGTAATTGAGTAGATTCATTAATCTAGTTAATGAGTATAGTAGAATGTCTAAAAATTGTAACCTTTTCACATAAGCATACTTCATTAGTAATCTCAACACTTAAAACTTTGAAAATTTATTGAAACCCATCCGAATACCTACTTTAAATTTGATATAGTTGGTATATTATAAGTACAAAATACCTCTTGCACTACTAAAATCCAACTATATCTAACTGGCCCCATAAAATAAACTCCATGGTTGAGATTTTTCAATGAATAATTTTTCTACTTGTCAAGGTTTCTTATGTTTGAAAGGCCCTTTGAGGATTAAGACCAAAGTTGAGAAACAATGGTGAAATTGTTCTATTGATTAATAATGCATTACATAGTTTTATAGTTCTTGAAAGAACTATAAATAGACATGGTGATTGAGAGAAATCCTCTCAAACTTATGACAACAAACTAACTTAAAGATATCTCTTATCCTAACAACATGCTAATCTTGGACTATGGTCAAACATTGACCAACCAAGCCAAAACCTCAATGTATGTTAATCAAATTAACTAGAAATATGTAAATCAAAACATTAAACTAAAACTAAAGACTAGGAATTAATACTTAGGACTAAGGAGGCAATGTTGAAAATATTCCAACATTCTCCCCCATGATGCTAAAGACACTCATGCAAGAGTTCTTTAAGCATCACAGAGTTGGAAGAAAATATTTCTCTTACGTTTCCTCCAATATTGAATCAAGAAATTAGAATTTACAAAATACTTGTGGTGGCTCTCCTTCCACTCTTCATATGGAATGTCCTGCAAATGTTTGAGTGCCTTATTTTTTTGATTAGCTCGCCCTTCAACAAAATTATCTCCTCTTGTGATTTCCAGAAACCACTCTCTTACATCTTTATCATTGTGGTATTTAAACCATGCTCTCACATTTTGATCTTCTTTTACATCTTCAACATTAAACAATACTCCACATGAGTATTTACAATTAATCATCTCACATAGATGATTATACCATACAATTATTTCACATATTTTCACACAAAAAATCACCACAAATATGGCCATATAATGACCAACTACATATGCAACATAAAGTTGCTCCTCACACAAATATTCTCTCAAAATAATGACTTTACAAGAATCCTTCTTCCAAGGAATTTTGAACACATCATTTTGATCCATGTGATCCAAGTTCTCCATCACTGTCTTCTCTCAAAGAAGACTCTTCATCAAAGTTGTCTCAATGAGACAATCACATCTCAATAATGCCTTTGGAAGACATTTTCCTTTCTTTTCATTCCTGCTCACAAAAAACAAATCATTAATCATAAAAACATTACCTTTAGTATGAGTAGATTTGGTGTTTTCCATAAAGCTATTTTGTAGCAGTTCTCCTTTAGGGTATGGTGCTTCAAGATCAACCATGAAATCTTCACTAATAGTTCTCCTCCTTTGTTCAATCCATGTTGGTGTGTTGAAACACCATTCATTCAAGCAATCATACATAGTTGCATTTTCAAGACAACTCTCTTTCTGCAATGTAGTCACTCCAAGTGAGTGATCATCATCCATGAGTGATGTTTTCTTTGCCATTATGATAAGAAAATCAGCAATCTCATTTCTATTTTTTGTTTCTATCCCATTTTCCCTCTCACTTTCCATATCCCAAATGAGAGAGTCTTGTGTGTTCTTTTCTTCACACAACACATCCTTCACCCTTGATGAGTGATATTCAAACAATAAGCCTATTGCTTCCATCTCCTCTTCATCAAACTTTTCTTGTGGATCAACATCCCACATCACTTCATTTGTTCTTTCAAGAGAGCACACATCCATTCCAATTGAATGGTCTTCATGCCAATGATCATCCATGAACATTGCTTCTCCATCATCTTCTTTATTCTCCTTCATGAGAATTATAGGTGCATTCTCCATAATACACTCTTCATTTATCTCCTCCATGAGATATTTTTTATCATACATTTCACTTTGATGGTCTTCAAGCAAGGAACACTCCAATGTGAGTGTTTCTCTTCCTTCATATTCAAAGTCTTCTTCCACTTTTGAGTGGTCTTCACTACAAGGTCCTTGAGAAATTGTCTCTCCATTGAGACATCCATCCTCTTTTCTATCAATGCGAATGCTTTCCAAGAATGCCATTCTACAAAAAATTTATTAGTATAATTTTTCTTTTCATATTTTCTCCTCCTAAAAGAAATAATTGACTATTACAATTTTCCATGCCATTACAAGACATGTCTACAACTATGGGTGTCTCACAATAACTCTCTCCAATGAGAGCTATACAAGGCTCCTTTGCCTTCTCATCCTCTTCTCCATGAAGGGATTCCTCATCTTCGTCTCTCTTCTCTTCAAGAAGTTCATCATCACTCTTTTCTTCAAACATGTCTTCCTCTTCAAGGAAGAATTCACCATCATAAGAATGTATGTCTTCATATGAGTCTTTAAAAGACTCTTCAAAAACTCCTTCAAAAGGATCTACTTCAGAAACTTATTCAAGGAAGCAAGGCTCCTCCTTGATTAAAAAATATTCATGATTGTCACACGTGGATTTATGGGTATCCTCATCAAACCCATAAGCATACTTCAACAATTTCCATACCATTGTATTTGATCTACAATTGGCTATGAGAGGAAAAACATTCTTTTCCATTCCTCTCCTCAAATCCATAAGAGCTAAGAAATTTACATATTGCTGCTCCTTCTTCTCTTTTCTCTCCTCGCCTTGTAGCTTGATCCAAGTGGGTTCCTCATAACCATCTTGAACTATATCCCATAAGTCTTGAGCCTTCAATAATTTCCTCATCATTATGCTCCAAATAGCATAATTATTTCCATTGAATTTGGGCACTTCGAATTCTTTATACATGGTGGCCATTCTGCAATCCACCATTCATCAATATTCCACCTAGCTCTCATCCAATCCTTTCATGTAGACTTTTGATATACTTATCTAAAAGTCCAATAAATTTCAAATCCAAATTCACACAAATGAGAAATATGTGATCAATTTACTTTTGCCCTTTCTATCACAATTTCAGATCTAGGATTGTTGAAGGAAAAATAAATATTCAGATACATTAATCAATACAGATCCAAATGACCTGAAATTTTTTCTTAATTATGATTTTATCCAGATAATATTTCTCCCAAAATTTTAGAAGCAAATACACTGTATTCCACCTTATACAACCATTTTATTGAAAAACTAAAAATGCTAATAAAATCTGCAAATTAGCTCCAAATCACCTAAAATTTTGACTGCATCCTTTTGATATAATTACCTAACCACCCTAAAAATTTCATAATCAAATGCTAATAAAATCCGCAAATTAGCTCTTCCTTGCAAATCTGCTAAGTGCTGGCCACTTGAGTTTCTCTGACAAAGTGTGTGCTTCATATCTCTTCACACCACTCTCCACAGGTTTTGATCCATCTGAGAAAACCTAATCTGATACCAAATGAGAAATAATGGTGAAATTATTCTATTGATCAATAATTCATTACATAGTTTTATAGTTCTTGAAAGAACTATAAATAGACACGGTGGTTGAGAGAAATCCTCTCAAACTTATTACAACAAACTAACTTAAAGATAGCTCTTATCCTAACAACATGCTAATCTTGGACTATGGTCAAACATTGACCAACCAAGCCAAAACCTCAACGTATGTTAATCAAATTAACTAGAAATATGTAAATCAAAACATTAAACTAAAACTAAAGACTAGGAATTAATACTTAGGACTAAGGAAGCAATGTTGAAAATATTCCAACAAAATTTATCATATGAAATATGAATTGAAATAGGAGTATTAACTTCCCTTCAAAAATAGTTTCCTTTCATGCCAACCATATACCCCAACATATAAGACATGGTAAAGAAAGAAACTATTTCAGATATATTTTCAAAAACAACTATCTTAAGCATACCTCCACTACTTCTCCTTCCCAAATATTTTGAATTTTAGTTATCTATTCAACTTCTAACCAAACCTTTTGATAAAAAAAAGCACTTGTTTAACAAATTTGTGATGTTTTACTCCTCTAACCAAAACAACATACAAATACTTAGACATTATCTATTTCTCCAAATACTTTTTTGGAGCTGAAAATTTCTAAATCTAATTCCACCATCAAGCAAGTCCTTAGGGATTAAGTTCAAAACATGCTTTGTAGTAAATTTTATCCATATACTGACCCCTATATTTGTTGTATACCCAATGAATAGTATTTGGTTTATCTCTTAGCCTTATATAACTCTTATTAATACTAATAGTGTAAGCCTTCCACAAAATAACCTACTCACCAAAAATATCAAAGAGCCTACTTTCAATTCTAGCTCCAAACACTAGAAGAATTAGATTCCCCCACTTGATGAAGAAAGTAAAAACCATTGGCTTGTAAAGAACCTATCATAGCTTCTAAAAAAAAAAAACTTTTTGCACAATCCAAAATATAATTAGCCCCTATTCTAACTTGTTCACCGTTTTCCACTTTCCAAACCAAATATTTTTCAATCATAAAAATGGTTTGTACTAGTGCCTTCCATTAAATGGAAATATTTTTTATACATACTTGTGGACTTTTGATCTAATACATAAAGGTTCCTAGATGAATAATGTTTTTTTCAATAATATTCTTCTATAATCCTTTTCTGATAAAAATCCTCCATAAGCTATTTGCTACAAAAAAAGAACAAAAAATAATGGTAATATTAAGTCCCTAACCACCTTCCTCCTTTTGCATAACAATACTCAACCACTTATCTAAAGGAATGCCTCCATGTTCCTTGTGTCTAGTATAAATAAATATGAATTAGTGTTTTATTATTTTTATATAAATATTTTTTGGAATAAAGGCCAAGGATTATCAAAGCATAAGAATTACCTCAAGAACAAAATTTACAAGTGTTAATCTCCAATCAATAGATAACCATCTATTACACTAGTAATTAATCCTAACTTTAATCTTATCTAAAATTCATCCTGAGTATCTATTCCTATAACTATTTTATATTACTACAAAATCTAGATACTTAAAGCCTTCCTAAAATTCAAAGATATTAAAAGAAAAAATCCAAAAAAACCCTATTCAGTCTCCTACTCCAAACTATTAAAGCAAATATAAGATTTTTTAAAATTATTCTGCATACCAATAACAATACTTTAAGTGTCCAAGTTTTCCTTTAACTTTCTATATTCCCTTAAACTACCATTAGTGAAGAAAAATGCATCATGAAAAAAAAAATGAGATAAATAAAGGACCCCCATTTTTATCCTAGACATGGATCATGCCATCTTTGTAGGTAGTAAATCCACCTCCAAGAAGAAGAAGAACTGTTTTTTGGATTTGCAAAATGTTGTCCTATTTTTTCAATTTTGATTAATATGTACAAGTGGTCAAAATGTACAAGATGTAAAAATATATAATTTAAAATATCAATGAAATTAGGTTAAATGTGTATTTGGGATGAATTTGATACAAATAAAATAAGACTTAGTAAAACCTTGTAATGAATTATTTTAAGATAATTTGAAATGGTAGTTGTAAGTAATGCGATGTCGTAGGAACCACTTTGGAATTGCCTAGGTATGCATTATATAGTTCTCTATTCAATTTTTCAGGTTATTCATTTATTCATGGAGTTATTGATTATTCATGATAGGAATTGTATACTGTTCACTATTGATGTATATTGTTGTTGAGCCCATTGTGATCAGTAATTATGGATGTATTATACAAAAATTATTATAATATGAATATATCAAAAAAACTCTTTGCTTCTGTGTCCATGTGAATTCCATTGTATATTTTGGTTATTGTAGGTTGTGTAATTGATGTTTAGATGCATAACTTGTTATGTTAATTTCATGGAATTGCATTAGAAATAACTCTGATCATCCCAAAAACCTAGTGTGAAAACATGAAATGATTGCATAATAAATTATGGTTGTATAGATACATTTCCAAGCAGTTGTATAATTTCTAGATATGCCCTTGATTATAATTCATTACTATTAAACTAGGGTTTGCATGTTGGAAGGAAAGTGAGAAATTATGATAAGAAAAAATCCCAAAACTTGTCTTGAAGATAATGGTTGTGCATGTTGGTGAATATATGTATAAGTTGCAGCAAGGGTTTGTATAAACCATACACATGTTGTACCAAATCATACAAGTGGTCGTTTATTCTATTTCATAATAAAGCAAGACAAAACCTGCAAAATACGGAAAATATTATTATTTCAAAGAGATCGATTACAAACATGATTGATTTGAGTTAAAAAACTACTTATAAAATATTTTCTATGTGGAAAATCATACAATTGTACGATTTGGTGAGTGTAAAAGCTATTTTTGGCAAATTGATATATTACACAAGAAAAACCGTACAAGTTGTAAGATTTGGGTAAGTTGATTTTGAGCCTTTGGAAATCATATCTAGGCCTTATCAATCACCTCTACCTTTGGTAATACTACACCATTAGACTACATTTGGCATCATTTATTTATCAAAATTTGATTTTTTTTTAAAACGGGTTAAAATTATTGTAGTCGAAAAGATCCTACAAAGTGACAAATTGGGAGTACTACTAAATTGGAGGTGTATGACAAACACAAGCATGATAAGGTATAATATATGAGATTAAATAATATATTCTAGTTATGAGGAGCATGAGAAGTTCTCAAAAAATATATGTGAATAATGTTGAACACAATATGCATGAACCAGTGATGGAACAAGTATGGACATCTAACAAAGGAGAGATTGAAAGATTGGATACATTGTTGATAAAAACATAAGAAGAGGAGCAAGAAGAACCTAGAGTCAACAAGAATATTTGTGTAAATGAAGACATTAACAAGTGAACTATGCAAGGTCGAGGTGAGTGGATTATGACACCTGAGAAAGTAGTAGATGGGTTTCAAAGGATTATGGTGGACGGGAGTCAAGAACCAAAGAAACAATACATGAGGTATTAGGAGGATGGACCAAGGACATAATATACACATTAGTGAACGACATTATGGAGTGAATATGCACAAGAGGTTGCAATATGACTGTTTGGTGAGTACAATAGACCTTGAGTAGATAATTCCAATGAGGACCATCATAGTGAGTCACCTACAAGGAGGAATCAGTTAAGGATTCTAGGAGATACTTCATCGAGTGAAAAGAAAGAACCACCAGTAATGGCCAATTTAGATAATCAAGAAGGAAAGTATATATGTCCACCATTTATAGGTGAAGGAAAGGAAGACCTGATAAGATACATTGGGATATGCATAACTATTTAGAAAGAAAATGGTTTGGACTAAGAAGATGAATGGTTGTAACTCGCCATGTTACAAGGACTCGCCATGGATTTGTATTTGAAACACGAAAATACACTATTTTTTTATGCTTGTAACACAATGAAGGATGAATTCATTGAGTTTCACACTTTAAAGGATTATGGAGATATTGTAACTAAAATTTGTTCCACTAAGCAAAGATCTGATGAAAATGTAAAGTCATATAATCATCGATTAAAGTAGTTCGTGGACAATATGCAAACATCCTTAGTAGATGTATTGGTGAAAAGATGATTTCTATATGGGTTCCTACCCATATATAATAAACATATGAAGGTAGTTCCATATTCCACATATGAAGAAGCCTTGGAGAATGTAAATAATTTGTAAATCAAGGTGAAACAAATAATTATAAAAATAATATCATGTTCTAAGTGTTATGATTCAGACAATGATGAAGATGATATAATATAATAGGTAATACAATAATTCCAAAAGGAATTTAATAAGATAATAAAATAGGTGAAGGGTAAAGTTAAACAAGATAGGAAGGATATTTGGTGCACAAAATGCAAGTTTGAATGCCACATGAATGTTAGTTGTCCTCAAAATAACTATTGTCACATTTGTAATGTACTTGGATATGAAGTGATACAATATACATTTGATGTAAATGTTCACCCATAGGTCCTCTAAATTCAATAGAAGAATGATAAAAAATAAAACTCAAGGGAGTGGTAAGTAGACTACCAGTGGTGGTTATAGGAATAACCAAAAAAGGGGAAGGAAATACCAAGCCAACAAGTAGGGAGGACAAAGTTACCTATAATATAATTCAAAAGAAAGACCAATCATATAGTGATACAATTGCTATATGTAGGGGCATTTTGTAAAGAAATGCCCTTCACCCAGAAACAAGAAATATGATAGACCACTATTACACATATGTCTATATGGTGTGGTCCAAGAAACCACAAAGAAACAAATTGTCAAAGGCAAACAAGTTCTAGTAACTTGAAGAATGTAAACTTTTTTGGAAATCAAGGTACCTCCAATTAGAGAGTAATCTATAAAATATTTAGCCATGACAAGGAATTAGGATGATAAAAAAAACTACCTCAAACCTACCAAAGGAAAGAAACAATGGCAACTTTTGAAAATTGTACTCGAGGAACAAGAATAGAAGGCAATGCAATTGAGACTAGCAGGATAAAAAGAATTAAAAAAAACCATCAAAATATAAAGTAGTTGTGCAAAATATAGTAGCACAAGTCATGAATACAACTATCAATATTAAGGTGGTAAGTTTATTAGAAGCCATCCCATTGTTGCATAAAGTGATGGTGAAATAAACACAACTTCATAAGGTGATGGAAGTTCAGAGCCAGTCGATCAAGGAAGCAGAACAAAAGAACTATTTTATAAATCCAACCATATTGATGATTGATGTTGGGAAGAAAATTGCATTAGTCCATATGAAAATCATGGGGTACAAGTTGATACAATTCATTGTCTATGGAGGATCTAGTGTTAATGTGTTACCCAAGAAGACTTAGTAAGTGATTGACGCTCCATGATTATGGGAATATAAATTTTAATTGTATGGTGATGACCAATATAATATTGAGGCAAAGGGTGTATTGAAAGCACAAGTTATAATAGCTAACTAGGAATTCATCTTGGATTTTATTGTGATTACCATGCAAAAACCAACATATGATACCTTGTTGGGAAGAGGATGGTTACAAAGATTCAATGTTAATAATAATTGGAGAAAATATTAGACCACCTTTAATAAAGGATAACACAAATATATGATCAACTTTAATAACTAGAGGATTATTGAGGATGTGACCACGATCGATGAATCAATCAGTTCTTCAGATGAAGAGGATTACGAGCCTAATGAAGAAGGGATGTTGTACCTGGATGATTGTAGTGAAGGTGAAGCTCGATCTGATAATGGAATCCTTCATTGGAATATAGAAGAGTACAAGATTTTTTATCCCACCTGCCTTTGTATTAATGCACAAGATAGCATGAAAAAACAAGATGAGATGAAGGTTAGTTCTGAACCAAATAAAGAAGAAGAGGAAAAATGGATATTCTCTAAATGTTTTATAGAATACACTATGGGAGATAGTGAAATTGATGCAAGACTAGTGCATCCAATAAATATCAAAAAGGCAGTAACATATCCTCGGAATATTAAGTTTGAAGCACCTAAGATAGTGGATGTAAACCTAGGAATAGAGTAAGAACCTATAATGATCCACTGTGGTGATGATTAGAATCTAGTATTGAAAGTAACAACTTTCAAGATATTCTTGGAATACAAGTATGTATTTTCTTGAATGTATAAGGAACTGAAAGGGGTACTACCAGATTTATGTGTCCAAAAGATCATGATAATACATGGGATACAACTAGTAATAAGAAGACCTTATACTATAAATCCTAAGTATGACACATTAGTAAATGCAAAATCAAGAGATGATAGATGTAGGCATAACTTTTAGAGTGCTTCACTTTGCTATTGGTTACATACACTGTCAAATCTTATTATAATTTCTACTAGCTACCAGCTCAAACAATGAGGGAGATTAGTTATTTATACTAGTTATTACAATATGCCTCATTTATATTTTCAACTACATTGTTGTTTGCTAGTGATTTGTTACCAAAACTGCAACAAACTTAGTCTAACTTAAGGTAAGATTTGCTGCAGTAGTAACTAATTTGCTCTTTGGAGAATTAAAAATGGTGGAAATGAGTTATCATGGGTTGTAAAATATCTATAACACCTGTCTCTATCTCCAAGCACCTTTCCATGGATTTATTGGATGCAATCTTGCTCATTTGGGCTGAAACAAGCTATTTCCCATGTCATTCCAGGGATCTTCAGAATATCTGCCAGTAGAAATATTGATTTGTGCTCAATTGTAACCAAAAAAAGTGATAAAGTATTTTAAATTTGAAATGACCTATTTCATATCCCTCAATAATCATTTCCAACCACCACATATTATTTATATTGACAAATTCCAGGCCATATTGTATAATGATAGGTGGCTAGAATTTGTATGGATTGTTAGAATAAGAGAATCTTCTCTTAAGTTCTACTAGGATAGACACACTTGAGTTTCCACTCTTCATGTGTTAGGAGAACTCTTAGTTGCGTCTTCATCAGGTCTGATGAGTTGTTGTAATCCAACAGCTTTCAGTGATCAACTTTGCTATTTATACAAAGTTGATCCTTGGAATAAATCAATCAATTCTATTTTGATTCTTCAATCTCTTGTAATGCTTTGCATATATATATGGAAAATTATAACATGGTACCAGAGTAGGATATATTCTTCTAGCATTCTCTCTTGAAGGAAGTCTTTCGAACTGGTTCTTAATATTTTTCTTCTTTGTTTTTAAGAAGAAAATATTTTGTAGTTTATCTTAGATGCATTTTTTTTGAGATATTTGCTTATGGTAATTCATTTTTAATTTTTTTCTAGCTTCTATTTTACCATTTATGTAATTTTTATATCTCAATATTTTCTTATTAAAATAAAATATGTTTAATGCCCTCCTCTATTGCATTTGTTTATATTTTATTCTCCTTCTTCAAGCGCAACAACTCTGTGTAATTTCAAAGGAGAAAAAATATAACTAGCAATCATTTAAGAGGTCATTATTTTTTCCCATATATTTTCCTACGTTTTTTTCCAAATGATTGCAAAAAATTTGACTTCCATAGCCTTCGATGCAACTATTGTGGAAAATGTAGCCTTCTTTGCGTTGAGGAATCTAAAAATATTTTATTTTGCATATCGTTTAAGTCTTCGTCAATATTTAATATTTGATTTCCCTCATCACATCAAATAATAAACTATTGGTTTAATAAATAAACCAAAGAATCATTTCCTATAATAGGAAACATGGATTTGTATAGCACATAAAGCTTCGGTGTGCTTGAATCTTTTCCCAACGGTATATTCTATATTTTTTTTTTAATATTTTTTTGCAATCTAACTGGATCTCATTCCTGTTGCTTCATTTGATGCTTCATAGAGTCCTTCGACTATTTTTATTTATAAGGACCTTCATTGGCATGGGAAAATATTAACATTTTGCTATGAAACATTTTTAAAGCTTAATAAGCCCTTCTATATATGTTTTGCAAGCTTTGTGTTCTAAAGGTTTTTTTTTAGGTGCCTTCATTCAGTTTGAAGGTCCATTTTACCTCCTTTTTTTAATGTCGTTATAAAGTCTACATATTTTATAAGCATAGTTTTTCTTCAGCATAGGATTTGTGATCACAAGAACTATGTTTTACCATAGTCCGTAGGGCCCTAGTCCAATCGTCTTCCCTTCTAAGTCCTTCCTCTTAGAATTCAATCACTCTTCACTTATTGCTCTGTGGATGACGTTGTCTACATGTTTACACTGGTATTGATAAAAAAAAAAATTATTTATATTTTTATTCTAACCTTGAGTGCAAATAAGTTTATGGTCCAGTGTTTTCATCTCTTCCGCAACGCCATTTTTTCAAACGTTGAAATGAGCAAGGATTAGGTTGTGGCAATGGGGTTTTAGGCTTCCAAAACCATTTTTCATCAAAACTATGACGCCTAATTTTTTCCTTATCAACGCAACCAGGGTGATCCTTTTCTCTAACTTAAAAAAAAAATCTATTAATATTTTATATCTATTTTATACATCTGCACTTATGTAGCCTTCCGAGGAAAATGTTATGTTTTTCTTTTATTTTCGGTCTTCCCTTGGCTCGAAAATCAATATTGTAATTTTTTAATAAAATTTGGGGGGTTGATAAGGTGCCTTTCTTGCACCTATCAAAAATCTGGGGGGCATGTTTCTTTGCATCACTTTTTTAGCCTCCATTTTTTCTCTTAAATTTTGGTTATATTGCTTAACTAAAAGATCTCTAAATCAAAAAGTAAATTTTAATTAGTATAAGGTCCTTTCATTCAAAAAAAAAAAAAAAAATTAATTAACTTTACTAAGTTAGAGCTCTAATAGATTAAATCCTTTTATTAGTAACATAAAAGTATTTCCTTATAATTCAATTGTGATCACCATTTGTATATTTGCTTTATAATTCATATTTGTTTTAATAAATATAATTGCAATTTATTTTTACAAATTCTATAGTGATCACATATTTTATTGTCTTAAGTTTTATTTTAATATTTCTACATTAAAACTAAGTTTTAAATTCATAATAAATTGTCATGACATATTTGGATATTTTCTTTATAAATATATATTTTTAATTAAATTGCAATTAATTTTTATACAAATTCAATAGTAATCTCAAATTTCACCGTCTATAATTAAAATTTCTTTTAATATCTCTACATTAGAACAAATTTCTTATTTCCCTTTATTTAAGCAATATCAACATAATATTTTTATTTAAGCATTAATAATACTTATTCACTTTTTTTGGCTAATTTTAATTTTCTTTTCCATAATCAAACAAATACAATATCTCTTACCATTATTGGGAATCCTAAATAACTTTTGGTTTACCTCAAGTAAGGGTGAGTTATCAAGATAAATAATATTGGCCTAGATGATATAAGCCTATGTTCCAAGTATCGAATCTTATCAATACTTATAGTTTCCCTATCATAAGGGTGGGTATTTGAGAGGACAAGATATATAGGTCTGACATATTTGTATTTCTTTAATAAAACTTAACATCAAATATCAATAATACTTATATTTTCCCTCTCTTTAGGGAGGGTATTTTTGAAAATTTAGTGCTCCTAAAACTTTTTCCAAATTTTTGTTCTCTTCCCTCATTGATTATCATGTTCCCTCTAATTACTTATAGTTTCACTCTCGTAAGGGCGAGTAATTTTTTGGAAATTTGGTATTTCTTTGAGGCCTTGAACATATTTATCCATTGACTTCCATTAAAAAATTTAAAGAGGGAAACTTTGGGTTAACTTAAAAATTAATTCAATTGATCTTCTCACTCCTCATAACTACCATACATAGAAACAAAAAGTTTTAAATCTCATTTCTCAAAAGGGTCTCACTCACATTTTAGAAGAAAATCAACCTGATTTTGATAAAGAATATGAAATATTTGTTCACAAAGGAAAAATGCATGGAACTATGGGTATTATTAGCTCTAATGTTCATGAAAGTTTATGGTTTCACATTACATATTGTAAAACTCCTCATGAAACTTGGGAAAAACTAAAAAAAATGTTTGTAAAAGTAGACCAAATAAGATCAATGCAACTAGAAGCAAAAATGACATCTTTGTGTCCTGATGATTTTAGCAGTATTATTTACTTCCTTACCAAATTCAAATAAGTCCTATCCCAATACAAATGCAGTGGAAAACTAATACTGAAGAAGAGCGTATTTATCTAATTCTTTCTAAACCAAATGGTGCATTTCATATTTTTGCAACTATCTTTTTATCGACTAAAGATGCTCTTGGTGCAACCTTTAAAATGCCCTCCTTAGAGGATTTTTGTGATAGACTAACTAGGGAAGAAAATAAAATTGTCAAATATAAGTCTTTTTCCTCTTCGTCTTCCTCTAAATATTTAGTAGCACCTCTTCTAAAGAAAAATACAAAAATAAGGAAAGGAATCCTACAACCTATACTCACTACAAAAATAATGGTCATTCTGTAAATAAATATTGGAAAATATTACAACACCTAGAGGCAAATATAAAATATCAAAATATAGACAATAAATATCAAATAGGGAAAGCCCTAAATGTTCAAGGGAAAACCTCCAATCCTTCCTCAAATTACTGGGTTCTTGATTTTGGAGCTACTTATCACATGGCTGCTTCATATGAGTCTTTCTCTTCTATCTTCTCTAGTTCTACCTGTTGCATAGAAGTGGGTGACTCTTCCTCTATCCCAGTCAAAGGAAAGGGGGACATAATCATTGATGGTGGCTCTATAAAAAATGTTCTCTATGTTCCAAAAATTGCCACAAATCTTATCTCCATCTATAAAGTTTGTAATTATGGGAATGGAAAAATAGTTCTCTTCTCTTCAACAAGAGTTGAGATAAGAGACTTTCAAGATCCCCACTCTCTCATAGCCAAAGGAGATATAGATAATAAAATTTGCCTTTTTCACTTTAAAGAATTCAAAAATCTAGAAGGGTCATCCTATTTTGTGGCTCATGGAGATCTTGAAAGTAAGATTTGGCATGAAAGTTTTTGTCATCTTAGTTACCTATAATATAATTCATAAGAAAGACCAATCATATAGTGATACAATTTCTAGGTGTAGAGATATTTTGTAAATAATTTCCCTTCACCCAGAAACAAGAAATATGATAGACCACTATTTGGAAGGATATTTCCTTCTACTATTTTGTTAATGAATAAATAAAAAATAAATCGAATGCGGAATGTGAGGCGTATAGAAAATATTTAATTAAAAATCAATTGCCACTAGGAGGGCAGATCCCGCAGTTAAGGCAATTATAAAAATGCAGAGATAAAAATAGCAAAAGATGATTTTCTCAATAAATGAAAACTATGCTAATAAATATGAGTTTTTATTCAATTGGATAACCTAGTCAACTGCTAGGTTTGGTATGTAGCATGACTCCCCTCATCGGAAATATTTGTCCTCAAAGTTGGAAATGTCTGGAAAATACTTTTGTGTTCCCATGTAGCATCTTCCTCTGGTAGGTCTTGCCATTTGATGAGAAATTCTTGAATTTGGCGTGATCTTAGTCTTCGTATTCTGTGTTGTAATATATCTTCATGTTGGATATGTATGCGGCCTTCCTCATCGAGCACTGGTAATTCTGATTGACCTTGCACTTTCTGACCAATTACCTTTTTGAGACAGGAAACATGGAATACCGGGTGTATTCGTGATGATGAAGTTCTAACTGATAGGCTACTTCTCCAATGCGGAGCACAATTTTGTAAGGACCATAGAATCGTGGTGCCAACTTTTGACTGGTATTTATCCTTAATGATGCTTTTTTGTAAGGTTGCAACCATAGGAAAACCTTGTCACTGACATTAAAAGTTCATTCTGATCGGTGCAAGTCTTGTTTTGTTTCATGCGATTTTGTGCTTGGAATAAATTCTCCTTGAGGATGGTGAGTGTCGACTGCCTTTGTTGAAACAAATCATCCACTTTGTCTACTTTGGATGAACTAGGGACGTAATATGCTACGGTTGGAGGCTTAGTTCCATACAATGCTTCAAAGGGAGACATCTTAATTGAATAATGGTAAGAAGTGTTGTACCACCATTCCGCCATTGCTAGCCATTGGCTCCATTGATATTGTTTATCTTGAACAAAACATCGTAAGTATGTACCCAAACATTTGTTAACTACTTCTGCTTGACCATCTATTTGGGAATGGTAAGCTGAGGACATGTTCAGTTTGGTACCACTAAGTTGAAATAATTCTCGCCAAAAGTTACTAGTGAATATGGGGTCTCTATCACTTACAATATTTTTTGGCATACCATGTAATTTGAAAATTGAATCCATAAATACCTTTTCCACCTTGCTTGCGGAAAATGGATGTTGTAAAGCCTGAAAATGAGCGTATTTGGATAACCGGTCTACGACGACGAAGATAACTGTCCTGCCTTCTAATTTTGGAAGACCTTCAATAAAATCCATGGATATATGTTCCCAATGTCGTTCAGGGATGGGTAATGGTTGTAATAATCCTGGTGATTTGACTATTTCTCCTTTATTGCGTTGACAAACTTCACATTCTGCTACCCATTGTTTGACTTCTGCTTTTAATCCTTTCCAACAAAATGATTTTTTGACCCTTAAATATGTTTTAAAAAATCCTGAATGTCCTGCTGATGGAGAAGCATGTGATTCGTCGAGGATCTTCGATTTGAGTTCCAAATTGTGTGGAATGTAAATGCGGTTCTTCTTCCGGAGGATTTTATCTTCATAAGATAACAAAGGGTGTTTAGAGGACCCTATAGATAATTCTTGAAGTATCTGAGCAGTTTCGCTATTGGACAACCATTCCTCTTGTAATTGATTCACCCATTGGGAGCAAGGACCTGAAATAGCGTTAATGACTACTTCATCTTCATATTTCCTGGACAACACATCGGCGGCTATATTTTCCTTCCCCTTCTTGTATTTGATAACAAAATCATAACCCAATAGTTTGGTTAACCACTTATTTTGTTCCGGATAAGAAAACCTCTGCTCAAGAAAATTTTTGAGACTACTATGATCTATTTTGATAATGAAGCGACTACTGATTAGGTAGTGTCTCCATTTTTCTACTACATGAAGAATAGCCAATATTTCTTTTTCATATGTCGATCTTCCCAAATTTTTCTCGGAGAGTTGTTTACTTTCAAATGCCAATGGATGACCTTCTTGCATTAGTATAGCCCCAATTCCTGTTCCTGATGCATCACATTCGATAATAAATGGTTTGTGAAAATTGGGAGTTCCTAATACTGGGGTTGTACACATGGCCTGCTTAAGAGCTTCGAAAGCTTGAGAAGCCTCTGCGACCAACGAAAAGAATCCTTCTTTGTGAGTGCGGTGAGAGGTGTTGCAATCTTACCATAATTTTGTATAAACTTGCGATAGTAGCCCGTGAGACCCAGAAAACCATGAAGTTTCTTGATGGTTTTAGGTAAAGGCCACTCTTGAATTGCCTTAATCTTATTGGGATCCACTTTGACGCCCTCGTGTGAAACTATATGACCAAGATACTCGACTTCTTGAACTCCAAATGAACATTTGGAACGTTTAACAAATAACTTTTCCTTGTGTAAAATGTGAAGGGCCTTATCCACATGATGTAAATGATCCGTCCATGTTTTGTTGTATATGAGAATATCATAAAAAAAGACTAACACAAACTTACGGAGGAGTGGGCGAAACACTTGGTTCATGAGACTTTGGAATGTGGATGGTGCATTGGTGAGACCAAAAGGCATGACCAAAAATTCGTAATGACCTTCATGAGTACCAAAAGCAATTTTAGGAATATCTTCTTCTCTAACACGGATTTGGTGAAATCCGGAGCGAAGGTCTAATTTTGTAAAAAAATTTGCACCATGCAACTCATCGAGTAGGTCATCTATGACAGGTATGGGAAATTTGTCCTTGATAGTGAGTTTATTGAGAGAATGAAAGTCAGGACACATACTCCAAGAGTTATCTTTTCATCTAGCCAGAACGATAGGTGAGGAATAAGGACTAGTGTTGTGATGAATGACTCCGTGATCCAACAAATCCTAAACGATCTGTTCGATTTCTGTCTTTTGTGGTTGAGGATAGCGGTAAGGACGATTGTTAGGTGGGACACTCCCTGGAATAAAATGGATGGCATGGTCATGAGATCGTTTAGGTGGTAATCCTTTAGGTTCTTGGAAAACCTCTTCGTAATGTGTTATGATGTCTTGTAACTCGGGAGCAATAATATCCGAAGTTGCTTGAGATTGTTTTTCCAAACAATTAATTTGAGCTATAAACCCGTATCCACCCTTTTTTAACATCTTCTCCATACTATGAGAGCTCACCATTTGTGATGGAGGAGTAGTAATGCCTTGTAAGCGAATGACTCGTCCGTTTTCCTTCCATTCCACAAATAATTTTTTGAAGTTGAAGCTAACCGTGTCTAATGTTTCCAACCATTCAACTCCCAAAATGACATCAGAGTTCCCCAAATTCATGACGAAAAGGGATCCAAACTAGGTATAAGTTCCCATATTTATGGAAACTTGAGATGTGCGACCAACACATTGTGCGTTCACCCCATTGGCCACTAGAACCTAGAATTTGTCTTTGTTGGAAGAGTTAATGAATAAATTCAAAGCTTTTGCTGTTTTGATGTCGATAAAATTGTGGGTACTACTAGAATCAATTACTTGGAAGGATCTTGCCTTCTACTATTTCGTGAACAAATAAATAAAAAATAAATCGAATGCGGAATGCGAGGCGTATAGAAAATATTTAATTAAAAATCAATTGCCACTAGGAGGGCAGATCCCGCCGTTAAGGCAATTATAAAAATGCAGAGATAAAAATAGCAAAAGATGATTTTCTCAATAAATGAAAACTATGCTCATAAATATGAGTTTTTATTCAATTGGATAACCTAGCCGACTGCTAGGTTTGGTATGTAGCACTATTACACACATTTCTATATGGTGTGGTCCAAAACACCACAAAGAAACAAATTATCAAAAGCAAAAAAGTTCTAGTAACTTACAGAATGTAAAATTTCTTGGAAATCGAGGTACCTCCAGTTAGAGAGTAAACTAAAAAAATTTTAGCCATGACAAGGAATCAGGATAATAAAAATAGCTAACTTGAACCTACCAAAGGAAATAAATAATGGCAACTTCTAAAAAAGGTACTTGAGGAAGAAGAATGGAAGGCAAAGCATTTGAGACTAGCAGGATAAAAAGAGTTAAAAAAAACCGTCATAAGATAAAGTAGTTGTGCAAAATATAGTAGCACAAGTCATGAATACAACTATCAATATTAAGGTGGTAAGTTTATTAGAAGCCATCCCATCATTGCATAAAGTGATTGTGAAATAAGCACAACTTCATAAGGTGATAGAAGTTCAGATCCAGTCGATCAAGGAAGTAGAACAAAAGAACTATTTTATAAATCCAACCATATTTATGATTTATTTTGGGAATAAAATTGTATTAGTCCATATGGAAATCATGGGGCATAAGTTGACACAATTCATTTTCTATGGAGGATCCAGTGTTAATGAATACTTGGCAGGTGATTAACGCTCCATCATTATGGGAATATAAATTTTGATTGTATGGTGCTGACAAGTTTAATATTGAGGCAAAGGGTGTATTGAAAGCACAATAAGTTATAATAGCTGACTAGGAATTCATCTTGGATTTCATTGTGATTACCATGCAAAATCCAACATATGATGCCTTGTTGAGAAGAGGATGGTTACAAATATCCAAAGTTAATCACAATTGGAAAAAATATTAGACCACATTCAATAAAGGATAGCACAAATATATGATCAACTTGAAAAACTAGAGGATCAGTGAGGATGTGACCATGATCGATGAATCAAACAGTTCTTCAGATGAAGAGGAGTACGAGCCTAATGAAGAAGGGATGTTGTACCTGGATGACTGTAGTGAAGGTCAAGCTCGATCTAATAATGGAATCCTTTGTTGGAAGATAGAAGAGTATAAGATTTTTTATCCCACCTGCCTTTGTATTAATGCACAAGATACCATGAAAAAATAATATGAGATGAAGGTTAGTTCTGAACCAAAGAAATAAGAAGAGGAAAAATGGATATTCTCTAAATGTTTTGTAGAATACACTACGGGAGATGTTGAAATTGATGCAAGACCAGTGCATCCAATAAATATCAAAAAGGCAATAACATATCCTTGGAATATTAAGTATGAAGGACCTCAGATAGTGGATGTAAACCTAGGAATAAATGAAGAACCTAGAATGATCCACTGTGGTGATGATTAGAATCCAGTATTGAAAGTAATAACTTTCAAGATATTCTTCGAATACAAGTATGTATTTTCTTGGACGTATAAGGAACTGAAAGGGGTATCACCAGAGTTATGTGTCCACAAGATCTTGCTAATAAATGGGATAAAACTAGTAATAAGAAGACCTTATAGGATAAACCCTATGTATGACACATTAGTAAATGCAAAATCAAGAGATGATAGATGCAGGCATAACTTTTAGAGTCACTACTAGTAACTGGGATTCACCTATTATGGTCATCCTCAAGAATAAAGTGGCTAAGATCCGAATATGCATAGATTTCAATATTTTCAATTTAGTGATGATCAAATATTCCTTCCCAGTTACTTTCATAGATTCTATTCTAGAAGAGTTCGTAGGACATGAAATTTACTCATTCTTGGATGGGTTTTCTAGGTATATTAATATAAGTATAGCCAAGGAAGATAAGTTGAAAATCATATTTATTGTGGAAAATGGTATCTAAGCAAACAATCAAATGTCATTTGGGCTATGTAACACCCCAACCACATTTCAACATATTATTCTATACATATTTGATCAATTGGAAACAACGAATTTGAAGGTATTTTTGGATGATTGGTCCATTTATGGTAAGATCAAGGATCATCTACCTAGTCTTAGCGTAAGTATGAGTAGGTGTAGGAATGCACAAATATCATTTAATCTAAGAAAGTGTTTTATAACGGTACCTTATGGGAACCATTTAGGATATTTAGTATGCAATGAAGGGTTGAAGATGGATCTGAATAAAATCCATGTTATATTATAGATAGAGGAGCCATATGATGTGAGCTCATTAAAAACCTTCCTTGGATCCATAGTATATTATCACAGGTTTATTAGGAACTATGTACATGTGTCCTATGCACGAGATTCTTTGACTAAGAAGAATATCACTTTCAAACGGATGGAGGAGCACCACGAATCTTTTGAAGAATTAAAAGCTAAAATTGTTAGTAGTCCCATTTTGATGTTTCTTAATTGGGATAAGAAATTCCATTTCAATATTATGGTCCAAACTTTGTGATTGGATGTGCATTAGCTCAAGAAGTACAATTTAGGCTAGACCAACCTATTGTCATCGGTAGATAGGAATTATAGTACAATGGAGCGAGAAGATTTAGGGATGGTATATGTCATATGGAAATTTAACTATTACCTAATGAGTGTCATTATTATCATCATTTAATTTTATTTTTGTCAAATCCTTCATGGTGTACAAAGCTATATACGAAAAAGGTTCAATCATATTAAAGATTAGTTCATCCAGATAATATGCTTTATTGGTAAAACATATGTTGTTGGGGTTTTGTTGAGGTCACTTTTAATACTAATATGCATGAATTGAAACTACTTAATTGTAGGAATTGAAAACTTCTTTGAAGACATGAAATTGAAACCTAATTACAGTTGTAGGAAAGGAAATTGTGCAAATGGAAGTTTTTCTAAATTTAAAACTAGATTACATTTGTAAAATTGAGATAACTAAATGAACAAGAATTAACAACCATTCTGGTACAAGTGTTGCTACAAGAATATCAAAAAACCTAATATAATAGTCCTTCCTCCACGTCTAAAAGTGGCCCTTTCTTAATGATCCAAAGAAAGGTAATAAAATATCCCCTAACTACTTAAAAAACTCATTCAACTCACAAGATAAAAACATGATAAATTGCTACACTTTATTGACTGTCAACTCATATTACACTACGATAGAAAAATACTTTTCAGTGCTTCACTTTTCTATTGGTTACATCCAATGTCAAATATTATTACAATTTCTACTAACTACTAACTCAACCAATGAGGGATATTAGTTATTTATACTAGTTATTACAATATACTTCATTTATATTTTCAACTGCATTTTGTTTGCTAGTGATTTGTTACCAAAACTGTAATAAACTTAGTCTAACTTAAGATAAGATTTGCTGCAATAGTAATCCATTGGCTCTTTGGAAAATTAAAAATGGTGGAAATAAGTTAGCCTGGGTTGTAAAATATCTATAACACCTATCTCTATATCCAAGCACCTTTCCCTAGATGAATTGGATGCAATATTTCTCATTTGGGCTAAAACAAGCTATTTCCCATGTCATTCCAGGGATCTTCAAAATATACGCCAGTAGAAATATTGATTTGTGCTTAGTTGTAACAAGAAAAGGTGATAAATTATTTTAAATTTGATATGACCTCTTTCCTATCCCTCAACAATCATTTCCAACCACCACATATTGCTTATATTTACAAATTCCAGGTCATCTTGTATAATGATAGGTGGCTAGAATTTGTATGGATTGTTAGAATAAGAGAATATTCTCTTAAGTTCCACTAGGATAGACACACTTGAGTTTCCACTCCTCCATGTGTCAGGAGAACTCTCAATGGTGTCTTCATCAGGTCTGATGAGTTGTTGTAATCCAACGACTCTCAGTGATCAACTTTGCTATTTATACAAAGTTGATCCTTGGAATAAATCAATCGGTTCTATTTTGCTTCTTCAATCTCTTGTAATGCTTTGCATATCTATTTGGGAAATTCTAACATGGTACCAGAGCAGGATAGATTCTGCTAGCATTCTCTCTTGAAGGAAGTCTTCCGAACTGGTTCTTAATCTTCTTCTTCTTTGTTTTTTTTAAGAAGAAAATATTTTATAGTTTATCTTAGATGCATTTTTTTGAGATATTTGCTTATGGTAATTCGTTTTTAAATTTTTTCTAACTTCTATTTTACCATTTATGCAATTTTTTTATCTCAAATATTGCTTCTTAAAATAAAATTTGTTTTAATGCCCTCCTCTATTGCATTTGTTTATATTTTATTCTCCTTCTTCAAGCGCAACAACTCTGCGTAATTTCAAAGGAGAAACAATATAACTAGCAATCATTTAAGAGGCCATTATTTTTCCTCATATCTTTGCCTACGTTTTTTTCCAAAGGATTGCAGACGATTCGGCTTCCATAGCCTTCACTGCAACTATTGTGGAAAACGTAGCCTTCTTTGCGTTGGGGAATCTTAAAAGATTTTATTTTGCATATCGTTAAGTCTTCGTCAATATTTAATATTCGATTTCCCTCATCACGTCAAATAATAGACTATTGGTTTAATAAATAAACCAAAGAAGCATTTCCTCTAAGAGGAAACATGGCCTTGTATAGCACGTAAAGCTTCGGTGCGCTTGAGTCTTTGCCCAACGACATATCCTATATTATTTTTTCAAATATTTTTGGCGATCTAACTCGATCTCATTCCCGTTAGTTCATTTGGCGCTCCGGGAGTCCTTCGACTATTTTTCTTTATAAGCACCTTCATTGGCATGGGAAAATATTAACATTCTGTTGTGAAACATTGTTAAAGCTTTATAAGCCCTTCTATATATGTTTTGCAAGCTCTGTGTTCTGCAGGTTTTTTTAGGTGCCTTCTTTCAGTTTGAAGGTCCATTGCACCTCCTTTTTTCAGCGTCGTTCTAGAGTCTGCGTCTTTCCATCGTTCTAAGCATAGGTTGTCTTCAGCAGAGGGTTCGTGATCACAAGCACCATGTTGTACCACCGCCCGTAGGGCCCTGGTCCAGTCGTCTTCCCTTCTGAGGCCTTCCTCTTCGGATTCGATCACTCTTCACTCGTTGCTCTATGGATGACGTCGTCTGCATTTTTACACTGGTATTGATAAAAATAAAATTTTATTTATTTTTTTATTCTAACCTTTGAGTGCAGATGAGTTGATGGTCCAACGTTTTCATCTCTGTCATGACGCCATTTTTTCAAACGTTGAAACGAGCAAGGATTCGGTTGTGGCAATGGGGTTTTAGGCTTCCAAAACCATTTTTTCGTCAAAGTTGTGACGCCGAATTTTTTCCTTATCGACGCAACCAGGGTGATCCCGTTCTCTCCCTTTTTAAAAAAACTATTAATATTTTGTATTTATTTTATACATCTGCACTTATGTAGCCTTCCGAGGAAAACGTTACGTTTTTCTTTTATTTTCGGCCTTCCCTTGGCTCGAAAATCAATATTGTAATTTTTTAATAAAATTTTGGGGGGGGTTGTAAGGTGTCTTTCTTGCACCTATCAAAAATTTGGGGGGGTGTTTCTTTGCGTCACTTTTTTAGCCTCCATTTTTGCTCTTAAAAATTGGTTATATTGCTTAACTAAAAGATCTCTAAATCAAAAAGGAAATTTTAATTAACTTTACTAAGTTAGAGATCTAATAGATTAAATCCTTTTATTAGTAACATAAAAGTATTTCCTTATAATTTAATTGTGATCACCATTTGTTTATTTGCTTTATAATTCATATTTGTTTTAATAAATATAATTGCAATTTATTTTATACAAATTCTATAGTGATCACATATTTTATTGTCTTAAATTTTGTTTTAATATCTCTACATTAAAACTAAGTTTTAAGTTCATAATCAATTGTCATCACATATTTGGATATTTGCTTTATATTTTTTTTTTAAATTAAATTGCAATTTATTTTTATACAAATTCAATAGTGATCTCAAATTTCACTGTCTATAATTAAAATTTGTTTTAATATCTCTACATTAGAACAAATTTCTTATTTCCCTTTATTTAAGCAATATCAACATAATTTTTTCCTTTAAGCATTAATAATACTTGTTCACTTTTTTTGGCATAATTATAATTTCCTTGTCCATAATCAAACAAATAAAATATCTCTTACCATTATTGGGAATCCTAAATAACTTATAGTTTCCCTCAAGTAAGGGCGAGTTATCAAGATAAACAATATTGGCCTAGATGATATAAGCCTATGTTCCAAGTATCGAATCTTATCAATACTTATAGTTTCCCTCTCGTAAGGGCGGGTATTTGAGAGGACAAGATATATAGGTCTGGCATATTTGTATTCCTTTAATCAAACTTAACATCAAATATCAATAATACTTATAGTTTCCCTCTCGTTAGGGCGGGTATTTTTGACAATTTGGTGCTCCTAAAACTTTGGCCAAATTTTTGTTCTCTTCCCTCATCGATTATCACGTTCCCTCTAATTACTTATAGTTTCCCTCTCGTAAGGGCGAGTAATTTTTTGGAAATTTGGTATTTCTTTGAGGCCTTGAACATATTTGTCCATTGACTTCCATTTTAAAAGTTAAAGGGGGGAACTTTGGGTTAACTTCAAAATGAATTCAATTGATCTTCTCACTCCTCATAACTACCATACATGGAAACCCAAAGTTTTAAATCTCATTTCTCAGAAAGGTCTCACTCACCTTTTAGAAGAAAAGCAACCTGAGTTTGATAAAGAATATGAAATATTTGTTCACAAAGGAAAAATGCATGAAACTATGGGTATTATTAGCTCTAATGTTCATGAAAGTTTGTGGTTTCACATTACATATTGTAAAACTCCTCATGAAACTTGGGAAAAACTAAAAACTTTGTTTGGAAAAGTAGACCAAATAAGATCAATGCAGCTAGAAGCAGAACTAACATCTTTGTGTCCTGATGATTTTAGCAGTATTGTTGACTTCCTTACCAAATTCAAAGAAGTCCTATCCCAATACAAAGGCAGTGGGAAAACTAATACTGAAGAAGAGTGTATTTATCTAATTCTTTCTAAACTAAATGGTGCATTTCATATTTTTGCAACCACCTTTTTATCTACTAAAGATGCTCTTGGTGCAACCTTTAAAATGCCCTCCTTAGAAGATTTTTGTGATAGACTAACTAGGGAAGAAACTAAAATTGTCAGATATGAGTCTTCTTCCTCTTCCTCTTCCTCTAAAGCTTTAGTAGCCTCCACCTCTTCTAAAGAAAAATAAAAAAAGAAGGAAAGGAATCCCATAACCTGTACTCACTGCAAAAAGAATGGTCATTCTGCAAATAAATGCTGGAAAATATTACAACAACTAGAGGCAGCTATAAAATATCAAAATATAGACAATAAAAATCAAATAGGGAAAGCCCTAAATGTTCAAGGGAAAACCTCCAATTCTTCCTCTAATTACTGGGTTCTTGATTCTGGAGCTACTCATCACATGACTGCTTCAGATGAGTCTTTCTCTTCTATCTCCTCTAGTTCTACCTGTAGCATAGAAGTGGGTGACTCTTCCTTTATCCCAGTCAAAGGAAAGGGGGACATAACCATTGATGGTGGCTCTATAAAAAATGTTCTCTATGTTCCAAATATTGCCACAAATCTTCTCTCCATCTATCAAATTTGTACTTTTGGGAAAGGGAAAATAATTCTCTTCTCTCCAACAGGAGTTGAGATAAGAGACTTTCAAGATCCCCACTCTCTCATAGCCAAAGGAGATATAGATCACAACACTCACCTTTTTCACTTTAAAGGATTCAAAAATCCAGAAGGGGCATCCTGTTTTGTGGCTCATGGAGATCTTGAAAGTAAGATTTGGCATGAAAGGTTTGGTCATCTTAGTTACAACTACCTAAAGGAATTAAGCACCCATGATATGGTAACAGGTTTACCCCAAGTCTCTTCTATTGATGGAGTTTGTCCTGGATGTGCTCTTGGAAAGCAACATCAAGATCCTTTCCACCCAAGTAGTTCTCTAAAAGCTTCATCCCCTCTAGAACTAATCCATAGTGACTTGATGTCTTTTCCTGAACCTTCTTTCAAAGGAGAAAAATATGCTCTAACCTTTATTGATGACTTTTCTAGAAGAACTTGGGTCTACTTCCTAAAATATAAAAGTGATGTTCTATCCCACTTCAAAGTCTTCAAAGCCTTAGTTGAAAATCAGGCCTCTTGCAAAATCAAGAAAATTCACATAGATAATGGGGGGAATACTACAGTAATGAGTTCTCCATATTTCTATCAAGTCATGGCATCATTCATCAACATTCTGTCTCCCATAATCCTCAAAAAAATGGCATTGTAGAAAGGAAAAACTAGACATTAAAAGAAATGGCAAATTGTATGCTCCATTCAAGAGATCTTCCAAAATTTTTTTGGGCAAAAGCTATTAACTGTGCCAATTATATTCAAAATCGCACACCTCATAAAGTTCTTGACCATTTAACTCCTGAAGAAGCATGGTCTGGCTCAAAACCAGATGTTTCCTACTTCAAGATTTTTGGGTGTACTGCTTGGGCTCACATCCCAAAGAAGAAAAGGAAGGCTCTAGATAAGAAAAGCAAAAAGCTCATCTTTATCGGTTATTGTGAAGAATTGAAAGCATACAGACTTCTTGATCCCTCAACTCATGAGGTCTTCTTTCATAGGAATGTCCAATTTGATGAAACATTCCCTCAAAAATATCCTCAAATGTCCTCTTCCTCCATTGAGCCTTCTCCTATAGTAGAACCTCAATATTATGAAGAGCCAACTCTTGAAGTTAACTTGGTAATTGATAATCAAGATGAGGAACCTGTAACTCCACCTCAATGTCTTTCAACTCCTTCCACTCCTTCCACTATGCCAAAATGGGCCCACACCATTGTTAAAGAAGCCACTCCTTACATCCAAAATCTTCCATCAACCAGATCATCCAACCCCATAGGCACTGGTCTTGTCTGTCAGTCTATTTCCTCTGATCCTCAATCCTTCAAAGAAGCCTCAGGTATTAAAGAATGGGATAATGCCATGGAGAACGAATTTTCTTCCTTAATCAAAAACAAAACTTGGGATTTAGTTCCCTTGCCTAAAGGAAGGAAGTTAGTTCATTGTAAATGGATCTTCAAAACAAAATATGGGCCTAATGGAGAAATAGACAAACACAAAGCTCGTCTAGTAGCCAAAGGTTTTTCTCAAATTGAAGGTATTGATTATGCAGAAACCTTTGCTCCAGTTGCTAAAATGGATTCTGTTAGACTGGTTCTTGCTCTGGTTGCTTCCCATAAGTGGCCTGTCTATCAAATGGATGTAAAATGTGCTTTCTTACATGGAGATTTAAAAGAAGAGATATTCATGGAACAACCTGCTGGTTTCACTCAAGACTCCTCTCTTGTTTGTAGGCTTAAAAAGTCTCTCTATGGCCTCAAACAAGCCCCTAGAGCTTGGTATGAAAAGATGGACTCCTTCCTTCTTTCCGCAGGTTTTTCTCATTGTGAGTCTGATAACACAGTTTATATTTGGAGAAATGAAGGCAATATCACCATTCTTGTTCTATATGTTGATGATATTCTTCTCACTGGTAGTAACTTGACTCACATTCAGACTATAAAAGACTCCCTCTCTAAAAAATTTGAAATGGTTGATCTAGGTAAAGCTCATTACTTCCTTGGGATCCAAATAAGTCAAACAGATGCAAGAATTTCTTTGTGTCAACAAAAGTACACTCTAGATCTTCTTCAAAGATTTAAAATGATAGATTGCAAACCTTCTCCTACCCCCTTTCAATCTGGCATTAATATTAGTACTTCCTGCTCATCCCCTCTATGTGATGCAACTCTATACCATCAACTTGTAGGGAGTCTGCTATACCTTACTCATACTCACCCAGATATCTCTTATGATATTAGTGATGCAAGAGCATCCAGTGGCAGCAGAGCAACCTTGCATCAGAAAGAAAATTCTAAGTGTTTCGCCTTGGTGTCACGATATCGCGACAAAAAAAGTGTCACGATATCACGACATGTCGCATTATCGCGACTCAAGAAGGAGAGAGAAAGGCAAGGAGGAAAATGTCGTGATATCGTGACATGTCGCATTATCATGACCAAAAGAGGAAAGAGAAGGAATGGACAAAAAATGTCATGATATCGCGACATGTCGCGGTATCGCGACCCGAAGAAGAAAGAAGGTGCAAGGGGAAAAGATGTCACGATATCATGACATGTTGCGTTATCACGACCGAAGAACAAGAAGAGGCGCAAGTGGGGAAGATGTCACGATATCGCGATAGGTCGCATTATCATGGCCCAAGGAGGAGAGAGAAATCCAGAAGAGAAAATGTCACGATATTGCGACATGTCGCATTATCACGGCCAGAAGGCAGGATGAAGAGTAGAAGAGAAAAATGTCACGATTTCACGACATGTCGCATTTTCGCGACCTGTAGACAAGAAGAATTGCAAGGGAGAAGAATGTCGCGATTTCGCGACATGTCGCATTTTCGCGACCAGAAGACGAAGAAGAAGCCCGAGGAGGAAAATGTCACGATTTCATGACATGTCGCATTTTTGCGACTAGAAGGCAAGCGAAGGAGCCCGAGGAGGAAAATGTCACGATTTCGTGACATGTCGTATTTTTGTGACCAGAAGGCGAGAGAGGAGCCAGGAAGCTGAAATGTCACGATTTCGTGACATGTCATGTTTTCATGACTCGAAGAGGAAAGTGAAGGCAAGGATGAAAGAATGTCATGATTTCATGACATGTCACATTTTTGTGACTTGAAGAGGAAAGTGAAGGCAAGGATGAAAGAATGTCATGATTTTGCGACATGTCACGTTTTCGCGACCCAAAGAGAAAAGAGGAGCCGAGGAAGAAAAATGTCGCGATAGCATGACATGTCACATTTTCATGACAAGAAGGTCATAGAGGGAGCCAGATATAAGAAGTATCATGATTTCATGACACGTCACATTTTCATGACGAAAAGGCGAGGGAAGGAGGCAACGAGAAGAAATGTCACGATTTCACGACATGTCGCATTTTCACGACCTGAAGAAGGAGAGAAGGTGATGGAGCCAAAATGTCACAATATCGTGACATGTCACATTTTCATGACCTGGGGAGGAGAGAGAAGGCGATGGAGCAAAAATATCGTGATATCATGACATGTCACATTTTTGCAACCCGAAGAGGAGAGAAGGCCAAGGATCAGAAGTTTCACGATATCGCGACAGGAAGAGAAGAAGAAGAGCAAGAGAGAGAAGATGTCATGATATCATGACATGCTACATTTTTGAGGACCACGATAGAGTGACAGTGACAGCTAGTGTAAGTCAGACGATGGATCAAACGACGGATGCAGGGGCCGTTACAGTGCAGCTGGAGTATGACAGTGAACAGAGGTTAGGCGACGATTGCAGGGGCCTAAGCAGAGGTTAGGCGGTAGTTGCAGGGACACGTGGCACCAAGATATAGGTGGCCATAGGGAACTCTACCCATAGACCAATTACACACAGATAGCTCAATAATGCGTGACCAGTCCCAGTTGCCAATTTTGGCAAAAAAAGAATTGATAGTTCAAATCACAGAGTGTGAGGAGCGACTTGATAGGACTCGAGGGGTGCAGCTAGAGTATGACAGTGAACAAAGGTCAAGCGATGATTGTAGGGGCCTAAGCAGAGGTCAGGCGGTAGTTGTATGGACACGTGGCACCAAGATATAGGTGTCCATAGGGCATTCTACCCATAGACCAAGTACACGCAGACAACTCGATAATGCGTGACCAGTCATAGTTGCCAGTTTTGGCAAGAAAAGAATTGATAGTTCAAATCACAGAGTGCGAGGAGCGACTTGAAAGGACTCAAGGGTGTATTTGGCAATTTTGTGTAATAATGGCTCAGAGGGTCGGGGCCTCTATAAAAACCCAAGCTTTGTAATGGGAAAGGGGTCGAAAAACTACTGTAACAGAGGGTTACAAATTTGAAAGCCCAAGGGCTGTTGTTTTTCTTCCAGAGGGTCGTGGGGCCTGTTTAAAAACCCAGGCACATAGTGAGAGAGGAATGGTGAGGCAGAGATTGTTGTAGAGTGAAAAGAAAAACTAGGCCTATGGCCAGTTCTATGTAAAAAAAATAAAAAATGATTTCCAGTTAATGAATGAATTTTTTGGATTTGCGAGTGAGTAATTTTCTGTCCCCCATCAAGTGGTATCAGAGCCAATGTTCCTGAGTGCGCAAGCAGATTCACCGAACGTGAGGCAGTTTGCACCAGGATCTATGGTGAAGGGCCTAAAAAGAGAAAGAAGTTCCTGCGTGTGCAGACAGATTCATCGAACATGAGGCAGTTTGCACCAGGAAAGAGTAGAATTTGGCACTCTATGCAGTGCTTGCAAGGGGTTTCTGTATGAAGCCTCAAAGGAAGAAAATTGGCACTATCTTCGGTGCTTGCAGGAGGTTTCTTGTATGAAGCCTCAGAGGAAGGAAATCGACACTCTGTGTAGTGTTTGTGGAAGGGGGTTGATTAGAAATAGTTTTGAGTCCGTGTGCAGTACCTGTAGTACTAGCACCAATGAAGGCAATAGACAGTACAGAAGTGAAGGTCACTTCTCCATCAACCCCAGGTGTCTGATGTAGGAGCATCCAGTGGCAACAGAGCAACCTTGCATCAGAAAGAAAATTCTAAGTGTTTCGCCTTGGTGTCACGATATCGTAACAAAAAAAGTGTCACGATATCACGACATGTCACATTATCGTGACTCAAGAAGGAGAGAGAAAGGCAAGGAGAAAAATGTTGTGATATCATGACATGTCGTGTTATCATGACTAAAAGAGGAAAGAGAAGGAATGGACAAAAAATATCGTGATATCACGACATGTCGTGGTATCGCAACCCGAAGAAGAAAGAAGGTGCAAGGGGAAAAGATGTCGTGATATCGTGACATGTCACGTTATCGCGACTGAAGAACGAGAAGAGGTGCAAGTGCGGAAGATGTCGTGATATCGTGACAGGTCCCATTATCGCAACCCAAAGAGGAGAGAGAAATCCAGAAGATAAAATGTCGTGATATCGTGACATGTCGCATTATCGCGGCCAGAAGGTAGGATGAAGAGTAGAAGAGAAAAATGTCATTATTTCATGACATGTCACATTTTCATGACCTGTAGACAAGAAGAATTGTAAGGGAGAAGAATGTCGCGATTTCACGACATGTCGCATTTTCACGACTAGAAGACGAAGAAGAAGACCGAGGAGGAAAATGTCATGATTTCGTGACTTGTCACATTTTTGGGACCAGAAGGCAAGTGAAGGAGCCCGAGGAGGAAAATGTCATGATTTCATGACATGTCACATTTTCATGACCAGAAGGCGAGAGAGGAGCCAGGAAGCTGAAATGTCATGATTTCACGACATGTCACGTTTTTGCGACTCGAAGAGGAAAGCGAAGGCAAGGATGAAAGAATGTCACGATTTTGTGACATGTCGAATTTTCGTGACTCGAAGAGGAAAGCAAAGACAAGGATGAAAGAATGTCGTGATTTCATGACATGTCACATTTTTGCGACATGTCGTGTTTTCGTGACCCGAAGAGAAAAGAGGAGCCGAGGAAGAAAAATGTCATGATAGCGTGACATGTTGCATTTTCACTACAAGAAGGTCAAAGAGGGAGCCAGATAGAAGAAGTGTCACGATTTCGTGATGCATCATATTTTTGTGACGAAAAGGCAAGGGAAGGAGGTAGCAAGAAGGAATGTCGTGATTTCATGACATGTCATGTTTTCGCAACCCAAAGAAGGAGAGAAGGCGATGGAGCCAAAATGTCATGATATCATGACATGTCGCATTTTTGCGACTCAAGGAGAGATAGAAGGTGATGGAGCAAAAATGTCGTGATATCATGATATGTCACGTTTTCACGACCCAAAGAGGAGAGAGAAGGCCGAGTAAAAGTGTCATGATATCACGACAAGAAGAGAAGAAGAATAGCAAGAGAGAGAAGATGTCGTGATATCATGACATGCTGCATTTTCGAGGACCACGATAGAGTGACAATGATAGCTAGCGTAAGTCAGACGACAGATCAAACAATGGATGTAGGTGCCATTACAATGTAGCTGGAGTATGACAGTGAACAAAGGTCAGGCGATGATTGTAGGGGCCTGAGCAAATGTCAGGCAATAATTGCAGGGACACATGGCACCAAGATATAGGCAGCCATAGGGCACTCTACCCATAGACCAAGTACACACAGACAGCTCGATAATGCGTGACCAGTCATAGTTGCTAGTTTTGGTAAAAATAATTGATAGTTCAAATCACGGAGTGCGAGGAGCGACTTGACAGGACTCGAGGGTGTATTTGGCCATTTTGTGTAATAATGGCTCAAAGGGTCGGGGCCTCTATAAAAACCCAAGCTTTGTAATGGGAAAGGGGTGGAAAAACTACTATAATAGAGGCTTACATATTTGAATCCTAAGGGTTGTTTTTTTTCTTCCAGAGGGTCGTGGGGCCTCTTTAAAAACCTAGGCACATAGTGAGAGAGGAATGGTGAGGCAGATATTGTTGTAGAGTGAAAAGAAAAATTGGGCCTGCGGCCAGTTCTATGTAAAAAAAAAAATGATTTCCAGTTAATGAATGAATTTTTTGGATTTGTGGGTGAGCAATTTTCTATCCCCCATCAATTAGCCTCATATCCATATTCTCTCATCAACCTCATTTCAGTCATTGATAAGTAGCAAAAAGAATCCTTCATTACTTGTAGGGAACTATACACTTTGGGCTCTTATACAAGGGAAACTCCATGGATATCATTGGCTAGACAGATTCAAAATGGGAAGGTCCAATAGAAGGTAGATTTTGAACCTCAGGATATGTCTTTTACCTTGGTTATTCACCAATAGCCTGGTTATTCAAGAAACAACAAGCAGTAGTATTATCTCCTATAGAGACAAAATATAGGGTAACAATTTTAGCTAGTCAAGAAGCTCTTTGGCTTCGTCAAATTTTGAGAGAATTTGATTTCATCCATAAAAAGCCTATAAATTTTTGGTGTGAAAATCAGAGCACTATTCATATTTCACGTAATCTAGTTGAGCATCAGTGCACCAAGCACATTGAGATACACATGCACTTCATACAACAACATATTTATAACGGGGATATATACTTGGAATATACTTCAACTGAGAATAAAATTGCATATATCTTCACCAAGTCATTTCCTTCTCCACATTACCTTTATTTGTGAGATAATCCTGGACTAATACAACTGCATTGATTTATTTTATGAGGACAATATTCACCATACAAAGACAAGCCTCTCTTCTTCTCATAGTTGGTTTTTTTCCCAAAGGGGTTTTTTCACCAACTATAAGTTGTATATGAGTACCTAATCAAGCCAAGTTGTTAGGACTCATCTTTATTTTTTTATAAAGAGGACAATATTTGCCATACAAATACAAGTCTCTATTCTTTTCATAGTTGGTTTTTCCCCACAAGGGTTTTTTCACCAACTATATAATGTAAATGAGTACCTAATTATGCCAAGTTATCAGGACTCATTTTTCTTTTTGTATAAGAGGAAAATATTTGCCATTCGAAGACAAGCCTTTCTTATTTTCATAGTTGGTTTTTCCACATAGGGGTTTTTTCACCAACTATATAATGTAAATGAGTACTTAATAAGGCCAAGTTGTCGGGACTCATCTTTATTTTTGTATAAATAGGACAATATTTACCGTGTGAAGAAAAGCCTCTCTTCTTCTCATAGTTGGTTTTTGCCCACAGGGGTTTTTTCACCAACTATTTGTTGTAAATTAGTACCTTCTTATTCCATGCTATTGGGACTCATCTTTCTTATTATATTAAGAAGACAATATTTTCCATACGAAGACAAGACTCTTACTTTTAATTGATGGTGTTTCCTATTGGGTTTTTATCATCTCTTAAAAACAAATTCATTGTACATAAGTACCTCATCAGGCCTTCTTTTTGGGACTCATTTATATGAATTTCCCCTAGTATCACTTAAGGGGGGTGTTAGAATAAGAGAATATTCTCTTAAGTTCTACTAGGATAGACACACTTGATTTTCCACTCCTCCATGTATCAGGAGAACTCTCAATGGTGTCTTCATTAGGTATGATGAGTTGTTGTAATACAATGACTTTCAATGATCAACCTTGCTATTTATACAAATTTTATCCTTGTAATAAATCAACAAATTTTATTTTACTTATTCAATCTCTTGTAATGATTTGCATATCTATTTGGGAAATTCTAACATGGACTATACCTAGAGTTTCTAGTTTTTTGCACATACTTTAGATTTTTGATGCTAAATTTCCTTTCAAACCAATTTTCAAGTAGAAAAAGTATTCAAACAACATGATGAAATGGTAAATAACAACATACATTACATTACTAATTTAATTATGCATTCTATTCACTAAATAAACGTACAAAATAGTGTAACAATGCATAAAAATAGTCAGAATAGAGTATAATTCTTCTATGCAATTTAACCATGCAAACATTAGTATATAATGCATTTAAATAATCTAATTAACATAAAATATCATCACATAAGGTTTTTATGGTAGTTTTTATGAACCCAAAATATGACAAAAATGAGGTAATTTTTTGCCTCATCATTCCCGCCCAAACCTAATCTAATGCATGCCCTCATGCATTCGGTAAAACTATAGAGGTACATAAATCTAGTTCCTTGTACCAACTTCCCTAAAATAACATATTCTCAATGTAGCACCCTCTGCTCTTTTGTAGCTGTGTGATCCAATTCTTGAATTGCTCATTTAGTTGAGGATCATTGTCAAAATAATAGGGATCAAGAGTTATAATGGTAGGTAACCTATACCTTAAACCTATCCATTTATTTTTAAGTATCATGATGGTTTGAATTACTACCTCTACTCTCCTTCTTAACCATAGTAGATTGGTATGTGATATTGGTTCTTTTTTCTGAAGAGAGTGGTAATTCTACCCATATAATATTATAATCTATCAATGCATTTGTGAAATTCCCTGCACATAAATTGTAGAAATAAGCCATACAATCCTTGATATTTTTGAGATAAGTAAACCTAATTTCAGGTTTATTCATCATATTAAAATGTTGACTTGAGGGTATCTTGTGATTTTTCTAGATATGTCTTAACAAGAGCTTAAATTTTAATTCAACCCCCTTATTCTACCTCTTCTCTTAGTCCTAGTATATCTGATTTTGTAGAGTGGATATAAAGTACCTAAGTTGTACATCCACATATTTTTCCATGAAAAAATTATGCAGGAATAATTCACATATCAAGTTCTTTTGTTCTTCAGGGCTATGCAAGTAAGCATATAATAATTCTTTTATAGTGTTTAAATTATAGGAAATACCATAGTGAAGGTCCATTACCTACCAATAAAGGTATTTATCTTTTAGAATCAGGTTGTGTAATCTAGCTAGCCTTCTACATTATACTAAATACTCTGCAACCTTACATAGATACCGCAATATTTTCTATAATTTATTAACCTCTACAGTATGTACCTCAAACTATTTTTTCAATGATTTTAAATTTGCAATTTGAGCTTTTATTTTTTGATAGTGTAGTACCCATTTTGCAATTTCCTCATTATATTTCATCAAGAAAACTATCTATGGTGGTCTTACTATTGGTGGGTTATTTATGGAGGATAGTCATTGGTGATGACTCAACATGTTTCATGCAAAACAGATGCAATTTTTTTGGTTGGCATATCTTCATTTGTGGAGGCACCTTGATCATATGTCCTAGAAATTGATAAGGAAATTGAGGCACACATTCTACATTGAAATCTAGTTTGACATCAGTTGGTTTAATGTAATCATGTGACCTTATAAACTTGTGCCTTGATCTTGGAACTACTTTGGATGATGCAACATAAAAAACTAATTTTCTCATCACCTACACACATACGCCATGTGGAATTTCCAAATTTTAAATACCATTGTGCTATTTGAATCTTAAATCTAACATTTCCTAATTCTGAAACTCTTTCTTGTTCTGAATCCTTTGCATTTTTTTTTACAATAGTTTCTCATTTTGAAGCTCTCGTCGTTCTAAAGATATATATTTTTATGCCATAAAACAAATAGAACAATATTTTGTTCTAGATATCTATGGAATCCCTATATGCATATGCAATAAAAATTGTACCTGATTTCATGAGACTATAATTTTTCATCCATATATCTCTTTTTCTTCCCACCATGCCTATGCTCAAACTCAATAGGTAAAAGAGGTGTCTTACCACAAACTAGTTCATAAGGTGTGAAACCTGTGGTGGATTTCCATGTAGTTTTGTAAGACAAAACTACTTTAGGTAATTTATCCAACCATTTTTTTCTATGGGAGGCTACTATCTTGGTTAGTATCCTTTCTAATTCCTTAATTGTCACTTCAACCTGACCATTTTCCTATGGGTGATAATGTGATGATTTTATATATTTAATTTCATAGAGTTTAGTAAAATCCTCAATGGCATTTGATGTAAATTAGGGCCCATGATCTGTAGTAATAGATCGTGGAGCTCCAAATATCTAAAAAATATGAGTATACATGAAATAATAAACCTTCTCTTCATAAGCATATTTAAAAGCACACACCTTTACCCATTTAGTCATGTAATCAGTATACACCAAGATATGCACATTTCCCTACGATGGTGGGTCAATAGGTCCCATAAAATCTATCCCCCACATCTCAAATGGTTCTAAAAGCACTTAAGGCTTACATTTGTGTTGGTGGATTTCTTCATCCTTTGATATGCATCACAATGTCTTATGTAATTTTTCACATCCTTGTGAAGAGATGGTCAGTAATATCTTGAACCTAGGATTTTCCAAATTATGATTTTCACTGAATAATATCCTCCTAATGGTTCATCATGGTTAGCATGAAGGATATCATACAACTCATCCATATATATGCATCTATGTAAAATATGGCCAATACTACATTTAAAGAGTAGACATTTAATCCATTTGAAATATGAGCTTTGCTTTATTAACTATTTATTTTTTAGGAGTGAAGTGAAGAGGAACATTCCCTGTAACCAAATATTTAGCTACATATGCAAACTATGGTTATTGGACATATATAGGAAATAGTTGTTCATAAAGAAAAGAAACCTGAAATAACTCCTCTTCCCTTGTGTTTTGCAGCCTTGACAAAAAATATACTAGTACATTAGTCTTCCCTAGTTTATTGACTATAGTGATGTCCAATTCCTACAATAATAGTAACCAATGGATTATTCTTACACTAACTATGCATTTATTAATGAAGTATTTAATGGATGCATGGTCTATATGAATGAATACTTAATATCCTATGATATAGTGTCTAAATTCATTAATAGCATACACTACTACCAAGAATTCCTTCTCAGTAGTGGTGTAGTTCTTTTATACTCTTACCAATTTTTTGCTAATGTAATAGATGACATAGTGCTCTCAATTTTTAATATACCCTATTGCTGCTCAAATTACAGTATTGGAAGCATTAGTTTGGATATGAAATGACAGCTTCCAATTAGGACCTCTTAACACATGTGGGGTTTTTATTTTTTTCTTCAAAGCCTCAAAAGACTCTTGGCACTTTGTAGTCTAGGTAAAATCAAAATCCTTATTTAGTAGTGCAAACATTAGATTGGATATTGTACTAAAATTTGAAATAAACTTGTGGTAAAAACCAATATGTCCCAAGAAACTTCTAACATCTTTTTGAGTCTTTGGATAAGGAAGGCTCTTGATAATATCAACCTTGTTGGGATCAACCTTGATCCCATGGGAAGAGATGTGATGACCAAGACCAATATCTTCCTTCATAATCATAAATAATTTTTTAGAATTTAAGGATAAATATGTTTCACAGTGTGTTAAGACATTATCAATATGTTCTAGTGCATAATCAAAGGTTTCTCCACAAACTATAAAATCATCCATGTATATTTCTACATCATCATTGGTTAAATAAAAAAAATTGTGAAAACAACTCGTTGAAAAGTTGTTGGAGCATTACATAAGCCAAAGGGTAAAATCCTGTAATAAAATGTTGCCCAAGGGTATGTAAAAGTATTTTTCTCTTGGTCTTCAGGTGCAACTTGAATCTGGTTGTACCCACTAAAATAATCAAGAAAATGAAAACTTTTCTTTCCAGTGAGAGTATCTAAGACTTGGTCTATAAATGCTAATAGGATGTGGTTCTTGTGTATGAATTTGTTTAATTCCATTTAATCTACATACACTCTAAATTTTCCATTCTTATTTGGCACAGTAACCAATGGAGAAACCCATTGGCTATCAAAAATTTGATAAATGAACCCAAACTCTAAGAGATTATATTTCTCTTTGACAATATATCTTAAGGTAGGATTTATTCTTCTTTGAGGTTTTCTCATAGGTATAACATATTCAGTATATATTTTGTGAGTGCACACATCAGGATGAGTTCTTGACATATCCTTGTACTCCCAAGAAAAGGCATGGACATATTTATAGAAAACAACTACTAGTTTTGCTTCTTCAACTGTCAACCAGCTATTAATATTCAAAACTTTCCCTAGCTGAATTTCAATATATTTTATCCTTAGGAGGAAAAATTTTACTCCTTCATACTTGCTCACTGAGGATTTTAATGGGCACTGGTGTGGTTGAAAGGAGTTAAAGACTCTTATCTCATTTTCAAGAGTAATTTCTGAAGGAATCAGATCTTGCATGGGAAAGTGAAAAGAGGAGAGAATATGATGATGCCATCCATGTGGTAATGACAAAGAACTTTCCTATAGTGGAATGTATGATATATTTTTAGATTAATTTTTATCATTCCATAATAGTTGATGAATAAAAACTGGTTCATATTCAAGTCCATGCTCCTATAGAGCACTAATTATGATGGTTTCATATTCAAAAATTTATCTTTCATGTAAGTCAATCTCCTCTATGTGTTCCTTCACTACTAAGATAGCTAGTGTGGAAATGGTCTCTTCCTACTCCTCATCAGATTCAAGAAACCATAATTGTCCTAAAAAATTTATTGAAGGCTTGGTAGGAGGGTAAAAATAAATCTTCTTAATATTAATGCCATTTGATATTTTTGTTTCCTTGATCTACAATCTATGAAGGTAGTTGTAGTTGTAAGCCAAGGTCTTCCTAAAATGATGGGATAACCATTGGCTGAATTTCTAGGCTGCAATACTATAAAATATATAGGGTATTCCCAATAATAGACTTCTACAGGGATATCTTCTATTATTTCTTTTGGTTTTGCAATTGATCTATCAGGCATCTCTAAAACTATATATGTAGGATTTAGATTAATGAGCTACAATTTATGTATTGTTTATTTTGTCATAACGTTAATTGTGGTACCAATATCGATCAAGATGTTAGAGATTTACATTGAACCAATAGTGATGATGACAACTGGAATCTCTGGGTTACTATACTTTGGTGGGACAAGTTTTCTAGATAACAAATCAACCAAATTTCTCTCTACTTGCATAGTCTTAGGAAAAGACTTCTTCTTTCTACATTGTTTCCTTATACATAACTCCTAAACTATTTTGTTGATCAAGGGTACATCATTTATTGATTGAAAAAAAGAAAGTGATATGGTCAATATCTTAATATATTTGAATAATTCTAGTTTATGGGTATTTACAACATTTTTGAGCCTCTCAGGGTATGGTACTACCCTTAAGGAAGGTACATGCAATTTTTTTTATTTTTCTTATTTTTTTCCAGGGTTGATTTTAATTGTTCTGATTATAAAGTTCTTGTGTTCCACCAATTTCTTCAATTATGGGTGAAATAGGTTTAGGCAACATTTTTACTAAACGTAATTGGATATTACTGCAATTAAGAACATGATTTGCAAGATTTACTTTAGTTTTAACTACATAGATAGGGACTTCTTGTCTTGTATTATTTGGGTTTGCCACATGTTGGGCTAGAAGTAGACGTTGTTTCACCTATTATCCATGAGTTTTTTGTTGGTGGTGGGATGTTCCTTGAAAATGTTTATTAGGAGTAGGTAACAAGTTTTGAGTTTGACCTTGGTATCTTTGTTGCCCTTGATATGGTGGATACTGTTGTCCCTAGCTTTTTCTATAGGACTAGTTTTACATCCAAGGTGGATTGACATGATTCCATGATGATTTACTCCATCTAACTTGTGACCAATCTTGAGGAGATGTCCAAGAAGGGTAATTCTAAAATTTTTGGGGCAGTTATGACTGATCTCATGGAATATTCCAAGGATGTTATCCCCAATTTGTGAGAAAACAAGGGGATTTTTGATATTGTGAGAAATTTAGCCCCTATTTTTATCCAATAAAATTGAGTTCTTCAGTTTGAGTTTCTAAAATATTTTTGAGTTGAGGTAGCAGATGGCATTTTTCAGTAAGGTGTTCCTTCGAAAATATGCTACAAATAGTTGAAATTGAAGTTTTTTTTATGAGATGGTCTTACAAAGCATTATTATTACTGCATCTTGGGTGGTAAATTTCTAGGGGCTCTATTGGTTTTATTTTTTATATTCTTCTACCCTAAATTTGTGTTTAGATGCACGGGAATATCAGTTTTCATATTTATAAATTCTTTCTTTAGGTCTTTCATATCATTGCCATTAGTACTTCACTTTCTTCTTCTTTACCTCGTGTAGGAATAATTTCTGTATAAGTCCACAATTTCATAAATGTTAAGTATGTTTACATCCCTTTTTCCCATTAAGTCCAATACTTCCCTAGATTTATTTTTTAATCCATTAAAAAATATAGCCTAACACATTTTTTGCTCTACAAGTCCACATCTCCTTTAAAATAAAATCAAACCTATCAAGATAGTCCTCCAAGATCTCATATTATTCTTATTTAATGTAAAATAATTCATCTTTTATATTCCTCACCCGAAAATACTCTTGGTATTTATCTAGGAATTCACTCTCTATTTGTTCCCAAGTTCATATAGATTCTAGTTCTAGCCTCATAATACAATGTAATGATACATATTTGAGTGGATAAAGGAACACATACAACATTGAACTCAAACATGAATTGATAAGGATCTTCAAATACCACCCCCATGAATTTTGGAAGTACTGAAGGTGAGGTTATATTCGTAAGAGAATTTTGTGTAGGATTCAATAAAATGGGGTATTCAAAAGTCCTATAAGGATGAGGATTATCTGTTTGGTTGTGGATATTGCTATCCCTATTTGGATTAACTTGTTATTTCATGTTATCATTCCAACCCCTAGTATATATTTATCTATATTATCTATATGGGATGGATACAAAAGGAGCAAGTGGAGCAGTTCTTCCCTCTACAATTTCTTTTTCAAGAGATTCTAAACTTCTTGATGATGAAGATGATGCTTCTTGTTTAAGTTTTTCTGGAATTTCAAATATAGGTGATTCACCTCTTAAGCATGAAGATTGCCTTCCTATGATAGGAAAAGAGTTGGTTTTGATAGATATTATTTTTTCATTCCTTAACCTGTTCATTTATACACATTTTATAAATGGACTGAAATACAATTTACCAAAAACTATTACTTATATTAGTCATTCATCCAGATTTTACTTTAAAGTTCATAACTTAGCACACTTAATAATTATTGGGTTGATTTATTATTCTAACAACACCTATACCTACCAACGATGCTAAAAATGATGAGTATCATTATTATCATCATTTAATTTTATGTTTATCAATTCCAGGGTAGTGTACAAGGCTATATACAAAAGAAGGTTCAAGAAGATTGAAGATTAGTTCATATAGATAATAAAATTTATTGCTAAAACAAATGTTGTTTGGGATTTTTGAGGTTACTTTTAATCCTAATGTGCATGAATTGAAACTAATTAATTACAAAATTTGAAAATTGCTTCTAAGACTTGAAATTGAAACCTAATTACAGTTGTATGAAATGAATTTGTTGAAATGGAAATCTTGCTACATTGAAACCTAGATTACATTTATAGAATTAGGAAAACCAAATTGAAAGAGTAATTAAAATGGAAACTTTCATGCTAAAGCAAATGTCAGTGTCCTACTATAGAAGATTGTCAGATTTCTACTGCAGTAACTGATAAGAAATAAAGTTGTTGAAAACATGTCAATTTACAGAAAATAGGGGAATTTCAAATCTATGTTATTTGTCAGTTGACCACACACATTCGACATAAATCACACTTGAAAGCATAAAAGTATTTCATCAACTTAAAATTAGAGATTAGTCTAATTAAAAATAATGAACAAGAATTAACAAGTATTCTAGTACAAATGTTGTAGCAAGAATATCTAAAAACCTGTTATAACAATCATTCCTCTAGGTCTAAAAGTGGCCCTTAAGTTTTGACCCAGATAAAGGTAATAAAATATCCCCTAACTATTTTAAAAAATCACTCAAATTATAGGAAATAAATATGAGAAATTATTGCACTTTATTGACTGTCAACTCATATTACACTACTATAGGAAAATACTTTTTAGTGCTTCACTTTGTTATTGGCAATGTTCACTATCAAATTTTATTACAATTCCTACTAGATGATAGCTCAAGCAGTAAGTTATATTAGATATTTATACTAGCTATTACAATATGCATTATTTATATTTTAAACTATATTGTTGTGTACTAGTAACTTATTACCAAAACTAAAACATACTAAGTCTTGTTAGTAGAACAATGGCACATAGAGGGGGGTGTGAATCTGTGCAATTTAAAAATTTAATTTCCAATTTTAAATATGATTTAAAACATAAATAAACTCATGTATATCAGAAACATATATGCAAGAGAAACAACCCACAACACATGATATGCTAGAGGAAAACCACAAGGGTAAAAAACCTCCCAAAGAGAAATGTTTGCTATGACTACTGCATAGAACAAGCCTCAAAATGAAATACACTAAATTTTATCTTCCAAAACAGGAGGGATTAAATCCACCTATATAAGATCAAAATAATAATAATATGATGAAAAATAAAGCATAAAAATACTTCTAGTAAAAGCAAGCTCTAACAAGCCTGCAATCTCAAAACCAACAACAATGCTGCAAACCAACTGTGCACCCAACAACTGCAAAATTATTTTTTTGTAAAATATGATCAAACACATACAATAAAAATATGAAAATGATTCTCTCTCCATCCACAATAGGTTCCCAAACCTGCATGCTAAAATCTATACACTTATGTCTTCTACAAAAATTTTGGCAGCATTCCGGCAGCACCCTGTTACTCTCAACAAAAACTCCATAATATAACCATATAAAACACTAAATTTATAGATAAATGAGATGGATAGAAACCATAAATGGTTTCCAAAACCATTAGTAGAAAATCACTCGAAAAATCATGCCCAAGTTGAGGAAATTTCTTATTTGCCAAAAAAGAAATTGTTGCCAGCACCACTACACACACTCACCAGCTGCTAATCAAAGTGGAGATGCTATTACACAACCAAAATAATATTCCAAAATGTCTAAACACTAATTTGTAAATTATAACATCCCATATCTCAAAAATACCACAAAAATAGGGCAGAAAAATATTATTTCTTTACACCACTATGACGGATGTCATAAAGTGGGTACCACACCAAGTTGAACACCCCAATTAGCATATTTCTATTTTTGTGCCACAAAATAAATTTCAATAAATATTTGAAATAATTTATAACCATTATGATGCATTATAAAATAATCAAAATCAATTTTCCCTCCATTCCTAAGTCTTGGAACACATTCCAAGGAACTTGGAGATGACAGTGAAAATAAATAAATGTTGAATGTTACAATATAGCACCAAGGCACATAGAATACAAATGCAAACTTATATCACCTTTACATAAATAAATGTGCCATAAAAATAGAACCAAGAGAAATAATATATGCAATAACCACAAATTATACCTCCAAAGTCTCCGTAAAAAGTGTGTTCAAATACACACAACATTTTACAACATTGCCCAAACTGTAGCATAATCACCATGATGAATAGGATGCCAACTAGGATAAAAAGTAGAAGTATTTAAAACAATGACAAAACCTCAAATGCTCAACAATATCCCTCTTTGGCATTGTTGGCAACACCAAATAATCTACAGATAAACTACAACAACCAAGACCATGAAATAGTTAACAAGAAGGTCCTATAAAGCCTGTAAAGCACAAACCAAGAAGTGCAACATTCTTCAACATATCTCACACGTAAAACAAAATCAAATGTCTCCCCCTAACACCAACCATACAGATCTGAAATCAAAGAGCACAAGAAGTAGATTATCCAACTCTCTCTCCCTTTGATAATCAATGACAAAGGGCAACCAGTGCATCTGAAAACATGATAAACATTACAACTCTCCTTGAACAAAAGCACCAATAAAATTTAAACTGATATATATCTGATATGAACTTATATTCAACATGAAAATATAGTAGCTACAACAGCAAAGAGATACCCAAAAAAATCTCACCAAACTACAAGAAGTTGCCAAGCAACTAGGCAACAACCGATCAACCCGAACAACACCAAACTCTGCAACCATCATCCTCAACCATACATCAGAAAATATGAACATGAAATATAAGAAATAGGAACTTAAAATCAGACCATAATAATCTCCCCCTAAGGATGTGCACCAACAAAAATATCTAGTGAGATGGAGAAGAAACAACTCCCAAGAGTTGTCTCAAATTCTCAAATGTATCCATAGGAAATGGTTTAGTGAATATATCAGAAATTTTTTTCTTTTTAGGCACAAAATCCAAAGCAACCAGACCATTAGAAACCTTATCCTTCACAAAATTATAACTTATATCTATGTTCTTAGTCCTTGAATGAAAAACTAGGTTCTTGGAAATATTAATAGCACTAGTATTATCACAAAGATGAGAGATAGGCTCACCAATATGAATACCCAAGTATAAAAGCATTTGTTTCATCCAAAGCACTTGAGTACAACATGAGGCAGCAGCAATATACTAAGCTTCAGCAGTAGAGAGTAATACCGAGTCTTGCTTCTTGCTATGCCAAGAAACAAGCATGTCACCAAGATAGAAAGCACCACCATTAGTGATTTTCTGATCATCAACACATCCTGCCAAATTTGCATCTTTGTAGGCTCTAAGTGTGAAGTATTTTCCTCTTGGATACCATAATAAAAATTCCATAGTCCCCTTGAGATATCTGAAAATCCTCTTAACAACTTTCACATGTGTTTCTTTGGGTGCACTCTGAAATATAGCAACCATACAAACAACTTGCAAAATATTAGGCCTAGAAGCAATTAGATATAATAAACTTCCAATAATAGACCTATATAGTGTTTTATCAACAAGAGGAGACTCATCATACTTACTTATATTACATTAGATTACCATAGGTGTACTCACAGGTTTAGAATCCTCCATGTTAAACTTTTTCAATATTTCCTTAAAATATTTTGATTGTGAAATGAAAATGCCTCTATCAAGTTGAGCAATTTGTAGACCAAGAAAATAAGACAACTTTCCAATCATATACATCTCAAACTCATTTTGCATAGCAGCAGCAAAATTATAACACATACTATCTTTGCTTCCACCAAAAATAATATCATCAACATAAATAACAATCACTAGCTGATGGGAATCAACAACTTTGAAGTACAATTTGCTATCAACCTTACCCTTTTGAAAGCCTTGCTACAAAATATACTTATCCAACCTTGCATACCATGCTCTTGGGGATTTCTTGAGCCCATACAAAGAATTCTTTAACCTGCAAACATAGTTCTCATCCCTAAGATGAAATCCTTCAGGTTGCTCCATATAAACTTCATCTTCCAAATTGCCATTAAGAAAAGAAGATTTCACATCCATTTGATAAATCTTAAAGTTCTTATAAATAGCAAAAGAAATAAATATTTGGATGGCTTCTAATATAGCAACAGGAGAAAAATTTTCATCAAAATCAATACCTTCAACTTGAGCATACCCCTTGCACACTAATATTGCCTTATTTTGAACAACTTTGCCATCCTCATTGAGCTTGTTTCTAAACACCCACTTGGCTCCTATTACATTTTTGTTCATTGGTCTTGGAACCAATTCCCAAGTTTTTTTCTTTTCAATTTGATTAATCTCCTCTTCCATAACATGAGTCCAACTATTATCCTTAGAAGCTTCAATAAAATATTTAAGCTCAACTTGTGATAACAATGAAAAGTGACTTTACTCATTTGGTCTTACCAATTTTATCCTTGTTTGCACACCTTGTGTTGGATCACCTATGATTTAATCCATTGGATGATTCTTATTGATATATTTTGGAGGTGACTTGGTAGCTTCACTTTGTTCTTCTCCTTCTAAAACTTGCTTATTTTCATCTTGCACTTCTTCTTCCTCATATGGTTCAAACTGTGATGGTGAGGACTCCTCAAGATCAAATTTGGGAACATATCCTTCATAAACCCTCACATTTGCACTTTCTACCAATTTTCCAAGCTTCTTTTTGAAGCATATATATGCCTTGCTTTTGGTGGAATAGCTAAGGAAAATCCCCTAATCTGCTCTATCTTCAAACTTGCCAAGATGGTACTCATTTCTCCTTATGTAGCACTTGGACCCAAATATTTTGAAATGCTTAACTAAAGCTTTCATTCCTTTACATAGTTCATAGGGTGTCATATGGCTATGAAATCTAAGCATGCACCTATTTTTTATGTATACTATTGTATGCACTGCTTCCTTCCAAAATCTAGTTGCAACCTATGAATCATTAAGCATTGTTCTAGCCATTTCTTGTACTGTTATGTTCTTTCTCTCAAACACCCCATTTTGTTGAGGTTTTCTCGGTGCTGAAAGTTGTATTCTAATACCATGCTCATGAAAAAAATTATCAAACTCACTAGAAGTGAACTCACTACCTCTATCAGATCTCAAGCATTTGATCCTATTTCCTATATCATTCTCAACCATAGCGTTAAACACTTTGAAACAAATAAAAGCCTCTAATTTCTCCTTCATGAAAGATACCCATGTTAGTATATAATAATAATAAATAAACAAAATGAAATACCTCTCACCATTAGTTCCTTTATTCCTCATAGGACCACACACATCGGTATGCACAAGCTCCAAAGGACTTGTTGTAGAATATTCCTTAGTTTTGAAGTGTGATTTGGTTTGCTTGCCTTGTTGACATGATGTGCATATGCTATTGTTTGGCTTAGTCAAATTTAGAAGGTGTATTATTGAATTCTTGGAGTTGATCTTAACCAAGCTATCAAACTTAATATGGCCAAGCCTCTTGTGTGATAACCAACCATCATCAACTTCTCCAACCAAGCATGTTTTCTCATTTGCACTACAAAGATTGTACAAATTTCCTAAAGTTCTTGTAGCCTTTGCCAATATTTTACCACTCATAGCACATCTAATATCACAACCATATGATTTAAAAATCACATCTTTGCCACTATCACACATTTGGCTAACACTTAAAATATTATGCTTGAGGCCATCAACAAAAAGAACATCATGAGAAGTGATTTTACCATTGTTGATGTTGACCATAACTTTACCCACAATATTTGCGTTGTTATTGTTGCCAAACTTTACTGAACCACCATCATAATCTTGCAATATTGTGAGATGCCTTCTATCTCTAGTCATGTGACTAGAGCATCCACTATCAATGATCCAAGATGTAGCATTTCTCTGTCCCTTGAAAGTGGTTTGAACAATCAATGAATCATGCTTAGTAATGTCTTTCTGTTTTGACTTTCCATTCTCAACCATCTTGGGCTTGTTTTCTGATTTCTTATCTTCCTCATACCTCACGAAATTATTGGGAAAATGGTCTTTATGCATCATGGATTTCTTTTTTTGCACCTTTGGAGGCTTGTTTCTACTTCTATCCTACATTTTATTAGTCACAAAAATAGTTATGCAGTCTCTAGCAATGTGACCAAAGTTATTACACTTGTAACACTCAACATGGAAATCAATGAGAGGAGCAAATGAGTTGTGATTAAAAAATATCTTAGGCCTAACATTAAGCCTACAATACATCATATTGTGACCATAAGTATTGCACTTAAAATAATAACTAGAAAAGGAAGGAGTATACTTGTATTGAACTTGATGCTATGAATTGAAACTCCTTCTTGGTGCTCTTCCCATTTGATGTTTTACCTTTTGAAACTCATCATTGCTGGTATTTATGGTATGATAAGGCATATTTATGTTGTTGGTCTGATTTGAGACCTTTTATTCTTTCTTTTTATCTCCTTGGGGTTGCTCTACAATGGGTTTCTCATTATTCAAGATTTCACCAACTGATTTTGCATCTTTGGCAACATATAAACTTTCACATTCATATTTGATTTTTCAAGTTGCTTTCTCAAAGTAACAATCTCCTATTTTAGTTTGCAACACAAATCAGATTTTTCACATACTCGATTCTTAAGATCATCTATTATTTTCTTGGACTCTTCAACTTGAAATTTTAAGTCTTGTATCATTTTTGTAGCCACATTATTGGACTCCTCTAAATATGCAATATTTTGGTCAGCAAAAAATTTTGACTCTTCATGTTGCATTAACAAGTCTTTAGTGAGTTTGTTTAGCTCCTTTATCTTTTCATTCATCCTTTTGTTTCTCTTTATCTCAATTTCATATTGTTCCAATGCTATTGCAAGCTCTTCCTCAAAATCAATTTCAGATTCATCATCCTCTTTGTTTGTATTTAAATTGGATTTGTCTTCAATAGCCATAAAGAGGATTTCAGTAGCCTCTTCATTTGAATCATCTATGCTATCATATGAATAATCACTATCTTCATGTGTCATCAAAACCTTTCTCCTTGATAATTTCTTTCTAAATCTTGAAGCTTTCTTTTTGTACTTCTTCGTGTTCTTGTGACTCACCATAATCATCTAAGTGCTCCTTGTAAGGACATTTTGAAGCAAAATACCCAATGCACCCACACTCAAAACATTTCAATGGAAAATTTCCATTGTATTTCCCTTTTCTTCTTTTCAATTTTCGAACAAAGTTTTCTTGATCTTCATCGGAGAATCTCTCTTCATCGGATTGTGGATTCAATTTCATATTTTTGAATTCTTTGAAAGCACTCTCCTTTTCAGTAGACTTTCTGCAACCAAATCTCATATCATATGCAATAAGAAAGCCATGTAGTTCATCTAGTGATAGATTTTTTAAGTCCTTTGCTTCTTCAATTGCAAAAACCTTTGAATCAAACTTTGAAGTCTAAGAACAAAGAACCTTCTTCACAACAATACTATCTATGATAGTCTCTCCTAAACCTCTAAGAGAAGTGATTACCTCAATCACACGAAGCATGTAGGAAGAAATATCCTCATTCTCATCCATTCGGAGACTCTCAAATTGAGCTCTAAAATTTTGAAGTTTAGCTTCCTTAACTTTGTCATTACCTTCATGAATATCTTGCAATTTATCCCATACTTATTTTGCTATTTGTAAACCCATAACTTCACCAATTCAATTGGTGCAAAATCATTTGTGATAGTAGATTTGGACTTCATATTATTTTCATATTCTTTGATTGCATCAGGATCTGTAGGAATTGTAGCAGGAAAAGCATAACCATTCTTAATTGAAAGATACACACCAATACCAAGAGAACCCAAATACTCCATCATCTTGTAACTCCAAAATGCATAATCACTCCCATAAAAGTATGGCACCTTGCCAGTGTTGACATCCCTATTAGCCATTGTGAACTAGGAATCAATCCAAGTTGGTTAAGCCGCTAAAAGGACAACCAAGCTCTGATACCAATTGTTAGTATAACAATGGCACAGAGAGGATGGGGGGTGAATCTGTGCAATTTAAAATTTTACTTTCCAAATTTAAATATGATTTAAAATAGAAATAAAATCATGTATAGTAGCAATATATATGCAAGAGAAACAATCCACAACACATGATATGTCAGAGAAAAACCACAAGGGTAAAAAACCTCCCAAAGAGAAATGCTTGCTATGACTACTACATAGAACAAGCCTCAAAATCAAATACACTAAATTTTATCTGCCACAATAGAATGAGGGCTGCAACCCACCTATATCAGATCAAAATAATAATAATATGATGAAAAATAAAGCATAAAAATGCTTCTAGTAAAAGCAAGCTCTAACAAGCCTGCAAGCTCAAAACCAACAACACTACTGCAAACCAACCGTGCACCCAACCACTGCAAAATGATTTTTCTATCAAATATGATCCAAAACCTGCAATAAACATATCAAAATTATTCTCTCTCCATCCACAATAGGTTCCCAAACCTTCATGCTAAAATATATACACTTATGTCTTCTACAAAAAATTTGGCAGCATTCTGGTAGCATCCTGTTACTATAAAAAAAAAAACTCCATAATACCACCATCTCAAACACTGAATTTATAGAGAAATGATATGGAGAGAAACAATAAATGGTTTTCAAAACCATGAGTAGAAAATCACTCAAAAAATCATGCCCAAGTTGAGAAAATTTCTAATTTTTCAAAAAAGAAATTGTTGCTAGCACCACTACACACACTCACCAGCTGCCAATCAAAGTGGAGATGCTCTTACACAACCAAAAGAATATTCCAAAATGTCTAAAAACTAATTTAGAAATTAACACATCCCATATCTCCAGAATACCACAAAAATAGGGAAGCACAATATTCTTTCCTTACACCACTATGACGGATGTCATAAAGTTTGTCCCACACCAAGTTGAACACCCCAATTAGCATATTTCCATTTTTGCACCACAGAATAAATTCCAATAAATATTGGAAATAATTCCAAACCCTTATGATGCATTATAAAATAATTAAAATCAATTTTCCCTCCATTCCTAAGTCTTCGAACACATTCCAAGGAACTTGGAGATGACATAGTGGAAATAAATAAATGTTGAATGTTACAATATAGCACCAGGGCACACAGAAAATACAAATGCAACCTTATATCATCTTTACATAAATAAATGTGCCATAAACATAGAACCAAGAGAAATAAGATATGCAATAACCACAAATTATACCTCCAAAGTCTCTGTAAAAGGTGTGTTCAAATACACACAAAATTTCACAATATTTCACAACATTTCCCAAACTACAACATAATCACCATGATGAATAGGATGCCAACTAGGAGAAAATGTAGAAGTGTTGAAAACAATGACAACACCTAAAATGCTCAACAAGTCTAACTTAAGACAGGATTTGCTACAATAGTCATCCATTGGCTCTTTGGTGCATTCAAAATTGTTAAAATGAGCTATCATGAATTGTAAAAGGTCTATAACACCTATATATCTCCAAGCACCTTATCCAAAATGAATTGAACACAATATTATTTTTTTGGGCTGAAACTGACTATTTCTCCTATCATTTCAGAGATATTCAAAATATTCACCAACATAAATATGATTTGCACTCAAATGCAACCAAAATGGGTGATAAATTATTTTAAAGTGTATAGGACATCTTCCCTATCCCTCGTCAATAATTTCCAACCGTTACCTCTTGTTTATGTTGAAAAATTCTAGGTCATCCTGTATAATGACATGTGGCTGGAATTTGTATGGATTGTACCTATAGTTTCCAGTTTTTTGCACAAACTTTGGATTTTGGTGCTAAATTTCCTTTAAAACCATTTGTGATGTGGGAAAATTATTCAAAAAACATGATGAAATTGTAAATAACAACAAGCATTACATTTCTAATTTAATTATGCATTCTATTCACTAATAACCATACAAAAATAGTGCAACAAGGCAAAAAATAGTCAAAATAAAGTATAATGCTTATATGAAATTTAACCTTGAAAACATTAGTACATAATAAATTTAAATTATCTAATTAACATAATATATCATCACATAAGGTTTTTATGGCAGTTTTTATGAACTCAAAATATGACAAGAATGAGATAATTTATGACCTCATCATTAGCTATTGGTAAACCCTTTTGGTTTCTATGTGGATCATTAGGCTTTGTTGTACCTGATAAATAAGCTATTTATACAAGGATAGGTCTATAGGTGGCTCATCACCTTACAATAATTCATATTTTGAGTAGTAGTTTGACATGGTAAGAAGCATGTGATTGTAGACTAGTTATCTCAAATACAATCAAGTTGTAGAATAGGATATTTTTGAACCATTAAAACTACTCATAGGCATAAGTTTTGATACATCATGGTAGCTACTGAATACTTGATAAAATATATCAAAGTAAGAGAACTACCATATAACACGATAAAGAATACAACTTGATTCTTGTATGAACAAGTAATTACAAGATTCAATATTCCACTACAAATAATAAGTGATCGAGAAAGTCACTTTGTGAATGGGATTATAAAAATGCTAACAATAGATTTTAGGATTTTGCATTTATTGTCTAGTTTGTCTTACCCTAGAGCCAATGAGTAGGTGAAGGCAACTAACAAAGTCCAAGTGTCAACCTTGTAAAAATATTTTGGGATAGAAGGAGCAAATTGGGAGGAAAGGTTACCATCTATTCTTTGGGTATATCGAAATACATTTAAACCAACAATAGACCATACACCATTTTATCTAATGTATGGTTCAAATGCATTAGTGCTAGTGGAGTTCTTGGTACCAAGTTTACAGGTGGCTATGGAGCATCACTTAGGTGATCAAGAATATCTAGAGGAAAGACTAGTGACACTAAATAAATTTGGATAAAAGAGGATTCATGGCATAGTAGGTGATTTAAGTGGCCCAAAAGAGAAGGAAGTTGTGGCATGATAAGCACCTTTAAATATTAGAAATAGGAAATCAAGCTAGGAATGTTGAAGATCTTTTGGCTTGTTACCTTTCGAGTTGTAGAAGTGATGCATCATGGGGTATTCAAACTATAAAACTTGAATGGAACTGAGGTACCAAACACTATGAATGGTTTGAATATGAAGCCATATAAATTGTAGTGTTTGTTTATTTATTTAGAGGAAATTAAAATAAGACAAAGGGAGGAAGCTCAGTCCAACAAAATATAGAGAGGAATACAAGATCCATTATGGGAGGACCCTAACATGGGACTTGCATGCATATTTACATAAGGAAAGGAAACAAGGTCAATCATCAAACAAAAATAATTGGTACCTTAATCTGAAGAGAGAAGAATGATGTGAGTACATGTAAGATTCATAGACAAGACTGAACAAATCAAAGATGAAGATGAATAATGTATTACCCAAAATGAGATAAGGAACTAGGAAACAGTATCATTGGCAACCCAATTAGATCAAGAAATTGTGTACCCATAATTGGAGCATAGATAACTACCTCAACCAATAGAATATCAAAGAAGGATATGACTAATTGTACGATATAAATATAGGATGGATACCTTTGATATGAAGACACCAAAATGGAACAAAAATGAAGCCATAGATGAATATCTTATCTAACTTACTTTATTATCTTAGATAGATTTATTATAGTAAAGAATGTGATATCAGATCCAATAGCTACAAGAGGAGTACAAAATATTGCAAGATCATACTGTAAGACTCCATAAACAAAATATCTATGATTTGGATATAACAATGCAAATATTGGATGAGTAAAGGATAGCATGGTTACGAGAATTAGAATTCTCAAGCAAAAAACATGATATGACATCGTAAGTAATGCATACACACCATGAGGGTGCAAGCACTAGTGAGGGAAGAGGATCACATATAGCACCATGTTGTATGTTGAATGACCTGAAAATGATAGAAGAAGATGTAGAGATACTTTAGCAAGAAATAAAAGAAGATATGACATCATCTAAACCACAAGGTAATGTAGATGAGGACTTGAGTGAATCTAGTGATGGAGAGTTACCTTGGTTAGTAAAATATGATAGTTAAAATAGTAGTGGTGAAGATTTCATAAGGCAACCACAAGTACCTCATGCTTGTCCTGATATTGAGACCTATGCAATACCCCATAGACAGTTGATATGGCAAAAAAGAGAAGTAAAAAGACTTAAAAGGATAATAAATTTACCAAAAAACTGGTCAAAATAAATAGATGATGATCATAATTATTCTAATTGTGAGTCTAACTTTTTGGAAGCATATAGATAAGCCCTAGCAACATTATTTCGATAATTAACTTTGAGGAAAGATGATGGACATACTAGTTATTACGTGTAGATATTTGAATGTGAGAACTATGATAGTTCTCACCCATATCACAAATAAATGAATGTCATCTAGCCAACATAGAGTTGGTGGATATAACATTTGGTACTTGATAGAGGGGATGAATTAACCGATAAGAATTGTTGAGGTAGTAGTGAGGTTGACGAGGAGGAGTACATCCATTGAATATTGGTAGGAGTAGTTGGAATATCTCACCTAGAGGGGGTAGATAACAAGGGAGTATATAACCCCCTGCTCCTATATGGGTGAGAGATACACCATTCACCTATTTAAATTGGACTAGAAAACTATAAGGTATCCCTTGGTTGAGAGGGTATGCACCAAATATTCCTAAAATATATCCACTTGGACAATATCCATTAATTTTATAGGACCAATAAGAATATAATCTAGAAGAGGATTTATTTATGATAGAGAAACCTCATTTAATGGTCAAAGAGGTCCTATTTTGATAGGATGAGATCATGGAAGACATATGCAAAGAAGAGGACTTGCTAGTAGGGGAAGAGCATTATTTGTAAATGAAGAAAGTTAAGAACAACAAAGGATTCATTCACCAAGTTTACAAGCTAATTTTATTTGAGAAGATAGATGGAGGAGTCATTAAAATGATAGTAGATTAGTAAGAGTACCTCTACCTCATAATAAATCACCTGAATTATGGAATGAAGTATCTCCAATAGGAAGTACCATAGTTTGTGACTGTATAATCCTAAATTGTATACATGGAAATGAGAGGATAGTCAATAGCACAACCTTACCAAAAATAAGGGATTATTCAAATGATCGGTTGGAACCTAATTATGCGATTACTTACAATGTATAAGTGATACATGAGTCAATGGAGGGGATCATAGAAATGAATGTCACTATATGATTTCCATGATGATAAGTATTAGGATATTAAAAAAATAGAATAATATATTAGTTGTGAAAATCCCTCGAGATGTAATTAATATGGAGGGTAGTTGAAAACTGGAAACAATGACCCTTTCTGAAAAACAAAAAGAAAAGAAAAAGAAAAGAACATAAAATATTTAAAAAATGCAAAAAAAGAACAAAAAATAAGAAAAATATAAAATTGCATGCACAAGGAATAAGAGTTATCAATCATCCATAAAAAATGATAAAATTACATCCAAAGGTGGCACAATTTCATACATTAAGACGTTAGAGTTTCAAAATTATAAAAAGCAACATGGCATGTAGAATTTCTTTTCCCTCTTGTAAATCATACACATGCAACACTAAAATTTGGAGGATTCAGAAGTAAATAAGGTGTAACTATAGATATTTTTCCACATGGGGTTTTAAAATTCACCACGTTACTACAATTTTTCATGATCCATTTCAGATTTGTATCACAAGGATTTGTTATCTCGAAAAAACAACTAGATTGAGAAAAGAAGAATTTTACTCAAGAAAAGTTAGGTTGTTTTCATAAATTATATTGCAGGTGGAGAAAAATAGCTACAAAATAAGGTTTTGAAGTAGGAAGGCATCAAAGGAAAACATTATTACAAAAATAGTAGGGCTAGAATTTGATTTTTCAAAAATAGTGAAGTGCAAGAATTGCAAGGAGGTAAATGGTAAACCCTAATGCAGAAAATCAGTCATAAAAGCACAAAAAATGATTCTTGACTTTGCATGTGTGCAAATAAAAAACTAAGTTCGTACAGTACTTTCACATTATCCAAGAAATTTGCCTTACAAATAAATTACACTAATTGGAGGAGGAAATTGCACAACTACATCATAATTGGACCAATAAGGAAGATTGCACACTTCCAGTAAATGATTTTTTCAAAAATCATACCAATTTGACAAAAACAATATTTTTTAGCCAAGTGAAGTTTTGAATGGCTGTATATAAAATTTGGATGTGATATTATATTATTTCAATGTGGATTGTACAATTTTAAGATTTCAAGGGACCTGATTTGTGCAATTTGGAAACAATCGTAAGATTGTTTTTTTATTTGCATGAATTCTAACGTGACTGTATATAAGGAATGTGTATTTGTATAATTTGGGAGTTGCTCATATAATTTCATATTGAGATTGTATGAAATCAAGTTCCAATTGTATGATTTGGTGAATCTATATGGAATCAGGTGCATTTGAATGATTTTAATTGGAGTTGTATGAATTAGAAGTGGTTGTATAATTTCAATATATACATGTACAATTTATTGAGGTATTGTATGATTTATGGTAGCCCTTGTACGTTTTGGAAGCATCTATATGGATTTTGGAACAATTTTTTGTTGAGTTTTCCTAATTTTCTAAATTAACCAAAGAGTGTGTAAACATGGTTTCCACTCGATGATGGTAGAAGCATAAGCTCTAGGTAAGAATTTTGAACTCATTTTTACTGTATTATAGAAAACATGATGGAAATATCACTAGGACAATTACACCATAGATATTCATGGTCCAATTGATTTAACATAGTTTATCCCATTCGAGACCAAGGGTGACAATTTTATTTACACGGAAGGTGTGGTAATCATCCTTGGAGAGGGAGAGGGTATAGGTCATGGTGGGGTCAAATATATTGATGTGGTAGTAGAGGTAGTGCATCACTACAATTTTAAAGAGAGGATATGGAACCACCAAAGGAAAACTGAAGGGAGCTTAGTATTGAATTTCTTAAGGAAGCTACCCAAAAAATAAGGATGAATTACTCAGTGAACCAAAGGAAGAGCAAGTGGATATCAATGGTGTCGCATTTGAACAACAACAAAAAAATTATTATAGCAAATGGTGGGAAAATAATGAGGTAAAACATCCATTAAATCTTACGCGGAAGAAGGCCAAAGTGAGCATCATTGTGTAAATCATGCCACAAGATAAAGTAATCTTCAATAACTACTTGCTATAATTTCTTTAGTCCTAGAAACCCTTTGAAAATTGCACCTTCATGAGAGTAGGCAATTGGCACATCAAGGTGAAGTTTTTGGTGGAGGTATTTCAAAGAATATTTGAATTGCCTAGAGAGGGAGCTCCAATTTTTAAGATGATGGTAGATCCAATTGAGGCTTATAGGTTGATTACAATACTCACATATATGAAATCACCTATTGTAGCTAATATTTCTAGTTCTATAACTCATGGAATAAAATAGAGTCAATTGAAGACTAATGAATTGGCATATGCAATGAATATTATCATGGCTCGCTTATTAGGAGAATCAAGAGATTCAGAGATACCAATTTGGATGGCCTAGTATCTATAAGGTATCTACAAGGGAGTGAAGTGTGATTGGAAAATCTATTTTTAGGAATGAATACGAAAGTTACTGATAACCATGAGGAAGACCTTCACCATGAATTTTCATGTTATTACTATTTTGTTATATGCAGTATCCATAATGGATATTTTTTTCTTGGTAGGACACAACATCAAGATTTATCACCAGACCAACCTACCATATTGTGATAGGTAAATATTTTACCTCTATCAAAGGCAACTCTAGAAAAATCCATCACAAAACAACCAATATCTCCAATACACAAAGAGGTCAAGACTGCATCTAATGAAGATGTTCATCCTAGAAGAAAAAGAAGAAGATTGTTGGAATCTGCCTTGGAACAGTTAAAATGGGATCAATAGTTGTAGGAGAAACCAAAATCTTATGAAGAGGAGGAGATAGTAAAATGATAATCTAGTCCTATAAATATTCAAACACACAAGCAATGGGAAATACAAATGAATGTGAAGATCCTCGTGCAAAAAGAGCAACCTGATCCAGTTCTAGAGGAAGGATACTCAGACTCAAAAGGGTTAGATTTGCTAAATTTTGATATACCTGGTATTGAAAAAGTGGGAGGAGCAATGGGATTTCCAACATTACTTTAGATCATGGATTTCAAATTTTGGATTCATCCAAATTTCTCTCTACTTGCATAGTCTTAGGAAAAGACTTCTTCTTTCTACATGGTCTCCTTATACATAACTCCTAAACTATTTTGTTGATCAAGGGTACATCCTTTATTGCTTGAAAAAAAGAAAGTGATATGGTCAATCTCTTAATATATTTTAATAATTCTAGTTTACGAGTATTTACAACATTTTTGAGTCTCTCTGGGTATGGTACTACCCTTAAGGAAGGTACATGCAATTTTTTTGGTTTTTCTTATTTTTTTCTAGGGTTGATTTCAATTGTTCTAGATTAAAAAGTTCTTGTGTTCCAACAATTTCTTCAATTATGGGTGAAACAGGTTTAGCAAACATTTTTACTAAACGTAATTGGATATTACTACAATGAAGAACATGATTTGCGAGATTTTCTTTAGTTTCAACTACATAAATAGGGACTTCTTGTCTTGTATTATTTGGGTTTCCCACATGTTGGGCTAGAACTAGAGGTTGTTTCACCTGATATCCATGGGTTTGTTGTTGGTGGTGGGATCTTTCTTCAAAATTTTTATTAGGAGTAGGTAACAAGTGTTGAGTTTAACCTTGGTATCTTTGTTGCCCTTGATATGGTGGATACTATTGTCCCTAGCTTTTTCCATAAGACCAGTTTTACATCCAAGGTAGATTGACCTGATTCCACGATGATTTACTCCATCTAACTTGTGACAAATCTTGAGGAGATTTCTAAGGAGTGTAATTTTAAAATATTTTGGGAGGTTATGACTGATCCCATGGAATATTCCAAGGATGTTATCCCCAATTTGTGAGAAAACAAGGGGCTTTTTGATATTGTGAGAAGTTTCGCCCCTATTTTTATCCAATAAAATTGATTTCTTCAGTTTGAGTTTCTAAAATATTTTGGATTTGAGGCAGCAGATGGCATTTGTCAGTAAGGTGTTCCTTTGTAAATATGCTACAAATAGTTGAAATTGAAGTTTTTTATGAGATAGTCTTACAAAGCATGCTTATTACTGCATCTTGGGTGGTAAATTTCTAGGGGATCTATTGGTTTTATTTTTTATATTCTTCTACCCTAAATTTGTGTTTAGATGCACGGGAATATCAGTTTTCATATTTGTAAATTCTTTCTTTAGGTCTTTCATATCATTGCCATTAGTACTTTGCTTTCTTCTTCTTTACCTCATGTAGGAATAATTTCTATATAAGTCCACAATTTCATAAATGTTAAGGATATTAACATCTCCTTTTCCCATTAAGTCCAATACTTCCCTATATTTATCTTTTAATCCTTTAAAAAATATAGCCTAACACATTTTTGGCTCTACAAGTCCAAATCTCCTTTAAAATAAAATCAAACCTATCAAGATAGTCCTCCAAGATCTCATATTATTCTTATTTAATGTAAAATAATTCATATTTTATATTCCTAACCCGACAATACTCTTGGTATTTATCTAGGAATTCACTCTCCATTTGTTCCCAAGTTCATATAGATTATATTTCTAGCCTCATAATATAGTGTAGTGATACATATTTGAGTGGATAAAGGAATACCTTAAGCTTCTAGTTGTCATTTATGCAATCATATATTTGACATACAACCTTGAATTCAAACATGAATTGATCAGGATCTTCAGATACCACCCCCATGAAGTTTGGAAGTATTGAAGGTGAGATTATATTCATAGGAGAATTTTGTGTAGGATTCAATCAAATGGGGTATTCAAAAGTCCTATAAGGACAAGGATTATGTGTTTGGTTGTCGATATTCCTATCCCTATCTAGATTGCCTTGTTATATCATGTTATCATTGCAACCCCTAGTATATATTTATCTATATTATGCATATGGGATGCATACAAAAGGAGCAAGTGGAGCAATTCTTCCCTCTAAAATTTCTTTTTCAAGAGATTCTAAACTTCTTGATGATGAAGATGATGCTTCTTGTTTAAGTTTTTCAAGAATTTCAATATAGGTGATTCACCTCTTAAGAATGAATATTGCCTTCCTATGGTAGGAAAATATATGGTTTTGATAGATATTCCTTTTTCATTCCTTAACCTGTTAATTCATACACATTTTATAAATGGATTGAAATAAAATTTACCAAAAACTATTACTTAAACTAGTCATTCATCTTAATTTTACTCTAAAGTTCACAACTTAGCACACTTAACAATTATTGGGTTACTTTCATATTCTAACAACACCTATACCTACCAACGATGCTAAAAATGATGATTATTGTTATTATCATCATTTAATTTTATGTTTATCAAATCCAGGGTAGTGTACAAGGTTATATACAAAAGAAGGTTCAAGAAGATTGAAGATTAGTTCATATAGATAATAGGATTTATTGGTAAAATAGATGTTGTTGAGGGTTTTTTGAGGTTACTTTTAATCCTAATGTGCATGAATTGAAACTAATTAATTGCAAAATTTGAAAATTGCTTCTAAGACTTGAAATTGAAACCTAATTACAATTGTATGAAATGAATTTGCTGAAAGGGAAATCTTGCTGCATTGAAACCTAGATTACATTTGCAGAATTAGGAAAACCAAATTGAAAAGGTAATTAAAATGGAAACATTCATTCTAAAGAAAATTTCAGTGTTCTACTACGAAAGATTGTCAGATTTCTGTTGTAGTAACTTATAAGAAATAAATTTGTTGAAAACATGTCAATTTACAAAAAATAGGGGAATTTGAAATCTATGTTATTTGTCAGCTGACCACACACATTCTACATAAATCACACTTGAAAGAATAAAAATATTTCATCAACTTAAAAATAGAGATTAGACTAATTAAAAATAATGAATAAGAATTAACAAGTATTTTGGTACAAGTGTTGTAGCAAGAATATCTAAAAACCTGTTATAACAGTCCTTCGTCTAGGTCTGAAAGTGGCCCTTACGTTTTGACCCAGAGAAAAGTAATAAAATATCCCCTAACTATTTAAAAAACTCACTCAACTTATAGGAAAGAAACATGAGAAATTATTGCACTTTATTGACTGTCAACTCATATTACACTTCTATAGGAAAATACATTTTAGTGATTCACTTTGTTATTGGCTATGTTCACTATCAAATCTTATTACAGTTCCTACTAGATACTAGCTCAAGAATTCAGGGAGATTAGTTATTTATACTAGCTATTACAATATGCATTATTTATATTTTAAACTATATTGTTGTGTACTAGTAATTTATTACCAAAACTAAAATAGACTAAGTCTAACTTAAGATAGGATTTGCTGCAATAGTCATCCATTGGCTCTGTGGTGCATTCAATATGGTGAAAATGAGCTATCATGAATTGTAAAAGTTCTATAAAACCTATATATATCTCCAAGCACCTTCTCCCGAATGAATTGAACACAATATTACTTTTTTGGGCTGAAACTGACTATTTCTCCTATCATTTCAGATATATTCAAAATATTCACCAACATAAATATGATTTACACTAAAATGCAACCAAAATGGGTGATAAATTATTTTAAAGTGTATAGGACATCTTACCTATCCCTCATCAATCATTTCCAACTATTACCTTTTGTTTATGCTGACAAATTCTAGGCCATCCTATATATTGATAGGTGGTTGGAAACAATGACCCTTTCCGAAAAACCAAAAAGAAAATAAAAATAAAAGAACATAAAATATTTTAAAAAAGCAAAAAAAGAACAAAGAATAAGAAAAAGATAAAATTGCATGCACAAGGAATACGAGTTATCAATCATCCATAAAAAATGATAAAATTACATCCAAAGGTGGCACAATTTCATACATTAAGACGTTAGAGTTTCAAAATTATAAAAAGCAAGATGGCATGTAGAATTTCTTTTCCCTCTTGTAAATGATAAACATGCAACACTAAAATTTGGAGGATTTAGAAGGAAATAAGGTGTAACTGTAGATATTTTTCCACATGGGGTTTTGAAATTCACCATGTCACTACAATTTTTCATGATCTATTTCAAATTTGTATCACAAGGATTTGTTATCTCGAAAAAACAACTGGATTGGGAAAAAAAAGAATTTTACTCGAGAAAAGTTAGGTTGTTTTCAGAAATTATATTGCAGGTGGAGAAAAATAGCTACAAAACAAAGTTTTGAAGTAGGGAGGCATCTAAGGAAAACATTATTACAAAAATAGCAGGGCTAGAATTTGATTTTCCAAAAATAGTGAAGTGCAAGAATTGCAAGGAGGTAAACGGTAAACCCTAATGCAGAAAATCGGTCATAAAAGCACAAAAAATGATTTATTGACTTTGCATGTGTGCAAATAAAAAAATAAGTTTGTACAATACTGTCACATTATCCAAGAAATTTGCCTTACAAAGAAATTACACTGATTGAAGGAGGAAATTGCACAACTACATCATAATTGGACCAATAAGGAAGATTGCACACTTCCAGTAAAATGATTTTTTCAAAAATCATACCAATTTGAAAAAAATAAGATTTTTTAGCCAAGTGATGTTTTGCATGGCTGTCTATACAATTTGGAGGTGATATTATATTATTTCAATGTGGATTGTACAATTTTAAGATTTCAAAGGACCTGATTTGTGCAATTTGGAAATAATCATACGTTTTTTTTTTTATTTGCATGAATTCTAACGTGATTGTATATAATGAATGTGTATTTGTATAATTTGGGAGTTGCTCATATGATTTCATATTGAGATTGTATGAAATAAGGTGTAACTGTAGATATTTTTCCACATGGGGTTTTGAAATTCACCATGTCACTACAATTTTTCATGATCTATTTCAGATTTGTATCACAAGGATTTGTTATCTCAAAAAAACAACTGGATTGGGAAAAAGAAGAATTTTACTCGAGAAAAGTTAGGTTGTTTTCATAAATTATATTGTAGGTGGAGAAAAACAGCTACAAAACAAGGTTTTGAAGTAGGGAGGCATCCAAGGAAAACATTATTACAAAAATAGCAGGGCTAGAATTTGATTTTCCAGAAATAGTGAAGTGCAAGAATTGCAAGGAGGTAAACGGTAAACCCTAATGCAGAAAATCAGTCATAAAAGCACAAAAAATGATTTCTTGAATTTGCATGTGTGCAAATAAAAAACTAAGTTCATACAATACTGTCACATTATCCAAGAAATTTGCCTTACAAATAAATTACACTAATTGAAGGAGGAAATTGCACAACTACATCATAATTGGACCAATAAGGAAGATTGCACACTTCCAGTAAATGATTTTTTCAAAAATCATACCAATTTGACAAAAACAATATTTTTTAGCCAAGTGAAGTTTTGAATGGCTGTCTATAAAATTTGGATGTGATATTATATTATTTCAATGTGGATTGTACAATTTTAAGATTTCAAGGGACCTAATTTGTGCAATTTGGAAACAATCGTAAGATTGTTTTTTTATTTGCATGAATTCTAACGTGACTGCATATAAGGAATGTGTATTTGTATAATTTGAGAGTTGCTCATATAATTTCATATTGAAATTGTATGAAATCAAGTTCCAATTTTATGATTTGATGAATCTATATGGAATCAGGTGCATTTGAATGATTTTAATTGGAGTTGTATGAATTAGAAGTGGTTGTATAATTTAAATATATACATGTACAATTTATTGAGGTATTGTATGATTTCTAGTAGCCCTTGTATGTTTTGGAAGCATCTATATGGATTTTGGAACAATTTTTTTGTTGATTTGTCCTGATTTTCTAAATTAACCAAAGAGTGTGCAAACATGGTTTCCACTCGATGATGGTAGAAGCATAAGCTCTAGGTAAGAATTTTGAACTCATTTTGGCTATATTGAAGAAAATAGGATGGAAATATCACAAGGACCATTACACCATAGAGATTCATGGTCCAAGTGATTTAATATAGTTTATCCCATTCGAGACCAAGGGTGACAATTTTAGTTACATGGAAGGTGTGGTAATCATCCTTGGAGACAGAGAGGGTATAGGTCATGGTGGGGTCAAATATATTGATGCGGTGGTAGCGGTAGTGCATCACTGTAATTTTAAAGAAAGGATATGGAACCATCAAAGGAAAACTAAAGGGAGCTTAGTATTGAAATTCATAAGGAAGCTACCCAAAAAATAGGATGAATTACTCAGTGAACCAAAGGAAGAGCAAGTGGATATCAATGATATCACATTTGATTAACCAAAAAAAAATTATTACAGCAAATGGTGGGAAAATAATGAGGTAAAACATCCATTAAAGCTTACGTTGAAGAAGGCCAAAGTGAGCATCATTGCGTAAATCTTGCAACAAGATAAAATAATCTTCAATAACTACTTGCTATAAGTTCTTTAGTCCTACAAACTCTTTGAAAATTGCACCTTCATGAGAGTAGGCAATTGGCACATCAAGGTGAAGTTTTCGGTGGAGGTATTTAAAAAAATATTTGAATTGCCTAGAGAGGTAGCTCTAGTTTTTAAGAAGATGGTAGATCCAATTGAGGCTTATAGGTTGATTACGATACTAAAATATATGAAATCACCTGTTGTAGCTAATATTTCTAGTTCTATAACTCATGGAATAAAATAGTCATTTGAAGACTGATTAATTAGCATATGCAATGAATATTATCATGGCTCGCTTGTTAGGAGAATCAAGAGATTCAGAGATACCAATTTGGATGGCCTAGTATCTTTAAGTTATCTACAAGGGAGTGAAGTGTGATTGGAAAACTTATTTTTAGGAATGAATATGAAATTTATTGATAACCAGGAGGAAGACCTTCACAATGAATTTTTATGTTATTATTGTTTTGTTAGATGCAGTATCCATAATGGGTATTTTTTTCTTGGTAGGACACAACGTCAAGATTTACCACCAGACCAACCTACCATATTGTGATAGGAAAATATTTTACCTCTATCAAAGGCAACTCTAGAAAAATCCAAGGATAATAAGATCACAAAACAACCAATATCTCCAATACATGAAGAGGTCAAGACTGCATCTGATGAAGATGTTTATCCTAGAAGAAAAAGAAGAAGATTTTTGGAATCTACCTTGGAACAGTTAAAATGGAATCAATAGTTGTAGGAGAAACCAAAATCTTACGAAGAGGAGGAGATAGTAAAATGAGAATCTAGTCCTATAAATATTCAAACACATAGGCAATGGGAAATACAAATGAATGTGAATATCCTTGTGCAAAAAGAGCAACCTGAGCCAGTTCTAGAGGAAGGATACTCAGTCTCAAAAGGGTTAGATTTGCTAAATTTTGATATACCTGGCATGGAAAAAGTGGGAGGAGCAATGGGATTTCCAACATTACTTTAGACCATGGATTTCAAATTTTTGGATTCATCCAACTATCTAACAAAAATAATGACAATACCAATAGCCTTGAAAGCAAAAGTAGTGGTGGAATTTCCATTTGAAGAACCCAAAGAAATAAAGAAAATAAATATTATCATGAGAGGTGGAAATAGTCAACTAAAACAGGAAAGTACACAACCACCACGGGAATATTTTACCCCAAATTAGATAATTATAGCACTAAGGAGAGTGTAACCAAACCTACAAGAGGAAGGGTTGATAGAAATGTAATAAGAGGTCTTATCTAACCCACAATAGGAAGACCAAGCATCAATAATAGCACATCAATATCTAGAGAAGATCATTAATATTGAGGAGATAAGATCACATAAATAAGGAGAGACAAATAATATAGTAGTACACATTCCATAGCAAGAAGAGAAATGAGTTAGTGCAATAAAAGATGTTATAGGACACTTAAATCAACTGGAAGAGGAATACGAACATACCCCACCATAAGATAATATTGTAGTGCTTTATATAGAATTTTTAGTTGAAGCACCTCGATTTGGTATTGTGGAGGATGGGGGTGAAAATACTGATGAGCAAGTGGAGCACTTTTTCTCACAATATAGAAAAATATTTGTCAGTGCTAGGTTGCAATTCTATGTTGGTGGTGTTGGATAGTTGAAATAGTGGATGGAGAAAACCTTCACTAAATTGGAGAAGATTGTGGAGTAGGTGTGCAATAAATATCATACTAGGTAGATAGCACACATTCATGCACAACACCCATGGTTGTTATCCATGGGAGACGTAACTATGATAATAGGAAGAGATGATTTATCAAAGGAAGTAAAGACAAATTACTGCAAGTATCCACTTGTATACCTAGATAAGAAAACATGTCAAACTTATCGAATGAATACACGAGGTATACAATTTCAAAGAGCACCTTCAAAATTGGCCTTCACCTTGAGTAAATTGAATTTCTTGATATATTGGATTGAGTGTCTTAACTTGGATCTTGAACAGATTTATCAATGCAAGGAAGCACAAAGGGAATAAGTAGAGGCTACTTGAAATAAAATGGTTGTAATGGAAGAAGAACTATTAAGCATCAAGACCAAGGTAAAGGAAATATTAAAGAAGATAGAAGTAGAATGGAATGACATCAAGCAATATTATGAATACAAGCTCCGCTACTAGGAGGAGTAAAACCAACATGTGTTTCAATAAGTAAAAGAGTGTGTAAAACAGTTAGAAGTACAATTGGCAACATAAAATGAATAATTTATCAAACAATCAAATCAATTGAAGGTAGTGAAGGAACAACTACAAGTAAAAGATCATAATATCAAGGATATTTCAAAGGATACCAAGTGCTACAATGAGCTAATAATGGATCATAATACTCAAATTAATTCTAAGGATGAGCGTATTACATCTAACGAATAAGATATTCTTTAAAAAATTTAGGTCATTACAAAAAATAATGAGGAATTGTTTGTAGTAGCCTAGATGAAATCCATTTTGATAGAGAAGTTAGACAAGGGGGCATATGAGTGTGATAAGGATCTAGATGCACTCCTAGCTACTGTAGAAAAAAAATCCAATGAGTATGAGTTAAAAGCCTTGGAAGTCAATCAGTACATAACTTGATTGAAGGATGAGTGTGCTACTCTTAATCATTAGCTTGGTGAACATCACCTAGAATCATCGGCTAAGACCAAGAAGACTAGGTTAGTGAGAAAACCACCTAATTTAAATGGGAGGGTAGATATAGGCAGCAAATCCACCTCCTAGAAGAAGAAGAAATTTTTTTTGGATTTGCATAATTTTGTTTAGTTTTGAAAATTTTAATTAAAATGTACAAGTGGTCAAAATGTACAAGTAAGGTAAGCATACAATTTTTACAAATGTACAATTTTAAATTTCATTAAAATTAGGTGAAATATGCATTTGGAATAAATTTGATAAAAATCAAATTAGAGTTAGTATAACCTTGTAATTAATTATTTTGAAATAATTCATGATGGAAGTTGTAAGTAATGCAATGTCTCATGGACCACTTTGGAATAGCCTGGGTATGCATTATGTATCCACCCATTTAATTTTTAGGTTGTTTATTCATTCATAGAGTTATTGATTTCTCATGATAGGAATTACATATTGTTCAATGTTGATATGTTGATGTCTATTATTGTTGATCCCATTATGATCAATAATGATGGATGTATTGTACAGGAATGCTTATAATATAAATATATTAGCAAACCCTTTGATTCTATGTCCCTGTGAATTCCATTATATATTTTGGTTACTACAGGTTATGTAATTGATGTTTAGATGAATAACTTATCATGCTAATTGATGGAATTGCATTAGAAATAACTTTGATCATCCCAAAAACCTAGTGTGAGGACATGAAATGATTACATAATAAATTATGGCTATACATATATGTTTCCAAGTAGTTTTATTATTTTTAGAAATACCATTGATGATTATAATTCATTGCCATCGAACTAGGATTTGCATATTGAAAGGAAAATGAGCAATTATCATAAGAAAATATTTTAAAACTTATCTTGAAGAGAATGGCTATGCAATTTGGTGAATATGAGTATAAGTTATAGAAATATTTCATACAAATCATACAAGTGGTCATTTACCTAATTTGGTAATAAAACTACAAGACAAAACCTATCAAATAAGAAAAATTTATTATTTGAGAGAAATCGATTACAAAAATAATCAATTTGAGTTACAAAAATACTTCTTATGGATTGGCCAGATGGAAAATCATAAAATATATAGTTTTATATGATTTGGATAGTACAACTGTATAATTTTATGATTGTATAAGCTATTTTTGGTAAATTGACCTATTACACAAGACAAACCATACAAGTTGTATGATTTGGGAAAGCTGGTTTTCATCCTTTGGGAATCATCTCTAGGATTTCTCAATCATCTTCCACTCTAGGAATACTACACCCATGTGCTACACTCTTTGCATCCAAAATAACTCTACTCAATCCTTTAGCAATCAACAAAAAAATTAGAGATAAAGGACACCCCTTTCTCAATCCTCTCAAGGGTCTAAATATTTTTTAAGTTGATCGATTAATAATAATAATAAAAAAATATATAGAATAAATATATCCCATAATCCACTTTACTACTAGTTAATTAAAATCCATATGTAAGAGCATAAATGTAAGATAGAACCACCTAGTTCTATCATAATATTTAGATAGATATACTTTAAGGACCATTGTGAGATTATTTTTAGTTTTGATAAAGTGAAGTACCTCTTGTACAGCTCCTATGACTTCAAAAGTTTGTCTACCTACTATAAACTTGAACTACTTATGGAAAATAACTTTAGAGAAAATACTTTCAATCTAACAACCAAAATCATTGTAATAATTTTATAGATAGAGTTATGTAAGGAAATAGGTATAAATTCATTAAAGAAATTAGGCTTCTTATTTTTAGGAATCAAAGCTAAAAAAGTGGAGTTAAAATCCCTAAAAACCTGACCACTAAACCTAACTTCCTCAATTACTCTTTGAATATCCTTTTTTAAAAGATCATAAAAACTAGGAAAAACTTCATAGGCCATCCATTAGGTCCCATATTTTTATCCTTTTTGAAAGAAGTCCATACAAATTTTAATTCTTCCTTAGTGACCTCCTTCATAAGTAAATGATTATCACCCTCTATCACAAAATTGAGGAATAAAGTAGTTAACTTTAAATTTCCCTAATATTAACTCCATCATATTCTTTATATATAGATTGAAAATATATTACTTCCAAATCTACAAACTTAAAGAAACTCCTAATGAGAATCTCTTTTTCATTTCGCATCTCCAAAATAGTGTTACCATTATTCCTATGCTTAAAAAAAATATGAAAAATTTGGTATTTCCATCCCATTTTTAACCATACAACTCTTGTTTTCATACTTCATTCAACTTCCCTCCACACTAAGAATTTTTTCTTATTAAATTTTAGTTCAACTAGTCTTTTTTCTTCTTCTCTTTAAACAAACCAACCGCATTTTTTATAAATTTCTAAAATTTTCTTCTCCACCAACATAATATCTATATCCATACTCTCATTTTTAACTGCAATCCAAGATTGAAAACTTATCGATAACCTAAAATTTTGGTCATAACCAATCCATTCTTTTTTATTCAATTGGTAAAATATATTTTCCTCGAACCAAATTGAATAGAGCTTAAAAGGATTACCAAGTTTTACTTCCTGACTTTCTAATTGAAGAAGTATGGGAGAATAATATGAGCCACCTCTAGTCTCAATCCATGATTGTTTTTTATCTATTTCATTGTATAATGACTCTAAGATCAAAAATATGTCCAACCTCTTTGAGATCCCAACTTCTCCAACTCTATTATTTCTCCATATAGACAATAAATTTAATAGTTCTAAATCAATTACACCTACTCCTTCTATCTTATGTATGTAGTAATCTATAAGTCTATCACTAATTAAAAATTCTGCACATACCTCACTTATATTCATAGTAAAGTTTGAGTCCCCACCAATGATAACTCTTTCATTCCTGATGCACCTCTCGCGAAAAATCATTCCAAAAATATATCTATCCTCATAGGGACCATAAAAATTAATAATTAATAAGGTCAAATCCATGTCTCTAAAAAAAAAATTATCTATGAACCTGAAATCATAAAGGAAGAATTAAGCTATAGCTATATAAAAATATTAAATTATATCCAATACTATTTTATAAGATTTTTAGTTAATACTCTTCAACTTACAAAAAAAAATAATAATTAGAAAACAATAGTATTACAAAAAAATAATGTTTAGAAAACAATAGTATTTTAGTTAAGAGATCCAATTAAAGCTACCTAAATTAATACGCTCGAATTTGTGTTTTAATGGATTTTGACAAACCCCTACCTAAAAAGATCACATTACTATTTGGGGAAGACACTTGGGAGCAAGTAGTGAACTATGAGAACATTCCTTTTTGTTGTAGAATTTGCCATGAATATGGTCATTTGGCCAGTGCTTGCCCAAATAAAATTCTTGATCAAAAGAAAGAAGATATAAACTCAACAGGTTTCCAAATACCTAAGAAGAAGAACACTAAAAAAAAACTAGTAATGAAGGATCAATCAAAGTCATTTGCTAATATGTTTGAAATCAATTCCACAAATGATGTCCCAAGTGAGGAAGATGAAATAATGGAAACTGAAATCTTAGAAACACAATTTAAATATGAAGGAAAGAACTCAGAGACAAACCAACAAATCAAAGGTTTTCAACAGAAAAAAAAAGGAGAAAATTTACACAAGAAAAACAATATTTCAAATGTCAAAACTTCAAATAATGCAGGTCCCAATATAGAATCCATTGAACCATCTAGTAAAATTTTGACTGTGTATGAGAATTATTCAAGGTTAGAAGCCATCTCACATTCAATTGGAATAAGTCAAGAAACAGGAAAAAAAAGACCAATCAAAAAGATGGATTCTAATCAAAAAGTAGGTCGCAAGACCAATGAATATCATATGGTAAAAGAAGGTGAAAAGCTTGTAGAGGAAGGTAAGATTAATGCCCTTCCCAACATTTTTAGCCCTGGTATTAATGAAGATATTCACTTGGAATATTAGAGGACTCAAAGGGAGTATTTCAAAACAAAATGAAATTAGAAGAATGATTCAGATAAATCATCCACATTTTTTTTTCCTTCAAGAAACAAAGATGTCAATGGAGGATATGGACTTAATTGCCAGTAAAATTTGGCCGATTAGAAAAGTGGTTTCCCTCAGTTCCCAAGGGACTTCAGGTGGCATTGCTTGTCTTTGGGACCCAAAAGAGGTAGTTATTCACCATATGGTTGGGAGTTGGGGTTTGTTGGCTATAGCTATTCAAAGTAGACATTCCAACCAGATTATGCTCTGCATTATTGTTTATACCCCGACTTCTTTGGAGGAAAAAAGAAGACAGTGGAAGGATATTATTCATATTATCTCTCATTTTCCTAAAGCTTGGATCTTTATTGGAGGAGATTTCAATACCATCCTCTCTCTAGATGAGAAAAGGGGGGGAAATAGAAATTTGGACAAAAGTACTGACCTCATGAGCAAATATATTGCAAACCTCCAGGTGTTGTAGGTGAGTTGGAGAGGAGAGGGCAATCCTCCAAGGGAGGTCCCAAGTTCAAATCTCCACCCTACCAAAAATCTAAATTGGGTATCTAAAATCCAATTGATAATGTTGGTGCGGGCAAGGTCGGGTGCGATCCCCAGGTGACTTTGACGGTGTAGAACCCCCTGTTCGTGGTCTCTCAGACCAAGGTGGCTCGCAAGGGGTTTTTCACTTAAAAAAAAAAATATTGTTTGACATTACTAAAAAACCCAAATACTTAAAGCCTTCCTAAAAGTCAAATATATTAAAAGGAAAAATTCCAATAAAACCCTATTCAGTCTCCTACTCTAGACTATTAAAGCAAATACAAGATTTTTAAAAATTAATCTCCATACCAGTAGCAATACTTTAAGTTTCCAAGTTTTCCTTTAACTTTATAGATTCTCTTAAAATACCATTAGTGAATAACAATACATAATGAAAAAATAATAAATAAGATAAATAAAGGACCCCCATTTTTATCCTAAACATGGATCATTCCCTCTTTGTGGGCAATAAATCCACCTCCCAGAAGAAGAATAAATGTTTTTTGGATCTACATAATTTTTTTCAGTTTTGTCAATTCTGATTAAAATGTACAAGTGGTCAAAACATACAATTAAGGTAAACGTATAAGTTTTACAAATGTACAATTTAAAATGTCAATGAAATTAGGTGAAATATGCATTCGGGATGAATTTTATAAAAATAAAATTACACTTAGTAAAACCTTGTAATTAATTATTTTGAGATAATTCATGATGATAGTTGTAAGTAATATTATGTCTTAGGATGAAGTAATTCATGATGATAGTATTTGGTTTTAGGTTTTTTCTCACCGACTTGACAGTCCTCTGTTTGGCAGTTCCGTTGAGGCCTCTGACATTCCAGGAGACAAACTTCATCGATTTGACTTGCGATTTGCTTTGCGACCTCTGCCTCTCCCTTGAGACGGAGTAAGTTTAGGTCTAACCTCATCCAAATATTGATGGGTGGGTTGTTCGGAAGTAGGGCCCAAGGAGGTAGGCACAGATCCATCAGTCACTTCAATATCAATAGCTTTGGCAAGCTTTTATGCATTGGACGGTCTTCCCCTTCTCTGCTCTTTGTTGACATCAGCTTTGGGGGCGAGAATGGGAGATTTAAAAGGGCTGGATGATTGAAGAATGTCGGTGGTGTTGGTCCCAAGAATAGGCCTATGGGGGGATGGAGATCGGGGAGACTGGCACAGGGCAACAGACTCAGGGGAGAGGGTAAGAGGACAGTTCTGAGTCGGGGGAAGGTGTGGGAAGGGAAGAAAAAGGTGAGAGGGACCAAAATCTGAGGGTGAGTTCGGGGAGGTCATTTCCGCCTTACCCTTGGACAAGGGAGGCTAAATCATAGTGGGTGTGGATGAGATGTTTGGATATAATGGAAGGTCATCGAAGATGTCCTCACTAGTTGGAAGATTATTTAAAGGAGCAAAATTATTGGAACAAGAAGGCATAGCACTTATGTTGTTGGGAGCAGATGTTTTAGGGGGGTCTACAGAACGGCCACGGCCCTTGCCAGGAGCCTTTTTTTGAACGTTGGGGATATGAGAATCCTTCTTCCTGCCAGTCACTAGGGATATCTTTTTTCTAGGAAGGGTGTTGAGTAGCCAAGTGGCCCTAAGTGTTGCACTCCAAACAAAAAGCGGGCTTATTCTTGTACTCAACTCCTTGACGCCTTTTGAAGCTTTCGACGTTGATGTCGATGCAGGTAGGCAGAAATGAATCCAGATTAGCCATGACACAGACACGAGCATAGGTCATTTTGGTTCTTGCTCTGGTAGCAGGGTCGATGGCAACTAAATCTCCAATCGGTTGAGTGATGCCTTTGAGAGCATCATTATAGAAGAACTGAGGGGGAAGCCCATGGATTTTGATCCAAATCAGATCAAAGTTGATAGACTGAGTTTCAAGATCAAAATCTTCCCCCCATATTTGCAGAAACAGGCTTCGACGATCGAAAAACCAAGTTCCACCAGTGAGAATGTGTTGGGTGTCGAGGGCATTGTTTAGCCTTATCATAAAGAACCCCCTAGGAAAGGCCATGAGCTCCATGCTTCCAGACAGCCGCCATTTGGAAAGGGCCCATTCACGGATAGTTTCCATATCGGGTCGGGCACCAACAAATTTCCCAACCAGAGAGAGGGACTCTTGAAATATTAGTGGCTCCATAGCCTCACTTGGAAATGAAACTTCAGTGCCCAAACTAGAGAAGGGCAAAGGATTTTGAAAAGAGAACGCACCAGTTGAGGTCCTGACTTTATCCGCAAAGGACAAAGACCAAGGTCACACTTTGGAAGGAGAGGAGGGTGAAACCCTACCGTTACCGGACGTAAGTTTCACCATGTCGTTAGGGTCTTCACTATGACAAAAGCTGAGTGGGCCTGTAGTAGGCCCAACACCAAATGCAGGGCCCAAAGACAAAGCTGCCAAACCAACAATCTTCATCGACCCTCCATTCCTGCCATCGCCATCGCCATCATCCATAGACGCTCTCGTTCCTACTCATGACATTTCGAAAAAGGTCTTAGGAACTACTTTGGAATGTCCTAGGTATGCATTATATAGTCTCTTATTCAAATTTTGAGGTTGTTCATTCATTCATGGAGTTATTAATTTTTAATGATAGGAATTGCATATTGTTCACTATTGATGTCTATTGTTGTTGAGCCCATTGTGATCAGTAATTATAGATGTATTATACAAGAATTATTATAATATGAATATATCAAAATATCCATTTGATTATATGTCCCTGTGAATTCCATTGTATATTTTGGTTAGTGCAGATTGTGTGATTTATGTTTGGATGCATAACTTGGTATGTTAATTTGATGGAATTGCATTAGAAATAACTCTGATCATACCACAAACCTAGTGTGAGGATATGAAATTATTGCATAATAAATTATGGCTATACAAATACATTTCTAGGCAGTTGTACAATTTATGAATTTACCCTTGATGATTATAATTCATTGCAATCGAACTAGTATTTTTATGTTGGAAGGAAAGTGAGAAATTTTCATAAGAAAATATCCCAAAACTTGTCTTGAAGAGAATGGTTGTGCATGTTGGTGAATCTATGTATAAGTTGCAGCAAGGGTTTGTACAAACCGTATACATATTGTACCAAATCATACAAGTGATCGTTTACTCGATTTGGTAATAAAGCAAGACAAAACCTACCAAATAAGAAAAAAAATACTGTTTCATAGAAATCAATTACAAAAATAATTAATTTGAGTTAAAACTTCTTCTGATGGATTGGCTATGTGGTAAATCATACAAATGTATGGTTTGGTGATCATACAAGCTATTTTTGAAAATTGACATATTGCACAAGAAAAACCGTACAAGTTATACGATTTGGGTAAGTTTATTTTGAGCCTTTGGAAATCATATTTAGACCTTCTGATTCACCTCTCCAAATATGAATATTACATCCCTATTCTATATTTTGCATCGTTGCTTTATAAAAATTTGGCATTTCTTTTAAAAATAGGTTAAAATTATTACAGTTGAAATGATCCTACAAAGTGATAAATTGTGAGTACTACAAAATTGGAGGTGAATGATAAACACAATTCTGCAAAGGCATAAGAGGCGTGATAAAATAGAATATATCCCAGTTAGGAGGTGCACGATAATTCTCAAAGAATGTATGTGAATAGTGCTAAACACAATACGCATGAACTAGTTATAGAATAAGTATGAACGTCTGATGAAGAAGATATTGAGAGGTTGGATACATTGCTTATCAAAACATAAGAAGATAAGAGAGAATCACCTAGATTCAAGGAGAATATTGGAATAAGTGGATATTGAAGAACACAAGCTTATACTGAGAGGAAGGGTTAATAGTATAAGATAAAACTTTTCACTCTTCTTTCCAAAACAATATTATCTAATATTATCCATTGTAAAAATGAAACAATGCACAAATAATCACACATAAGATACATAGATTTAACATGGTTCTCCCAATGTGGGCTACATCCATGAAGAAAATATTTATTAAAATTTTCCTCAATAAATCTCTTGGGAACCAATTCCCTATTACAATGTTTATGGGCACCAAACCAAAGGAGATACCAGACCCCTATGCTCAAGTTACTAGACCTATACCCATAAGAGATAACAATCCCCTTTGCTCTAGTTCATCGACCTCTATAAATAGGAGAATCCAATCCACATTGCTCTAGTTTTCTCCAAGACCTACTCTCAACTTTGGTAAAATATGCTCACTAAAACCTGCTCAAATATTCTTACAACACCTACTCAAAACTGCTCATAACACTTGCTCAAATATGCTCATAACACCTATACAATTTTACTTGCAACTTTGCTCAAACCTATTCATAACACCTTATCAAATATGCTCATTACACCTTCTAAAATTTGCTCATAACATTGCACAAATCTTGTATACACACAATGCTTATATATTTTAAATTTTAATCCACTAACCATTCATTTCAAAATAAATATCAAATGCATAAATATACCTTGATTATCAAACATGAATCATAGAAACATTTTTCTTTTAAATTTGTTTTTAAACCTTTGCTAGCATTTTTCCAAACCCTTGCACATATTTTATTTTTCATTCAACAATAATTCACAAGTACTCCCAAATTCAATCAATCATTAATGCATATCAATTCAATCATTATATCTCCAATCATATGACATTCAAATATATTTTCCTCAAACAAAATCTTCTTAAGAAAGAGTTAAATCACATACCTCTAAAACTCCCTTGATGATGATGTACTTTCAAAACTTGTCTCAATAATTTCTCTTGTGCTACTTCAAAAGCTAGTTAGTAAATGTTTCTTTCAAATCATCCACATTAAAACCCTTCTCAAAATATGTGCATAATAAGGCTTGAAATTATGTTTTATAACTCTTTTTGAGTCTTCAATATAAAGCTTTCAATAATGAACAAAAACCCTCAAATTTTCCCTTTTCTATCATACAAAGAATACAATCAACAAATAAACCATAATCACACCTTACAACTCTTACTTTCACAATAAACAAAAATAATTTTCAATACACCCCAAAATACCTTATAACACCCAATAACATAATGTGCAAATGATAACTTTTAATTCAACCTCATACACCTTATATCTCCTTTACTAATGCACAAAATAAATTTAACTTTATACTCCCTTACACAATATCTGAAATGCAATTTTCAATTAATCACTATATACCTTATGACTCCAAACAATATGCAAAATATAATTAATTCCAGCACACCTTATGACTCCCTAACATAATCAAACATGATGCATACCTTATAACTCCTAAAATAAATTTTAATAAAAAAATTTCCCTTACCAACACACAACTATTATGAATCAAACATGCCACATATTTCTTGCCCACACACTAGCACAAGCTAGGATACTGCTTGAGCTATCTACCCTTATGAAACTTAAAGCACGTGAATAGCCTCTTCAATGACTTATGCAATTTATTTGACCAAAATTTCAACCAAAATGGATCCACTATAAATTGACCCCGTGATCTCCTTCTTGCCCACATCTTAGCGTAGGGATGGCCTACCATCTGGGCTAGCCACCCAAATGGAACTACAAACACATTGTCTTCTATTTGTCTTTGATTTCAGCTCTACCTCAAATGACATATGCACTTTCCCTTTCTTTTCTTCTACCCTCTGCGAACTTTGTGCAAATGGATTTCTATTGGCGTACATTGAAAACCTTAACTTAATGAATTATTTTTCCCGATTTAAATATGCATTTTAATTATTTCTTGGAAGTGTCAACACTTTATTTAAGTTTTTATTTTTTGATTTTACATTGGCACATTTTAACCTTACACTTGTTTATATTATAATATTAAAAAATATTATAATAATAGCTTTTAACCTTTTGCCTCCCTTTGTGGTATTTAAATATTTTTCAAATAAAAAAAACCTTGTTCTTTTATTACAATATTTAATCCCAATTCTTTTAAAATTTTTGTCTTTCTTTGTAATATTTAAATTTGAAATTTAAATATTATAACCCTTCTCTTATAAAAATAACTTATTTTACCTTGAATTTTTGTTCATTGCTTGCTATCAAAACCATGGGGAATATTTTTGCCTTGACAACCATGCATCTTTGACATCAAAATATTTTTACCTCATGTACCCTTTGACATTAATGATAACTCAATATGCTTAATATTTCCAACAATATCCCCATTTGTAATTGATGGTAACCCTTACAAAAGTTTTATTTTACTGCAACTAGAATCCCAAATCTCTCCCCCTAACAAGCTGCTCCCCCTTACTGAAATATCTTCCCCTTTGAAATAAATATCAAAGGGCTCCTTTTGGGGCTTAAAAAAACACTTAGCTCAGCTACCTCACCACCTGCTTTTCTTGAGGTGATTAATTACGAGATGGGATTGAAGTTACACCCAAATTTCCTCTGAGATTCTCAAAAGTTTTCTTTGGAAGTGACTTGGTAAAAATATTAGCAATATGTACCTTTGTAGCAATGTATTCGAATTTTACTTGTTGATCAATCATTTGATCTCTCAAAAAATGATATTTGATTTAAATGTGCTTAGTCCTTGAATGCATCACTAGATTCTTCAAGATATTAATGGCACTTGTATTATCACAAAGTATGGGGATAGGAAGATTATGCTCTATTTTGAAATTAGTTAATGTCTTATTCATCCATAAAACCTATGTGCAACAAGCAACTACTGTCATAATCTACTTTTAAAGTGGATAACGGTATTTATGCTTGTTTCTTTCTTAGTTAAGAGACTAAACAATCTCTAAGAAAGAATGCTCCTCTAGTTGTACTTTTCTTGTCATCAAAACTACATTTCCAATGCACATATGTATATGCTATAAGAGTAATATTATTGCACCTGGGATACCATAGTCTAAAACCCATAGTACCTTTCAAATATTTAAAGATTCTCTTAACTACCTGTACATGTGTTTCTTTTGGTGCATCTTAAAATCTTACCACTAATCCAACAACTTGCATTATATCAGGCCTTGTAACTATAACATATAGTAAATTTTCAATCATGGATCTATATAATGTCTTATTTGCTTCAGGAGACTCATCGTATTTACTTAACTTACATCATGTAACCATAGGGGTACTCACAGGATTGCAATCCTTGATTCTAAAAAATTTCAACATTTCTTTCACATACTTGGTTTGAGAGAGAAATATACATTTGTCCGAATGTAAAATTTGCAAACTAAGAAATAAAGATAACTCACCAAGCATAGACATCTCAAATATTGCATACACTATGTAAATTTATGACGCATATTGTCATTACTACCTCAAAAAATGATATCATCCACATAGGCCACTACAATCAACAAATTATTTCCTTTATTTTTATGTATAGATTACTATCAACTATACCTTATCTAAAATATTATTCTTAGAGATACTTATCTAGTATTTAGTACCAAGCCCTAGGGGCTTGATTTAGTCCATAGAGATATTTATTTAATTTGCATACATAATTCGACTTATCTGTCAAGCTGAAACCCTATGGTTGCTCTATGTAGACCTCTTGCTCTAAGTAACCATTGAGAAAAGCTGATTTTACATCCATTTGATACACTTTGAAGTTTTTGAATCTTGAGAAATCTAGAAATATTCTTATAGATTCAAGACATGCAATGGAAGCAAATGTTTATTCAAATTCAATCCCCTAGACTTGTGCATAGCCTTTGCACACAAGCCCTACTTTTTTTCTTATCACTTGACCATCTTCATTCAACTTATTTTTGTAGACCCATTTGGTACCAATTACATTGTTGTATTTTGGATGTGGAACATGTTCCCAAGTTTCACTCCTTTCTATTTGGTCTAAATATTCTTCCATTGCTTTAAGCTAGTATTTTTCTTCTTTTGCTTCACTAAAATCCTTGGGCTCAAATTTAGATAGAAAATAAAAATTTACATGTTCACCTATTCGTATTATCTTCTTCCTTGTTTGTCTCTCATATGGATTCCCAATAATCAGTTCTATTGGATGATTATTTTGTACATACCTGGATGGTGTCTTTGGTGGTGCTCTTTGTGTCTCATATTATTCAGTTTATTCACCTTCTTATTCTTTGCAACTTTCTCCTCCTTGATAAACAATTTCTTAAGATGGTTATCTTCGATCCAATTCACCTTACCATCTTCATTCAACTTATTTTTGTAGACCCATTTGGTACCAATTACATTCTTATATTTTGGATGTGGAACAAGTTCCCAAGTTTCACTCTTTTCTATTTGGTCTAAATATTCTTCCATTGCTTTAAGCTAGTATTTTTCTTCTCTTGCTTCACTAAAATCCTTGGGCTTAAATTTAGATAGAAAAGAAAAATTTACATGCTCACCTATTTCTATTATTTTCTTCCTTGTTTTTCTCACATCTGGATTCCCAATAATCAGTTCTCTTGGATGATTATTTTGCATATAACTATATGGTGTCTTTCGTGGTGCTCTTTTTGTCTCATATTCTTCAGTTTCTTCACCTTCTTCTTCTTTGCAACTTTCTCCTTCTTGATACACAATTTTGAGTTGGTTATATTAGATCCATTTCTTCATCAACTCTTACATTTGCACTGTTCACAATTTTATGTGATAATTTATTGTAGCATCTATAGGCTTTGCTCTTAGTGGAATAACCAAGGAAAATACCCTCTTCACACAAGGATTCAAACCTATCTAATTTCTTCTTTTCTAGTCTAATGTAGCATTTACTTCCAAAAAATTTGAAGTACTTCACAGTAGTTGGTCTTCCCTACCAAAGCTCATATGGGGTTTTATGGTGATTTACTCTTATTTGAGCTCTATTCATAATGTAAACATATGTATGAATTACATATTTCCAAAAAACATAAAAAATATTAGACTCATTTAATATAGCTCTGACCATACCCTGAACAGTTTTATTTTTCCATTCAACAACTCTATTTTGTTGTGGAGTTCTTACTACTGAGCATTATCTTTTGATTCCATGATGTTCATATAATTCTACAATTTCACCTGAAGTGAATTCTTCTCCTCTATCTGATCTTAAATACTTGATCTTTTTGTCTGCTTTATTTTCTACTAGTGCTTTGAATACCTTGAACTTTTTAAATGCTTCTAATTTTTCTTTTAAGAATGTTACCCAAGTCATTCTAGAGAAATAATCAATAAATAACATGAAGTAACTCTCACCTTGTAAACTATTTGTACTTGTATTTCCACATAGATTGGTGTGAACTAGATCCAAGGGTTTAAATGAAGAAAACTTCTTTGATTTGAAACTTGATCTTATTTGCTTACCATTATGGCATTGTGCATAAATTGTGCTTGGGAGTTTTTCTATTTTGGGAAAATATTTGACTACCTGTTTGTTGTAAAAGTTTAGATGATGCATTCTTCTATGCCATAACCAGCTCCAATATTATTCTAATAAAAATCATTGTCCTCCCTTAATTTCACTTAATGTGTAGGGATTGTATGTAGTTCTATTGGCATCTGCAATAAGATTTCTTGTCTTGTATTTCCTGATCTCACATCCATTTGGGCGAAATTTGAGAATGTGCCCTTGATCACATAGTTGAATTTTTATTTAGTATGTTGTGCTTCAACCCTTCAATATATAACATATTTTATGTCCTATATTTTCCATTATCCAAACTCAAAGTTCAT